>CM024799.1:13627911-14227911 GCA_014281875.1 Nibea albiflora
TTATAGGAAACTGAGACATTTCACTGGTTCTCAGCTAATTAGCAGTTTAGTTTCAGGACTTGAGTTAATGGTTTATTGTTACATTAGAGACATTTAATTTAGTGTCAAGAACATAGCTTTCAGTGTAGCCAGGGGAAAGTCGTTATAATTACAGAATTTGTCTTTTCCGCCATGCTCCACGACTCATTAAAACATTGGTTTAAATCTCTCTTTTGCACACACATAGTCAGGCTGTGGCGTGGTGGTTGCAGCACAGTTCATTAAGACCAATGAATGACCATGAATGAATAAGATAAATAAAGATGATTCACTAACAGAGGAGACAGGGCAACAAATGGCAGAAATTGATTTCAGTAATTTTTCCCTTTTAAAATAATTTCCCCTCTCAAGTCCACACTCCTCATACAGTCACTCAGCCACTGGTCTGTTTAGAGTCACACAAAAAGGCACCTCATGAGTCCAGTCTTATTTGTGCTATCTGTCTTCAGACATACATCTACGTACAACACCGTATGTTGCACTATAATGAACTTAAGCAATGTATTAAACTCCAAGTTTTCATTGTCAACTGACGAGCAAATGAGGAAACAAACCCGAGAGTTGCGAGATGCTGAGAGTTAATAGTTTTAGACATCAGGTATTCAGTGTGTGAACTCTGCTGTGTGGCAGACAGGAGGTGACAAAGTTGTCATCTGGCGCCATCTAGTGATTCAGATTCCGAGGACCACCATCAGCAGGTGGACTTGCCTTTGAACATGGATGAGAAGTCCTAAACGTGTTATGGATAGGCTGCTGAGTTCACATGTCATCTCCACGATAACCGAGCAACCTCCATTTGATGAGGACCTGAAGATATGGATGAAAGCTCTGGGGAAAAAGGGTAGCGAGCCAGCCTTGAGTTGAGAAGGGGGAATGCTGGGATGGAGGGGACAGAACCAGAGTTGGTCAACCGGGACATTGAAGGAAGAAGCTAAAGGAGAAAATATTAATATTGACTGGCTACTGTGTGTTGTGTTTTTGCACTTGCTTGATGTTTAGCTGTCGACTAGCTAGTTTTTGATCATAAATAATGTAATCACAACAAATACACATGAACAACCGCACACACTTACCACAGTGGGACTGGATTTTTCTACAAAGACCAATAGAGGATTCAATTATTACTAATAAATAAGACGAAGATGGTATATGGTAATAAGAAGATGGTCTGTGTTTGAACAGCTCCACTGAGTGACAGTAGTCCTCTGACTCCCCCTGCTGACAGAGAGCTTGTCTGCAGAGAAAATAAGAGCCACCATGGTGCTGGAGGTTTGTCATTCTCCCTGACTGAGTTACACTGACTCTGGGCAGCCTGCTTTGGTGTCTGTGAAAGACTCAGATCAGGTCAAATTTCCCCCCCGTAAGCACATCTGGATCCTCATTTATATATGATCTTCGGGAGAGAAACAGTTGACTCTGGTTTTGTGTTACCCACCATAGTGCTATATAACAGGAAACTGGAGCTGTGAATGTCTGCGGGATCATCACAGTTTGCACAATCTGTTTGGCAACCCTTTTTCAACAAAGTCTTGAAAAACAATCCAGTTTTGACAAAAGGGGAAGAAGAAGGAGGAAAGACAAGTCTGGGAGTGCACAAACCAACTCCAACAGCTCATTAAAGCAGACTCAGCAAAATCCAGCAGCATCAACAGATGAGTTAACAACACCACTGCAGAGTAATGTCAGCTAAGCCCAGCAGTATCTGAGGGTTTGCTCTTTATTCAGTCTAGCGACTTAGCACCCAACATTTCTAATTTAAGTATTCAATAAAATATGACTGAATGGAGACAAAATGCAATGAGTTCACTTTGATTTATTTCTATTTCTATTTATGTATGGAGGTTTTCCTTTTAAATTTAGCCTGCTAAAACTTCATCCCAGTATCTTCACCGTTTTCTAATGTTAAATGTCTTAATGTGTAGAACAAACACCATATTTAGAGGTTAAACAAACCTCCTCTGTGTATATCATATTATATACGATTGTAAGCAGTGGTGGAGGTTCTTCTGCATATTCAACAATACTGAAGTGTTATAATACTCTTCTAGTCCTGCATTCAAAGCCACTCTTGAGTTAAAGCAGAAGTATTAAAAGTACTCATGGCCCTCTCAGTGTTAAATTGTTATGTATTATAATATTTTCTTGTTATTATTAATCAGCAAAGATGAATAGTATTTGCATATATTAAGTGAAATTGATTTAACGACTTTATATGTGTTGCCTGTTTTATATTATATGGTCATTATAGATCAAATATACAGTGTTGTGAATAAATGGTCTTATCTTACATTATTATTATAACAAATAATCTTTAAATATGTCTTAAATCTATTCATGTTATCTGGAAGATATTTAGTATATAGCTCTTCTCTGACTAAAATGCATTTTGACCAGAGCTCTGCACTCTTGTATTATTATTTCTATCTGTAGCTCATAAAGACACATTTAAACTCCTTCTGTTTAAAATAGAGATTAAGGGAGAAACAAACATTTATTTATACCACATGACATGTATACTCCTCCAGTAAACACAGCGGAAAGTCTGCCAGATAAGGAATGACTCTGCAGTCTGGACCAGGAAGAAGGAAACTGAGAAATGGAGAAACTGAAAAGGAAGCGGGTAAAGACACAGTTAACACATTAAAAACCCCGACAGTGGCAGAGATCACGGGAGGTGTTTAGTCTAAACACAGTCACACAATCAGAATGTGAACTGATGAGTCATTCTTTATTTTAACCTTTTACCTTAATGTATTTTACTTTGTGTCGGGGGCCTAATTAAGTGATTCATGATGAGTCATTACGTGTTGTACATGCCTGTTCATGCTGAGAAATCTCAGGGATTCCCGCTGACACAAGCACACGTGTGCATGACACTGGACATAAAGTTATACCTGTCACTGTTTAACTAAAGGAGATCAACTGACACGTGACACATTCAAATTAAAGCAAAGACTTTCATTTTGAAGTGTTGGCAACTGATTTGAGTCCAACATTTCATATACAAAGTGAAATTAATTCAGCCTCTATAATACTCACACATGCTGCACCTAGACAAACTGGGATAATAGTCGTGCTAAGTTGGCTCTGGTTTAAAACCAGTGCTAAATAACATCACCCGGGCAAAACTGGATGCCAGGAAGCCATTAAGCCAGTGTTATTTTACCGCTTACGCTCCTCTTTTCATGTGTCCTCTTATGTGATGAGTGTGTTTTCATTATTTTTATTGTTAGGGAGAAACACTGAAGGACGGCAAGAAAAATATCTGACATTCATTCAACTCATTTCCTTCACTTTGTTCCAGTAAAAGCTCATGTATGTTTAATTATTCATACATGATACAAATCACAAAAACTACACTGTACCCCATGTACACTTACAATTAAATCAGTATGAACCATTCTTACATGTACAAACTATAATAATAAATAGAGTCAGTTAAAAGAATATATACTCTAGCTCTAACTGCTGGCAATGTAGCAAACTAATATGTTTATTGTCATTTTCTTATAACATCCCATCAAGAAAACATACAGCAGTTCGCGATGACAAAGGCATACATAACATACACACACCAATATAGGAGAGAATGCAGATAAAATATTTCATAGCATTATTTACAATTTCCTTGCAGATAAAGCCTACATTTCCATTTTTAATGATATTTATGTTCCTAGAGCTTGATACAATGTTTTTGCTTGCAAGTAAGTCCGTCCAGATTGATACAGTGAAAGCTTTCTTATCCACATTTTCAATGATGGTGGGTCCAAAATCTTTCAACATACACCGTTGCCCATAAAGTTGGAATAAAATATTCTTTTTCTCATGAAGTTATTGTGAAAATGTGATTTATTCTTGATGTGATTTATTCTTTTTATTTATTTATTTTTTTTTTTGGCCTTTTCAAGCTTTATTTCTGATACAGACAGGTGAAGACTGGCAGGAATACGGGGAGAGAGAGACGGGGAATGACATGCAGGAAAGAGCCAGAGGTTGGAGTCAAACTCTGGAAGTTTGAGTCTGGGAGAAGAAGTCTGGGGACTTTTGTGTTAAACATGTCTGACACACATTTTATAACATCCTTCCAAAAGCTCACAGAGAGTGAAACATTTAAAACAAATATCTGGAATATCAGCAGACATATGATGAAGCCTGACAGGAGTTATGTACTTTCCCATTAACCATTTAAAACTTGGCAGTGTATCAAACTAATTGACATTGAGCTCAAACCCCTGAATGACAGCACTGTCATAAAGTCAGCGCTTATCAGTGACTTGATAATGCCATGTCAGTTTCCATTCCCCAGATTTTCCTGGTAGACCACACTTCAGCCATTAATAGGTAATCTGGGCCAGTGCGTATGACTGGTGACATGTAGAAAACTCCAGAAAAACACTGACTACACACAAAGAAAATCCATTTCTGAGGCAAGTGTAGCTACTTCCTAGTAAATTTGCTCAGTGTATTAGAAATGTGTTTCTGTTCTGTTACCGTAATGGTTCTGAGTTGCACTCGTTTCATCTGACTGGTTTCCGGACAAAATGATTCAGTTCTGCTGTCTCCAATCATATTGACATCGTTTACACATATCGACACTTAAACAGAAGAAGGTGGAGAGTTCTTCCTGCACGTGTCCAACACTGTTAATCCACTTGATAATTTAATATTGGTTTGATCAAATGTTGTTTGTTTGCACAATCCAGAAAAATGAACCTAAAAAGCGGTTTTCTAAAAATCAGTTTGAAAATGTGAAAGTAGAGCGACTGGTTCTGACTGAAAACAGAGAACTGAAAAGTTCCCTCCGTCTAAAATACATGAAGCTTTGTGCAAATGTGTGTAACTGCTTTGTTTCCTCTTCGTCTCCAAGTCCTCCAGCCTGCTGTGTGCATTCCTTTCCTCCATTCATTTATTCTGGTTCAAACAGGGGTCTTGTTTTCACAGTGCATTCAAAGCTGATTATGATCGGCATGCTAGATACATAAAATGTATTTTGAATGAGCTGTAAATGTGGCTCGTGTGGTTCCTACAATAATTCTATTCTTGCTTCAGAAACTTATACACAGAAGCAGAATACACACACAAAAAAAATGTTGCACAGTCAACCATTTGTGATTCATCATTGTGTAACATGTTAAATATTCTGCACAGAAGCTGTTTACGTGTCGAAACGCCATACATTTGCATGTGTGCGCACATTTTCCTAATATCTTTGTCACTCAGCTGCTAACTCGACACTGAAAAGTGCTGAGAGCGAAGCCTGAGCTTCCCAGTCTAACTGGTCAAACAGACGGAACAATGGGAGGTAAAAACATGCCCGGAGTTTCCCTCAGGCCTCCAGAACATCACGTTCAACTTGATGTTTGCTTTTAAAGGGATAGGTCACAGCCTCGTGAAGCCTTGCAGCCTGTTAGAGAACTTGGAGTGCTTCCATGTTATCTGCAGAGGAATTGAATGAGCGATTTGACACTGGGTTATTAGAGGCACTGCAATGGAAGAAGTGGAAGTTTAATCCTCTTCTTAGCAAATGGAAATCATCATTCACTACGTTAGCCTGCACCCTCTTCTGATACTGTCTTTACTATACACAAAATCAGTCTGTGCGTGCACTGGATTATCATTTCTCAGAGCAGACGCAAACATGAAACCAAGGGGTCAAGATCTGAGGATGTCAGGGAAACTCCACTGCAGCCCCCCAACCCCCACCCCCCAAGTTAAGTGTGTTCATCAGATTATTTCCCCGGCATGACAAACAAGCTGAAATCACATCGCAATCACACTGAGTTCTGGAGGAAACTTCTTGCGCACACTGCAGCCCTGCCCCCTCTTCCTCCACACCCCACCTGCAGGTCTTTCCCACCCACTCTTGTAGACACAGAGGGGCTAGCTGAACAACATTTCCTTTTAATTCAAGTGATTCAGCAGGGACATGCTAATGAACGAAAGTGCAGTTTCAGGACTTTCCATGCATCCAACCCTCACTCATGTCAAAACAGAAACTCTTTAATGACACAACAGCGTGTGCAACCAGAGAGAAAAATGGAAAATATAGCAGGTTGTGCTTACTTATTTTGACTTCCTGGACTTTATTGTTTCCTTTTCTTGTAGAGCATTGGTATTAAAGCTTCTTTTCCTCCTTGTACTTAGAAATGCATGAGCTTCATTAACTACGGAGCAGTTTGCATGAGTGGTTTTAAGGTAGATGAGGCAGATGTGGAGAGAAAATGCACATTTGTTGTGATCAAATGCTGCAGAATTGCAGCCTGCAGAAGTACTTTGCTCTTTCAGTGACAAACTGAGGAGTATATTTATGTGTCTCAATAGAAATCCCCTCTTGGAGGCAGCAATCTGTATGCTGTGTTATTCTAAGTGACAGTTTTCTGGAAATCCCCCACCTAGTTGTTAGCTCCGCCCCGCCGCAGCCACACAGAGGGCATTTACAGACTGCTGCACAACTCCCCGTCAGAAGACAACCAAGCGCACCTAGTCTCGAACAACACAGCAACCATGGCCCTCCACCGGACCAGTATATTAAACCAAATGGATTACAGCCGAGAATCTAAAGAAGGGAAGCCGGCTCAGTCGACAGAAGAGCGGCTGGACAGCGGTTTAGACTCGCTGAAAGAGGAGGAGTACCAGGCTGTGGCGGCCGAGATCCGTCGGCTCCAGTTGGAATGTGAACCGCCGCAGCACAAACAACATCCCGCGGTAACCAGAGAGCTGCACGAATGGAAAACACAGATCACGGAGGACGGAGACACGTAAGTTAACCCGGGATAACCTTACGGGGATAAACACGGGGGGGTTATTTATGGGGTTTTCGAGCTTGGTAGTATCGCCTGAGCAGGCCTAGCTCGGGTCTTGGGTGTAATTTGATCCCTTTCCTGTGGGGAATGTCTTCCTCCTAGCTTGTCATTATACTTCACAGGCCCGGGCCTAGATTAATCCGCGCCGGAGCTTCAGTTTTAAGCTCCGTAGCTCATAAAAAGTACAATGCAGTGTTTAAAAATACACATAAGGGTGTCTGCTTTTGATAATGGGGTCTAGCTGTGGTCAGACACAGCGGTGTTGGACGTAAACAAAAGGCTATTATCAGGAGGGAATCTACTATGGCCGCGGGTCAGGCTGGGAAAGTCCCGGGCGCGCCGCCAAGGAATCCGACCGAAGCGCGCTCCCGTGAAGGAAAAAAAAAGTTCCTTAAAGCAAAAAAAACAAAAAAAAAAAAACGCAAATTTGCGGGGGCTGGAAGCGAAAATACGTCCTGCAACAACTGTCTGCCGACTTACTTCTTTTATTTTCATTTCGTTGCTATTATAAAACAACAGGAGGAAAAAAATAAGAGTAGCTCCAGACGACTTGAATTTTTGTTCGGATTAATCCGCCGGGAAATATAGTTCAAAGCTCTTCACAGCTCTGTTCTCACAGCACGTGCATAAATGCGTTATGTGCGTGGCTTAATTGATTATAAGTGACAGCCGGAACTGTTTCACATGAGGCATGAAACATGTTACATGTATGATAAACAACCAGGACAAACACGCTCAGCGTGCACTTGTGTGCTTTTACGTCAAGTGTAGCATTGATGTAACTGTTATTTTTTTTCACACGTATTACCATCAAAGTGAGCTGTGCAGATGAGAAAACCTTACATAATTTAATATGGGATGAGGTCGTTTTCATATGAAGAGGAGTGGGGGTGTGCTTCAGGGATAAGTGTAGCCTGCACCTAATGCAGCAAACCACAGGTGGTGTCGGGCCACTGTGTGTAACTCATTAAAAAAAGAAACCATCCCATGTATATGTGACTGTCAGGTGATTATGTGTCACTGGTTTCCTTGTGGAAAATATTCCCCTGTGTAATCTAACAGGTTTTCTACCTCACCTCTCTCTCTCTATAGGCTGCTCCACCTGGCCATCATCCACGAAGCCAAGGACTACATCAGAACAATGATTGACCTGTCCAGGAATACGGACTTCCTCAACACACAAAATGACCAGAGACAGGTATGTGAGGGCCAATTTTAAAAAGAGTATATTGGTTTCCACCCAGTTCTGGCTCTCATCTTATACCGACTTCATTAACTCTCCTCCATCTTCCTCCCCATGCCAGACTCCTCTCCACCTAGCAGTAATAACAAACCAAGCTGACGTGTGTCAACATCTCCTGGCGTCTGGCTGCGACCCAACGCTGGTGGACGACAGCGGCGACACGGCTCTTCATATCGCCTGTCGCCACGGTAACCTGCTGTGCTTCAGCGTGATCACGCAGAACTGTCACCTGGAGCATCTACACTCGGTGATGGCCGCCTGCAACTATCACGGTGAGACTGCGGGACATTTAAGTTTTGTTCTCCGCTGAACTGATGTGGCTTTCCAACACTTCTGATAAATGCTTCAGTCGTCAGCGTTCAAACTAAACTTGTTTACAGTTTACGGAACCAAAAAGAGTTTGAGTTTAGCAGCGTCAGGCTAAATTTGAGTGTTGGTGGTGATTTCCACTCTGTGGTGGCCCACCCTCGGTGCATGGAAACAAGCGAGACACTGACCAGCCTGCTGTTGGTCTTAACTACTATTTAAAAAAAGGAGTGGTGGGCAAGAGAAGAGTAATTTTCTGCTGCCCATTATCCCTGAACACTGTGGTTAGGGGTAAGGAAACATTTAAGCAAAGCAAGGGGAATGCCATAGCCGTTCATACTGTCCCATCCTGACAAAAACCCGTCTATTACATGGCACGATGGATGCCAAAGCTCCAAATTAAAATGTGGCAGGCTTCAGTTTTAGACTTTTGTGTAAACCAGTGTGGCATTGTTGGCTGGATTGCAGACTTTTTGGGGGGGAACCAAATTTTAAAGATAGAACAAATCACTAACAGATCCACCTTTGGCTGTTTAGATTACAAAAAAAACTACAGGTATAAAACTGGTCTGGTATCGGGTGTTAATTTCATCCTGATGTATTTTTGCAGGTCAGAACTGTCTCCACCTGGCCTCAGTTCAGGGTTTCCTCTCACTGGTGGAGAACATGGTGGATCTAGGAGCGGACATCAACGCGAAGGTAAACAACACGCACGAGCTATATGAGTTACGGTAACAAACACATTGTGATGGTGATCTTGTCTTGTCTTCTACACCTGGTGCTCAAAAAGTCTGTTCCCTCCTTGTCCTGTAGGAACAGCGCAACGGCCGCAGCGCGCTGCACCTCGCCGTGGACCAGCAGAATCTCTCGCTGGTCAAGCTGCTTCTGAAGAAAGGCGCAGACCCGAACCTCCTGACGTCTGGAGGCCACACTCCTTACCACCTCACCTACGGTCGCGACGATGACGACATCAGGAAAGAGCTGTACTCGCTGACCAAACCCGACCTGAGGGAGCTGCCTGACAGCGAGTCAGACGACAGCGAGGAGGAGGAGGACGAGGCGTCTGATGAGGACGTGTGTGGTTATTTTTTTTTTGTAATGCATATCTGTATCATTAAACGCCTCTTTGTGGCTGGTTTCTAACCATTTTTGTGTCCTCCATGTGTTTCCAGGTGGGTTACGATGACATTCAGTGGAATGGGCATTAGCAGGAAACGGAGACGGAGGGTGAGAGAGGAAGTTACAGAGGCTGCGGCGATGACTGTAAAGGACAAGAGAAATGGCTCGGTGTGTCTACTTCTTCCTGCAATGACGTCACGTGAGCCCAATTAGTGTGGGGGGGGGGGCGACCCGGCTCGGATGTGACCGCAGACGAAACAGAAGGACAGGCAGCTACGGCGGAGAATCAAACGGAGACCGGTGGCCTTAAACCAATGAGTCTGCCCTGGGCTGCAGTAAAAGAAACGCACGCTGGGATGTGACACTTTGTGATGGGATTGCTGTATAAAAAAAAGAAAAGAAAAGGATTGCTTGTATTTTGTGGACACCGCGATTCATTTGTCAAAAACGACATCCTTCCATCCATCCATCCACACAGACGTACCTGCAACAGCTCTGTTGTATGATATTTGTAAATGCTGTGTATACAAAGATGTATTTTTTATGGAAGCTGTGAATGTGTACAGTTGAGCAGGTTGTATATGTCAAGACAGCAAACAGTCCGGCACACTCCAGTTAAATTAAAAACACTCATATTTAACAGTTAAAAACCTGTGTGAATGTTTTTGTGTGGACGCTGGGATTGAGAGGAGGGGGAGGGGGGGGGGTGGCATGTGATTTGGAAAATTGCAGTTGGTCTTGGATGGAAAATAAGGCACTAAGTTTGGACAAGAATGTTGTACATTAGACATCATAATCTTTCTAATATCTTGCTCTAAAGATTACACAGAACGGAGCGTATAATCGACAGCACCTGACAATACTACAAGGCTGCAATTATACAGGAAATTACCGTAACCACGTGCCTTTCTACTGCCGTCAGTGTGTCTGCTCCTCCGTCAAGCCATGACAGCTGAGTTCCAGTTTAGAGCGGCGCCTTTTTATTTTCATATAATGCATGTCATGCAGACGCGGACAGGGAAGTGCCGATAACTCGACAAGTCGTTTCCACTGAATGAGGAACTGGCAGCCCTGTTGAATTCCTCCAAGCGTGCGCGTAAGAAAGAGATAAGAGGCGTCGGGGTTGGAATGAGGCTCTGTTGTCTAAATCAGGAAGTTTTTGGGGGAGGGTGGAGCCACGAGGGAAGGGGGACAGGAAATTCCCAGCAACAGAACACTCAGCTGTTCGCGACATTCCTGCTTCTTGTTCCTCCAAAGAAGGGAATCTCCGCAGAATAACAGGATGCTTCAGTCAAGTACGGGGCAGCAAGGAGGAAGGGAGGTTTACTCAAATTCAAGTAAAATAAACACGAAAATTAAATGCACTTACGCAGTCCCATGATTGCGTCGTAGATTTACTCTCCAAACTGAAGTCATAAAGCTGTAAACACGATGGATTGAACAGCTAAACACTCGTGCTTAGATAAAGATAATTGCAAGACCTAAAGGTGTCTAAATTCTTGTGTAGACACCATCAATTATTTTTCAGTTAACATCCACGCTTTGCCGGAAAACGGTAAACATGTTCATGGTTGGATATGTACAATATTTTAGCAACAGCAGCACCTCTGAAGTCGTTTTACAATAAAGTAAAGAAGGGAGATGGTGATTGACGTCTCGGACCATTTCAGGGACTGGATAATGAGATGGTGTTCACCTCAGCAGTAAACTGGACGGGTCAGACATCCTGTACAAGGAGGGTCAAAGTCGCCCCCACTTTCTGAGGAGGCTGAGGTCCTTTGGAGTGTGCCGGACTGTTAAAATCTTTCTATGACACTGTGGTGGCATCTGTATTAGTCTAACTCAACAAACGGACCTGTTCTGGAGGAGGATGTGACCCCTCTGCATGAGGCCACAAGGGCTTTAAATAGATTTATTTCAATAGATTTTAGTAATTTCTTATCAACCTTGTGTATATGAGCTGCTGTGATAAGCAAATTTCCCATTAAAGTCTGTTTTATCTCATGTTTCTTCACATGATTCAGCACTTGCAGACTTTAGATGAAGCCTTGAGCACACCAAGGTTATCTATAGCAAGAAAAGAAAACGCAAAACTTGAGCGTTCGATAAAAACTTGTTTAATAGAAGTGCGGTAATGTACAGCAGGGGCGAGGAGGGCGAAAACACGAGGGAGAGGGTGAAATAATTAGAGACTTCCCATTGACGTAGAGCTGAGCAGATTTTGGCAGGGAAGGGACGTGACAATGACTGTCGCAATGGGAGAATTCCCACCGCTGTTCCCTGGGTTATCACAAAAGTACATCAGAGCATAAACATCATCCTGGAACTAAACAAATGAAGAAGAAAAAAATGCGAGAGAGAGAGAGAGACAGAGAGATGTGTTGTGGCAGCCCTGAGTAAAGATAGGCAGCACTGTTGAAATACAGTGACTCAAGAAGCTGCAGGACCACCGCAGAGTCCGTACAGAGTAAGAGGTATAAAGAGGTATTGTGCTGTAGCTGTAGTGTTTACCACACCCCTGTCCTCCAATCTGCTCATGTCACACTTATCGAATGAAGTCATTCACTGCGGCCGACGGCTGTCTGACACCACCAGCGACCGAGGAGCATATCACACCCATGTCATATGTGGTTGACAGATTTTTCGATGTCCAGCATCTTTCCAGGCTCGCAGCTGCCTGCGGTGACGGTGTCTCAGTGTGGCCAGGAGGAAAATGCAGCATGGGTCGATGTGTGTGGATAAAACCTGTGTCCGGTTCAGGTCACCAGAGAAGATGGATGGAGGGATGGAGGGATGGAGGGAGGGAGGGAGGGGGAGGGCAGATGGGTAACATATTCTACCCACCTGGTAAAAAGGAGCATATTGTTCTTTGTTGTTAAGCTTTTTGTTTGTCTTGAGCTCACTCTGGTGAATGAGATGATCCTCCTTTACCTCCCATCTGGACCTTTGTGTTGCAGGAGGAAGAGGAGGAAGTGGTGGTGGGTTTTTTTTTTTTGTTGTTGTTTTTTTTTTTTTTTTTTTGGTGTTGCCGTTCCTCATCCTTTTCAGGGCAATCGCTACGGCAGCAAAATGGCCGGCCAACTTTCCTCACTCTCTCTCAGACAAAGCCACCAGGCGAGCATCGATCTCAGCCTCTGACAGGATCCTGGAACACAAACACACGAGTTAACAGTCGTAATTTTTGTTGTGCCGGATTTTTGTAGCTCTTGCTTTGATCTTATTTCTGGTTTTAGTTTCAGGGAATTTCCATTACAAAACTTGTCTGGTTTGATCAATTCTTAAAAGTAGCTCTGCAAGGGTTTAAAAGCAGAAGCGGCGGTATCTGCTCAGATCTGCATGTTTTGTTCAAGTTTTTTTTTTCTTTTTGTAAAATATCTCCAGGAACTTTGGCTAAATCTATTTCCCTTTGTTCAGTAATGCTTGTGCAAAAACATTTACAGCGTCAGCTGGGAAGTGAGAAAAAAAAAGTCCTTGTACTTGTGGCCAGAATTTAATCTCTTAACGTGTGTCTTATCAAGATGTTTTCTCTTCTTGTTTCAGAAGAGAATACTCACTTGAATCTTGATTCCTGTGTAGTGACAACTCCCACCTCCAGCTCCGAGGGCTTGAAGTCGATGGCCAGAACGGTTGACAGGCATGAGATAGCCGTCTGTTTAGGGAAGCATGCGGGAAGTTCGCAAATAAGTCAAATAATCTTAGGAAGGTGGAGATGATGTATATTATACAAGGGACCAGTGAGCAGCATAGTGTTTGTGTGTGCCAAATGAAATGTTTAATGTTTCCAAGAAAGACCAACTGTGGAAAATAATAAATATAGCAACAGCACATATGTTTGTCCACCTGCTCTCTTTGTCAACCAGCAGATATTAAAACTGCAAAATGTAGATGCAACATTAAATTTCGATCTGTGTGTCATGTTCTACTTGTTTGCTATGACCTCTTATTCTTTTTCCAAACAGATTAAAATCTGGGAAACATGAACGATATTTAGAAATAACAGCATTTTTAATTATATCAATACCACTAAATATATTATATATTCATCCTTTAATGTCTGTAACAGTCTGGTTTCCCCCTCAAGCTGTCGGAAAACAACCAAGTGATGCACTCACATTCTAGGACGGTGAAACTCCCTGATATTTTCTGACATCCAGACAACTCCCTGACTTATCCTACCTAAGAAATCCCCTGCAATCGTAATCAGCGGGCTTGTTGCAAAGCGTTGTTTGGTATCTGAATGAATCAGGGCTCTATAACGAGCATGTGGACCTGGATAACTCGTAATTCTTTGTGTTTGTGTGTCCCATACCTCTATGGTCTCCTCATAGGTCCAATCCTGTTTCTTCTTGACTTTCTTCTCTAAGAAGCTGGTGGCCTCTGTTTGTTTGACTCCGGCTGCAGTGGCCTTAAAGCCGCAGTAGTAGCCAGCTGGATCACACTTATACAGCTGTGGACCCAGCTCCTCATCCAGTCCGATCACTATCATACCTGGATGGAAGAAGGCACACAGGAATGAAGACAGGGCATCCAAACAACTGATTTATGCTCTACACAACACTTTGAAAAGTCCATTTTAATTGTGTTTAAAGCTGAGCCGACCCACAGCCACAGACAGTTTTGACAGCTTAGTGCTGGGCTTGACCTGTATAAGTTGAGATATGATACATAACCTGGAGCTGCAGATATTTTATTCTGAACACTGAACCCTTTTATATCAATGACGCAGAAACAGGTTTCACTGTAGCTCTGAATACATCGCACACTGATGCTACTGTTAAAGCATTCAGGAGCTCCGGTCACATAAATTATTTTTTCAGGACGTGTTTCTGGTAAACACGCATGCACGCTACTCACAGCAGCCCAACGGCCTCATCTCAGCGTTCTGCGTGTAGACTTGGGAGATGTCGGCCATGCGCTTGCACAACATGTCCACGGGGATCTCATAGCCGTACTTATACATCCAGTTAGCTGCTTCATATCGTGCCCTCTGAACCTGAGACCTGCTGTCGGCTGGAGGGAAGAAGAGTCAGACAAAAAAAAATGCATTAAAGAAAAGAATATATAAATCTAGGAATGAACAAAACACAAGCAAAGAATAAGATTTAAGACTTATTTGTATGAATGGATCCACAAGATGAGAGCAGCGCTAGAGTTTGATGATTCAGCCCAGTCCCTGACCCAAATAAATCACTTTAAATTACTGCTAAGACAGGCAGACTCTGGGCTACTCTGTTCAGTTTTGGATTACTGAAAAGGTACGAAACACAGGTTAGTGCTGTAGATTTCTATTATGCTCGCTGCAATGCATTTTCAACTCTTTATCGATCACGTCTTATTACTTTTTAAAACCGGATAGCTGTTTTTACTGGCTGGTGTTATGCAATATTCTGCTGTGACACGAGAGAGTTGGCACTTGACTAAAGACTCCTGGTCTTTTACCAGCTTCGTTGTAACAGACAATTTTATTGCCGGATTGCCGATTTGTTGACAGAAACTTTTAACACTCAGCCGTTAAGTTTGGCCGCTTGTCATCTGTTGGACAAGACGCTGCTTACCAGTCATGCCTGTCATAACACAGCCAATGTTCTCTGTAATTCTGAACAGATGTGTGACTGTCAAGGCGTCCAACAGCTTGTCCTGAGGGGGAAAAAAACGCAAAAAGACAAAAGAGAAACGTTCACCGCGCGCGCACTCCTCAAGTAATGCGACAAACCGTAATGACAGGCTTTGTGAAGACACAGAAATACAAGCTCCTGCGTGTTTATAATGTGTTTGTGCATACTGACAGGGACTTTCTTTTGTGTGACGACCACAACACAGTCCTTCCCTCTGACCGCCACGGAGGTCAGTCCTCCCTGGTTGATGGCTTTGAAGGCGTACTCTGCAGGCAGACAGAAGGAAAAACAAACACAAGGGCATCAAGTGTGCGCTCTTTAACTTCCACCTGTCAGCACGGCCGGTGATCTAATTCTCAAAAAAACCAAACTACTATTTTGCACACACGACATTTATCTCCCATTACTCTTCATCTGTGCGTTACACGTGTGTGCACCTTTTGAACATGAGGGAGGTGCTGCTTTAGTTTAGCAGGATTTAGAGCAGATCTGAGGTCAACATGCGTGTATGTGCCATAGTTCAGTGCTATTTGGGAACAATTTGATTTCAGTACTTGGTATCTTGGTAGGATGAAAATGTAATTAACATACTGCCACTTTTAATCGGAGTTCAGCTGTGGAGTGCTAATGTAGCTCTGTTATAACAACTCGTAATAAAAACCATGTATCTAATGTTAGATAAACGTCTGCTTGTGGTAAAGCTAGCACCCCACAGCTAACGAGGACAGCTGAAGGAAATACAACTAAACTAATCTGGTAAGTTACCTCATACTTAATGTATTTAATTAAAGTTAATCATGCATTAATTAAAATTTGACATCACTACAGTGTACGGACATAAACCGCTTCCGAAATGACACTTTTCTATGAATGGGCTAGCTCGTGTTAGCTCGTTAGCTCGTAGTGATGACAGAGCAGGTTGAGTTTGCTTCGTTTGTTTCAACACGTACCGACTTGGTAGAGTCTTCCCTCCGGAGAGAAGATGGTTATATGGCGGTCAAAGCCTGCGCTCGACCCCCGAGACATGACGGCCGGAGATAAATGAGGTAAAAACGGTAAAAGTTCAGACTGAAATTGAAACTGTGAAGAAGCAAAACATGCCAAACCTCTACACCGGATGTGATCAGGCTTAGACTTCCGTTGCAGACTTGTAGTTCACAGAAGTCACTGGCGTCACTAGTGACTACAAACCCTGCTGCTGATTGTTTTTATGGATTAAAACGATACATTCAAGAGTGTGGGACACGTTAGTTGTTGGTTTTAAATGTTTTATTTACAAGTCACATGAGTTATGAGTGTGTGTGTGTGTGTTCAGGACTTTTTGCTGAGGCACAGCCATCGTAGAGGCACTTCATAGGAGCTCCTGTCCTCTGTGTCGTCGAAGGGAAGGTGCCACGAGGTCGCTGAAGTCTGGACAATGGTGTCATAGCTGGGAATACTCTAAAAAACACACACACAGACACAAAGAGGATTCAATGCTATGCTTCTTTCGCCAACCACCCCGCCCCTCCCGTCCTCTGCCTCCTCATCCTCACCAGAAATCGGACTCTCTTGCCCGCGATGACATTCCAATCCAGGACAAGCTGGTGGCCTCTCTGCCACTTGAAGAAGAGCCGTCTGGTGGCTTGATCTGGCAAGCAGGCTTTGTGGTCCCTCATCAGGTCCCTACTCACAAACTGACAGTGGTTCCCAGAATGCAAAGTGGCGTACAGCAGGAAGGGGTCATCCTCTGATCTGACAGACACAAAGACCAAAGAGTGCGACTGAGTTGTGTTTTACATGTTTTCTGTGAAGCATGGTCATGGTCATTTGTTGTGTGATCACCAGATGCTCACATGTTCTCAGTGAAGAAGCAGTGAGCCATCTTCTGGATGAGTTGCATATTATGTCTGTCCCAGGATCTGGAGGGTCGCAGCATGTGTTTCCTCCCCAACACCAGAATGGACCGGCCCTGACGGTGCAGCTCTGACACCACCGCCAACAACTGCAACACACGCGTACACACACATATATACGCACATGCACACAAATATACATACAGATGCTCAAATGAGATACAGGACCACACCAAATGGTGCGCGCAGAAGCTCCGGCATGACTAATAACGTTTTTGCATATTTTTCATCCGATGCTGAGAATGGGTGTGATTGTTTGTAGTAGACGCGTCAGTTCGTGTTAAAACGAGCAGATAAAAACAGATAGAACAGTGCAGATATACAAAATACCAGTGAATTAGATGTTACGCAACAAAAGCAGGTGCCAGCACAGCGGAGATACAGACACGCGACATACACAGTCATGGCTTTCGTAAGTAAAAACAACACAAGTCGTGTTTTTTGGGACGTCTGTTGTTGTTTCTGAGTGGACTTTTAGATAATAACGAAATTTAGCACTTCTATCAACTCACACCAAAACAGCCCTGAGATGAATGATGAAATCTTGGGAGTCGATTGCTCAGATGTTTAATGTAGCCGCAGTGTGCCTGTGGGCCCCCGGGAGGCCTTTAAATAGCATCATTTTATCTGACCGACGCACTGTGTGGCTCATTGGATGGTAATGTCAGCCGGTCAACAGTCCACTGTCCTACTGAAATATGTCAACAACCGTGTCGTCCCAACTTGACCTCTAGTGCCACCGTGGAGTTGAAGTTTGTGGTTTTAGGTGTCTAAAAGTGTCTCCACTAATTGTCGAGTGCCATCATTGTTTGTTGGACTTATGTCAGGCTTATGAGCTGGACAAAGAGGTTTTCAACTGGTACCCTCAGATTCTTTTTAATTAATGGAAATAAGGCCCCTCAGATCCCGTTCAGGCCTCGAGAATAACATAGATATTAACTGATTGTACAGGGGCTTCATCTTAATGATGAAAAATTCAACAAACTACGTAAGGCAGCGCAGAGAAAAGCAACCTGATATAGCAATCCCAGAGGATGTGTGGCTTCAAACATGGGAGACCCAGTCTACCTCTATTATATCCTTGCTTTGGAGGTTTCTTCTAGAAAAATCTGTTTGTTTGTTTTGTTTTGTTTTTTTAAATACGCCCAACCAAAATATAAATTTAATGGGCCGGATCGGTTTCAGCAGACCATGATCACATTTTCTGGCTGCGCCCTTCATATTAAGCCTTTCTGGACAGAAGTGGGCTGTTCTCCGAGATCCTTTGAATTTATCTCTCGACTTTCAAATCTGTTCTCTGTGTAAAAACAGCTACAAATAGCTACAAAACGTGACGACATGCCCATCAGCCTCGGCTGTACTTTGTGTGGAATACCGGCATATTGGTAATTATCTGCTAGCTTGTTGGCACCCTCTGAGTGTGTTAGCATGCTGACGTTGAGCTTGGCCTCACAGCGTCAATCGCATGGCTGCAGGCTCGTTTTTAATTATAAGCACGGCAGGCATTTTCATATTTCATTTCTAGCCGTCTTTCACATTTGAATAAAATTTTCTGACACTGGTCCTGATGTAAATTTGTAAGACTTTTGCATTCATTTTACTAATACATTTAGCGTTCAGATGACTAGATAGGGAAATAAGTTTGTCTGTCTGTACTTGGCTTTGTCAGCCATAAAACTTCTGAGAAAGATGTGACACATTATAATGCAGACACACACACACGCATCCTGACAGTTGGTGTGGGCAGACACACACAGACGCACATAGACTAGGTGTTATTAAAATCAGGTGTTGGCCAGTTAAATTTAAAAAAAAAAAAAAAGACACCTCCTACATACATCTACTCACACACGCTGCAGGGTTACTCATAATGCAACCAGCAGAAAAGCCCCTGAGTTGGACAGACATGCATGTAGGAGGAAACCACTGAAATCTAGACAGTAAAGGTGTGTGTGTGTGTGTGTCTGCCAAAACCGTTAGACTCGAAGACCCTGTGAAATATTTCATTGTTCTCAAGTGCCTTTTGCATACATGTGCATCCGTTTGTGTGCGTTTTCTCACCGTCTCGGACTGCTTGCTTCTGTCCTTGTTGATGTTTGCTACGTTCAGTCCATCGACGACGACGTCAAAGGCCGGCTTCTTCTTCACAAACGTCTTGAACCTCTCCAACTCCTGTACAGGCACAGTAACAGACAGGAAAATAGAGCGGATTTAACAGAGAGAGGGAAAAAATAGGTCAGTGAAGGAGGAGATACAAAGAAACAGATAAAGATCGGCAAGTTATACCTGGATGTTGTGCCGTATTGTACAAATAACATGTAATAACATGATCCACTGATTTTAATATTTTTAGAGATACTTTCCGTACCGAAATACAACCACACACACACACACACACACACAAAAGGCTCATCGACATGCAAATGTGGAGAGAGATGGAGTGATAGGCAGCCACACAGAGCCTTGCTCAAGGGCATCTTGGCCCAGGAGGTGGACTGGCACCTCTCCAGCTACCAGTCCACCTCCCATACTGAACTTGAACCGGCCACCCTCCAGTTCCCAAGCCAAGTCCCTACAGACTGAGCTACCGCTATTTAACCTTAGAGGTTCAGGGTGTTTTATAAGTAGTGTAGACTAGTAAAGAAGTAATGGATTTGAGAAGTTAGGGGCTCATCAATGCCAGCAGGATCCATCCTCTGGGGAATGTCTGTGCAGAATGGAAATCCAGTGAAGAGGTGTTGACATATGTCAGTCTGGTAGAAGTGGTGGAGCCACCCTAGAATCATACTGCTTAATAATGATGCTATAAACAGCAGAAGACAGCCAAGAAATGTTCTTAATTTGTGCTCTATTCATTGCCTTAAATCATACTAGATCTTTCTTTTTTTTTTTCTTTCAGAGTACGACCAGCCAGGACCGAAAATCCATCCAACGTTTCCCTTTTTATTGAATAAACGAGCAGCAGTCCTTTCACAAACAGGACATTTCCATGTCCCGGCACACGTCTTGTCAGTACCGCAGAGCTAAAAACCAGAAACGATTTGAGTTCATTTGGGTACAGTTGCAGCCTTGCTCATTTTCAGTAAAGGTCACAGTCTTGAGTTGACTGGATAATTGCCTGGATGTCTGACTAAATATGTGCAGTCCTGAAATTGTACAGAAAAAGTCTGCAGACCTCTCTAATAACAACATCAGGGCTTTGTTCCTTATTGTGGTCGATGAGCGTAACTGAATCCCACCTGTGACTCGACCAGCCTGATGGTTGGCTGCTTTTCTCGCTGACTGATTCTGCCGGTTATAAACCTACCTGGCCTTTTCCTTCTAACTACTGAGCCGACAGAGAGCCGGCTGGTAGCTCAGCAGACATCAGAGTTTAATATCTTAAAAATATACGCATGCAGATGATGTTATTTCAGATTCTGACTCACAAAATGTAAAGTGAGCTACTGTCAGCTGTATTTTACGTTCATGTGGTCACACTTTATTTTTACAGTCCAATACTCGTACGTGCTTCCTCTGAAGGGGCCAGAGGTGCAGCCAAAAGTCAAGTTACAGCTTTACAGATATTTTGTATTATAAGATCATGAGCTCTTCTTTTGTGCTGCAGGGAACAAGGAAGGCTTTGTCATTTTCTTTGTGTAAAATACTGTGTTACAGCGCCGTGTGCTATAACAGGCAAGTAGCGCTGAAGTTTAGAATAGGCCTCCAGCACGTGAACACTCTTAGCACTTTCACTTTTAGATAGCAGCTGTATGGAAATAGCTGTGAATTCCCCTGGACGCGAAACTCGTCTGTCACATAGACACAATCAAAATGTGATCATAAAAATGTAAAAAAGCCGCTGCAATATTCCTCCTCTGATTCCTCCTGCTTTAGATTAAACGCCTTCCACGCCCCGCCAATGCACCAGTATTTACCCTATGATTGCTTTAATTCGCCACCAAACATGCGCATGTACAGTGTCTAACAATGATTAATACCACGACAACGTGTAGTTTCACACTGTCGGGTGGTTGAGGTGGGGGAGGGCAAATTAGAGAATTGAGAGAAAAAGACTGATGGACGATGGACAAATGTGCAGACATGAAGAGATTTTGATGGAGAAGAGGTGCAGGGATTCAAAAAAAAATTTTTTTTTAAATGAATGAAGTAAAAGAAAGAGAGAAGGAGAGCAGGAGACGGAGGAGATGCAGGAAGAAGAGAGACGGAGAGAAAGTCCAGTATAATTATCCAGGGACTTTCCAGAGCTGATATGTGAAACCAGCTCATTGTGCAGCTGCGGATAATATGACGACTTAAAACACACACACACACACACACACACACACACTTATTGTATCAGTTAAATCTTCTTATATTTTGCAGAAAATACACATTTTAAAAGTTACATCACAAGTAATGTTTGAAATTAATGTGACTAAATCTATACATGTGAATATCCATAGCAACCTAACATAATGAGATAATCAGCATGTTTATTTAGTCCCTTAATTGTCTACGTCTGTTTGAGTCTTTATTTTTCTGTTTGAATTAATGTATTTAGAAACATTTAATACTATGAAAATACTTAACTAAACTATGATTTTGCAGGAATGTAACTGAACATAAGTTTTGCATTTCCTGTAATATTTCCCAATCCGATAATATCTTGGACTAGTTCAACAACAGTCAACAATAATTAATCCTCTTGTTATGAATAAACCTGCCTCCTGTGTGAACTGTCTGTAGCTGTTGTATATTAATGTCGGTCGTGATGGTGGCACTCGGGGAGTTTTTTCTGAGGTAGTACAAGGTATTAAAAAAAAGTGCGAGAAACACTGCTCTGTCACTGACATCTGACATTTTACAATAGCATAATATGCTACTGCATCTGAGTGCTACACTGAAGAAGAAAGATCCTCTCAGTGCTCCGTGAACAGCATTATTTTACATTATTTAAAAGATTAACTTAGATTAGATTTTAAAGTGTAACTGGACTATATTCTTTTTATTTTAGAATTTCACACTTCCATGTGAGGATATAAGTGTTGTAGTATCTTCTGTGTCGTTGGTATTTTTGGTATTAAAGAGCAACATTTGCGTTATAGTGAACAGAAATGGGTTCACATAAAGAAAGTTAGAAGAAAAAAAAAAATAGACCAAACTTTTGTTTTGGTATTTGAGGTTGGCAACTGTGCAGAAAAAAACACACACTGCTCTGTTTACTTCAAGTGTGCAAACAAAACAACACAGTCAATTGTACACATGATGTAGTGCAATACAGCAGAGCAGCTCAACCAAAATGCAACGTCTGAGGAACTTAAGAAGTTCTATTTTTGTTTCTGGAACGAAAATATCAGCTATTTTATAAATATTTAATATAACACAAGGCAATTCGTCACTGGAAACTGAAAGTCGTGTGTCACAGAGGAGTTAAACATAATAGTTTCACAAAGGTGGAGACTCATGTGTTACTTTTCATAGGTTTCTGGTTAAAGTGTCAAAATCTACGACTCAGTCTGCGTCTGCTTTGTGTCTCGACATCTCTCTCGACATCGATCTGTGCTTCACCACGTACGGACAAACACGGCTCCTCTTTGCCCTCCCTCTCGTCTCCCATCGGTTTCCGCCTGCATCTGTTGCTTTACTGTTGTCTCAAAGCACTCTGTTTGCCCTCACAATAAATTGCCTTCAATTGGGAATTAATAAAGGCGAGTCAAACAGCACGTCTGTCTGCCTTCCGTGGTCTGTCTCCGCGGCGGGAGGTAGTCGTGGTCCAGATTCACATGGTGCTCCAGATGCTGGAAATCCCCTCAATTTAACTCACAGTTACACCAACAAACTCCCCCTGACTACCGAAAAACACAAAGAAACACACGCAAACTGTCTCTTGGTTCATAAATTATACACATCATTTTATTAACAGTGTGTTGCTGATGTTGCCAAGTTTCTTTTTGGAACTATTTCAGGTGAATAAACCTGTTTTGAAGTTTATTGTCACTGGCGTTCTTAAAAAAAAAGGCAGGCAGTGCATTCCAAACCAATGAAAAGCTTGTGCCCCTGGCTCTCTCTCCACACAGACAGCACACATATGCATGCAAGATACACTGATGACTGTCTTGTCTTGGTTATAAAAAAAGGCGTACAACTTAAAAATACGGTCCTAATTTTGATTTGAACTAGTATAAAGATCCCGATTGTGCGTAGACTGAAGCTGAACAGGTGAAGTGAGCCTGACATTTGCTTCCTACACAAGACAAGAGGAACAATGCTACCTTGAAACATGCAAAAGATGCCATTTTATTTTGTATATATGTATTGTACTTAGATACTGTTCATATTGTTATACCTCTGCTTAGATGGTAAATTGCATTTTCTTGTCTCTAGGTACTGGAATGACTAGAAAGCTAAATCTCATCTAAGCTAATATTTCATGTCAAACATTACCGACCTACTGCACGGAGCAGCAGAACAGTTTACCCTAAATAAACTGTTTTAGGAACTAAAAGTTTGTTTTTGCAGACAGAGTTAGAGAAAACACTGCTCTGAGCGTATATGTTAAACATGAAGCTACTAACGGCTAGAAAACAGAGCTAACAGCTAGCCTCTGAAGCTCACCAATTATCACACTGTATCTTGTTTGTGTAGCCCACACAAACACTGGTTTGGTGGTTTGTTACATCCGAGACAGATTAATAACACAATAGAGCTTAATAATGTAGCTCAGCTTGTCTAAATGAACTCGTCCTGCTAAAAAACGAAGGTGTCATTTTCTCAGCATAAACAAATAACGATATTTAAAATGTTGATTAGTTTAAGAAGGGCTGCAAGGCAGATTTTGTTACCTTTGAACAAACAAAGCCAGGACGCCTGTTTCCCACAGTTTCCGGGCTTTTTGCTAAGCTAAGCTAGCCGGCTACTAATGCTAGTTTGTTATTTAATGGACAGATATCAACCTTATTATTTAAGTCTGTGAAGAAAGTAAATGGAAAGTGTGTCTAAAAATGGCAAACAATTCCTTTAATCTAAGACTGCTGTGAGTAAAGTTGATTAATTTAATGTGAATGTTATCTATATATTTTTATGCTAGCAAGCACAAAAAGTGACAACTATAGCTAGTGTCTGGGTGGCTTCATCAACACCAGACAGAAGCCTCTTCCCAGTAGAAAAAAAAGTCAGAGTCAGTCTCTGCGTCTTGGACTGCTAAATATCAATGTCCTACCAGTCTTCACTGTGCCTGACACTAAACTTACACTAAAAACTCAACAAGAGCCGCTAAAGAAGGTCTGCTCATAGTGAAAGTGTTGAGTAGAGCTCACTAAAGCTGTTCCAGCTGACCTCTTCATACTAGTGTTGCATGTGAACCAATGACGCCATCTAGCAGAAGTTAATTAGAAAAACGAATCTACCATGCTGCTGACAGACAAGCCTCAAAATAGATACCTGATTTTATTTAATTTCTTTTTTACATGTGAGAAGAACATGGAAACGTTATTTGAGCTGAATTATTTACAGTTAGCAAAAAAAAAAAAGCTGGCAGAAACGTGTGAAACTGAACGTTGTTTAAACGTTCTGCTGAAGCGGACACCAACCATGTGAAGGTTAATGTGATTGCAGACCACATTCAGTGGACGGACTGCAAGTGCAAATCAATTAATGCAACTTAATATCACATAATTTATAGAATTTATCATTTCATGACTTCATACAATTTTCAAAGTTAAATTAAAAATAAATCTGAATACTGAGTCTTCATGATGGCGTAGAGATGTAATTAAGCTATTTACATATTTTTTATCACCTTAAGACTGATTCAGAGTGTGTGTGTGTGTGTGTGTACCTCGGGTGTAGTCTTGTTAAAAACATCTTGTCCCTGAATGATGTTGGTCATCACTCTGTCTTTCAGCAGCTGGTACTCCTCGTAGTCCAGCTGGATGGACTCTAACTTGGACCCACAACAATTACACACACCCCTAAACACACACACATACATGAATTAAACATACATAAATACATTTTTTCAAACATAATATATAAACATATGAGGTGGTGGAATTACTTTGGGGAAGCCTTGGTCCAACTTCCTATCCATTTCTGCCCTGTGAGACTGAAGACAGGGAGGAACACACAGACAGAATAGAGAAATGAGAGCGGAGTGATGACACATGAGGTTGATATAATGAGATTATGTTCAATGTTGTTCCCCTCGTACCTCTCAAACCAGGTCTTGATGCTGCTGGCGAGGCTGTGCTTGGGGTAGATCTGGTTGTTCCTCATGTAGAGCAGAACCCCCAGCAGCCTCTCCTGGTACTCAGATTGCGACATGGCCTCTGCCTCCTTCTCTTTTTCCTCATCAGTCCCTGTCCCCCCCTTAAACAGAGTGTCCCAGGTCTCCTGGTGTGGGCTCTGTCCATTTTCAATTAATTCATCGTAAAGAGCCCAGGCTGTGGTCGTGTCTCCGTGCAACACCGCTCCTGAGATGACGTCATCATAGTTGCGTGTTGTCGGGGTGAAGACCTGTTAGGATGACAGGAGATGAAACCAGGTGATGGCAGATTGGTCCAGTACCAGTTTAATGTCTTTTTCTGAGTAATAATCAAAGCGCTGTTTACCTTCTTAACCTCGTGCAGGATGCTGAGCGCCTCCCTCCACCTCGCTGTCCGGCTGAAGGACTTGATGAAGAGGCTGGAGGCTCCTGTGTCCAGAGAAGAGAAACTTCTCCGCATGATGTCATAGACGTCAAACACCTCTGCGTCGTGGCCGCCCTTCACGCACAACGTGAGGTACCGTAGTAACAGCTCATAAGACAGTGTCCCTGTTTCCATGGCTACAAAAGTCAGCAGGGACCTGTGGCAGACAGGTGCAGTACACATTTATATACATACACACACACCAACTTAGACAAAATAACAGGTGTAAAATTAAGTACGGGACACACATGTCCTCCTCTTACTTGGCAATATCCAGCTCTGAGCCCGAAGTAAACATCACACACATCATCCGTGATTCAAAGCGGTAAGGGTTTTCCAGAGACTCTTTCAGCTTCCTCCACTCAGCAACAGAGAGCGGCTGGTCGGGAGGTTGCAACCCTCCAGTGAAAGGAAACAGAAACAATCATTCCCAAATATTAATTTAGACATCATAAGAAGAAGTCAACTTCTTATTTTAACTGACTTGTTCCTGCATACAATGATTTTCTTAAACGTTGCATCTTGCAGCCATAGGTCAAGCTGCTAGTTCCAGATAATTCCAGTTTGTCCTACTACCTGCTCCTCTAGTCGTCCTCCGTTTGGTCCCCTCCACAAGCTCGTCCTCATTCTGAGAGGCCAGAGCTGCTTTCTGCCTCAGGATCTCTGTTATCCTCTTTGCCGTCCCAGCAGCAAACACAGATTTGGGGAAGGAAGGCAGCCGACGACGGGAGTAGCCTGGCGCAGCATCGTACCACGATTCCTCTTCCCTACCTCTGATGGTGGTGTTTTTGGCTCCAGTCTGTCCATTGCTCCTTCTGTCTGTCTGTCTGCCGCCCGGGTGGGAGTCTCTGGTGCACAGAAAGCGTGCTGAGGGAGGCGGCTGTGATGATTTGCCTTCAGTCTTTAGCATGAAGAAAGCTGAACTTCTCTGGTGAAATAAAGGCTGTACAGTCTTCTGGCATATCCTGACTTTGTACATCAAAGTGGAGCCCATGTTGGGATGTTTCACCGCGCCCTTAACTTAACTGTAGAGACAATTATAGACCACAAAACTTGTCTTTACTTAAAAGACAACTATCATTATCTATAGATGATTATGAGCTGGTGATTATAACTCACACTCTCTCTTGGCGTCCACATTTAATGAAATAAACCCGCTCTTCTCTCTCTACAGTGAACTTCATGGGCGCACATACCTGCCGCACATTTTTAACGTCATCAACGCTTGACAGGTCCGTTTGTGAGCTGCGTCAAGTTTTACTCGGCAACCACAAAACGACCGGAAATGGATATTTATCGTTAAATTTTCGTTTGAAACAGAAGGCATGAGAGCTTTCTTTAAATAATTGAATTAGCGACTTTGAAATTAACATTTTATTTAAACTGAAAGCAGCTGTAAGACATTTACATAGCTGTTTAATTGTCTCTTTTATATTGAAAAAAAATTAAAACCGGAAAGAAACTTGTTGTTAATTCAGCAACTTGACGTCATTTGTTGGTAGCTTGGCTACTGTGGCACACAACTTTACTTTACACTGAGACTAGGTGTAGAAATGTTATAGTTATAGGTTTATATAACACTACATTCACCTCGGAGCGGGCATGGCTAAAGAACAACAGCCTCACTGGTCGGATATTTTGAAAAGGAGGTTAGATAACTCCAAAAAAGGTGAGCCCAAACGTAAACTATCGTTACCGGCTAACGTTAGCTGCTTTGGTTAGCCGTCAGCTGAGTTAACGTTTTGTCACTGTGCAGAGGAGAGGAGCGAGGAGGAGGCGAAAGCAGAAGAAACGGAGCTGTTCACCAAATATTACACCGAGTGGAAAGGAGGAGGCGACAGAGACGAGTCCTACAAGAACATCCCACGATTTTACTACAGGGTACTGTATTATTATTGTTATTCTTATTGTTTACAGGCTAGTATTTGAATATGCATTGTATGTAATGTATTTTTATTGTGATACAGAGAGAGTACTAAACTCTGTGCCATCACCAAACCCGCCTAACAACAAATAATAATGATTATTCAAAGTAAATGAACTGTATCTTTCCACCACTCAAGCACTTTTACACTACATACCTCATTCACACACTATATCTGCCATACAAGGTGCCAACATTCATACACATCCACACACCCTTCAGGTATCAGTATCTTGCCCAAGGATACTTCGGTATGCAGTCTGTCAGAGCCGGGGATCGAACCGAAATATCTACAGACGCCCCACGTCTTCTACCACAGAGTCCTAAATACTGGTTCTGGCCATCTTAGTTTCTTCTTCACACTAGGAAAAAGAGGGTGAGATGAGGAGGTTGTAACCAGTAACTACACCGCTCGATAACATCAAGGCTGCATTCAGACAGGATCAGGTGCTGTGGCGAATCACCTCAGGGCTGTGCCCATTTGTGCTTAATTTAAGCACTGTGAAACAATCAATAATAGCAAAAATAGCTCTTTATTTTGCTGATTAACTGTCTTTCCATAAGGAAATCAGTGTATGGCGCATTGACTGGTAGCCAAAGCGGTGCCTAGGCACTGCTGAGGTCACAAGACAAGACATTTAACCTCTCCCAGGGCGCCACTACGTGGCTGCCCATCATTTCCCCATCTTTCCACATTTGTATGTTCATAAGCCGGCCCTATATATGTGAAACTTGAGTGAAAAGGCTACAATAAGGTGTAATAATAATATATTTAATGTATTGATGGTAGTAGCGATGATGAAGATTATGATGACTGTTAAATGATACAGATGTGCACAACTGAACGTAACTCAGGTGGTGATGATGATGATGTCGTTGCTCTGCAGCTACCGGCAGAGGATGAAGTATTACTTCAGAAGCTGAGAGAGGAATCCAGAGCCGTCTTCCTCCAGAGGAAGAGCAGAGAACTGCTGGATAATGAAGAACTACAGGTGAAACTACCTAAAAGAAGTCACGATGGCGTCCTTCTCCATGGATAGCAACACAGTAGGTTTGTTATTTAATCCCCGCCTGCTTTGTTTCTTTGTCTCTTTTTTTTTATCTTTCTGTAGAATCTGTGGTTTCTGCTCGATAAGCACCAGGTGCCTCCGGTGAGTGGGGAGGAGGCCATGATCAGCTACGAAGCTTACCTGCAGGTCGGGGAGAAGGCCGGGCCAAAGTGCAAGTAAGTAAAAGGAAGTCTGAGTTTACTGGCAGCAGTAAACAGTTTGGGTAAACCCCTCCAGCGTCAGTCTGGTTTTATAGCTCAGTGTGCTCTTGTTTGTGCCAAGGATTCATGCGAGATCAAACACTGATTGTGGAAAATCCCCATCAGCTTTATATCCACCAGGCATCCTTGTGTCTTGGCTGGTGGGATAACTGTGTATTAAGAACAGGCTAAAACACCAAAAAAAAATCTTAATTGCATTCAAAACGTTGCCTCTGACTCCAGATTACACAGCCCAAGCTGCAAAAGAATTGTGTGGCCTTCAAAGTAAAATTTTGAGCCAGGGAGTGGACGCATGACAAGGAGGTCGTTATTATGTCAGAGTGCATCCTTTGGCAGATTTTAAGGGGTTGAATATTAGAGGAGGAAGTAGGAAGCGTTTTCATTGGCAAAGAGAGAGAAATGTGATCTGTACAGCAGAGACTGATTTCAAAAGGTCTTGAGAAATAAAAGCCAGCTTCCCGGGAGAAGAAACATGTTAATAGCAGATGTTAAGAGGAGGAGGAGGGGGTCTGTCTGTCAGTTTGAATACAGTAACACTGTGAAAAGTAAAAATATCTCCTCCCTCTCCTCAGAAAATTCTTCACAGCCAGAGTGTACGCCAAGCTGCTGCACAGTGACCCTTACGGCAGGATCTCCATCATGCAGTTCTTTAACTACGTCATGCGGAAAGGTCTGGACCTTCATTTGGCTTTCTGATCTACCTTTTCACACGCAGCAGAGTATCTCCCACCCCTGTTAACTCACATTCGTACTGGTGATTATCTTGTCATTGATTGTTCGTCATTTCTCTTCTAGTATGGCTGCATCAGACCCGGATAGGTCTGAGTCTGTATGATGTAGCAGGGCAGGGCCACCTCAGAGAGTCGGTAAGTATTTCCATCAGTCAATCTCAGTTGCAGTTATTCAGCCAGTAGGAAAATGAAGTTTTGCTACTAGTGCCGCCAGGGAATGTTTACCATTGTTTTTCTACGTAGGATCTGGAGAACTACATCCTGGAGCTGATCCCCACCCTCCCTCAGCTGGACGGCCTGGAGAAGTCCTTCTATTCTTTCTACGTCTGCACTGCCGTCCGCAAGTTCTTCTTCTTCCTCGACCCCCTCCGAACAGGTGAGACTGAACCCCCACGCCCTCTGCAGAAAATTGTTAAATGATACATATCAAAGTGTAGCATTAACTATTTTAAATGGACAATACAGATGGAGATAGTTGGTAAAGATAATGCTTCGTTTTTATAAGGATGCCACACTGAAATGTGTGAGACTGTCAGTAACATGCCGTCACTGATGTCCGCTTTTGTTTTTCAGGAAAGATTAAAATCCAGGATATATTGGCCTGCAGTTTTCTGGACGACTTGTTAGAGGTGGAGCTTTTTTTTCACTCACACTTGACTCCCATTCAAACCTGAATGGTATATCAGTCGGCTGATATTGGCCTATCAGTATCGGCATGTATGTTATCTGATATGTGGTGGGAGATCCATGAGATCAGTTTTTCCAGTATATAAGTCATAAAAAATGTTTGTGGTATTATGCTAGTTTATCCAGAAGAGAACTGTAATTTAAATTACTGCGGTGAGCAGCACAGAGTAAGAAAGAAGAAGCAGCTCAAAGCAACTAGAACTGGTTGACAGTGTCATTTATTTAACATGTTAAAGAATATTTAAATTATTCTTAAATAAAGTTATTTTTTAGCTCTTTCTAAGTATCTTTGCAGAGCCACATATCAGATCCAGCTCATAAATCCCATCAGTCGGGCTCTAGTCTGCATGTATTCCTTTCTTTTCTCTTTCCTTCTGTGTTAATTCATACTTTGCAGTCGACTGTGCATGTGTTAAAATGTGTATTAGGTTACTTTCCACACTACCAGCAGGCAGTTAAAGGAGCATTTTCTTGCTGTGTTATATGTTTCAATGCTGTCTTGTCTTTTTCTTCCCTTGGTCCAACATTGTGAATCAAATTCATTCAAGTGTAAAGATATGCTGATGTCACTTCCTGTTTCTCCTCCCTTTCCCTCTGTGCTGCCAGCTGAGAGACGAGGAGCTGTCTAAAGAGAGTCAGGAGTCGAACTGGTTTTCAGCCCCCTCGGCTCTCCGAGTCTACGGTGAGAAAACGTCTTTGTGTGAACGTGTCTCATCTCTCGTTCCTCGACAGCCATGCAGCACCGATCATTTTCAGCACTGAATAATGCATCTTATATGAGACTCACAGATCTAAAAATATGCTAAAAGTACAATTCAGAAATCATGAAATCAACAACAACATCAGCTAAAAAAAACTACACATGGATCATGGATGATTCATTATCTTGCTATTATCCATCACGTTTTTTTTTTTTAGAAATGTTCTTTGTGTGTGTCTCCACAGGCCAGTATCTCAACCTGGACAAGGACCACAACGGCATGTTGAGCAAAGAGGAGCTTTCACGCTACGGCACAGCGACGCTCACCTCAGTGTTCCTGGACAGAGTGTTTCAGGAGTGTCTCACCTATGATGGAGAAATGGTACGACAAACAACAGCACCCGCAGCAGAGCTGAGGCAGACAAACAGATGGGTGATAAATTAAAGTACAGCCCCAGTTCTGCTGGATCATTTGGTGTTTTGATGACAGATCTCACACATCATTGCATAGGTGGTCAAATGGTTTGATATCTGTGAAGCTCACAGTATGCGATTCACATCATTTACATACTCATCAAAGCATTCAGTACCCTCGTCTGCAGTTGTTTGTCCTCTCGTTTCTTCAGACTTTTCTTTTAATTCCTCGTCTGCCTGCATGCGTATCTCTCCCTCTGTCTCAGGACTATAAGACCTATCTAGACTTTGTATTGGCGTTGGAAAACAGGAAGGAGCCAGCAGCCTTGCAGTATATTTTCAAACTTTTGGACATGGAGAATCAAGGATACCTCAACGTCTTCTCCCTCAACTATTTCTTCAGGGTATCAGCTGCACCTCCCTGACACACACACACACACACACACACACACACACACACACACACACACACACACACACACACACACACTGATGTCATGCACAGAATACTGTACTTTGCCTGGTGCTCATCCACTAATCAATTCTTCAAGTCATCCCAGCTCCGGGCTAAATAAGCCAGGACATAGCTTGTATTTTTTTTGCGTGTTTGTATAGTAAATACAACAATATTACACACCACAAACACACAGCCACGCTCACTGTTTCATGTTACTGCTGTGTGCTTTTTTTCAGGCTATTCAGGAGCAGATGAAACTCCACGGACAGGAGCCTGTCTCCTTCCAGGATGTCAAGGTATATTCTACACACACAAACACACCACTCCATGTATATAATGTTATAATTGCAGCAGCAATGTGAGGTGAAACAAACATTTTGATGACTGTCTCTCCTCAGGATGAGATCTTTGACATGGTGAAGCCTAAAGACCCCTATAAGATCACCCTCCAGGACCTGGTAAACAGTTGCCAGGGTGATACAGTCACCAGCATCCTGATTGACCTCAACGGCTTCTGGACCTATGAGAACAGAGAAGTGCTGGTCGCCAACGACAACGACAGCAGCAACACAGCTGACCTCGACGACACCTGAAGAGGATTTGAAGACACTCCTGTCACCAAAGGGTCACAGTTTCACCTCCAAACCTGAAAGCCAAGTGTCCTGTTGAACTGAAGTGACCTCAAAGGCTGACTCAGGCCCATCTGCTTACTCTTGAGGAGATGAATAGAAGTGGATGAATGAGCTAATAGAAAGAGGAAAGCCAGACACTGTGTTTTGTGTGAATATTGTTCTCTGTTCCTGCCTGTTGCTTCCTGTAAAGAAGACCAATATACATGTTTTTGTCACTGACCTTCTTAAAATAAATCTTTCATATCTGAGGATGCCTTCTTTATATATTATCCCACTGAAATCAAACAAAGAGCTCAAATAAAAACATAATGAACGACCGATTGGCTGTCAAATTAAACTCAAAGTGGCTATTTAATATTAATAAGGAATCAAGTCACCTCATGACTCTACAGTGTTTTGGTTGGTGCGCTGAAGCAGGCAGCCATTTTCATCAGAAAAGCTCTAACACACTGTACACCACAGGCCAAACACCATGTGGGAAACAGACACGTAGCTGGTGAATAGGGTGTATTTAGCAGCTTAAGAGACAGATAGCTCCCCTAGGAAGCAAAAAACAGCTGGAAAAAAATGAGCGAATGTTTAGACACGAGTCTACATGAATAATAATGTTGCCTTGTAACTGTTTGCGAAAGAGGTGACGTCAACATGTTGTTCTTAAGCTGTTTTTTCCCCAGTTTTTCCGAGGAACATGAGAACTCCGTCAACACTTCAACTGTAGTGTGTTATTGCAGGTTTAACTGTGAGAAAACCGTCAGTAGGCTCTAGCAGAAACACCTACAGAGTCTATTAAGTATGTTTAAGATTAAAACAAAGCAACGTAATCATCTCCTGACATTTGGTTTTATTTAGTCTCATAAAAGATTCTGGATTGCAAAAAGCTGTCTCCTGTCTGCTGAGTCAATTTTGGATCTTCACCGTCTTTGTCAGCAAAAAAATCATTTCTTCTTCGTTTAAGATGCAATGTTTGAAAATCGCAGATGTGCGTAATAAAAAGTGTTTTGAGAGCATATTTTAATAATTCACCCTGACCTGTAGATGCCCTCATCTTTTAAGAATTCATGTTGTCCATGAATTTGGGAGATCAGACAGATCGCTCTTCATGAGAGTTTTATTCAGTGAGAGGGTTGAGTTAAAAATCCCTTCATTGTTTTAATCACCTATTACAGTTAATGATGGTTACCATTAAAGAAACACTCTAGGGGGTTAGTTTCTTTATAAGACAATGGAATAATTGTAAAAAGATCATGTAAAATAATAAAAACAACAAAAGCCAACCGTATGAATGCTTAAAGTTTTATTAACTCACAGAAAATATAAATATGTATATACAGATTCATTAAAAGTCTGTTAAAATAACAAATATTTGCATATGTCGGCCCTTTTTACGCATAAAAAAAAACATGAATAATGTCCTTCATTGACTCACGTAGTGAAAGACTTTACCCACTAATAACATTTCACTTTAAACATCCTTTAAAGCTCATTTCCAAAAGAGGTGTGAGTCATTTCTCTGCATCTGTCACCACGCCACACAAAGATATAAGTGGATAAAGATAACGGATAAGAAGCTTATAAGAGCTCAGTGTCAGCTGCAGCTCGGTACTCGCGAAATGTTTCCACAATGACCTCCTCAACGCACACGTGAAGGTAGTACCACTCCGAGCAGTGCCAATACACCCCTTAAGAAATGTCAAACTTCATCTGTAAAGACACTGTAGTGCACAGGAGGTTTTTCACGTCTATCAATAACGGATGCGCACATGGACCTGTAGCACTATGGGCTGATAAATTATAGCTGACAACTGTGAGCTCCTTCACTTGCAGCAGAGAGGTCCGCTATTCACCACAGAGTCAAGTACTGTACCAAGATCCTGGCAGGGACAGTTACAGTCAGAACGGTTTCACTTGTTCCAATAACGTTGATATAACGCTCACCAGGAGGGCTAAGACAAGAAGTAAGATCTTATGCTCCGCAGGGAAACAAGATGTTAGAAGATTGTGAGGTTTGTTAGGGCCTGCATGTCAATGACATGGCGAAATGAAGAGTGCAACTAATGTCATTACTTATCTTTATAGTTTGGCAGCTGTTTGCAAACACAGAGAGAGAGACTGGGAGCAGAAATGGCTGGACAGTGCCAGTGTAAGGCCATGCTGTTACTAAAACTGGCTAAACGTATGAAATGTTTGCATATACACAGCAGCAGGATCAACAATTGCATAGTCGACGTCTGCTGATGCTGCTGCTTATCCAGGGATCGCTTTGTTCAGCTCAGCGAGGATCTCTGTCTGAGATTGATTGATTCAGCATTTTCAACACTCAACTCAGTCTAAAGTGAGGTGAGCCAAGCCCCACTTTGGTCAACCAAAGGTTAAACGATACGTTTCAGTCTTGCATACGATTTTGCACTATACACAGATTTACATTCACAGGTAAGGCCAGTGCAGCCACTTCAACAGCCCTTATTATTTTTTTCCCTGCACCGTGTACTAAGATCTCTTCTTATAAAATAAAATCATAGAAAAATAACAATATTATTCATTTATACAGCTACGTAAATTAAGCCAGCTGATAGAAAGGTGTGAGTGTTAGTGGTTTTTTCTGTCAGTTTTCAGGAGGGGAGAGGTGAAGGGACTCTGTTTGCGTCTGTGCTGAGAGGAGGCTCAGGTTCCAGCTCAAAACTGATGTTAACAAACGAAGCTCCGGACGCTTCGGGCTGCTCCACGGTTGCAGGATGAGGATCATCCTGGTCACCTCTCTGCTGCTCCGCAAAGTGACGCTCCGCCATCTCAGACAGGCGGTTCTCCTCCTCTTCCTCCTCCTCCTGTATGAGAACAGAGTGTGTGTGTGTGTGTCTGTGTTAATATTGTTTATTTGAGACTTAAAGGTGTGGCTTTAGGCCTATTTACACATATAAAACTCAAGGATGTGCGTGTGTATGTGTGTACAACGTGTCCTACCTCTTTCTTCATACGGTAGTACTCATCAATAGCATACTGGTATTTAGGAGTAGTGATGCCGAACAAAGAGGCCAGTCTTTCTCCCATGTAGTCACACACTAAAGGAAACACACACACACACACATTCAAACAATGTGGTAAAACACCTTCTGATACATTCCTAAAGTAAATATTTGCCCTGAACATTTACTCTGGTTGAAAAACAGCTAGAAAATTCCAGGATTCCAGGATTTCCATGACCAGTAAGAACCCAGTAAGATGTGTTTGGTCCTTGCTAGCATGAACGCCAACTGCGACGGTGGACTACTTTACCTGAAATAGTGGAGGTGGCCATTCGCCACATGTGGAACCAGAAATATGGACCCCAGGTCAGCTTAGACTGAAAATATACACGAGAAGAGAAACATGACAATTAGACCTCACACCTACTGATCGAAAGGAGGACAAATATGGCAGAAAATCCCTTCTAAAGTGGAGGACACGCAGCAGTGCAGTGTAAAAATCTTCAACCTTCAAGCTGACTCCTTGACATTCACGTTTGAACAACAGTGCTTAGGAGACAGAGAGAGAGAGAGAGAGAGAGAGAGAGAGAGAGAGGGGAGGAAAGAGATGCAACAAGTTCAAGAGTCATGTTCAACCCCTTAATCTCCTGCCTTAGGCCACCAGAGGGCCCCTGCATAATGTGAAGAACTGTGGGTAGCATGTTACCTGAAGTACTGAGGCTTACAATACATGAACTACACACAAAAAGTGGGGAAACGTGTGGAAGAACCATACATAGCCACAAAAACCTGGACGTGTGGAGGAACGTTGCGTTCAGCGATGGTTCCAGATTCTGCTTACGGCAAATCAATCGCTGATGGCTGCATCGACAGAGTAACAGCTTTTGGCGGAGGCAGTGTGATGGTGCGGAACGGCATCTCACTCACTGGAAAAAGGAGGCTTGTCATCATCGGAGGCATTGTCCGTGCAGAGAGTGAATCTCAAACTCTGCCCTCCAAGATGACAACGCTGGCCCCCACAGAGCGGGGTGTATCAGAGACTGCCTCCAGAATTTGGATTGCCAAGAAGTATTGCTACAACAAAGAAATAACCTACCAAACACAAGTTTCCTTGCTTTTCGCGCACAGTTTATATAGCTCATTGAACTACTGCAGTAGGGTTCAGTCTTGTGCTTTTGCATTGATTGCTTTGATGTAAACACCACCCACCGTGTCTGTAAAATCCTGATGGCTTCACCATAAAGTGACAGTAAAACTTTAATGATCTCAGCCTACCGAGTCTACAGTAATGACGTCCTTCTTCGCATGCTCTTCCTCCTCCTCCTCCTCCTCTTCGTCGGTGCTGTACTCCTCCATGGTCTCTCCACTGGCAAAGTAGATAGTCCTGCGGGGAACTTTCGCCCTCGTCTGTGCCCCCGCAGGGTCTCCCATCTCCACCCTCTCAAATTCTGTCGCCCCTCCTTGCCTCTGAAAAGACAAAATAACCACTACTATTGGAAATATACACTTTAAAGATGGAGTTTAGTGCGCCCTCAAACTCTCTGACAGCAAATAAATCAGCAAACAAAGTTACTTAACTAACCTAAAATGTAATTAAATTATCTATGTTCATGAAGTCAGCCACACAAAGAGGGAGGTAGAGTAAAGTTTACGTCGTTACCACCGCAGAGCACCGGAGCGTTTGTCAGCCTACTTTTTGTTTGTTGACTGTTAGCTTCCCAGCTAGGGAAGTAATTCGCTACTAATCTAAACAAAGTCTTTGTTTTTCGTGCATCTTTCAGAAACACGAAAAAATGACGAGATGATATGTCGATTCAACTAACCGTGTCGGTTTCCATGGTTTGTCCTAGTGAAACGTTGACATTACTTAAGTACAACGACAAATCTGCCATCTCAGTCACTCCGTCCACCTCACTGCGTGTCTGTCGTCTGTTCTGTTGGCACTGCTTCCTGTCTGACTCCTTCAGAATAAAAGCTTTGACAGCAAAAAAAAAAAAATAAAATGAAAAAATAGCCACACTGTATCTTCTTTTATTCTTCTTGTATTCTCCACAATATAGATTATCTTCCTAATTTCCAATAGAGCCAGATAGTTTCCTATTTTTAAAGAGATGTTTTATTGATAATAATGTTGTTAAACCAATAAACTATCAGTTTTATCAATAAAAGTAAAGGTAATTTTAAAAAAAAGTCTAAATAAATCCTTCTCATTATTCTGGCATTTAGCAAGTAGAAAGAATTTTGGTAATCCTAATGGACCTAAAACAGGAAAAGTGATTTCATGTCAGACACTGAGAAAAAAACATCTAGAGCAAGAGAACAAGAGACCTACAGGAGGGGAAAATTAAGAGAAAAGTAGTTATGGTATGAGTTATATTATGAGTTATATCTTGACCGCTGGGTGTCAAAATTTCGCCTCAGTAGACTACTACTTTTTTTTTTTTTTTTTTTTTTTTTTTTTTTTACTCTGATACAAGCTATCAGTGGCCGCTATGTCAGATTATAAAAAAATAAAATAAAATAAAATTTGAAATAATATTGTCATAAAATTTGTAACCATTGAAAATGAATGCTCTTATTTCGAAAGTACTGAGCGGAAAGTCTATATCTCGTCCGCGTTACCTTGGCACTCGTAACACCGGGAGGGATCGACTGGTGGTGTTTTGGTCCGGTCCGAGCCCACTCACCAAAATGACAGCGAGGAAGTCTGGCTCACGACTGGAGACAGAGATAGAGAGGTGCCGTTCAGAGAGTCAATGGGACAAGATACCGGAGCTGGTGCGGCAGCTGTCTGCCAAACTAATATCAAACGGTAAGAAATGTGCGAGTTTCCCCTTCTGGTTCGTTCATTCAGCTTGTCAGGCCTGCTCCCTGCTGTCAGGCCTCGGTATTTCCTGACAACGGCAGCCGATGTTGGGAGTTCTCCAGCACTGTGCCCTCTGGGTGAAGCCGGCTAGCTAGCAAAGGTCAAGAAAGAGACGTGTGTTTTTTTCACAGGGGATTTTTACCACTTTAGAGCAATGTGTTGAGTCCACACTGAGATTCATAAGGTTATATTCAAATACATTTTAACTCTGTAACGTTGAGTTCCTGTGGTCTGACAGTTGTGCCCCTCCGGGCTCACTCAGCTCCTGTCAGGCGGAACTCCAGTCAAGTCTGCCTTTAGGTTTAACGTGTCTTTGGTTGGCTTGTATGAGGATCTTACCACATTATAAATAAACTGATTTTTGTTGACGGCTTTGGAATGAAACTTGCTTGTTGTCATATGTGATTGCTAACATGCTAGCTGTCAAACCCCTGGCAGCACACAATAAAACAAACACAGCAGGGGCCAGTTCCTCACTGTGATCTAACAACAGTTGTTTTAAACAGCAATCACACTTGTTTATGTGCCTTCCTGCTGCCTCACATGCCACATGTAAATGCCACCATTTCCCACCTTGCCATGCAATTTAAATCCGCCTATTGTCATAACTAAAGAACTAATCACATCCTCTAACGAGATGCTTGCATACTGGATGTGCTCACTCTGTCGCTGCAGGTGTGTTCCCCATCTTAATCTAAATCAACATGCTGTATTTTTAAGCATAAATCGCACTTGTATATGTGCCCTTTTGACATATTATTCGGCGCCTTTTCTACCATTTATTTTTATAGTAGGTTAACAGGAAAGTAGGACAGCCTTGGTGCATGGGGTACACACCCTACCAGGTGAGCTACTGGCGCCCTACAATATATCCCTTTCGATGTGAAGATGAGCTACCTTACATGTATGCTGAATTAAGAGAGTTACATGTACACAAGGTGCCCCAGCGCCTCAGCTGGTAGAGCTAAAGGCTAAAGTCCTTACCACAGCGACATGTGTTAAATTCTGACGTGCAGCCCTTTGCTGCATGCCATCCCTCTTCTCCCCGCTTTCTGCTGTCTGCCTTCAGCTGTGCTATCAAACAGTTATCACTCGTGGCGATACAGTACATCTTCCAAACTGACAAGTAACTAGATGCTGTCTCGATGCACTTGCTCTTCTACTGCAGATCGGCGAGCACTCTATCCCGTCACCACTGCAAATAGCCAAGGCAGACGTGTTTAATGCATTTCATTATCGTAAAGACTTCTGTGGTGATTGATGTCTCCCATTTGGTGCCTGGAATCTTAAATAAAAAGTGTTAATACATAATTGTAGCCTGTAAGCCATAGAGAGTGAAAAACTCGTGACCCTGAATCTAAAAGAAAAAAAAACTGCCTATGCAATATAATTTGACACATAAGAGCTGTGAGCTGTGGCCAGTGACTGGGATCAGTAAAAGGATTATAGCTCATTGTAAACCTCTAAACACACACACACACACACACACACACACACACACACACGCGATTTAGAGACTTGTTAAGGCTGTACATAATTCTGGCTGGTATGTGTGTAAGCACAGCAGTGTTTCTCCTTACATAGACACACTGTCCCTTAAGTGTAGGAGATTCATTTTATTTAGACCTTTAACAATTAATATTAGGGGGGACATGTAAACCTTATACAGTGATCCTTGATTAACCATTTATTGCCCTTTGTGTTGTGTGTGTGTGTGTGTGTGTGTGTGTGTGTGTGTGCGTAGATGACCTAGGGGAGCTGTTGCTGGGGGAATGCAAGCTTCAGACGTACTTGAAGGAGAACCCCATCAAACAGGGAGCCAGTCCCAGGGGTCCACGACCTAAACTGGTGGAGGTCAGGAAACACCTCACTGCTGCTCTGGACAGAGGAAACCTCAAGGTAACTATGGATGGAGAGATGGTAGACTAATTGTCTGTTTTTTCTTGTGTAGTCACTGTTTACAGTTGGTTTCTTATTTATTTTGCAGATTTTTAATATTTAGACTGTTTAAATTTGTTTATTCTGTTTATTCAGGCTGATTACATTCAGGAAGCCAGCCTGTTGATGGCCAAACTGTGCTATGTGGAGGGAGACTACAGAGAAGCTTTAGGTAACCCACGCACTCCTCTGGTTTGGTTGATTTTTAACCAGGCTTAGTATGACTTTCTTGATCGTATGTATCAATCGATTTATTAATTGACATAATCGATGTATTAACAGGTCACTACAGCAGGGTGAACATGGATGATATGCAGCTGGTGGGAGCTCCTGTGTACAGGCTGTCCATGATAGCAGAGGCATACGCTACTAAAGGTAATAACACACACCCAGAAGTGATGAAAGTACTGTACTTAAGTAAAAGTTCAAGGTATTTGAATTTTATGCAACTTTATATTTGTACTCGACCACATCTGAGAGACAAATATTGTACTTTTTACTCCATTACTTTTGTCTGACAGCTTTAGTTACTAGTAACTAGTTACTTGTTGCTTATCAGATTACAATATTCATAGCCTTTCTGTCCAGTCGTAACAATGTAACTACAAATTTGGTGATTTTTGAATTCTGCTGTGTTCTTTATGAGTTTATTATTTCAAACTTTTTTAAAAACCTCGGTTTAGCTGGAGAAATGCATCATCACACAGGTGACAGCAGTACACAGTATAGAGTAAAAATGCAACCTACACATTAATGCATGTGCACCAGCTGTGAGGCAGCAGCTGTGTCCTCAACTCTGCAGCACTAATATTAATCCACAAACATCAGATACAGTAGTAAAACTCTGACAGGGACCGTTTTTCTTCTGCTTTTACTTTTAACACTGTAAGTACATTTTGTTGATTATACTTAAGTCATGTCATGTAGTGGAGTATTTTCACAGTGTGGTGTTAGTACCCAGCATTAGCATATATGGCTACTATTACCGTGGTGCACATGGCTTGTATTGTACTTCTAAAGAAAGTGTGAAGTGCGGGATATGACTGATAGAAGCCGACACTCACACATTGGTTTCCATCGTGGGTAATTACTGACACTCACTGACTGATATTAGTTTTGTTATCGCTTGATACATGATAGCAAAATCAAAATAATCTAGTTCTCTTCACACCACAGCTCAATTTCTGTTATTTTTTTGTTACAGTTTTCTAATCATTGTTTGTTCTCAGTCTCTTGGACCCATACAGGCTCATAAATAGAAGTGTGTGGTCCGTCCTATGCCTATGAGTATACACCCATCAGCTATAACATAATGAGCACTGACGGGTGAAATGAATAACACTGATTATCTTGTTATCAGTGCACCTGTCAGTGCATGGCAAATGAACATTTTGTCCTCAAAGTTGACGTGGTAGAGACAGGAAACAGGGAAAAAAATGGGAAAGTGGGACTTTGACAAGGGCCAAACTAAACTGTGATGACTAGACCAGTGTTTTTCAAGCCTGGTCCTCGGGGAACACTGCCCTGCATGTTTTAGATGTTTCCTGCTTGAAAGGACCAGGCTTGAAAAACACTGGACTAGACGACTAGGCCAGTGCATCTCCAAAACTTCCTCTGGGGTGTCCCCAGCCTGCAGTGTTCAGTACAGTGAACTAGTGAAAGGGTCACGGGCAGCCAAGGCTCACTGATGCATATGGGGAGCGAACAGCTATTAGTGCAAGTATTGAGATCAGTTCATTTGTTATTGTTCATTTGACCGCTCTCCTCAGTGTTGCGTCAGTCCAGTCCGCTCTAACATCTGCACTCTAGCCTTGCTCCACATGGTGGCAGTACAGTGTCAGAAAACTCTAATATGAATAGACACAGACACACACACATCATTTCTTCTTTGGTTTAACCTTCAGTAATAGACATTCGGTTTTAAATGTCATTCTGGTCTTAATTAATTAATGCGTGTAACAATAGTTTGAATATAATTTGTTTGGACAGCAAACTCAAGTAACCATTTATGATTGATAAGATTATTTTTCATATATTTTGAGGCACAGCAGACTCAGTTCCCTAAACTGCTCTACTAAAAATATAAAATGATGTATAGAGATGGCTTGAAAGGTTAACATGAATACCAGACACTGATAAGTGACTCGTGGCCCTCTCTCTCTCTCTCTCTCCCCTCAGGACTGTGTCTAGAGAAAGTCCCTGCTGCCTCTCCATCTCTATCCAATAAGAACGCCGGGTCTCCATCGTCCAATCGGAGCACAACAGACCGGGAGCAAGAAATCATCACCTGCTATGAAAAGTCCGGAGACATTGCTCTGCTCTACCTGCAGGAGGCTGAGAAGGTACATGTTTGCTGTATTTTCTTCGAGGCTGTGAAACTGGCATACTTGTTTGATAACTGTCTCACGCGGTGTCACAGAAACACTCACCAAATAGCTCGTTAGCTCCCGGACTCCCAAATGCTCTGCCATCCCCGTGGGTGTATGATGAATAATCTGCTGACAATGTGCACGTTTGACTAATGCATTGCAGCCCATCACAGCCAACTGGCAAGTAAAACTCTTCCTCTTTATTTGGAGAATGTCTGAGGAGATGCACGGACGGAGCTGGCAGACAATGGTTAGGTGCAATAAAGGGAAGGAGGATACAAATCAAACGGTCCCAAAAAATATCAAGTATCAAAATAATAACACACACACTCACTGAACTTGCACCAATATAGGAGAGAATACAAATAAAATTCAGTATTTTCAAAATTATTTACAATTTCCTTTCATGTAAAGCCACATTTCTATCCATAATGATATTCATGTTGGTTCCCAGAGCTGAACAAAATATTTCTGCTTGCCCATAGCGATGTAAGTCAGTCTGTCCACATCAATACACTCTGAAAGCTCCCTTATTCCCATCCTCAAAGATGGTGCGTCCATACTCTTCCAACATGGTGCAGTAGCCCTCCTGGTCGTGGTACTGAACTTTAACCTGTTTGGATGTTTCTCTGACATAACTGATCAAAAGAAAGAAAAACTCAATCTCAACTCAAGCCAAGATTTTCTTAATACCTTTTCTCCGTCTCCTACCATCTGCGCATTACCCCAAATAGTAGTAAATTGAGACAGTACAGGCATGTGTTCAGGTGCAGCATGCCAAACTGAAATTGTATTTTTAAGAAAAGGATTTGCGTGTTTCGTCAATGTCATGGTAGGGCGGTGTTTAGCTCAGTTGGTAGTGCAGCCGCCCCATGTGCGAAGGCTCAGTCCTTGCTGCAGAAGCCCAGGGTTCGATTCTGACCTGTGGCTCTTTACCGCAGGTCATTCCCCGTATCTCCAACACAACTAACAGTTATTCAGCTGATAAAGCAGTATGTTACCATTAGTGAATACAAATAAATTTTTCATGCAGTCCCACTCACACATGCTGTTCTGGCTCCAGTGCAAAGGACGGTAATGTCATCATCTGTCTTGAATTTCATGCTTAGTTAACGTTTATCAGGCATAAGTAAAATACATTTAGTTCATTTCGAAATTGAATAATAGATGAGGATTTATTGTGAATGTATTGGCTGCCAAATTGCAGCAGAGCTTTGGCAAATCATCAGTGAGAAATAACAGTTAATAACAGAAACCTATAGCTGGTACACCGATGAATCACCACAACCACACGTGTGTTAGTGGCAGCTGCTCATTTAACATGAACGCCAACTTTGTGCCCTGCTGTTACAAACATAAATTAATCGCGGTGATCTACGTGACAGATTTGTGCCTGTATGTTGTAGGAGTTTCAGGCCAGTCTCTCTTTGTTTTTACTGTATCCCTTTTACATCTGTTTCTGCAGGCGTTGTCAGCAGGAATTCAGAACCGCAGCCCAAAGCCCGGCCCGACAACCCAGGACCTGGAGCTGGGCTACTTTCTGGAGACGGGCTTGCAGAGAGCCCATGTCATCCACTTCAAGAACGGGTAAGAGAGGGAAACACGTGATGTTGGACAGGTCGATACAGGAACGGAGGTACAAGAGACAAAAACAAATCAGAGAGAGTTTGGAGGGATCCCTGTCAGTCACTGTAAACAAATGAAAAGAAAGAAGGAAACCGTACCTACATGTCTCTTCTTCTCTGGTTTAGTGCGTCAGTTGCCCAAACGGAAACAAAGAACAACGCTCTGTGGTCACTTCCCACCTACTTTGCAGTTATCGTGTTAAAAAAGATCTTGACAGCTCGACGATAGCAGAAAAGTGTGAACGTTAAGTGATGTACACAGTGCAGCGGAAAGTTCCACGGTGTTGTTGTTTCATGTGTACAGCAGAGATGGTGCAGCAGCTGCTAAACATTTGTGCCGGATGAAATCTGCTCAGTGTTTTTATTTTATTTTTTTTTTTTTTTTGGCAATGGATCCACTCCAATGTCTTAAGATGTACCCTATTCATCCCATCCCTGTCTGACACTGAGACCTCACCACACAATAAACAATTCATTCAAACTTAGAAAAGTAAATTTAGCTTGCTAACATCTCCTGAGATCATTTCTGACCACAACTAAAACTTGTCTTCATTTGAAGTTGCCAGTGTGAAAATTTGCAAATATAACAGATTTGAACAAAGATCAAAGTCCTAGAAAGTGCATTTTAATGTTGGGGTGTAGTTTACTGTCTTTACAGCATCACCCTAAGACAGACTTTTGCTGTGTCATCTTGCAAAGTTGAAACATCGATACAAGCTTGAAAATGTGTCGTTATTACATGGCGTAATATGGAGTATGCGCGTGTCTGTTTTTTTAAGATGTCTTGCTACAGTCTCTGACTAGTGTTTTCCTTCTTGTGTCCTCACCGCATTGCCATAGCAACCTGACACGAGGTGTGGGCCGGTTTCGGGAGATTCTTCGGGCCGTTGAGAACAGAACCACCCAGAGCCTGCGCATGGTGAGGGCCGGGTTAGGGAGGGTTGGCTTTTTAAAAATTTGGTCTGATGTTTCAGGTTTGACATTTTGTGTTATACGCTTCCTCGCTGAGAGCTACATTAGGTCTCTCCATCTGGTTGCCTGGCAACCTCAGGAGGTCCTCTTCCAGCCAAGACATAGTCTGGCACATAACCCCCTCAACTTGTCATTTTTATGCTTTGGTTTTATTATAGATACAGTGTGTTAATTAGTGAGCTTTAACGGTGGTGGTGGTGGTGGTCGTAGGAGGAAGATTTAGTTACTTTCTGACGCAGCCAGGCTAGCTGTTAGCCCCCATTTTCACTGCTTTTAGTTAAGCTAACTGGCTGCTGGTGCTAGCTTCATATTTACAGTGGTATCGATCTTCTCACAGCAAAAATAAGCTATCTGTCTAAGTCGATTTCTCAAAATGTGAAACTATTCCTTCCTTTAAAAGTCTAAGTTGCTTAAAATCCTGTTAAAAACTGTAAACCCTAAGCATAAATGCAGATTTGTATCTATGTAGATACAAAAACGTCATGTAAGTAGACTTCTTTTCTAAAATGATGACAAAGGAATCCACACTACAGTCTGTACAGGCATCAAATCATTATTATAACTGTTTTCTAAGTATATTAGAAGCACAGTGAGCCCCAAGTAAACAGATTGCTGCTGTGTTGGTATCAGGATGTCTTAGCCAAATATTTGTGTGTGTGTGTGTTTGTGTGTGCAGACCATAGCCAGACAGCTTGCGGAGATCTTGCTCAGAGGAATGTGCGAACAGAGTTACTGGTCTCCTCTGGAAGACCCGCCCACAGTGTCCCCATTGGACGATCCCACAAGGCAAGGACACACTCACAGCAAGAACTACAGCCTGAGCCGACGCCCACGAGTGTACTCGGGAGAGAAGTAAGTGATGGCGCGTGTTTGCCGATGCTAAAGTGGGAATATGGCGGAAAAGTCGCCAACATGGCAACCCAGCGTTAAACTGTTGCCAATGTACTTTTTCACCAGTCGCTCTCTCAGTCGTTGTCTCCTTATCACTTTTTTTCTCTCTCTCATCCAACTCCATCTTTGTGACTCTCTCTGCATTTTCTGTCTCTCTCTCTCTCAGCCTGTTTTGCCCTCAGGAGAACACAGAAGAAGCGTTGCTGTTGCTGCTCATCAGTGAGTCCATGGTAAGACACAAGCACCCTCTGGGAAATATCTCAAACCCCCTTTTCTGCCGTGACTGTGACATTGTGCCACCTCTACATCTCCGTCTGATTGTCTGTATGTTTCAGGCCAACCGTGACGCCGTCCTGAGCAGGATTCCCGAACACAACAATGATCGCATCATCAGCCTGCAGTCTGCCTCGGTGGTGTACGACCTGCTGACAATCGCTCTGGGCAGGAGAGGGCAGTATGAGATGCTGTCAGAGGTGAGTAATCCCTCTGTGGGCTGCGTGGTCACAATCATAGTGACTGTGAAAAGTGTTAAAGCTCACACCCATAGTGCACCGACATAAAATATCCCCATCAATGTCTAATTAACTCCACTCCACTCCAATTAACACTGATAGCGCTGGTGAAATGTGTCCTATTATTTCCTATTTATGTCTCCAGTGTTTGGAGAGAGCCATGAAGTTCGCCTTTGAGGAGTTCCATTTGTGGTACCAGCTCGCCCTGTCACTTATGGCGGCTGGGAAATCAGCTCGTGCCGTTAAGGTCTTGAAAGAGTGTATTCGTCTGAAGCCCGACGACCCCACCATCCCCCTTCTGGCTGTCAAGCTGTGTATCGGACCTCTGCACTGGGTAAGGAGCATCGTGTTGATGTAAACTCAGACTTTTGGTCAGCTTTTCTTAAGTTACTGTTTTATGTATACATCAAATCATCTGATATACCCCAAAATATCTTCTCTCCTTTTTTTTTTTTGTCCAATCCAGTTGGATGAGGGGGAGTGCTTTGCAAAGATGGTGATCGACATGGGCGAAAAAGCAGCTGAGTTCAGAGCCAAAGGATACTTGGCCATCGGGCTGGTTTACAGCCTCAAAGCAACTGATGGTAGGTGTGCGTGCGTGTGTGTGTGCTATAACTAACTAATGAAGTTGTCGGGTAGTGTGGGGTTAAGATTGAAAATTTGGAGGATTGAAAGCGAGTCACATATGTAAGACATATGTAAGTTTTCACACAGACACGTCACTACAAATACTCTTCTGTGTTGAATATTGTATGTCTCCGCCAACTGTTGCATACCTTTTTTTATTATTAATAACGTACCTGACTGCACTCTTTTCTCTTTCCGCCCGTGACTTTGTCTCTCTGCGTCTCTGCAGCATCGTTGCGAAGCACACAGGAGGAGTACCAGAGGAAAGCTTTGGGAGCCTTCCAGAGGTTGGGACTGAGCCATGCTGCTCTCTGTTTTCTCTTTTTACACCCACATTTCCCTCCGAGCGCTTGTGTCACAGCACAAACTGCGTAACGCTCTCACAAAATGTTAGAAACTGCTTTGAATTTATTATATTTACCTGTATCTATGCGCACAGTTTATGACTTGCGTACTGTCCATCCATAAATATACTCCAAAAGTGAGGGCTGTATTGGAAAAGGGTTGTATTGTATTACAAACTAAGAGTGTGCAATAGGTTTGATGTGTTAATAAGGTGAAAGGAGGTCTTAATCGTCTTAACATGCATACTCTGCATTATTTAGCACATTGATGTAATGCTGCAATATAGTTTTATATTCAGCCATTGTGCGTATTGATGTGATGTTAAAGTTTCTAATTGTGTCTAAATGTTTAAATATCCTTTGGTTTGATTTATTTCATGCTCTCTGCTGTCTTTGCTACTGCAGCGACCCAGTTTCCCCCAAAGGGATCTTTAAAGTTTAATCAAACCTTATTTATCTTTTCATTCGGAATGTCTGAACACTCAAAATCACCCTCTTTCTCCCGTAGAGCTCAGAGTCTGTCTCCTACTGACCATCTAGCAGCTTTCTACTTGGCCCTGCAGCTTGCGGTGTCCAGACAGGTAACACAGCGTACCGTGCACCGTATAAAAACCACAGATTCCAGACGGTGAACACAAGGCAATTGCACATCTGTCACTTTACGTGGTGCTTTTCATCCCAACTTTAGTACAAACCTGTAGATTGTACGTGTGTGTTTGTGTAGATCCCCGAGGCACTAGGCTATGTTCGACAGGCGTTGCAGCTTCAAGGGGACGACGTCCACTCCCTTCATCTGCTGGCCCTGCTGCTCTCTGCTCAGAAACACTACCACGACGCTCTCAATATTATAGAGATGGCTCTGTCCGAGTACCCCGAGAACTTCAAGTAAGACTCAGACATGCACACACACACACACAGCCATGACACTTCATTTAAAGCGCGCACACAAGGTGAAGTGAACGTCCTATCGTGTGTTGCAGTCTGCTGTACACCAAGGTGAAGTTGGAGTCCATGTGTAGAGGACCAGAGGAAGCTCTGCTTACCTGCAAACACATGCTGCAGATCTGGAAGAGCTTTTACAACCTTACTAACCCCAGGTACGCGCACACACACACACACACACACACACACACACACACACACACACACACACACACACACACACACACACACACACACACACACACACCAAATGCAAATACTAATCCTGATGTTTGTTTTGGTTTCATTCATTCAAAGTAGTGTTGAACTAAATCAGGTTGCACTAGTAAAAGTGAAGGAGTGTCACAGCCAGTACAGACTTGATGTGTAAATGAGTTTCTGGGAAACATTTGTAGCTCCGTCCAATCAAAACCAGTTACTCTGTAAACAGGAAGTCTGTGTAAGATCATAAGCTGATAATAAATATACCAAACAGCAGGTTTAGAAAGCTAATGGATAAATGAAAGTAAACTTCTAATTCTTTGTAAATGTAACCTAACTGCCTAACCTAATGTAAGTCATGATTAACACTTTCTAATTCTCCTTCTCTAAGTCTAAAGTTGCCTCGGTTGTGCCTCTTGCTACAACATAAGAAAAAAAATGGCTTTGCCTGACTCAACATGCTACACATGCCCCCGATACGGGCTGTGTTCATCTCACGACTCAGTTTACTGTAACGCCCTCCTGACAAACGTTACCTACCCTGCTGCTCGTCGAGCTTCGCCGGCTACCTTTAGCAGGCCGCATTCAATTCAAATCCCTAATACTTGCCTAAAGCAGTAGTCTCTGGTTCTGCACCCACCTACTTGGATGCCTTTATACAGCCATATGTTACCAGTTTGCTCAAGGCAATCCAGACTTTTCTCATCTGTTGTTCCCCGTAGGTGGAATGCCCTACCAGTTTCTTAAAGGTCTCCAGCTCTTCAGAGTGCCTCCTCTCCAGCACTACCAACAACTAGACACGCTAAATCTATCCCCTCTAGTTCCGTCGCTTGATTGTATTGTACCCAGGCAAATATGGTTTAACAACAAATCTCCACGCAACAGTTTGTGTATCTCAACTGGTTTTAATTTGAAGTTTCAACCTTGAAGTCCAGTTTAAAAACACCGGAGCTCAGCTTTGTTTTGTCTGTGTGTGTTTGTGGCAGTGACTCTGGGCGTGGCAGCAGTCTGTTGGACAGAGCCATAGCAGACAGGCGACAGCTCAACGCCATGACTCTGCCTGACTTCAGTGACCCTGAGACCGGTATGCACACAAACACGCATCAGCTTTTTCACTCCTGCCCACGAACCCTCAGAACCCCCCCCCCAGTGAAGTCGTGCTCAATGTTTTTCAGCAAACAGACACACACAATTCATTCCTCTTGTCTAACAGTAATGCTAATGCCTTTTTTGTTCTTGTCAATGATGATTTAATTATGAGAAGGGCGTCAAAAGGGAGATTTCATGTGTTTATACCTACAGATGTATCTCTTTATTTTATTGATTCTTGGTCTAGTATTGCTTTTGCTTTTTTAAACTTTCTTTCCATTTGTTTGGAGTTATTAGTATATTATTAGTCAGCTAGCAGATCGAGAACCTGTTGCCTTTTTTATTTCCTTTCGTTTTATACCGTAATTCATTTCACTCATTTCTGTTTTGTTTCCCTTTTTAAGTCTCAGGTTCTTCCTCCTCTCACTCCGGTTCTGAACCCGTCTCCCCCACCTCCCCGTCCACCATTTCCGCCCTCTCCTCCCAGCTGCCGTTTCCACTCTCCTCCCCTTCTTCCCCCATCTTCATCCTCCAGCCTCCTCCTCTCGCTCCACCCAAAAACCCGTCCTTCCTCCCTCCTCTTCCTCTTCCTCCTCCTCCTCCTCCTCCTCCTCCTCCTCCTCCTCCTGCGTCCATCAAGGCCAGATCTCACTCCTTTTGCAACCACGTCACTCTCCGCCAGCTCTCCTCCAACTGTAATTTGCGTCCTCGTCCCGGCCTGCAGCATGTTGTTGGAAAGCGATAACAGAGTTTTTGGGAGATTGGCTCGTTGATGAATGTTTAGTGCGTTTAGTGATGAGAAGATTCACAACATGTAAAGAGCATGTTGATACATGGCAACAGCTACAGACAAGGACTGCAGTTAGTCAGTATACTGATGAAGCAGATGTGGGCTAAAACTCCTACTACATGAGGATCACCATGAATGATAAAAATAAAAACATAGCACTAGTTCAGTGTATCGCATTGAACTCTGTATAATTTTACTCTAATATCTCTGCCAGGACTCGTGTGGTACAGTGAGTTGAAAATAAATACAGGACTACTTAAAAATACCACGTTCAAGCATGTCAAGGTGCCCCTTCAAGGTGTACCAGACAGACAGCGATGCCACCAGAATAGAGAAGTACAAGAAAACAGCACATGCATGACATTAAATCTGTGTATTCAGTCCCCGTTGCAGCCTTGTTTAGATTCATCCTCCCTCGTCACCCGACATGTTTAAGAAAAGATGAGAAATATTACATTGATATAAATATTCGCGCCCTTTGCTGTGACCTTTGGCATGATTTTAGAAAACGTACAGTCCTGTCCATTTCAGGTCTCACAGCTGACATGCATCTTTAAAAATATACAGTTCAGTGTTTGTGGTTTTTTAGCAACCATTACTCAGACTTCAGTAAAGTTTGTTGCAGTTGGGGACTGTTGTCAGCTGTTTGGACTGCCAGCACATGTTTAGAGGATGAATACAATAGATACTTCAAGTTCTTCACGTGTATGTTTACCCGAAATACAACCACACACACACCCAAAGGCATGCAACTGTGGAGAGATGGTGAAGTTCAGTACCTTTCTCAAGGGCACCTCAGCAGTGTCAGACTTACGGTATCAAGGCAGAATTTGTTTCTCAATTCATGGTGAAAAATGTAGGAAAAAAAGAGTTTTCCAGTTTTCAGTTTCTTATTTTGGACGCTGCCGTCAGTCAGTTTGTCATTTTGTGAATCTTCTCATCACTGACTCATCGAGTAAGATGATCAGTAAGCTGATGACCCAAAAACTTGGTATGCTCCTCTTTATGACCACTCCCTGAGATTGTTGACGAGACGACTCTTGAATTGAATTTAGCCTCACAAGCATGGACAAGGAGTGTAAAACTAAACTGACTAACTCTCAGGGTGCAATGGGCAAATCTGTGCACGTTAATGTGTAAAACGGACACTTTGGGTGTGGATTAGGGTGCAGCTGAGCCTCGGTCGACTCGCTGCAGTTGCTTCGCGGTTTTTGCGACTCACCCAGGCTTTACACACTCACAGTTGATGCAAGGATTTAGGGATCTTAGAGATATTACAGAAAAAATGTTTATACACATTACAGCTCTACAATCTCTCCACATTTTCTGCTCCTACTCGTCCATTTGTCTCTTGGTTTTGTTACTGTTTTTCACCCTCCACTCTCTCTCTCCATCCGTTTTGTTTCCATGAAGATTTTTCACCCGCGCCAATATTAATTTGTCTCGTTTCCCAGTTCCAACCTTATGTTGTCTCTCCTTGTTGCCATCTCTTTTACTAATGATGCTTGCACCGGGAAACAATGGTCATTATTTAGATAAATTATTTAGTTGCATGAGTAAAACACTGTTAATGTTCTGTTTCTCCTGACCGTGGTTTTTCTCAGCCTGAGAAGAGTTACTTAATTATTTAAAGCTCCATCACAGTGATTGCAATTACTGAAAATCTAACAAGGTTCTTTTGTTACTGTTGAGAGAACACGTTAGTCAATTAATAAGCGACATGTGATGCAGACATCTCTAATTTAAATCTGCTCGAGTGCTAAATAAACGTACCTTAAACCTAACATTATGTCACAACACAAAGAGCCGTTACCGCTGCAGATTGCTCTACTTGAGTGGGAGCAGCATGTCTCAGGCGATGTGGTCTGAGAGTCTTCCTTGTGGGACCATCGTTCTTTTCCTGTCGTAGATGTTTGGATATTTCTTCTCTGTCTCTTCCTCTCTTTCAATCATTAACAATCGTCTTTTCTGTTTTTTTTCCCCATCCCTCCGTTTTTCAAGGCGGCCTTCAGGACGCTAACACTCTTGGTTTTTCCTCCATGTTTTCTGTTTGTAAGTAGCCATCTAACCTTCATCTGACCTTCCTTTTTTTTCATCCATTGTCCATCCTTTTGGTCCCCGTTGGCCTTCCTTTTCCTCACGAGGTTTTGATATATGTGCACTATCTGTACGAAGGAAACCTGTACATATATCCCATATATGGCTTTAACGTGATGTCTGCAGCCCATTTCCAGGAGAATTGTACTGACCTTTTATCCCGTTGGTGGTACAGTATCTGAAATACAAAACAATTAAAGGAATACAACGACTTGAAGGAGTCTTGTATACGCTTTCAATGCAACGTGAGAGTATTCAGGGCTTTGATGAAGATATTTGGTAGTTGTTTACAGCACAGCACACAAAGAGGACGCTGTTTTTCCAGCACACTGAGTTGTGGAAGGCAGATGAATATACCATATCTGTGTTTATACGTTTCAGTAGAGGAAATGATACAGAGCGACGTCACAAAGGAGAGGAAGAAGCAGCGGATTCATCTGAGAAATGTGGCTGTAATATTGACAAACACTAACAGCGCCGCCGGCATGAGACAGAATTGTTTGCAGTCATTTTTACCAAAGTGTCATAATTAATTTGTCACGATCGAGGGCTGCTGTGGAAAGGTTGTATGAGGGAATAAATAATGACACTCTCTGTTGATAATAATATGCATTATTTTCACCTCTGTGCATCTGTTATCAAGATTTAGCTGGTTGGCTGCCACACTTGAGCACACTGTACACACTTCATGGATATAAAATGAACTGTTTATCATCTTGCTACCGTTAAAACCTGCATTACGCTGGAAGCACAGAGGGAAGTCCTGTAAGTCAGTGTATTCCTTTAATTCCGTGAGCAGCTTTAGTGCATGTGTTGCTGTGTGAACTGTCCATATTTTAGGCACAAACCACTCCTCAGTAACCCGTTAGTGATATTCTACATATTTAAAACAAGAGTTTTCCTTCCCATTTAATTTACAAATACCCAGCTGATCGATTGAGTCAAATACGAGGGGCACAAAATGGTTTAAGTGAAAGCAATCCATACGGAAATACACAGTATGACCTCTGTAACTCTTCCTCCAGCTGTTTGACTGTCAAGGAAGGCCGCGCGTCTCACTGTCTATGTGAGACGTAGGCGTTGCTCTTCATGATAACAAATGTTTTCAGGAAGTTAAAGGGATGAATGAGAGTTTTCTTTAACCTTTGAGAAAGCTGGCAGACAGATCTAAACACATCTCTCAGTAAAAGCATTCATTTTTGTGAGGGAGGGAGAGAGACAAGAGAACGGGATGGGATATTTCACTCCAGCGACCTGTGACCATCACTTTTTTTATTTTTATTTAGTCGTATATGTTGAGGGTATAAAAGGCACATGTGTATGTTATCTAATCCCTTTAGGCTGGGACAGACACAACAATTCAATAAAACAACAGCAACCCCAAAGTGAAAACGTTGTCTACCACTTGTAAGTCAAGCGCTGTCGTCTTCAGATCAGCCATTATTTGAAGGAATTCATGGCACAATCATAGCAGTATCTATATTTTGCAACATTTCATGAGGGCAGTGAGCATGAGAAAACAACTGAAAATGTTAAAACGGTAAAAAAAAAAAAAGTCCCACAAATCGATAAAAATCTAAATTGCACACATAAAACAGATCATTCAAGTCATCTGAAGCATAACATCTGGGCATATCTAAACTATGTTTAATGTAACATTAGAAAAATCTGATAATATGTATGTAAATATCGTGGGAGTTGACGGTTCAGACGTCTTATTATGTTTTGCTTTCACAGGTCTGCAGTGTGCAGCTGCAGTCCCACGTGGTGGCCATTTTGCGTCCCTGTAATAATCTGATCCGGTGAATTTAAATGAGGAGACAAAACCAGAGACGCACTTCTTTCAGTTACTAATCAGCAGATTGTTGCAGTGTTTATGCATGGTGGTGCAGCATTTAATTCATTTTAAACTGGTTAATCCAGGGCCATAACACTGTGTGTGTGTGTGTGTGTGTGTTGCAGCGTGTGGAATGGTGTGGACTGATTAAAGGCTTTAGTGCAGGAACAGCAAACTGTGTGAAACGGTGCAACCGGACACACAGATTCACTGTTCCTCAGTGAAAGCTGCCACTGTGCTTGGTTGCGTTAAAACCCTGCATCGTAGCAAGCGGCTGCCTAACGCTGGCGCTGTAGTAGGTCAGCGCCCGATGGAAGACGGCGCGTGTAACGGTTTCGTTCTCTCCCTCCAGGCTCGGTTCACGCTACATCTATAGCAGCCAGTCGTGTGGAGCAGGCTCTGTCTGAGGTGGCCTCCTCCCTGCAGAGCAGTGCCCCCAAACAGGGACCCCTGCACCCCTGGATGACGCTGGCTCAGATCTGGCTGCATGCAGGTATGCACATGTGCATAGACAGCACACACACGTAAATGCAGCGGGCTGATTTTATTTTATTTTTTTAAATGCACTACATTCAGATAACGTCCCATTTTTACCACATCTCTGCCCTGTTAAGATTAATCTAGATCTGAGATTAGATCACCAGACTGAATACATACTGTACAAAACACTCTGCTGTAGGTCCTTGCAGCATTTAGCTCTCCGGAATCTGTCTTTGAACAGGCCTCTGGTCATGTGTGTCATGTGTGTGTAGACACATCAGTCAGCAGGGTTGTAAATATGCTGTCAGTCCTGTGACGCCTTGTTGACTTGATGACTTAAATCTATGGTTCCAACCCCAAAGTCCCAAGATCAATTTAAAGGGTCATAAAATCCTAAGGAAAAGTTGCAGTATGCAGCTAAGACCAAGACAAGACCGAGGCCAGACAGTTTTAGGTAGCCAACATGCAGCCTCAGTCTTTACAGTAAGTGCCACTTTCTTGCATATATTTTCAATTATAAAATATTATGTAATCTACGGCTTGGTTGAATACTTGATGGTTAATATTAAAGGTGCCTGAGCCACAGGTCACAGCGTTCACTGTCGCAAAACTAATTAGTTCTTATTCATTTCTTTTCTTCAGTGACCTGCTTTGGCCCTGTCCTCTCTTCAGTTTTGCTCTATAGGTGTTTGCTCTGTGACTACAGACTCCACAACACTGGCGATATCCCCACATTTGTGATCTTGACCGATCTTGAAATAAAATGAATAAAGTTTTCTTTGTGTGAGACGGAAACAAGACAATTCCACAGACCTTCAAAAAGTGGACCGGTCTCGATCACTACAACACTGACAGAGTATTAAGATGGCCAAGATCTTTTTTAAGACGCAGTAATCCAAAAAAGGTTATCAGACGGAGTGCGTGTGTTTACATGTGTTGACTGTCTCAAATTAAATACATCAGCAGGATAGCCGGAAACGGGTCGAAACAATTTCATCAGCTACTGCCCAAAGAGCTAAAGTTAGTTACATTTCCAGTGTTTTTTGCAGTGCATAAATACTCCAAACTAAATAACAATGATGAGGAAAGAAATCATCCTCTTCAACTTGAGATTTCCCCTCATGATTTTCCTGCTGGCACAGATCGCATCAAACAAACAGACAGACAGGCGGTTTGATGATCTTTGCAATCGCAGCAGATTAGATTTCCTTTGGAGTGCGCCTCCTTCTCATTTCCACATCAGCAGTAGATACAACTTGTAGACACAAGCAGAATGAAGGGTCTACATAAACAGATGCAGGCAGCACACACACACACACACACACAGAGTTTTTTTTTTTCCTTTATCTCTCTGGCTGCTTCCTGTCAGAGGTGGTCATTTCCAGCTTGGCGACACAGCTAATATAATCATCCAGTCACAGGACAGACGGGCAGACCGTTCAAACTCATTTCCTCCGTCTGCCTCGCTCTTTGTTTGTGTCTTTCAGTCTTCATAGCAGCCACACACACACAATGCATTAGGTAACCGCAATACTGAAAATGTTTTTCTTATTGATGCAATCGGTGGCAGGAGAATTGAGTTATGCTTTTCTCGTTTAAGGCTCTTAAATCATTTTACTTGCACTCGTGAGCTGCAAATGTGCAGACTGTTAAAATATCAGGCCAGGTCAGTTTAAGAGGTTTAAAAATGTTACTTGTGGTTGGGCTGCGTCCTCACCACAACAACAACATTTATGGGAAGCGCGGTCTTAAGCTTATAAGATCGACTCTGCCGGTTATATCGTTCATTATTTGTTTACAGTAATTATACCAGGCTGATGTCTGAAATAAAGATCTGTCCTCCCTGTCTCTTGACAGCTGAGGTGTACACCGGCATGTCGAAGCCCGCCGAGGCCTCAGCCTGCACGCAGGAGGCCGCCAACCTCTTCCCCACATCCCATAACGTGCTGTACATGAGGGGGCAGATAGCCGAGCTGAGGGGCAACATGGACGAGGCCAAGCGCTGGTATGAAGAGGCGCTGTCCATCAACCCGACGCATGTCAAGACCATGCAGAGACTGGTAATACACAACACGCACTCTCTGCCCTGTCCTTGTGTTTTAATCTCTCGGAGGACGCAGCAAATCTTGTCCTCTGCAGTGTCCGCGCAGCCCGAGGGTTTGTGCGTTTTATGTAATTAGCTGTAGTCCTCTGGGACAGCCCCATTAGACCTTCCATGAAGAAAAGGGAACGCTGTCTTTTGTTCTCGCTGTCCAACTCGGAGCGCTGTACTCGCCGCCTCTGGTGTGCACATTCATTTGGAGGTTACGCCACATCAAGGACCGTCCCAAATTAGTTAGTGTGGACTAGAAAAGACTCAGAGAGCCAGTTTATGTCAGGTCTGACGCCAGTCACCGCGGAATGAATGAATGAATGAATGAATGAATGAATGAATGAATGAATGAATGAATGAATGACACTGCATATTCCTGTGAGAGCTGGATCCAGTAAACGCAACAAAATGTCAAAAAAAATAGAAAAGATTTTCAGACCTTTGATCTCTGACACAAGCTGTATATTTATAGTTCTTGAGTGAGATTTAAGGTGTAAATCAGAGCAATAGTTTTACTTAATGAACTTGAACATCACCTTTTCATCATCGGTTCTGACAAACCAACTGATCTGAAAATGAACTTGACTCGCTCGTATTCACACTTCAGTTTTTTGTTTTTAAAAAAATACGTGAAGTCCTCCGTCTTCTTCTTCTTTCCGTCTTTTCCAGTCCTCTTCCACTGCTGCGCCTTCCCAGACTAAATAAGAAGTTCAGACAGGAGTCATATAGGACAGTTTAGTTGCTGCTCCATCATTATACGTGAACACCTTTGGCCCTGTTATAAAGGACATAATGTGGCTCACTGCGCGGCGACATGTCATGTGATTTACTCTCTCCAATAAAGTGTCATTGTACTTTAAAGAACAATAAAAGGCGTAATGTTACAAGTGAAGAGATTTCACAGTTTCTGTCAGTAATCCTCATAAAAGTGTCCCTGAGCTCACCTCCAGTACGAACGGCCGCCCTGAACTGAATTACCCCGCAGAGCAGTGCACCTTCATCACACCACGTTCAAACGCTAATAAACCTGATGATGTCTTCTCCGCAGGGTCTGATCCTTCACCAGCTGCAGCGCTACAGTCTGTCTGAGAAGGTCCTGAGGGACGCTGTGCAGGTCAACAGGTAGGTTTGTGTGTCACCGCAACGTTCTTGAATTTTTTATTTCAGGACACTCACTCCAGTATTTGCTCTCTCTCTCATATTTTTCTCGTTTCCTTCCTCCTTTTCTCCTCCTCTTTCATTGCTTTCTTATTTCTCTCATCACCTCCCTTTTCCTCTACCCCACCTCTCCTCTCCTGTTTCCTCCTCTCTTGCTTGTTTCTTCTCCTCTTTCCTATTTTCCTTTCCTACTCTTTTCCTCTTTTCTCCTTCCTTTTTTTACTTGTTCTTTCATTGCTTCCCTTTTCTATCTTACATGGCTCTCTCCCATCTTCTCCTCCCCTCTTTTCTCCTCGCTTGGTTTCCCTTCTCTAATATATCTATCTCTTCACGTCTTCCTCTCCTTTTTTCTCCTCTTTTTCCTTTTCTTTTCTTTCTCTCCTCACCCCTCTTCTGTCGTCGTTTCCTTCTCCTTTGTTCTCCCCTCCTCTTCTCTATCTGCCTCTCCTCTCCTCCTCTCCTCTCTTCTCCTCTCCAGTACGGCTCATGATGTGTGGAATAGCCTGGGTGAAGTCCTGCAGGCTCAGGGAAACGCTGCCGCTGCCACCGAGTGTTTCCTAACCGCCTTGGAGCTGGAGGCCAGCAGCCCCATCCTGCCCTTCACCATCATTCCCAGAGCACTATGAGACACACACACACACACACACCTTCACTGTTACAGTACTGTAGCATACTGGCACAAATGATGGACCTGCAAACACACACACACCGCATGCCTGCATGCCACTTAGACAAGGTTTTACTGCCGTACCCTCAGATACACTAACACACTGGATACAAATAGTACACATGAACATACATACACGCTTCCCCCTCTGCCACCCACCCTTCCCACAATGCCTTGCTGTGGCTGTGACCCCTCGCTGTGTGTGTGTGTGTGTGTGTGTGTGTGTAAGAGAGAGCATGCGTCGATCTGCACTTTTTGTGTCTGTGCATCCATGTCTGTGTTTGTGTACCAACATGTTGCCTGTTGCATATTTGTGTGTGGTTGTACGCAGTTTGTAGTACGCTGTGTGTGTGTGTTTTGTCGCTTCGTCCCGTTCAAAGACGTGAAGTTTGAGTTCGCTTGCGTTCAGAAGCCTGCAAGTTTACATTTTGTTTACATGTTTAGTCCAAAAATAAACGCACACACTCACACACAGTTTCATTTTCATACACAAGAGGGTCAATCTGACAAAAAAAAATATATATATTATGTGCAGGTAAACGGTTTTATTAATGTTTCCTTTTATAAGCCAAATATAACGTTCACTTGCTGTATGGCCAGATCAACTGGAAACATGATCAACAGATCACTGAGGAATCAATCAGTCAGTCTAAATGCCAAAACACAGGCTGCATTTACACACACGGGAGATCAGATCTGAAACTGCTGATGTGCAAAGGACGGCTGCCAGTTCTTTTTTTTTCTACATTTTTAAATTAAAGCACATTTCATCTCATGTCTACGGCCTCTACACGTTTTCTTTTGTTGAATCATATGACGACGATGTTCTAATGTGTGCATTAATGTTTAGTTTTCCTCAAGGGAGATTAGCTTAGCATAAAGACCGGAAACGGGTAGCCTGTCTGAAGATGACAAAAAGCAACAACACGTGGATAAAATAGCCAAAATATAACAATATAATATTATAATAAAATAATATAAATATGCTAATTAGTGAGGTTTAGATGTGCTAGACAGACAGAGTCAGGCTAGCCATTTCCCCATTTCCAGTCTTTACAAATGCCAAAATATTGCTGTAAAATAAATCCCATTTCCATGTTAATAATTGTACATTTTTATGTCCTGAACACACACAGTGCCACCTACAGAACCCGGTTATGTGCAACAGAACCCGGTTATGTGCAACAGAACCGGTGATGATTCATGTGAATTTGTGGAAAACTGGAGCTCCCGTGTGACATTTATATTTTTAACAAGCTCTAAGTATGAATGGGAGGAGACTGTTACACACAAAAATCAGATTTACCTGTCGTGTGTAAATGCAAGCAGTGATTGTGCTGTCTTTGTGTCACATGTCACGTTAAATACAACTAGATGAATAGTTTTGTTTTTTTTCCATTTGATTTTTGATTATAAATACAGAGGATAATTGTTGTATATTTGATTGTTCCAAGTGTACTATTATTATTATTGTTATTATTTTAGAAAGTAAATTATAATTCTATTTTCTGGAGAGCGATGTTACTGAGATGCTGTCGGATGAATCAAAGGATGAACAGATTCAGTCAGTGAGTCCTTTGTGCTGTAAATGAATGACTGAAATTAGGATGATAATAATGATGATGAAAGATAATAAAAGAGGTTAAAACACGCGTCTGTTTGTTGCGCTTCATATAATGAGTTCTGATGCTCTTCCTTCAGGTTTCCTCTATTCATGACTTACATACAATCATAACATCCTAACATGCAATCCAAGTATTTATTGGCAGGAATGGAATAGAATATTGATTAGTATGTTTTCATTAGTGTATATTCCCTGAAAATAAGAATCATCATGTTTTTGTTGTCTTAATGACAATGACAATGTTGTCTTATATCTACAAAATGAGCAGGTTCATCAAGTCTGCCATGTTGAACCGCCATTTTTGTACAGTAGCCCTGAGCTGACAAACTAAGATGTGGACTTTAGCGTTTACTGTGAATTTGGCAGCCAGAGTGTTTTTACATACTTGGAAGAAGAGGCTGAAGCATGGGAGTATTCATTTGTTGCATTTGTTGCAATCAAACTTCACTGCTGAGTTCCACTAAATCCTACACACCAGACCTTTAAGTCCTGTAAGTTGCAGGTAAGTTGTTTCTCCAACACATCCCAGGGATGCTTGATTGGGTAGAGATCCAGAGAATCTGGTGGCCAAGTCAACACCTTGAACTTGTTGTGCTCCTCAGACCATTCATGAATCATTGTTGCTTTGTAGCAGGGCACATTATCCTGCTCAAAGAGGCCATCAGGGAATACTGTTTCCAGGAAAGGGTGTACACGGTCTGCATCAATGCTTAGGTAAAGTAACATCCATGTGAATGGCAGGAGCCAAGGAGTCCCAGCAGAGCACTGTCTAAAGCATCACTCTGCTTCCACCGGTGTGCATCCTGGCAGCATGTGTTCCCTAGGTAAGCGACACGTGCAACATGATTCATTACCACCATTGCTCTGGGGTCCAGTTCTGACGCTCACATGTCCGTCGTGGACAGGGGTCAGCATGGACACCCTGACTGGTCTGCGGCTACACAGCCCAGACAAACTGTGATCCGCTGTGTGTTCTGATACCTTCCTCTCAGAACCAGCTACAGTAGCCCGTCTGTTGGATCATATTACACGGGTCAGCCTTCTCTCCCCGCATTAACCCTGTCGCCAGTTCACCGCTTCGGGGCAGTTTACATAGGTACTGGCCGTGGCAGACTGGGAACCCCCCACAAGAGCTGCAGTTTTGGAGATGTGCTCTGACTCAGTGGTCTAACCATCGCACTTTGGCTCTTGTCAAAGTCGCACAAATCGTGCCGCTTGCCCATTTTTCCTGCTAACTCTGAGCACAAAATGTTCACTTGTTGCCTGATACGTCCCACCCACTGACAGGTGCCATGATAATGTGTTATTAATGTTATGCCTGGTCGATGTATGCGCTGTCTGTGTCTGTGTGTGGTGTTCGCTCTGGCTGTGACCATGGGGAGGGAGGGAGGGCGGGGGGCTGGGTCCAGCAGTCTGTGTTACTTTCTCAGGTGCGTCTGTCAGTGGATAGGTGTGTCCTCCTTTGTGTGTTTTTTTCTCAGGGGATTAGAGCACTGACAGACTTTGTCCTAGAGTGTTGGGAATCCACAAGTTCAGCCTCCTCCTGCTCCTCTTCCTCCTCGTCCTCCCCCCTGCTGAATTCTCAGGTAACACTTAGTCCCCCTTAAAGCTCATGGCCTCAGCCCAGAGATGCACTACATATGGGGCTAATATTAGTACTTTGATTACATATTTACATTCACATAGAGGTAAATATACCAATTTCAAAATGTGCATTTATCCTCAGTATAATTTAATTGTATAGTTTGTATCTCAATTTGTAGTTCTGTTTCTTACTATCTTTCATTTATGGGGGGCTATTGTACTTTTTTACTTTACATTTGAATGTGAGATCGACTAAATTAAACCTCTTCATCGGCTATAATTTGACCCAATCTAAGGATTTATTTTCAGCCTGTAAAGGAGCGCAGCCACTGTCACTGTACCTCCATAAGAGCAGAGGGGAACAGCCGCTTTCAGCTGTGCGACATTAATAATGCAATAAATAAATGCGATAAATAGTTTAGAAGGAGGAGAATTCACCCCTTTTGTTTTTCAGAGAGGGACCTTTAATCATTTGGGTTATAGATATTGAGATGTTGTTTTTGCTCATTATTACCATAAAGAAATATAAACCCATGACGCCGTGCTGTACTTTCACCTCCACAACAGCTCTGCAGTCGTCAGAATACACGTGAACACAACCTGAACACATTTCTGTATATGCCATATAACACTTGTTTACCTTTACTCCAGTAAACATTGGACTTCTCGCCCAGGCTGGAGTATTCTTCTGTTGTGATACTTGAATATTTTAAAGATCATTTAAACGTCTTGTTGTTTTGATGGCAGAAAACATATTATTAACGCACAGATAACAAACCATTGATCCACTGAATGACTGAGCAACAATCATAAAGACTGCTGAATTTGAACATCAGAGTCGGCTGATTTCTCCTGAGACTCTACGCCCCCCCCCCTGACGACTTCTGTTTTGACAGATTTTCATAGTCAAATAAGAGGTAGCGTTTGTATAAATATTTGTCACAGCAAAACAACATGGAAAGACAAGACACACCAGTGTTTTTTTTTTTTTTAATGACCGACTTGAACTTTGGAGGGGAAAAAAAAGAGGCAATAGAGGGTTGTAATAATAACTGCTAATATACTGTATATCCGCCCCATACAGTAGCATGGGATGTCGGCCCTGTTCTTCAGGCTGTCAGGTTAAAAGCTGAAATATTTATGTGGGTGAAAGCTGGAGCCAGGACCCGGGGATTGTGTGTCTGTGTGTGTGAGATGAATTTGAAGCGAATGTGAGGAGGAAGAATCTTCTGGATTGGAAACCCTCTTAATAACGTTGGAGTGGCAGCTCACTAATAAGGGAGCAGCGAGCAGCGTGATATATTAGTACACTTCAGACAGTTACATAACTACAGCTGCTAACCGTGTGTGTGTGTGTGTGTGTGTGTGTGTGTGTGTGTGTGTGTGTGTGTGTGTGTGTGTGTTTGTGATCAATCTAACACCACCTTCACCTCTCCTCTCTCCTGTCTGCCTGCTTCTCATTGATGCTTCTCATCAGGAGCACAAACACCAACTTATACTCGCTCTTCCGGTAATTAAACACAGTGTGAAGTCTTTAGCGTTTGCATCAGAGGCAGCAGGGATGTGTTTTGAGATGAACCATGAATCTCTTTCCTCTCTTCATCCCGCGCTCTCGTCCTGGCTTTCTATTATTGTCTTTCAACCTCTTCATATCCCCCCCCTCCTCCTCCTCCTCCTCTCCTCTCCTCTCCACTTGTCTCCTCTCTTGCTCTCTCTCCTCAAACTCCCACAGTTTTCTGCTCCCTCTCTTTCACTTCTACCCACCCCCATCGCCTGGCTCTGTTGCCTAGCAACGCCTCCTCATCTGCAGACACAGACGATCTGGAGAAGTCCTTGTGGCACCCCCCCTCCACACGCCAACTAATTGTACCGGTAGATTAGCGGCAAACGTGGCTAAGCGCGTTGACGTGCTGGTCAAACTTGAGAATATTTGACACAACTCGGCAGGACATGGTGGAAGTGTGTCAACGAGGGCAGGATGAGTAGAGTAACCGTGGCGATGTCGGATGGAGAGGGTTTATCCAGCGCTACTGGGCAGGTAGCTGCTATGCACACACACACACACACATAAACGGCTAGACATCTTCTAGCAGATAACCAAATTTAGAAGATGTTGGAATGTATGAGATGACCAAGTCCCCTCCTAAAATATGTTTTTAACCCTCATGCGTCAGTTTAATTTACTACCCTCTCAAGTCAGGACAAAAATGTCCACTTGCGAAAAACTTTGATAAAAATGTTGCAAATTATTATTTTATTTTCTCTAGAACAACTTCAACTGTCTTCTCAAAACTACCAAACGTTCGGTCTTTTGGAGGAGTTTAACCCTTTATGCAGAAAAAATGATTAATTTGTAAAGTTTTTATAGAAGCTCTTTGGAAGTACATTATTGTCCTTAATGACATTATGACATCATCCATTAAATTTGAATTCCAAAATGTGTTGACTTTGTTACAAAAGGAAAACTGTGCCATGTGCCCTGAAATCCAAAATGATGGCCCGATAAAGAGGAAAAATTTAAGTGCGCTTCGGCGTCTGTGCAAACACACTAAGAAAGACATTGTTGCGCGCGCTACGTAGCACGGATGAGTCATTTCAGAGTGCCACTTCCCCCACAGAACCAGAAAAAAAAAGACCCGATACGTACGAGGCGTTAGTTCATGGTATTTTATTGGAAAAACAAAATGTAAAGACTAGCATGTACAACTTGGAATGCAGATCAACTGAACTGAACAGAACAGTTGGACTGGGCCGGGCCTCGCCGCACCCACACACACACACACTCACTTACACACACACACACTTACACACACTCAACACAAGATAGAAATGCCGCAAAGCACCGACCCCGTCCCCACTAAACTGAAATTAACGCCCCTAATATAGTCATGATAGACGTGCAGCCTTTGAGGGAATATATCCAAGTATGCTTCAGATTCATCGTCTGCATTTTGCTGATACTCATGATTGATATTGCCCCAAAAGTTGCCCCTGTGTATCACCTTTAAAGCCCACCCCAACCCCACCAAATAGTCTAGGATTTACCCGACGCCTGAGGGGCTCAAATCTACGCTCCCCCCCATCCAGGCTTCACCCTCAAAAAAGGTAAACACACAAAAGGATAAAGCGAGTATCCTGACATGCCAGAAACACAGAATCTAAAATGAGTTCTTATTTATTCCATTTTAATATTTTTCTTAAAAATATCTCTGTCGTCACTGACTTCATTTAGGTAAGCAAACTGCAAAGGTTCAGCTGGTTCACTCCCATCCACCTGTCAAACTAACACCCCTCCCTCGTCTCCGTCTGTCCGTCCGTGGGTCCCAGGCCAACCTGAGGCCCAACGACAGCCTTCTGCCGCTGGGCTCTCGACAGTAACCCATCTAAAGCTGCATGCATGAAGAGAAGAAACAGAAAGAAAGAAAACAGGAAGTCGTAGAAGAAAAGACGATTGGCCAGCCCATATAAAATCGTCATGACATCAGGCAGATGGAACCAGGAAGCAGAGGCGCAGCGGCCCGAAACGAGCCGGCTGCAGAGAGGCTGCTCGACTAACGAGTTGAGATCTGATTGGGCAGCTTAGCGCTGGGGCTGGGTGGGGAGGGGAGGGGTGGGGGGCAGGGTATACAAGCCAGTACATGCAGATTCATTTAGGTTTTTCTTTTTACCTTTTTTTTTTTTTTTTTTGAGCTTGTTTATATGGACAGAATTTCATTTTTCCAACATTCAGTTTAAGTTTTCTATACAGAACAGTATGAATAAATGTAGATTTTTGCAATAAGAGGTAAGTGAAACATTTGACTGATTCTTTGTCTTTTCGTGAGCCCGGTTCATTTGGCGGTCATCATCTGAACAAATTCTGTAAAACACAAACAGGAACAGACGTTAGACACTCGTCAAATACACAAGACATGGCACACATCCTAATGACGGAGGAAAGACTCTCCTGTACCTTCATAGTTGACCTGTCCGTCTCCGTCGATATCTGCTTCTCTGATCATCTCGTCTACCTCCTCGTCGGTCAGCTTCTCACCCAGGTTGGTCATCACGTGACGCAGCTCCGCTGCGCTGATGTAACCGTTTCCGTCCTGGTCAACACACACACAGGGTCACAGTCAGTCACAGTCTAACACAGAGATGCCAAACAGAGGCAGGCTGTCCTCTCCTCTGTTGTCAAGTTAAAACAGAACACTGATGAGAGGGAAAAAAAATAAATCAACTATTTTTCACTCTGTCTTTACAAAACAAACAAAACGCACCTTATCAAAGACCCTGAACGCCTCTCTGATCTCCTCCTCGCTGTCAGTGTCCTTCATCTTCCTTGCCATCATTGTCAAGAACTCTGGGAAGTCAATGGTCCCGTTACCTGGAGGGAGAAAAGGTCAGAAGCAAGTTATAAATGCGAGCAGTCGATGTTGGTGAAAAGTCACAAAACCCTCCCCGCGGTGAGGCAGAGTCAGCGTACCGTCTGCGTCCACCTCATTGATCATGTCCTGGAGTTCGGCCTCGGTTGGGTTTTGACCGAGTGACCTCATGACGGTGCCCAGCTCCTTGGTGGTGATGGTCCCATCTCCGTCCTTATCGAACAGGGAGAAGGCCTCCTTGAACTCTGGACAGAGAGAGAGAGGAGGATGACAAGGAAAACATGAGCAACAGCAAATGTAGCAGAGGACGGTAGAGATGGTAAAATGGTTTGCTCATCATCACCTCACCTGCAATCTGCTCTTCTGTTAGTTGGTCAGCCTACAAAGAAGAAGAAAGCAAAGTGAGAAGAGAAAGAATAAAATCCATGTCCGGGACTGACACCATTTATTATTTACTTCCAAGATATTAAAAGTCAGACTTTCAGTAACAGCTATCACACTTGTGCAACACTTGCAGGTCAGACAGGAGTGAGTGATTGTGCACTAAATGGAGACACTCCATCGTGTGTGAAGTGATGAAACCTTAATGACCAGACACAAAGAAGCACTTGAGGTCAGAAGCTGGTATGGGCTACACTTCGAGCGACCACACTGACTAACATCTCATCACACTGAGATCATTCTTGCAGTAACCACAACCACATCCTATCCCAAGTGTTTTTCTATCCACGACCTGCGCGATAACAAACGCACCCACTGGTGATGCTAAAAGCTTTAGCTAACCCATCCATGTGAATCTGTGCCCAACCTTTATGTCGGCAAACTGGATATCTGTGAGGTCTGCCACCAGCTTTACTGCTCTCGGTTCTGTTTTTCTCGCCGCTCCACCTCTGCTTCCACCTCCTCTTCCACCTCCATCCAGCCTTAACCCACCACCTCCTCCTCCTCTGCGCTGCTTCAGATCCGCACCTCTTCCTCCTGCACCTCCCCCAAATACTCCTGCTTTGATGCTGAGGCCATCCAGCGCCCCCCGCACCATCACCAAGCCTTCAGCCAGGCACTCGGCCCTCTTGCTGGTCTGGACGCCCTGTTTTTTAACCTCGGCCAGCTCGGCCTTGGTCCTCTGCAGGCTGTTCCTCAGGTCCTGCATCTCTCTGACCAGGCTGTCCGTGCGGCTGGACGACGAGTCCATCAGCATCTGCAGGAAGGCTCTGTAGCTCCTCTCCTGCTGCTGGATGAGCTCCTTGTAGTAGTGCTGCTGCTCGTCCAGGAGGTCGTAGACGGTGGACAGGCTCACCAGCTCGTCCTCTGCCGGGTACAGAGCCACTTTCTTAGGCAGCATGAGGAGATGGCACGAAGGGCAGTGATGAGGTCTTACAGGGGGAATAGGTGGATGACAAAAATTATAGCCAGACATCTGTCAGTCGTTCTTGATTTGTAAAATGGACAAAGGAAGTGGCTTTCCATCTCTCTCAAGTTACATAACTGTGATAGTTGAGGAAATGATGGTGAAACTGGGTCTTAGTCCTCCTGGATAGGTAGAGAGTTGGATGGACACATGAATCAGGAGACTGGATAACTGCAGGACTTCTCCAAGGTGAGTGGATGATCCGGTGGATGACAGACGGTCCTTCTGGAGTGCCATTAGATTGGGCAATGACGAACTGACGAGCGGGCGACGCTTCTGTCTCCGATGAGCTTTATGAAGAGTTGATGGAAAAGCCGGCCCTTCTGTTGACCATCTCTCCGTCTGTCTCTCAATAAATCTGTCTTATCTCAACTGTCCGTCTTTGTCCGCCCATCTCGCGGCGCTGTGAGCCTCCGTGACCAGACGCCGTCCTTCTCCGGACTCCAACTGTTTGGAGAACCCCGCTCGCCGTGCCTCCATGTCAGGGTGTCTGCGCGGGGGTAAGTCTGTGATGTACGGTTAAAGATGGATGCACAGATGAAGTGACCACCTCCTGCAGTAGTTCAATAGATGAAGACAGAAGGACAGAGACAGAGGACATCTACAGGCCAGGAGGCCGGGCCAGAGGAGGTCACTCAGACCTGTGTTTTAAGGTGTAACAGTAACAGTGTCCAGACTGGGGGGAGGTCACAGGAGTTTGCGTTGTATGTGCTAATCTGTGGCCTGTCATCTCACTGCTACAGTTGCAGCTCCTAGGGAGGATCAGTTGGCTGGTCATCAGACCTTGTAGACAGCATCATGGGTCATCCTCTGGCTGGGGGTCCCCTGTCCACACAGTGACGAGTTCGTGTGAGTGACACACCAGTCTCCTCGGGAGTCCGCACGGAGTCGGTTAAGGTTTGTTTGTAGGGACGCTGGAGAGGCTGCAACAGCGAGAAGTGAACCTTGAAAAGCACAACAATGTGCAAGAATGCTATCCAACCAGACGTCCATAGGATAGTGTGTCATCTACAACAACCAACAAACAACCAACAAGAGCCGCGAATCTTCTCCTCTCTTTGCTTTAAAGTCATGAGTGTTAATACAAAAGACAAAGACGTGTCCTGGTATCTGTGTCTTTTAAAAACAAAAACATAGTCATGATAATTAATACTCTAAATATTGACATCTGATCTCAAATGTTTTTGTCCGAGAGTGGGGGGAGAATAATGGTCAAAACTAATTAGCACTGTCAAGCAATATTAATGAGGCTGACGATAACGACAGCGATGATATGTGTGTGTGTGTGTGTGTGTGTGTGTTAACAAGCTGCTAACCCCTCTAATACTCAGGCCAAATTCCTCTCAAGGTGCTGCAATGCTTGGCCGCACAGACCGCGTTCCTGTTAGATCATGCGGGCGTTAGCATTTGAGCCCTGTGATTTACTTTTACAGCTCCCACGGACAGCATTAAGGGTTTACTGCTTCTACCTCTGCTCACTAAACATAATTAAGACCTTTTGACTTAATTACACGTCTTTATAACCACTACACTAAAAACAGACGGCGAGGACACACCCGCGTATATTTTGTTTCCTGTATATTCACACATATGTCACAGTCAAACGGCGGTAAGCTGCCTTAAACAGATCCCACAAATACATTTAAAAAAAAAAGGAAACGTGACATCTGTCTCACTCCCGGCGACCACGTAGCTATGGCAACCACAAAGCAACCATGTACCTACGGTACGCAGGTAGTTATAGAAAAGAACGCTACAGAGGCGCACAAAACAGCACGCTTCTCAAGCTAACGTAACTGACTTTGGATGAGGTGAACAAAAGATGGAAACGACAACAAACGGTTTTGAAGTCTGTCGTGTTCTGAGTGCCTCAAACATCTAGAGTCACACTGCTACATGCTGGTACTCCACCAATGATTCAGGTGTTAAAAATACTCATGTTAGTGCACTCTTTGGTTTTAGGTCTTCTGGGAAGGGCTGCTGGTTTTTATTACAGCGATACAGTCCGCAAATAAAACCGGTTGGGACAGAAAACTGGACGCACTCCGAGGTCACATACCATCAGTGACGACGCGCACGTGAAGAGGACGTGTCAACAAGATAACGCACGGAAAGGTGAATTTAAGTAACATGTTGATGCAGGATTTTTTTCTCCCTTTTTTAAAAAGGGGGGTATTTACATAACTAATGAAGTTTGCTCATGGAGAGGGTTCTGCCTGTGTAAGAACGGAGACGGAAGAGCGTTCAGCAGATTGCCTATGTCAAACAAGCTTTGTGTACACTTAAGCTTTACATAATGCATATACCCTGAAGAAACTGTCCAACAGACAACACAACCAAAGTTTTTCACATGACGGCGGGGCGCTGTATGCGTGCCAATAAGTGACGAGCTGTAAATTACGGAGCCTGGCTGGTATACGATGCTACCACTCCCCGGAGGATGTGCCAGGGACACCGAACGAGAAGCTGACACTGGAGAGGGAGAGGTAAACACCTCTGCAGCTCGTAGAGTCAAAAAACAAACAAAACAAAACACCAAAAAAAAACCTCAAAGTAGACTTTAAGACCGGTAACCCAAATGAAACATGCTTAACAACAAATCAAATAAATCTGGTTTATTCCGCGACCACACACACAGGTGTTACAGCGTGTTTTGTGACCTGATTAAGGCTGCCAGACTTTATACAGCAGTTGCACTCGTGCTCTTCCACAGATAACAGCTATGGAAATATATGACCCCGCATAAAGTACTTTTGGAAAGCCATAATGTTTGATAGCTGCAGAGACCGCTGGCCATAAATGTAGATCTGTCTGTTACCCCCCCCCCGCCCCACCCCCCAACACCTCACCCACCAGGCTGCGAGCCTGGTCGCAACACCGGCACCAAGAATTATGTGCAGTGATTCAACACAAACACGTGTGATTTCTCCAGAAAACAACCGCCGCACACCTTCCTGAAGCTAAAATGCATAGCTGTGTGGTGTTACATCTGTCACACAGCGGAATATCACTCACTGAGGATGTGTCAGTAGCTGTGATGCTAACACTGGCAGCCACCCCGAGGAGCCACAACTACTGCCAATGTGTGATCACCTGTAACCGGCAGCACTGTTCAGGCTATGAGTAATATGAACCACCGTTATAATTACATCGGTGGGTGCTGGCTTACACAACCGTGACGCGATAAGCTTCTCGCCCGTCTAGCCGCCACCGTTAACCGCTAGTTAGCAAGCTAACACAGCGGTACAGCCAATCCCATTTCTGCTCGCGCTCTCTGCAGTGTGCGAGGCGCCGGGATAATTCAACAAAACCGCCCCTCCGCGAGCCATCTACCTTCAACACAATTACAAAGTCGTACATAAAACAGAAACACCGCTGTTGATTATTTTTTTGTTCAATACTCACCATGTCTGTTTGGAGTTGGAGTTCGTTGGTCTGCTAACGCTACAGGGAGAGAGGAAATGGACGGTTGCCACTGAACAAGGCTCGCTGGAGGCGGGCAAGCGGAGACGAACCACTGCTGTACGGCTCCACTGTATTCCTCCGCTCAGCACGCGCTGTCAGCCTCCGTCTATTCCGTGCGTGTGCGCACGCGCGTTTCGCTACTCTTAACTTAACGGTTAGCTGAATTTTAAAAATGGCCTCCATTTTGAAAGACAAGCACAAGATGTTTGATGTGAATTATTTAATCAGCCTGTTGTTTAACGCAACATGTACTCTGCCACTATGCTGGAATAACCCTTAATTAGTGCTGCTGTTTGATTAAATACAGTGCAATTATGAATATTTAAGCTCTTTAAACAAGGTCTCTCTACAATACATGGCCAAGTCTGTATTGTATTTTCACTAACAAATCAAATAAAACCTCACTTGTTTTCATGGTTATCAAGAGGACAATAAAATAAACTTCTCTAACTTCATCAATCACATTTAGGTCGTCACGTATCACCTGATAGTAATAATTGTGAGTTTTAACTCATTGGTACTCACAGGTACTGTAGCAAACCTTAAACCGAGTTTCATGCCATTATATCATATATAAATAATGACGTTAGTCCTGTGGTTGGAATCGTATTATGTGATGTGGTTATCTCTGTTTATTTCATTAGTCAGATTTTGGGAGACTGTCTCAAATACAGCCCACTATTATTGCATTATCTTCTGTGCTGCCTGGCACCAGTCATGAAGTCTGCAGATGATGTCTCTTGGTTAACTGGCATCAAACTCATAGACACACAGTCTTATTGTAATCCAGACCAGTTTAACTGCAACAGGCATCTAACACATTCGCATTGCATGTAGGCCTATATCAGAATGTGTGTAGCGACATCATTGGTGATCAAAATTGTATTTTCAGGCAAAATATTTTTCTTTAGACCATTTGACATAACACATAACACTCTAATAGTATATATGAGCTGTGTTTTAGTGTTATTCAATATAATCTAGTGAAACTTAGTGGAGGGATGTGTGATACAACAATTTTGTATAGATAAAAAGATAATCATAACTTTTATCAAAATAATGGAGTTGTTTGTAATAGTGACTTGGTGGTAATAGTTTGCGTTTAAAATAAATTGGTGTGAAAATAACATTCAATAAAAGGTTCCTCGTGTCTATTTATGCCAGTTTTTTTTAATCTGTTGAAAGTGGCACACAAAGTGGCGGACTATTTTGTGTTACACAGAGTTTTATGCAGGCGGAAGGATACGTTCTAAACGTCGCGGCTGACGGCACTGGGGAAGTTGCGGTTTTGCTTTTGATAGGTGGATTCTGATTGGACAGCGCAGACCCGCAATATTCTACACGCTGTACAGAGGCTGCTGATTGGCCAGGGCGGATCTGCAATGCGTCAAACCACGGCGCGGCAACGATGGAAGGAGGGAGCGACTCCAGCGCTACCGTGTGTGTGTGCAGTGTTATGAGCAATATACGAACAGGGTCGGTGAAAACTTTCAGGTAATTCACAGGTGAGGTGGAAATTAAAGTCGCAAGCCTAAAAGATAATGAATTAATTAAACATAATTTGGGCAAAAAAATAATCAAACCAAGTTTAAAATATAGTTATTAAAATAAGAAGGGGAAATACATTTAAAATAAAACAGCAATTTCACTTAGTCAAACTCGTACCTATTTTACAGTAACACACACAAAAAAATCAGCACCGCATGGAAAGTGATAACTTTCCAAAGTTGACACTGCAGTCTCCTCTTTTTCTATTCCTGGTATCTGGGTAAGGTTGTTTTTCACCAAGGTGCAGAGAAACAGTATCATTTAACCTCATTAGCATATCGCCATCACCTGGAGTCTCTTAACCCAGCAGTGTCCAAAGAAGTATGAACAAGTTGAAGCATTTGCATGTGAACGTTCACATTTAAAATATGACCTTGTCTATCTCAGAGTTTGTTTACAGTTTCTTTCATTAGACTCTGCTGGCAGAATTACTATTTCATAATCATAATCACATCTAATATAAACATGTCATGGAGTTTTATGATAACTCATTTGAAACACAGGCCTTCGACCGCAGCGTGCACGCAATACAATATGCACAGACAAATCTACAACAACTGAGAATCATACATTTATTTGGCCTTCTGTGAAAATAGAGCATACAACATAATGTACAAAGGATGGCTTCTTGCCAGTCTTTAGATAAGATCACTACAACTTTACTGCTGAATACTGTAGTCATGGGCATCTTGTTTAAGTTTGTCTCCTCTTCTCACTATGTGAGTTGGCATGTTGCCAATAACGCAAACACAAGTTCGTGAATGAGATGTGTGTGTTCAGTCTTCCAGTAGTATATCCAGTTCTTCTAATGGCAGCCTGAGTCGGAGCTCTTTCTCTGTCATCAGATCTGCAAACTCCTGCAGATGCTCAGGGAACAGCTGTACTCCGTCCATGTACAAACCCTGATCACACACACACACACACATGTGCCACATTTGCAAAAATGCAAATTTACATTGACACACACATACACACACACACACACACACACACACACAAAGAAAGAGGAAGAGAAAAGGAAACTAATTTTTTGTACATATTTAACATGAAATAGAAAAGAGGCCATCTGCTGTTAGGAAATATAACTAGTCTTGTTTTTGTCTTACCTTAGCCCAGGGGATATTTTGTAAGGCCTTGTAGAAGATCCCTGTGGCTTTATCCACTTTCCCTTCCGACATCTACACAAACGCAACCATGCGCACACACAACCAGACGCGCACGCACACACACACACACACACAGCACAGACACAAGACTTTATAGTGACATTCAATATTTGTGTATCCAAATGTGCAAATTACACAAAGTAAGTATGTAAAGGCCGGTCTCACTGTGTGTGTTAGTTCTCATACTTCTATCTCTAAGTCAATATTTGGAAAATGAGAAAAAATAGGCAGCACTGTAAGGTCAGAGATTAACGAGTGCAATGACACATAGAGCAAAATAACCTCTTCAGAGCACAAAAGGCTGAAATGTACATTTTCGTTGTCTCCTCTGAACATATTTTTTTTAAATCCAGATTTAATGCTGATAGTAATATCAAAATGATTCTGTAAGCTGTCAAAACATGATTTATTTTGTTTGCTTTAAGTAGATAATTGACAGAGAGCTGCAGTAACAGTTCCCGCCCATCTCAACAAAACTAACCCACGTACAATGTCTTAAATTTATTTTGTTTTAGTTAAAATTATATATTACAATCTCACTATTGTCTTGACAGATCCTTGATACATGTCAATTTTGCAACTGTCATTATGTATGCATCCAACATCTTTCAGACTGTACTATTACAAACTCTTATTTTGTATCTTTCCTTCACTGATCAAAGATAAGTCAACAGAGGGTCCTCACAGGGGCAGTAAATGTGTGAGTTTGTGTTGTTGCTGTCTCACCAGGAAGTGCATGTACATCCTCCAAAGTAAAGGACAGTGAGAGCCCATCTCTGTTGCTATGGTGCTTTCAAACAGTGCACGGATACGGTTACTGAGTCCATTCTCTGGCAGGATGGGCAAGGCAGCGTCATGGCAACAAGACCTATAAAAGACAATGAGAATATTAGGTTTTTGAAAGTGGTGTTTTCCGTAGGCAATGTGAATTAAGTTTTCTTGGCACAAAAAGGCAAAGAATAGATTAAATTCTGATTCTAGCATCTTGATTACATCTTTTGAAGTTGTTAGAAATGCTCGTTACACGAGTGCAGGACAACCCCCGCTCCTACCCACCATCCTTACTCTGAGTTTACCTCTGAGCAGCATCCACCAGCTGCTTTCTTTGTTGTTCAGCAACAATGGCAAAAAGGCGTGGCACCACACTGCTGTTGTCCCTGGTTATAGAGTCAAAAAAGCGACGCGCCCGGCCAGCACTATGGTAACGGTTCTCCACCTGAAACAAAGGTCGCATCATGTCCAAACAATGAAATGCGGCCTCTGGTGCAGCAAGTGCAATGAGCTTGGAAAAACACGTACTGAGAAGAGACAAGTGGCTGTCACTCAAACTGCCTTTAACCCATGATGGTTAAAAAATAGTTTCGGTGGCTAACCTGTACATATATGCTCCACAGTGGGGCGCTGCTGGGCCAGGCGGAGAGGGCAGAGGTCAGCGTCTGTCTCAGTGTTGCCAGGGAAAACACGCTGACATTGTTGTGATACCTGAGCAAGGCTGCCTGCTGCACTGCCAAGGCTTCACACTCAGACGCTAGCCTGTTAGCATCAGTGCTAGCGAGACAGGACTCCTCATGACTGTTAAGCTGCTTGTCCTGTATTAGCGTGCGGTGCAGCTCCTCCATCCTCTCTCTTGCCTGGCTGTAAACGCTGTTAGCTGCTTGGATGCCCATTGTGAGGTACTGGAACAGAGCATAGCAGCCTGCCAGGCCCCTCAGCTTCAGCTTCTCTCCTAGAACGTCCTCTTGACCTGATGATGGAAAAGATGAGATAAGTCAAATCTGATTAATAAAAGATAAACATTGTTCACAGAAGACCTGTCATATTAAGAAAACCGCAGGTGTTACTTATAACATTAACAACAGATCTGTTCAAGTGTCCCGATAGGACATGACAGTGCGACTGTGAGCCAGCCTGCACAGCAGCATGAGCTTGAAACGGAAGCAGCGAAAATTGGTTTTATTATTCACACCTATGCTTTCCCTACTGTGACAGATCACAATGTCTTCTGTAAGAAAGGTCTAATCAAAGTGGGAGGACATATGGGGAGTTCTTAATCACATAACTAGTTAAAATGCAATCTAGAGGACAGTGGCTGCCATTATTTTGGTAGTTTATTAATGTTTATTTTAAAATCCTAATAATAATTGGGTATGCACCAATATGATCACCCTGATCAATATCAGCACAGGTACCTCATTCATTGGATTGAATATTGACAAGATGTAACGCCAAATTCAGTGTTCCTGCTGTTGGTTACGTGTATTCAGTCACAGCAAGCAGAGCATTTAGTTTTTTTGCATCACAGTAATCCCTGGCGTCATGTTACCCAACACATGTAGCGTGACCTTGACAGACGAAACACACAGAAGTTGTTGATAAGTTGAACCTTTTCTGTTGGCCTGAGAGCTGTGGAAGTTTTGGTCGAGGGCTGACAAGCCCGCAGTCAAAGCCTGCTCATACGACCTCCTCGCTTTCAGGATGGACACCGGAGAGGGAGACTGGGAGGATGAAGCGGATGAGGAGGTTCCTTCTGCCAGCCTGGTTAGTACACACACAGCTGGGGACACAGCGACATCAGTTTTTCCTCCGCCTCCTGCTCCCCGCACACCTGCCTCGTCCTCCACCTCCAGCTGGGCCCACAGCAGACACAGCTCACAGAGGGTGGGGCTCCTCAGTCCTTTAGTTCCCCCAATCGTTATGGCCGTGGAGAAGACCTTGCGAGCCTCGTCGAGGTTGCCCAACATCCACTCCAGGTGGGCGAACTCCCGCCACAGCACCAAGGACGAGCGGTTGTCGGGTTCTTTGAGCAGTTGCTTGGCAACCCGCTTGCTGCTCTTGCCCTGAGAGCGGAGACGCTTTTTGTTGCCGCTACGCAGACAGCGCCAGACCTGACATAGATATAAACAAATACAGATAAGTACAAGTATCAGACTCTTTAACAGAGAAATGCTAAACTGACCTCTGTTCTGTTCTATGTAACTTTGTACTCCGGGTTCAATCGCCCACTCAACACTTTAAGTCACACATCTCCAACTATTTACCTTTTTTTATGAAAAAAAAAGGGTGGCCTCAGTGTGTCATTGAGCCAGCCTTTAGGACCGCCCACAAAATCCTGGACTGGAAACTGGTGACTGTTTTTTTTAACCTCTAACTCCACATTTCAGTAAAATATTTAAAGTCTTTTCACAAGTTTTATGTAACTATTTTTCAACATATTCAACGTGTTTAGACATAAATCTCAGAATTGCTTATACACAGACTTTTAAATGTTGCTTTAATATAACTTAGAGTCAGATAAACCGACTCCTACCTTGAGCTTCTCGTACTGCATCCAGCTGAGTGACAGGACTGCTCGGTGGTGCGCAGGAAGGATGGGTTGGACCGTACTGAACACATTGTTGACAAACGTCTCGCCCTGCTTCCCGAGACCAACCCACTTCCTTGTTCCCTGGAGAGTGGTCATGTGACCTACAGAGTTAACTCCCAGGTCAGGTAGGTCGTAGGAGGTCAGAGGACGCTGGATCTCATTACCTGGGATGTGACATGGAGTCAGATTTGTCACTTCAAACTTGAATTTTAAAAAGTTGGTCTGTGTTATTCTGACTCATGGTGTTATTTTTACCCTGAGTGAGCAGAGAAAGACTCTCCAGCAGCAGGCCAGGCTGACAGGGGGCAGCAGAGAGCAGAGACTCTACAGGGAGCCCCAGGAATGACAAGAAACGAAGAAGAAGGCAGAGCTGGAGGTCTGGTGAAGACAGACGAATTAGGGAGGGACCGATGTCATCAAACAAGACCTGTAGTCAGAGAGAGAGAGAGAGAGAGACGCAGAAGTCACAAAGTCGCATACATACCACACATGAGCAGAGACACTTTAGACCAGTACCTGTCTGTCCGGGTCCTCGCAGTCCTCCTCTGATTGGCCCTTAGCTTTGTCTGGCCTCCAGGGCAGCCACTGTGCCGCTTCACGAGACGACTCCACATCCAACCAGACCGTGTGTCTGGGCTGACTGCGATCCTTCACCTCCTCCTCATCCTCTTCCTCCTCGTCTTCTTCCTCTGCGGTCACACACAAACACACAGAGGAACATGGAGCTTGTTTTATCGTTATTTTTATGATTTGAGATCACCACTTTGATGCGCGCGCGTGTGCGTGTGTTTTACCTGCACTGGGCTGGAGCCACCCTCCTCGCTCTTGTTGGAGCATCCAGGCTTTCCAGCCTCTGGCCCCGAGCTCTCCAACCCTTGCCTCACCGCTGTCCCAGAACGGCTCAAAGAACTCAACCTGTGCACACACATCAAAACATAAATTAACTGACACAATTTCCTCCTTATTTACATTAACTGGAACACTGTGGTGTCCTCTTGTGTGTCTACATCCATCCACCTCCCATAACTGCTTATCCTTATCAGGGTCGTGAGAGGTTGGTGGCGATCCCTGCTGACACTGGGCGAGTTGCAAGGTCTTTAAAATGTAAATTTCCAAACGTAAGAAAATCCACCTACGAGTATGTAAAACTGTTTTTGAGTCGTCATTATATGAATTATAGGGTTATAGTTCGGTCTTGTAATCAAAATTATTTAATAGCATTAACGCTGATTTACAATTTAAATACTAAATAAGATTAGATTCAGTGCCTGTGTAGTTTTAGTGCTTTACTGTGCGCTGTGTATGTGTGTGTGCTTACCTGCTGCTTGGTGGACAGTTCCCGTACGCTGTCAGGTTTGTAGAAAGTAAAGTCGATCATGGCCTGAAACAGTGAAATCGCCTTCTCCGAGTGACCAGCCTGACGCAGGAAATGACACTGCTGTGTGAAGATATCTGCACAGACAGAAAAAAAAAAAAACAATGTTCAATAAACAGTGAGAATACACACAGAAAGATTTTGTATTCTAACAAATGAGAATATGATATGTGTACACAGGCGGGTGTTTAAAACTGGGTTGACTGAGAAACTGAGCAGGGTAATTGTTATCCACTAATCGGTCCTGACAGTGTAGAAAAACTGGATGAGTAAAGGCTAAACAAAATCTCTGTTACCCAACATATCCTCCTCAATCCCTGGCAGGGCCGGGTGAGAGAGCATGCTGCCATCACACACAGCACTGAGCGTGCTCAGACACTTCCCATAGGCAGAGTTAACCTTTGGCACGGTGAAGTTGCTGAAGTAGCTCTGGGTGAATAGCAGATACTCCTTCCACAAGGGGGTACTGTTTGGGTGCAGGAACACCTGAAATACAATTGATAAACCACAAGTTATCTTTGTTAGAATGATGATAAGCTTTGGTCCGTGACTAAAAGTAGGGAAAACAACTGAATGGACAAGACAAGGCGGTGTGAAACTGAATGAACCAAAAACAATGTCCTCTTTTTAGGTCAAAGAAAATAACCCACAGCTGTAATTGCACCTTGAATGTGCAGCGCTGCATGTAATCCAAATACGAAAGCAGTGAGTGAGTGACGTGGAAACAGAAAAGCTGCAGACTGACCAGTTTCTTCCACTCTTTAGCCAGAAGTGAGGGCTCCCAGAGCTCCTGGCAGACCTTGAGCCTCTCCAGCTGTAGAGCTATGCAGCTGGGGTTGGTGGCAACCGCACGCTCTGCGATGCTCAGCTTTTTCTCCAGGACTGCTCGGTAGGAAGACTTACGACGCTCGGACGGATCGCAGCCCTGTTTATCTTCCTCCACTCCAAACACTGCTGCACTCAGCTCATCCTAGGCCGGGAGAGGAGATGATGATGTTATGAAGTAATCACAATTACAGGATGATATAATCTCACTGGAGTCATCACAATTTTAGCTGATAAGGTCAAGATAAATGTCTATAACAGCTGCAAAAGTGCCTCATTCCTTAGTTTTACATGACTGAGTAAGTGTGCAAGTTCCACTATCGAGAGCCTCAAAACAGCCTGATTGAACGCCCACCGCGTGTGCTGTTTTTACGGTTTTACTGTGAGTAAAAACCTAGCTTAGTTCAACTTTGTAATCTGTCTTGAAACTTTGGGCTGTAGTTATTTGCTTTTCAGTTGGGTCACCTGCAGCAGAGCACCATCATTGTGAGAGTGATTTGAATGTGATTTGTTTGTTTTGTCTCAGTAACATTTGCCAGTGACTACAGTCACTTTTTTTGGTAAAGAATGAAAACTGTACTATAACTTTACCACTATACCTCTAGTGTTACTTAAGCTTTACATCTTCAGTAGTAATGAATGGTCTTAGGCTTAAGTACCTCAGGCGGTTATGACATTGTTCGCTCTGGTCTTGACCTGGGATTTGTTGATGATTAGGAGAATCTAGAATAAGGCCTCCCTCATCCTTTAATATCCTTATTACAATGCACGGGTGTACATATGGACATATGGACATATGGACACACTCAGACAGACTGTACTGTACATTATCTCAGTTCACAGGTATAAAAGTATAAACGATAAAAGTCTTCATACCTGGTATCGTATGAATTTTATCCATAGCTGCGTGTCTGCCGGCTGCTCTCTGAGCCGCCTGTTAAACTCTTCAGTTCTCCCAGACAAAAGCGCAGCACTCTGCCCCGTCTCTGTGTCCTGCTTCGGCTGCTCTGGCTGCTCCTGCTGCCCCTTCCCCTGCAGCCACAGGGCCGTGGAGGAGTCATACACGCCGAGGGGATTTACCGATGATGTCTGCGTTCTGTTGCCTGCATTGACACATTCAAAAGTTGAGAGTTAGCTGTGAGGATTGTGATAAAAACTAATTCCATAAATCAGGTCAGCCTTACTTTGGGTATTTTTATGATTACCAGTTAACAAGGCGAGAGTCTAAAACATTAATTCCTTTCTTCCTGCCAGAATTAGGGCCACTGAAATAACAAACACTGTTGATATTTTGGGGTTTAAAATCTGTTATGATCGTGTGGAGTTTGATCTCTATTGAAAAACAACACCAGCCGAGGTTTTCGCTTGATTTGATTTGAGCTTGTAATGTCTGCTTCTTTCACAGCCTGTTCTAACTAAATCCCTTACCCGTCTCTCCCGCTTTGCTCTCCTCATCGTCACCCAGCTGGAGGAAAGAGGTGGAGCCAGGGGCGTCAACACGCTCAGGAACTGTAGGTAATGTAGGAACAGGGGGCTCGGACCTCAGCAGCTGGCGATTGACTGCAGAGAAGTACCTGTCTGCTGCTTTCTTCTTGTCCCCGCCTTTCTGTTTCTTATTTGATTCCGACTCCTCCCAGCTGACTCCCTGCCTGAGAGGGTCCAGACCCAAGGATGAGCTGCCTTTCCTCTTATACCTGGAACACAGAGAGAGAGAGAGAGAGTTCAAGAACTGCGTTTAAAATGATAAAAAAACACTACATTTTTATACGAGCCTTTAAAGTTGGACAATCTTTCCTAAGCTCAATGGTGTGTTCAATGTAAGAAAATGTAGAATGAGGTAGCAAGCATTAGCAAGGATAGTTATATAGTTATTAAGACAGACACTCATACAAGGAGAACATTGTCACAGCACTGCCCCCCGCCCCCGGTGTGTCTACCTGGCTACGTCTCCTCTGTACAGGGACTTGTACGTCCAGTTGGCTGGGTCTGCTTTGCGGTCCACACAGAATGGCTGCTCTGTGGGCGACTGGAGGTCATCCAACCAGGAGAAACAACTTGCTAATGGAGCAGCCTTGGGCCTGCATGGATGCACACATAACCGCACACAGCAACCATAAATACAGAGAGGCAGAAGTAATCGAGCACTAGTGTGTATAAAATTAAGAGTGTGAGTGTGAAAAGTACATGTCCGTACCCATCTGCCTCTTGGGCCCTTTTGAGGTCACTAGGGAAAATGGTTTCAGAGTCAGACCTACTGCTGTCCGAATACCTCCCGCTCTTCTTTTTGTGTTTTTTCTTCTTCTTCCTCTTCTTGTCACTCTTCTTTTTCTTCTTTTTGGGTGGCACATTACCCTCTTCCTCCTCCTCTGCAGAGCTCACCTCTCTGCCTTCACTGTGGATTTTAAGGAGAACTCAACATTAATGAGAGACTAATCACCTGTCTAAAGTAGAATCAAAGATTTATTTAATGAATGATTAAAAGTGGTAGAAAAACGGCCTTATAAACAAAGAAGAGTGTTTCACCGTGAAGACACACAGATGCAAGTGTAAATAATAAGAACGTAGAAAGAACAGATGTATATCTGTGTGTATCTGTGTGTGTGCGTGCATGCAAAGCATTGTCTGCAAGCGAATAAAGTAGCTTTTTATTTGACTCGTACCTTGATTCCTTCTTGTTCAGCCTCTCACTGGTCTTCTCAAAATACTGATTGTGTAGCGAGAGGGCATCTCTGGTCTGAAAACTCTTATTTGTTAGCCAGTCTAATTCTAAAAGGAGAAAGATATTGTTATTAAAATATTGTTATCCAATAATCAAGAGCATTGAGAGAATGTGACGGTAATTATCACTCAATGAGTGTGTTTATATGCAGTGTAATATCAGTCATCACTGAGTTTTTTAATCTCCTTCTTCTTGTTTACGATTTCTTGTCTCACAGGTTCTCATGGATCGTGGCTACACCTAGATCTGGGAGTGTGGTTGCGACCCTTAATATTAAGATAAGATAGACTTTATTTATCCCATTCCGGGGCAATTTGCTTGTTCAGTAGTTTCTTGGATAAGAAAAGTACTCATAAGGATATCCATGATCGATCATTGCACAGAAATAATTGTGCTGTGTGCACACATGGTGTGTAGCATTATGATGCACGCACACGTCATGCTGGTGTTAAAGAGTCTGACATCATTACTACTATTTGTCATATTTATATTATAATTATAGTTGTAGTTATCATTATTATTACTGCTGTGCATCTTTGTCCCTGACTCCTTTTAAACTCAGCTGGTCGAGTTTTTCCTTGCCTCTGTTGCCAGTGCTTGCTCATGGTGTGAACTGTTGGGTCTCTGTAAATAATATTATATAAAGTAGAGTCTTGACCTGCTCTATGAAACATTCTCGTTAACTAATGAAGTGATGACAACAGGTAATGACACCACAAACATCACAAATACAACTACACAACAGCCTCGCTTAGTAGAAGAAACACACGTTTTGTCTTATGGTTACTAATGTACTGCCATAGTTTGCTTACTGTGCTATATAAATAGATGCAATAAGGCGGACTTAAGTTGCTTTCAACCTGGTATGGATACATTTTCGTTTATACATAGGTTATACGGCCACACCAGCATTATATATGAGGCAAACACAACGTCACGCAGTGTCCTGACTGTGAAATATAAACTCACTGACAGTAAAGTAAGCTAATGCTAAGTAAGCTTAGCTCTGTCATTGGTAAAAACGTCCGACAGACGTTGGGACAGCTAACAGCAGCTAGCTCGTAGCTCAGCAGCTCTATCTTGTCGACAGAGCACCGAGGTGAATAACAGCCGATATTAAAAGGGGTGCTACACGAAAGAGTGCTCACCTTTGGATGAATCTTCCACTTTGTTGCTCTCTACTTCTGCAAAAGCTGGAAACAGAGCCATGGTGGTACGTCGCATGTAAACAGTCGCGGCTTTGTGACGTCATTTAATGGCTGGCTTACCAAAATAAAATGTTTCGTATTAATGAATTGATTGATTGGGATTTTTATTTCGAACATGTAAAGGCCACAAAAAAATAGAAAACAATGAAAGGAAAAGAAATATACAAAAAGAAAAAGAAAACAGGTCAAACCTGTACACACACTAATTTCTCTTAACCAGTGCACATTAAATCATACATCTTCAAAGAGGAGTAGGAAGAAGTGTACACTTATATATTCCTACCCCTTCTCCTCTGCTTATTATTGCTGTTATTACTGATGCATTAGAATTTATAGACTGTCTTTATATACTTCTGAATCGCCTCAAGGTTACCGTGATCATTTTATTACTTTTTAAATATTTATTAACAACATGATTTTAAATAACATAAACAAAGTTTTAAATGTGTATTCATTTCTTTACTGTACTTTATTGTTCTTGTTATTGTTCTGTACTGTTGATTCTACTTTCCATTTACAGTATTTAATTTGGATGAATTAAGTCCTTTGGTAGCACTGTTGCCTCACAGCCTGGAGCCTTTCTGTGTGGAGAGTGCATGCTCTCCCCATATGGGTGGATGGGTGTGAATGGTTGTCTGTCTCTATGTGTCCTGTGGTAAGCTGGCGACTTGTTCAGGGTGTACCCTAGCTCTTGCCCAAAAGTCAGCTGGCATAGGCTCCAGCCCCACCGTGACCCTGATGAGGATAAGAGGTTAGAGATAATAGATGGATTGATGTACTGTATGTTGATAAATATCTAACTTACTAACAAACAAGTTGAATTTTCTTTCAGTTTGCTGCAGGATCTATCCAACAGAATGCTTCGTCCAAAGATAAGAAGGGACAAGTCGTATTTTTTGTTGATGAACACTCAGAGACAATCCTCCATGGGATTTCTTTGGTACTCCATGTGCAGACAGAAACCTATGACACATTTATCTCATCTTACATCTACAATGAGTTTGCATTTAAAGTTTTCTTACAAATCTTATTTTTATTCTCAACAAAAACACAAAAATCATGAACGTAAATGCTTTAGATTATTATTAATGAATTGATTCAAATACAGATATGAGAGAGAACAGATTATATTTAGCATCATATAAACATCTGTAACAGTTTACAGTTTAAATCAATATCTTATATACTTTTAGCAAAAAGAGAATAAAACTTTTATACATGTACGGTTGAGTCCAATGTCCAGTGTTTTGAAACAAGGCTTTTCTATTTTATGGATCTTAGTGGGTTTTTTTTTATTGAAAATGTAATCACGTCAAATACCCTGACAGTCAGCTCTGTGGTTTTAATTTTCACATTTGCAAGACATCTATTATTTTTCCTTGTTTCATTCACTTTGCATGTGATGCCCAGATAATAATCAAGAGGTGTGTGCGGAGTGTAATCCTGCAACGTGAACCACTCATGCATGAACAGGATTTCTGTAAGCATAATTTAGTTTCAAAGAAGAATTTCTTTTTCCAAGTAATATGAACTCTATGTCAAGAATAGGAGAGAAAATTAAGAACTGAAGAAGAAACTAGATTTTTTGACTTTTTTGTTAAACTAAATAATGATGATGATAAATCTGTAAAAATAGGCAGAGTAGACAGAGTTCAGCCATGGTGGAGACACAGTGTTTTTAGTTCATCATCCAGGTTGCTTCTGGGATGTGGGAGGAAGTTTCCCCCTGAGACAACCTGGGGCACAACTGCTCCTGTGCCAAAAGCACCACCTGAGTCTTTTACCACAGATCTCCACAATATATATAACAGATAAAATGACATGTTTGTCACCTACATTTTTAGAGATAATATCAGATTCTGGATAACAAACTGAACTAATAATTTATACATTTCTGAAGCCTATAATTTGCTGTCAGAAAGGTTAAACTTTATGTTTATTATTGAGGTTGGTGTTCTTGTACCAGAACGCATTATATAAAAATATGTTTCTAATACTATGTATCTAAATGGAGTGGCCAAATATTAGAAACATAACTCCAACATACATTTAAACTAATACCTCTCTGATAGTGTCAATAACATCTGAACATTATTGTCTATTGTCTTATTATTAAAGGTCACCTGCTCTGTCTTTCCCTACCATCTTGTCATTTCAGATCCCTAACCCCTGTCACACCTTTCCTATCACCTGACCTACCCCACCCACCCACCTGCTGCTCACCTGTTCCCCATTTCCCTTATTAGTCTTGCATCATACCGCCCATTTCCACTGACTCCATGCCAGATTGCCTAGTTTGCATCTGCCCTTTCCCTTTCCCTTTGTTCTGCCTGCCTGATCTATGGTTCAATGACACTAAGCCCCTTTTGGATATGTTTGCCTGTCTACCTGGTTTTGCCTGTTTTTGACTCCAGTAGACATGATCCTGTCTGCCTTTGAGGCATGATTTTGATTTGTTGTTTTACCATTACTACTTACTACAAATATTCTACTTCTATTCTATTCTACTTTAAGATGACAATAAGAAGCTCAAATACAAAAAATAAAACTCCAAAACTCATGACAATGCAGCCAGTCTAAATGGATTGTAATGGAGACATGTGTTAGTTATGGAGCTTGCACCATTGTGCAGCTTGACAAACAAGATGATGATTGATGTGATCACAGAACAATGCAAAGGTGGAGAGACAGGAAGACAAATGCATTAATTTCCTATAATTACGGAAGTTTATAAAAGCTATAATTGAACTTGGCACAATTATGTTGCAGTCACGAAAGAGCAGTGCAGGGCTACAACAATCGTCTACTGTGCAGTTGGATACGATAAATACTGACCCCATTAAAATCTGTCCAGGCTTATTTTTCCTGCTTACTCTTTAGAAATCTCTGACGAAATTATAACATTTGAAGAACAAGTGGCAGAGAAAGAGAGGATATCATAGATTTTTCTGTTATAGATGTTAGGAAATTAAAGTAGCTACAGTTTGCATAGGAACTCTAACCACAATGCAGTTATTATGTTTTGATTATGTAATTATTACTGCACTGAGTACTGAGTGTGAAAACAAATCTAATATGAATACAACCTAGCTGTGAAACTGGTCGACTTTCACCTTTCACAGACATTCAAGTTCTCCCTTATTGGAACATAATACAGAATAGCACCACATAATACATTCAAACAGAACAACAGATAGATACCAGAAATCATTGTTCTCGAGGGCTCCGAACAAGATATATGGTCTATGACCCATTTAATAGAAAAAAAAACATATAAGTGAGAGGTTTGTGAGAAATTTGAGCTGAACTGGTGTGTTAGAAAGCAATAAGGTGACAACGTCCACCCTAATTCCCCTTAGGACAATTGTTCAGCAGGCTTTAGTGCTCTCTATTGTATTGTTGAGGCCATTCTGTACTCGGGTACCAAGCAGTTCACTAATACATGTATTAGAAATGTTTTACCTGTATAGTAATATCATTATCAACTAAAACAAGAATATTTTCCACAAGCATACAAAGACAAAGAGACAATATATTTGTTTATTTATGCAGATCCACCTGAAGCCAAAGAGCGTTAAAATCTTGAATAAAAGATTAATTTGGGATAGCAGTATGAATTAGTAAAGCGTCTTCATTTAAAGGTATATGGCTGGATGTGCTGTCTGTTAATGCTGGAGTACTGATGATGAAAAAAATAATTTGTGTTAAATAATAAAACATAGCTGCAAAGGTCTTCTCTCACAACTGTAAACTACTAGCAAAATCCCATGGCTGTATGAGGAAACGCCCTTGTGCATCAGGTGTTGAGCATATTGTAACACAGATTATTAGCAATAATGTATTCACTCCTCTTCTTCCATGGAAACCTAACGTGCAGGATTATGTAGAAAGACTACTTGTTTGCTTAATAAACACTAATTCACTTCAAACTATCATCATATTATATACATGTTACATCATAGAAATATATATAAATCATCATGTTTTGTTTCTGGAGAGTTGTTTTTTAGTTGAACACAGCATTAAAAGGTTAAAAAGTAAAGTTATGAGTTTGTGAAATGAAAAAGTGTGTTTTTAGGCGTGTCTCAGTAGAAACGTTGCTGTGTGTACCAAGTTCTATTTTGTGTTACCAGGGCAACGTAGCCCCCATAGCACCATCCAATCACAACTCAAAGCCGAATTCCCTCGACCAATGAAATACTCGGTGTGCCTCGATTGACATTTGATTGGCCCAATAGCGTTAATCGGCGATGGTCAGTTGGCATTGCCTCTACCTTCTCAGGTTAGTCCGTTGCTGGAGCGCTCGAGCGGTAACAACTTTTTAACAGTCGTTGGGAAGAAGTTTAAATTAATCAACCAAAATGAGGGAAATTGTTCACCTGCAGGCAGGCCAGTGTGGAAACCAGATCGGAGCAAAGGTGAGGACAGTTTTTGGTTTAGAAGTGACGTCTAAACTCGTCGAAAAAAAAAGAGAGCGAACGTTACATTTTGTTTTTAGGCGGGCAGATAAATTAGCTTACTTAGCAACAACGCTAATGATAGCCTCGCCTAACTGCAGTTAGGTTCGAGTCGCAACGGTTAGTCGTGCTAGTTAGCCCTCTAATTTAACCGCTCCTCTCTCTGTTATTATTTTTTTTTCTGATTCAAGTTCTGGGAGGTGATAAGTGACGAGCATGGCATCGACCCGTCCGGGACATACCATGGGGACAGCGACCTGCAGCTGGAGCGGATCAACGTCTATTACAACGAAGCTACAGGTTAACTTCACTTTGCCAAGTGTCCTCGGCTACACAGTTAGATTATCTCATTCCTAATGGAGTTGAGGTAATTCAATGCCACTCGGAAGGCTTGTTATTGCCGCAGCCTTCCAGCAGGGGGCATTTTACCCCGCTAGAAGCCACTAGAAATCAGCCCTTGAAAAGCCTCCTTGACTCTCCTTCCTGGTTACTGTCGCCCCGTTTCCAAGATACAACAAACCAACAAACCCCCCAGCTAACGAAAATTCACCAAACTAACATGACTCATTTATTGTAACACTTTCAGAAATGTCTTTATTTTGTTGTTTAACTTTTAAAAAAATGCCAATGAATCTAATTAGAAATAGTTCACGTTACATTCACTACAACATTTTGTACTTTGTTTGACTCTTTTACTTTACTGACACCCACTTGTTATAACAATGACCTATAGTTAATACCAGACTGCTTCCTTTAGTGTCAATTCACTCGCTATAAATCCGTAAAAGGAGAAATAGTCACCACCATTTTAATTCAGCTTAGAGAGCTTAAAGTGTTGCCCCCCCCCCCTGAATGTTTGAGTAATTGTGTTTCAATCATTTGTCCTTCTGTGTTCTCAAACTCCAGGAGGAAAGTATGTCCCTCGTGCAGTGCTGGTGGACTTGGAGCCTGGCACCATGGACTCTGTGAGGTCTGGTCCCTTTGGACAAGTCTTCAGACCAGACAACTTTGTCTTTGGTCAGTATGTGTGTTATAATATATTGCCATATTGTGATTAAGCATTTATTTGAACGTTAGATAGCTCTTAAAAGATTTTCACTTCCTTTCGGTGCCTGCCCTGCTCACTGCATGTAAATTTGGTTTGACTTTGCATGTATGATAAAGAAGTAGAATCAGATCCAGCAGGTTTTGATTTCTGTATTCACGTGTAACACAGGCCAGAGCGGAGCTGGTAATAACTGGGCCAAGGGCCACTACACCGAGGGAGCCGAGCTGGTGGACTCGGTCCTGGACGTGGTGAGGAAGGAGGCAGAGAGCTGCGACTGCCTCCAGGGCTTCCAGCTCACACACTCCCTCGGAGGAGGCACCGGCTCTGGCATGGGAACGCTGCTCATCAGCAAAATCCGAGAGGAGTACCCAGACCGCATCATGAACACTTTCAGCGTGGTGCCTTCACCCAAGGTTCATACAATTCATAAAAAATATTTTCAAATGAAATATTTGTCCCTCCACGTGATTCCCTGTGCTTTAACGCCGTCCCCTGTTCCTCCCGTTGTCTCCTCTTACCCTTCACTGTCCTTCTCCAGGTGTCGGACACAGTGGTGGAGCCATACAATGCCACCCTCTCTGTCCACCAGCTGGTGGAGAACACCGATGAGACCTACTGCATTGATAATGAGGCCCTGTATGACATCTGCTTCCGCACGCTGAAGCTGACCACGCCCACCTATGGTGACCTCAACCACCTCGTCTCAGCCACCATGAGCGGGGTGACCACCTGCCTGCGCTTCCCCGGCCAGCTCAATGCTGATTTGAGGAAACTGGCCGTCAACATGGTGCCCTTCCCCAGGCTGCACTTCTTCATGCCAGGCTTTGCCCCCCTGACCAGCCGCGGCAGCCAGCAGTACAGGTAAAGCAGCTTCTTAGAAACCGTGACAAACCCTCCAGTTGTATTTCAGGGCATTTGAAATGAACCTCATTGAATGGTCTGTCTTTTTCTAGGGCGCTGACCGTTCCTGAACTCACCCAGCAGATGTTCGATGCCAAGAACATGATGGCAGCTTGCGACCCACGCCACGGGCGCTACCTGACAGTCGCCGCCATCTTCAGGGGCCGCATGTCCATGAAGGAGGTGGATGAGCAGATGCTGAACGTGCAGAACAAGAACAGCAGCTACTTCGTCGAATGGATCCCCAACAACGTCAAGACAGCTGTCTGCGACATCCCTCCCCGCGGCCTTAAGATGGCCGCCACCTTTATCGGGAACAGCACGGCCATTCAGGAGCTGTTCAAGCGCATCTCGGAGCAGTTCACTGCTATGTTCCGTCGCAAGGCCTTCCTCCACTGGTGAGTGAAAGATGTCAGTCCCATTACAGACGCCGCCCCGTTCTTACACCGATTCACACACCAACATCTGTAATTATTCATTTGCTTCAGGTACACGGGCGAGGGCATGGATGAGATGGAGTTCACTGAGGCTGAGAGCAACATGAATGACCTGGTGTCCGAGTACCAGCAGTACCAGGACGCCACTGCTGAGGAGGAGGGCGAGTTTGAAGAGGAGGGCGAAGAGGACATGGCCTAGACACCTGCCATGAACTTTTCTTACTATGCATCAGTTCAGACTTGGTGACACTGTTCAGATTAATGTCATGTTACTGATAATTGGCTTAAAGTAAGTTATTTGGACAAGAATCATTTAAAAAAACATGATAGTTATGTTCGCACTGAATTACAATTGATATTTCACTGTTTCCAAATGATTACACTGAATTCTTGTCCCTGGTTTTTACATGTTGTCTGTCCTGTTTTCACACCTTTCTCTGCTGTCTCTCTCTTGTTTTTCGATATGAATGTTTTAAATCTGTCCTGTTTCCTCTCCGTTTAGAGGGTGTCACCAAAACGTCTCTCCCACCCTGAGTGGCAGACACGTAACATTCAGCGTCTGTCAGCATACATTCACAAAGAGAAACCTGGAACATGCTGCTAGAATTTAAGGAGCTTTGGGGCAGTCGACTGCACAAACAGTTAACGGTTAACATTTCCACATACGTGTCAGTAAATCCCATTTCTCACCACATTTCAAAGTCCGCAGAGTACTGAGTGTCTGGTGTGTCACAGATCAATCCGACTCTGTGTTACAGCTCTGTCCATTGGTAGCAGGTCCACTCAGTGGTGGTGATGTGAACCCGTGTAAATGATCACCCTTTGTTAATATTTTTTCAAGATGCAGGTCTAAAATACGTTCGTGAGACGATGTAACACTGACCAGCCCGAGGCACTCTTTGCTGACGCTCGCGCTGTTTGATGTAGAATGTAACTCCTCAGCAGAATGAAGTCATTTCATTTATCTGAAACAAAGGAAAACCTCAAAAATGCACTGAACACTAAACACAGTGTCATGGACGGGTCACTGCTACATCGTCGTTAGCGTGGTTCTTGGTGTTGTTCCGAAGTGTAGCTGGATTTTAATAAAAGTTTTCTGAATTGCTGCTGCGCTGCATGGATTTCTTTTATTTGCTTATGAATATAACTGAAGTGAACATTTAACTATCAATGAAATTATTAATACTCTACACATGTTCTGTATTACTCTTATTAAATCACATGTTCCTGGTGCAACATACAACATCAATCACTGCTAATATTAGACTCATAATATCAGAAAATATGAACTGGCATTAAAACAAATAATTTATTAATTGAATATTTAACTGTCGACTGAAGCAAACCGGTTCAGATGTAAAATGAACCCACGGTGTTGCTCATGTTCTTATCATAATCACGTCTTTGATATCTGTGGGCGATGTGCATGTGTCATATCTATTCAAAATCAGGGATGGAGGCCTGTCACGTAAAGTTTCTGTCCATCAAAGGAAGTCATCTGACAGAACGGGCCACAAATCTGATAACCTCCAACATCCTCATCCACCTATTCACGTCTTCATACTCGAACCAGAACACATGGAGAGAAAATAATCATATATAATAACACGTCTTCTGACGTTTGTGTTTATGGCCTTCATGAGCAGGACGTGAACGGTGTGAGTAATCTGAGTGTCTGCTGGTCCATTTTTAGACGTCTTCAGACGCTAAAATTCAAACTTGCTACACACATTACCCTCTGTATGAGCTGTATTTGTCCGCTGAAGTTATATAATAAGTGAACTGCCTTTTGTCGCATATTCAGAACAATAAGACAGACATCAGCCATCAGGTAAACGCTTCACCTCTAACTGCAGCAGAAGGAAGACGATCTTAAATATTTGAATGACAGATAACACACACTGACCCTCATTATGATATAAAACTTCCTGTTCCTTTTTTCCTCTTTGTTGACACACTGACAGAAACGATCAGGGGAAGATGTTTATCTTTTTCATTTTTACTCAGATGTTTTATGGAACTTTTAACGTTTTATCATATCGTGATTTTCAGTCATCAAACACAGAGGTTTAGGAATATCAGAGGAGGGAAAACCAGACGAATGTCCGCTTTAGCGAGTCATTCTCTCTCAGGCTTCATGGGAAAAGATGCTTGGTCAATCTGAGATCAGATACTCTCGATGACAGGTGTGGATGTAGATTTGAATACAGGTGTGTTACACAGTGTTTACACAATGATGGTGTAATTTCCCTCACCCCTCTTAAACTACAACAAACATTAGAAACACCACGGTAAAGTTTTAACAAAAATATGGATTGTTTAAAGATCACTGGTGGATGTCAGTAATGTCAGCAGTGTGAGCGTGCATTAGGGATGGATGTGGGTGCAAAACAAGCCAAGGCAACAGACTAAACTACAGGAGCAGGTTCCTGAAGGGAGTAAGGAGAGAGCCGCATGGCAGCCAGGCTTAATTAACATTAAGGAGTTGTCTCGAGTCTTCCGTGTTGTGTGTCTGCGCTCGGACTGACCCAGCTTTTATTCTAACAGGAGGAGGTCCAGAGTCTTTGGGAACTTTCCCGTCACTGCCACAAACTGTCCACTGGGTCGAGCTGTTTTACTGCAGTTAATCGTCACCTTCGTAGTTCCACTCACAGGTGAATCACCACGTCTTAAGGACTGTTTTTAAGTCTTTGTCACCTATAACTGAACACAATTACAGCGTGCAACAAGAATTCACACACTTGTCGTCACCTTGTGAGACCACAACATAACATTAATACTATATGCTTGTCGTTTTTCATGACATTGAGGAGCTGATCATATTTTTTGGACTTTGTGCTTAAACATCTTAAAAATAGCTGTAATAATGTCCCTTTCCTCCTATGTACCTGCATGTATTTGACAGTCAAATTCACATATCTAATTATTTGTTTATCTTGAAGGCTAGAAGAGACAACTAAATGGTAGCTTTTTAACTCATTCATGATATAAAATAATATGGCTACTGAAGAAAGAAATGTTTTGTGTATTTTAAGTAGTTTGCTGTGCATATTGTTTCTTGTGTTTGAGGATGTCCCTAGACAACTATATATATTCTTCAACTTGTTACAGTACAGGCATCATCAATAGGGTTCAGCAGACCAGTAATTTACAGTCCTTTAGTTAGTGTGCCTGATGGTGCACACCTTTTTCTTTTTTTTTTGCCCACCAATTTTATGTTTTAATCCTCCTGTCATTTTGGTCGTGGTGGTGCTTTTCACTTTTCTAGGTGATTCGCTTAGACGGTTTTCAAGCTAGCTGCCAAAAAAGAGCGGGAAAATTTAAGATGGGGGGGCTTATGGACGCGATGTTCAGAGCTAGAGTGAGTCACATGACCACTACAGTGGAGAGGGAAGAGATAAATCTGTCCCAAAATCGAAACTGCTCCCAGTAATTTTAATATCGAACTGTAGGACATTCTGTGCTGGTCACTGACATAAAACTACCGAAGCTTTCTGACTTATGGTTTTAGCTCCGTGAGCTCAGATGCATCAGCATCACCCACCAACTGCCGAGAACAGAAACTTCTGGAAGACAGCAGATGTACTTACCTCGCTTTAGAGGCCATACTTTAGAAAAGGCTTTCAAAAAGAATAATAATAATAAAAAAAATAATTTAGACATCATCTTTCATCTTTAAACTGAACCAAAATAAAACAGAATGAAGTAAACTTCACACACACACACAAACAACTTTACAGATTTTATGAACCAGTTTGAAAACACTCCCAACATCACATTTAATTTCAGTTATAAATGCTTTGTTTTGCATTGAAGAAAAGAAAAAAAAAACATAACATGATTTTTTAATACCTAATGGCAATACAGCATCTTGTGCATGACATCTGACTGTGTTCAGGCCTTTCCTTTCTTAGCAATCATCAAATGTGTGTAATAATATTGATCATATTCAGACAGTGATATTTCACGTGCACCACGAGCGGTGACAGTGTGTTACAGTATGTTTAAAGAAATTCACCAACATTTATAAAAGTCTCTGTTTGCGTAATGCTAATGGCTTACCGTCGTCTGACATGTAGTGCTTATACGTCGTGTATGCTGTGACACAGATTTGATATAAAGCATAATCATGAGACAAAAGTAAAGGCACGTTGGCCTCCATGACAAAATGTAACAGCGGAAACAACAAAACGGATGCGAGTGGCTTTGAACGCATAACAATTTGACAAAATGCACCGGCTGACTGCCCCGCATGGTGTTCTGGGTAGTGGAGTCATTATGACCACAAAACAAAAGAGGAAATCATTAAAAAAACCATCAAATCTCAACATGTTTCATACATATTTCATTTTTCTGGGAAATTAAATGAAAGGAAGTTTCAATCAAACTTACTATGAAATGTTACACAGGCTGCAATGTTCAGTATTTCCAGACGTGTGCTCATCTCTTTGACAAGTGATGAGCTTTAGAATTTGTGGGTCTATCACAGCAACCCTGTGAACCAACCATAATTTCCATATTTTGTTTATGCTTTCAGTCACCAGGACTATTTAGATGTCGCTTTAGAAACATGTTAACAGGAAAGAATATATAAAAAAACAAAACAATGATTACCACTGCTAACACGGTGGTAAATATCTTAGGCACGCCGTCATTGTACTGTAATAATGGGTAACAAAAAACATACTACACCATAAACCATACACACCGTTAGTTATAATACAGGAAACCTCAGGGTAAGGGTTAGGAAAAGTATTGTGCTAGTAGTTTTGAGTTGTCTGCTGCTCATCCAAATCCCCCCTAATCCATTTTACATCAAATGAGGGAACAAAGACAAGAAGAGGAGAAAAACAAAAGGCGTTCGTTTCCCAAAGGAGAAGATGATGGCACTGTTAGAGAGAGGAAAGAAGGATGTGGACACAGGACACACACAGGAGAGCAGGAGAGGTCCCGTAGAGATCCTAATAATAACTGTAAAGGTAAGGATGTGTTTCTAAATATTCTAAGGTGGACTTCAAATTAAGCTCGGCTTCGTGGCAGTGTTACATGCACTGCACTTAACTGGATGTGGCTAATGAGCTACTCTTCCACTTCACCTCCAGAGGGAATAGGTGAAGGTGTATGAGGGAACCCCGGAGGGAGGAAGGAGAGATTCCACGTGGACATGCGCGGTAAAATAGGGAGGGAGAGGGGAAGTAAGGCCACACGGGATGAAGAAGATAAAAAGGGAACAACACAATATCAGATAACTGGATCATAATAAAACAACAGAGGATGAGAGGCACTGTGAGTCTCCTCTGTTGTTGAAAGAAGGGTTACACTGATAAACAATATACTGGTTTAACAACATTAAATCAGACGTTGGCGCTTTAATTCAACGACCAGTGTCGCCCACCTCCAATGTGATGAACATGCTGCAATTTGTCAAACTACATATTTAACATTTAACTTGTCAGAACTGTGGGAAGTGCTTCACTTGAACTGGGTGCAGCATGAGAAGTCTCAGCACTTAAATACCAGCATCTGCCTTGAAAACTCATACTGTGTGAGTTAATACTCTTCCATATACCAACTTGCTGATAGAAAGAGGGGCGACACAACAAAACAGCGCGTTTAAACCCCTCATTGAACGCATCCGACAGTGCCTAATGGATGTAGGCACTCTCCATCCACACCAGCACCACACGACAGTCTAATATTGCAGAAGTCTGTTTCTGAAATGAAATGAAAAGAACATCTGACAGGCTCGGCACGGACCACTACTGGTAGTAAATAAACCTGCCGCATGTGATAAATGATGGGTGTGACTCGTTATGTAATTATGCAGGGAGGGGATGGCCACTGAGGTAACAAAATGCGATTGTTCTTTCAATTTGTTTCTGTCCTTTCGTCGTGTCTCCGTTTGGTCTGTCTCTCAGTCTCAGCCTGAATGACTGACGGATGAATGTACAGCTTTAATTCACTGCGAACTGTTCGGCATGAGAGGTGGTCTCTGTGAGTGGGACGCGAATAAGCGGAGCCCCGTCTCACTGTAAACTGTCATTGTCAGCGGTGGCCGAGGACTGGCGGGCTGCTTCCCGCTCCTGGTGAACCTCTCTGACGGCCAAGATGCGAGTGAGCATGCTCTGTAAAGTGCCGCCCTCCAATGGATCAGTAGTGAACCAGTGGGAACTGTCGGGGTCAGAAATGAAAATGACAATGTGAATGTGAAAAATATTTCTTCTTACAGTATTAACATGAAGAGACAGACGTCTCAACATGTCACATGTTGTTCACAAATAGCACACAGGTTAATATATGGAGCTCCTGAAGTCTGGTGTCTGTCACTAAATCACAGCACAGTTTCCAAAAAGCTGTCAAGCTGTGCAACATGCAAATATACAAAAAGCAGTGATGAATTTAACATTCAATTGAAAATAGCACAACTTATGAAATGTTAAAACTGCAACATTTGAGTTTTAGGAAGAATATTTGCCCTTTTTGAATTTGATGCCAGCGGCACGTCTCGGAAAAGTCGAGACAGCGGCAACAAAAGACTGGAAAAGCTGTGAAATGCTGAAAGAAAACAGCTGGTGGAACAATTAATGAGGCCCAGTTGGCAACAGGTTAGTAACATGATTGGATAGAAACACTCGTGTTTGTGAAATAAAGACGGAGAGGAGTTCACCACTCTGTGAAAGACTGCACTGGAAAACAGTGTAAGAAATTGAAGATAATCCATGGATTTCATCGTTCACGCTTCATATCATTAAAAGATTCAGAGAATCAGAACATGGGTTGGTCATGATCTTCAGGCCCTCAGATGACATATTTTTGCACAGGGCAGAAACTTGGAAATGGGGTTGTAAAACATAACTGTATGTGGGCAAACACGAGGATAATAAATGACTCTGACCTGTATGTGTGCACATTCTGCTCAGGCTGGAGGTAAAACATGTCAGTTTTCTTCTTCGCCGACTCCGGGCTGTCCGAGAGAAAAACGGAAGCGTTTGTTCAGTTTTATTAATCGTATTTCGTGAGTACGGTTGTCTTCATTTGTTAGTTTGCTTGTGTGTGTGTGTGTCTCACCATCTGGAGAGGTAAAACTCGTACAGTCTGACAGGACAGTGCAGAGGGTTGGTGATATTTGCAGCCATCTCCAGGTCTGCCCCTTCCCCTGCTTCTGCCTGCCTTTTTCTCAATCGCTCTGAACACAAAAATAAGGAGCAAAGCTATTTAGATATGTGACGCAGGAGACTCAGAATAAGTATAAGAATAAGTTCTTATACTACTGCTCCACACAAGCTATGCATCACCTGTCTCCTCCCGGCGTGGTGCGGCAGCGCTGCTTCTCTCGTACCGGAGGTAGTGGACTTTGTCGGTTCGGCTGCACGGCTTGGAGCATCGGGTGAAGTTGGTAAAGGAGAGGCTTTGGTGCTGTGCCAGCGTGGTGAAGCGGAAGTTCTTGGTGCAGAAGAAGAGCAGCGTGTTGAGCAACACTATAGGGGAGTAGGCGCCCAGCTGCTTACACTCCCACAGGTAGGACTCCATGACACGGGAGGAAACAACGCCACCTTTAGGAGGAAAGAGGAAGCAAGGAAAGAGCTGAGGGATTTAGGGTCAGGGGGCCGCCGTACCTTTTGCCCAACTCAGTGCTGGGACAGGTGTCTGCCTGTTTCTGGCAAGAACGATGGATGTATTAAGAGAACCGGATTTGATGTCAGTGAATACTGAGTTACAGAGCCAGGGCTGCAGGCAACCACCAGCAGATTTCTTTCAGCGTGCTCTACCAGTTTGTCACTATGACAACCACCTTTATATTACATGTAGACTTTTGTCCCATTGTTAATATGAAAATAGTGATTGAGCTGTAGAGTACTGTGTGGACATGGTGCCACTACCAATAAAAACTTCTATACAGAGATGAAATTTACTTAATGTAAATAAAACAAAGTCAACGATGAGTAGTAATAAAACAGGAGTGTTTAGGGTGATTCAAAGATTTCCTATAACACATAATAACACATTACATTACATTCTACACCAGTAATACGACATGGTACACCTTCGGTCTCCTTAGCAGCAGTGGTCTCCTCTCCAATTTGGAAGTCTTGTGAACACAGATTGTGTCAGAGACAGTTTCATCTTTGGTGAATCAGACAAATGCTTCAGCTCCAAGAGAGAGACAGATATTTCTGTGTCCCCAGATCATGCGTGTGTTGCTTTGTCTGGCTGACATACGTCATTTTCGCGTAAATATGTGGACATGTGACTCGTGAAAAAACGGCCCCGATGTTTACTTCAGTGACCGTGGGGCGAAAGAATCTCTCATAATCTGTGCTCACGTTCACTTAGACTCAGGACCTGCTGGGTCTCCTAAAGGGGAGCATCAAGGCAACAAATGACTCTTCAGCGCGGCATCTCTTTTCTGAACTGTCTCTGGTGTTATGATGGCATGTCAGTGATCATACCACTGGGTAGCAGTTTAGGTCTCCAGAGCTGCAGCATCCCAGTGATCTCGGTGGCAAATTGGCTGTACATCTCGTCAGTAAAGATGTTCTCTATGCGGCCCTTCATGAACAGATACTGTCATGAGAGAGGGAGACAGAAATAATAATAAGGAACACTCTGAAATAATCAAGACAGAAATCACAGACACAACGTATGTGTGTGTGTGTGTGTGTGTGTGTGTGTGTACCTGCTGTATCCCCAGACAGAGGTAGAAGATGCTGTCTGGGCTGTAGGTCTCCCCGTTGGGCCGTCTCACTTCTTTGATGAAGCGCGACAGAGCAAAGCTCAGCTCAGCCGAGTCACACTGAAGGACGTCTTCTTTAATATCCACCGGATTAGCTGCGGAGGTAATATACAGATAATATACAGTAGGTTACAATGAAGCCAATGACTGGGTCGGGTGTATGGAGATATCCTAAAACAAACTCTCACGTTCGCTCAGTTGTTTGTTTCGTTGTTGGACCCAGCTCCTCCAGGCTTTAACTCCATACAGGTGGTTCAGTTTGGAGGCGGTCTGAGTCACGACTGCACTGCGGTCCAACAGAGCAGTACGTCTTCGACCCTGCATGGAGGGAAATGCAATAAATACGGGATAGTTTATGTGTAGAAAATGCACTTTTAGGCCACTTTTTTGGACACGTAATGCACGGAAAGGGAGGTACTGTTTGTTAAAAAGGGTTCCTGAAACAATTAAACTGCCTACAAACTAAAGTCAGGTGAGAAAAAGGTTTTAGATAATTTAGTTGTACCCGTTTACGACCAGAGAAACTTTCCCTGGGTCTCTTCACTCCTCGCTGTGGAGGAGCCGACTTCTGATCCAGCGATTCTGTAAAAAAAAAACACAAGCAAAACAACCTGTGAGAGCGAGCGAGATGTCATGAGAGATTCATGTCGGGGTTCGCTTTTCATCACGCCTCACCTGGCGGGAAGTCAGTCTCCAAGTCCATCATCGGAGAGGAGGGAGGTTGATCCTCGGCGCTGGTGGTGGGTGGGGGGTCGCTTGTCGCCGTGCTGCCCTCCGCCTGGGTTTTAGGTTGAGTATCAGTTGACTCTGTGCTCCTCTCTGAACTCACAGGCAGCGGCAGGTCGACCTGTACTGCTTTTTGAGTCTCCTCATCTTCACGGATTATAGGAGTGACCACGTCTGACTTCATGTCTCCTCTATAAGGACTGCTCTTGTCTGTAGCACACACACACACACACACACACACACACATAGATGCGGTAAAATTAAGAATTTAAAATGTGTATTGACCAAAGTAACAAAATCTTTTTCCAACTCGTCACCTGTGGTGGAAACAGGCTCATCTTTCTGCTCGTCCTCCCTCACCGCCAAAGGCTCTGATTGGACTGCTGCATCTTTCATCTCCTTCTTCTCTGGTGGTACAACCATCGGTACTGGAACCTGTAGAAAACAGAAGGAGAAAGAAGCTATCCTTTGATGTGCTGCGACAAACGCTGCATAAAAAGTACAATAATCATTCCGAATTTGCAGAATTTTAAACCTTAAGCCACTTACGGGCAGAGGCATAGCCATTGGAACAGGCGTGTGCTGAGAGTACATGTTCATAGGCACTGGAATGAAGACCGGTACTGGGACTGGCACCATTAACACCTTCACTTTCTCCTCCCCTGCTGAGGAGCTAACCGAGGGCTCAGACAGAGCTGGAGGAGGGAGGTGAGATCATGAAGGAGGGATAAAGAGAGAGAAAGATGGACAAAAGGATGAATGAAATGAAAGAGATGCAGCAAGACAGGAAGATAAACAACGGTTACTTTTAACATACAGATAAAAAATACAGATTCCAGAGGAAAATGAAACTCTGTTACATTAAAATATTCTATACTACTGTATACAGTCACAGCTGTATTTCTCCAGAATGAAGATATGTACTAAAAAGTACTAAAAGATTTAACATAAAGGCCATGGTTGAGAACACTTATCATCTCTTATCTGGTGCGCGGCGTCTTTAGACGTATCTACAGATGCCAGGGACCTAAAGTCACACTTGATCACAACTTTCTCCGAGAATCAAACGGTTTCCATCATCAGCTGCTTCTGATTTCTTATATTTAGTGAACAAAGCGTTGCTTTCAATCTGTCACCGGGTTAACAACAGCAACAATGCGCATCCCCGATCAACTGATAAACAGTTGATGTATGATTGAAACAAGAAAAACGCTCCTAAATTTCAAGTTTCTCAAACGAGCTTGAACATGTGTTGTGTTATTTTGTCACACCTCTGCTCATTATTGACCTTTTACAAATAACACTGGTTTTGTGCTCAACAGGAAATGACTATAACTAATGATTGTACTTTAGACACCCGTGAAAAAACTTTCCTCTCACAGATAAATCTTGCTGGTATTTTTTTATCTCTTCAGGAACTTCGGCCCTGTTTTCTTTGGTCTTGAACACAGCTCACCACAGTACACGTCTTAACTTGGCTGGAGCCTTTTGTAAAACAGGGACAAGACAGACATATAAACTCAATAGTTTGGTTAGACGGATGTATTCAAGCTTCACGTGTGGTTTTTGTTAGTTGTACATTCACAGTCATATATTGTTGCTTCTATTACCTAAGACGTTTCTCTGGGCAAGCCAGGAATAAATACACACACAAAGTTTTACTCTCAAATTAAATTTATTTTTGCATTCAACAAAACATAAACCATCACGTTCAGGTGTTTACAATATTCTTTTCAAACAAACAAAAAGCAGTGATGCAACATCATTTCACAAAGTGATCTGTGTAATCATAAAAATGAGGTCAAAAATGAGGAAAACATGCACTTCAGGTGGAGAATATGTGACAGGAGTAAAGTAAGAGGAGAAAGTTATACAGGGCTCTAACCTTCATACATCACACATTCATAAGAAGTGTTGAAATGTAGCTTAACAGTACAAATAAGTTAACATATCATCAAAATAAACCCTGTTTTATTCACTTAGGACACTTGCAGATTTACATGTAAACCTGACGGATTCATTTTAAGGTAGAGATGGGGGAAAAGGCCGAGAGGGTTCACTGAGAACGTTACACCTGTACCTGCTAGTCTGGTCCACTCTTCAGTCTGACCTCCACCTAAGATCATCCCCTTGGTCCGACTACCCCGACTAATGGAAAACTGTTCATATCTGCAATAACTGTCGTCTATAAATGAGATAATCTAGTGTGACGCCCTTTAATTCATCTACAGTGCAGTGAAAATCCTGCAGTAAACGAGTCAGTTTTACACAAAGTACAGTAAACACAAAGATTTATTTAACACTAAGTCAGTACTCAAGTATTTCAGTCAAAGTAGAAGCACATTTAGCAGCACCGTGAAACCTGCATTTCCTCGTTTTGCACATTGTCAGTTGGATTTCGGCATAAATGGGTTTGTATATGATGTGTGTTCTAAGAGCTGGAGTGGACCTGAACACTGCGTTGTCATAAGAAACCTGCACTAAAACAATCAACTGACATTTCCATTGGCTGCAGGTTATATACTATATGACAGACTGTTAATGTCGCTGAAATAGTGAATGCCCCTCCAGTCTGAGAAGCTTGTAAAAACATACTATGGGAAATAATTCACACGTTAGACTCATACCATTTGAAGACAGTTGACAAACCATGAGTTTTAATGACATGTTAATGGCCTATGACACAGATTCATCCATGAGGTAAAACTTCTTTTTACTAACATGTTACAGAACGGTCTGTAGGTCAGTGAAGCACTTAAGGAAGTCAGACATAGAAGACGCCCACACAAGATGAATAACCTTTATGGGAAGTTAATACAGACAGCTGTAAGAGTCTCAACGACAAAAATACTGCTATCTTTAGTGTTTTTTTTTATAAAAATCATTTCACTTCACAAACAAACTTCGCAAACACATTCATAAATCTACTGTAGACTTATTCAACGTATTAGTTCTTTGCTTAACAGACCACAAACATGTGTTGTTTGCAGAAGTTAAGGTCACTAAGTGTGAACACCGGCAGTGAACCCTGCAGCAGTTGTTTAATCCTCGTCCAGGGTCAAGGGAGAAGACGACTTTCTCGCGTCAGCAGATCAGGAGGCTGTGGAGAAAAAAACTTGGGTGACAAACTCGACCCTCTTAAGAAGTCAGTTGAATTGTACTTGGAGGCGGCATTAACATAAATGCAGTCATCGCAATTTTACGCGCTGACAAACACAAATTAAGAACCCTTGGATAGGGTATACAGCTGTTGTACAAATGTCTATTTTTACTATTTAAAGGTTTGGATATGAATGCAAATGACATTTTTGTCTTATTTTGAAGGCTCACCTTGTGTTTCCAGCTCAGGTGGAGGCGTTTTGTAGATCAGTCTTGTGTGGTAGAGTTCAAAACAGGGCACAGGACAGAGGCTGGGCTCTCCTGAACATGTTTTACAGTAATACGACGTCTGTCTCCTCAGAGTCTCACTCTTCTGCTCACAGTCCCTCTTTTCACAGCGCTCTTTCTCAGTTCTCTCATCATGTGAGTTCACTCCCTTTGCCTCTTCTTCTGTTTCCCCCTCTGGCTTCTCACCCTCCTCCACCCTCTTCTTCTTCTTCTCCTCCTCGTGCTCCTCTTCCTCCACCCTCTTCCTCTTGTGTTGTGAGCACACCTTGCAGTCAGAGTCAGTCTCTCTCTTGCCCAGGAAATGGCGTCCGGTTAGCCGTGCTGGCACGCCGTTGCACGGCTGAGTTTCTCCCTGAGGTTTCGGCAATGGTGGCGGCACTGGAGAGGTGGACGCGTCACGTGCAGCTGGCCGGTCAGGTTGCGAGGAGCTATCTAGCAGAGCTGGTTCACTTATTGAAACAGCTGGTTGTGAACAACGAATAATTGAATGAACCCCAAAAAACAAAAACAACAACAAATGAATGAATGAATCAGATGGTGTGTGCAGAAGGACACACCAGCTGTGGCTTGAAGGAGAAAGGCTACTTCTATCAGTCACATTATTATTGTTCACGGGTGCTGCGACTATTACTTGTTTGTAAGTTATAGCAACTGAACTTAAATAGCAAAAATACTCAGGTTTGACCACCTCTGGTCTATCTTTATAGCCTATTACATCACTGTCCACCATGTGTGAAGCAAACTCAAGATTATATTCAACAAAGCACATATTTCTAAGTTGCTTTTGCTCTGGTGACAATTCAACATTTATTTTCTAATTAGCTCATCTGATGTCTATGTCATGGGAAAAAATGAAATCATGACACCTGACTCGTAGTGATGCGTAATGCTCTTGTTACTGTGCGCTGTTTGGTGTGACCGATAAACGCAAGAGATTTTTCCACACTCTCCGGGCAGGACTGAAGACGCATCAGAGTGTGTGCAGCTACATAATGAAACATTCATGGTGGATCGGATTAAATATTGTGCTGGAATGCTAAAGGTTTCGAATGTCTGTATAAACAAATACACTTAATATCCACCTGGTATAAGGTCACTGTGGAGTGCTGCTGGATGGCACATAGTCCTGCTGAAACTACATAAATCCTCTGAGCTCTGTGTGAACTACCCAAACTTTACTAAGTGTTTTTTTTTTTTGTAGTTACCTGCTGATCCAGTGGAAGGTCCAGACAACTGGCACAAGCTCCCTTGGTCCATCGTGAAGGGCCGACACAGAACTGACTTGTTCTTCATTTGACGTCGGCGGGACACCGGCACTCGCATGGCGTCAGTCTGGGTACTAGCCTGGAGACACAGATTAACATAAAACAACAAAAATAAAAAGAGATCTGATGTTTTAATCTAAAAAATATTGTACAGTGCTTACTTATACTTAGTTTAACATTTTTGTAAGATCTAAGCTGACACACAGAGTACGTACATGGTCTAGGTTCTTGCCATCAACGTTGGAGGTTGGAAGTGCTCCTACAGAAGAGGAAGAGAAATATAACAGCACTGCATCAAACTCCACTGCGTGAAAAGTATACCATAAACATCTATAATCAACGTACTATAATAACTATATAACCCTGTTCAAGTAGATTAAAGTTTAATATACAAAAAATCTCTATGTCTTACTAGAAAAGGTTGACAACGACAAAACGACCCTGTTTACTTTGACCAAGTCAAACTATGAGCAGGTGAGAGATATACCTCGAAAACACATACCCACCCACCCCCAGGCCTAAAAGGGTGTGTGAACTAACCAGTCAGAGCAGTATCTGCTGACACACTGGGCTGAGATGCAGAGCCGTTGGCCAGTGACACCACATCAGCTATGACCGGATTCATCTTTGAGGAGTGGTGGGGCTGCGTTGGAGCTGGAGAAACATACCAAAGTTACAGTGTTGGTGATGTGACATTTCCAATTAACATAAAATAACATGATGTCTGATGTATTCCGGCTGCTCTGCATCAACTCTCTGTGATTTCCTGATGGACAGTGAAGCTACCTGCTGCCAATTGTAGCTGCTGTTAGCTACTGTGAGCGCCGTTTGTTAGCTGGGCGGCCGGTGTCGTGTCAGGAACTACCAACTACCAGGGAACTACCAACATGTCCTTCTCTGTTAGCGGTAACGCGACTAATAACATTACAGGTGTGTTATTTTAACCAGCATGCGCTTGTTGGCATGGAGGGAGCCCAGGTACTCAACATCGTACTGTGGAAGAGTGCTGTGGTTTACCATAAGGTGTTTGCGGAGCCATTCCAGTACCGTTACTGCTGGCGTGTTGGCTCGTCTCAAAATGCAGGTAGCAGTACTGCAGCAGGCAGGGCAGGTTGCAGAAATTACGGACTGAACCCAAACACTGCAGCTTCTCAGTCATGTAGCTCTGCTTCCTACAGCTGTCACATCTCCCCATCTGGACAGCAGAGAAAGGAAAGATTACCACGTTGTTGCTTTGGTGTCTTACACTGCACAGTACAGTGGGACATCTATCTCCTTACCCCGTAGAAGAGTACAGTGTACTGGGACATGCAGTGGGGTCTACAGAACTCCTCCATCCTGCCTCCGTAGTGGCTGTGCAGCATCTTCTGGCCGATGCCGGAGCAGTAGGTGCAGGGACGCCAGGGATGATCCTTGTTACGAGAAGTCAGGTCATGTTTGAAGAGGAGCTTACAGCCTGGAACACACGACAGGTGGGATATTATGTTATTTCAGCCAGCTTATTTAAGTTTTAAACTTTAATAAATAAATAAAAGCTACAATTCTTGCCTACTAAGCCACAAGTAAAACCTGATTACACTGTAGAGGACAGGATAAAGGGGAAACGCTGTGTTGACTCACTTTCACTGCAGAAGAACAGGTCCTGTTGGTTGTAGCTGACGGTGTCAAACAGCACTTTCTCCTGTTTGCAGCACTCACACATCACCAGGACATTCTTCTGGGTTTTATACTGCTCACAGCACGTCTTACTGCAGAACATAGAAATACGACCCTACAGGAGAAAATGATCATTAGTATCATCACCGTCATGGCGAGTGTTAGGCTTGTTGCACAGGTAGCTCGAAGGAAGTCAGGATTAAGGGTCTGTGTTTTCTTACTTGGTGACTGAACAGCAACGGCTTGAAGCTGAACTGTTTGCTGCACTGATGGCAGGTCAGCTTGGAGGTGTCACCGAGCCCACCCTCTGCTAGCTTCAGGACCTGACCAGCAGGTGCTCTAGTCGGGGCTTGTCCTGGGACAGTGGGGGAAGACATGGCAGGGTATGGAGGCACCAGTGGGGGCACTGAGGTATGACTGGGATGGTGGCCCTGGTAGGGGACTAAAGACGGGTAATCCTGAGGGATGGGAGGGACTGAGCTGGCTCCGGCAGAGGGCCCCGGTTTGGGGGCATCTCTGTAAGAGAGGTCCCTGAGAGAGGAGGTTCCATTGATCAGGTCTGGCTGAGAGGTGTGGCCGGACTTCTGTAAAGACACAGAGGGAGAAGAGCAGCAATGTCACATCGACAAGTAAAAAAAGTTTAGACCCGACAGATGCTCGAGTAACGAGTTTGGGCAGAATGAAAAAGCTGTACCCTGTATACGGTGACACAGTCATAGGAGCAGAAGTTACGAATGGTGCCATCCACCATGGCCAGATGATACTGAGGAACAGCTGACACCTTGCACAGGCAGCAGGGGAATGCAGTACCTAAAGGAAAAAGGAGAAAAAATAATATTATTCACTAATGAAACACACTTTCCACAGCTTTGACTGCGGAATTAAGATGCTACCTTCACGAATAGTATAATCATCATAAACCAGAAGAGAAAACATGAACGCTTTTCAGACCACACCGGCTAATCTTGGCGTGAGCCCTACCAGTGAGAATGTGTCGGGGTGGTCGACTCTGTTCCACACAAGCAGACGAACAGTAAAGCTGAACTTTGCCCTTCTGGTCTCGTTCCATGATGGTGGAGGACACCATCGCCATCTTGTGACAGTAGGCACATTCAACTGTCTTTCTGCAGGTCTGGATGAAAAACACACAAACAGTTAGTATCGTGGAGATTCGTCTGCTACATGATTTCTGGGTATTGTATTATAGGTGAAGGGATTTATTTAAAAAAACACGTACCTGTTTGTAGGTGCTAATACAGGTAGGACCACAGAAGTTGAGCTGAGATCTTTCAATTGTGAGCGTATGACAGGAGCCTGAGCTGCTGTTACAGTAAAGTCCGCAGCCTTCACAGCAGTTCATGGCTAACTGCCGCATCTTGCGCCACGTCACAAAACAAGCGTCACTACAGAGTCTGTGCAGACGACCTTGATGTGTGACCTCATGCTCAATCTGCTGTGAAAATGATCAGAGTCAAATGCAAGGACAAAAGAATAAGACACAATAATATTGGCCTTTACTGTGAAAGCTAGCATTTTGTGTCTCTTACCCTATTAGCAACTTTGCAGACGCTGCAAAAAGGTTTTTCGGGCAGTCGCTCCGCTGGTTTCTCCGGCGGCTTCTCGGGCTTCCTCTCCGGACGTTTCTCAGCCCATTTATCAGGAATCTTCTCAGTGCCTTTCTTGTCTTTCTTGTGTCTAAAGACAGACAGACAGAATGCGCCACAAAAGTGCCAGTAGGAGTTGTCGTCTGATGGAATTGTGATCATGTCCCTGGGCTGAAGAATCTCCCTGCAAAGAGAATAGCACAAGGAATGAAACGGCGCTGTCGTGATTCATAATAACACGTGGTAATATAGTGTAAATAATCCAGCATCTTAAATAATCTTTTTGTTTGTTTCTGTTCGGTTCTCCAACAAGATGTGTAACTTTTCTTGAAGAACTGAGCTCTGGTTCCTGACTGGCTCCAGCGGCACCTTGTCCGGTCCTCCCATCCACAGGGTGCAATTTGATGGACAGTAGTGTGGTTTTTCTTTCCTTTTTTGTTTTATTTAGGAAGTTAGGATTCATTTGGTTATGTTTATTTATTTGATTTGAGCAGCGTCCACTTTTCCTTTTGTGGTCTACCTCACTTTTTTTGTCCGATATCTGGGCAATAAGTAACTAAATGTTATGGCATTATGGAAATGTCTGTCCTGACCAAGAGTATTTTCATGTGGTTCACAGATGCACCTTTTCTCTCTCACTCTCAGAATAATCCAGCTAAATAAAACTATTGCTTAACTCTGATATGGAGGTCATGTATAAACCAAGGTGTACCTGTTGCACTGGAAGCAGGTTCGGACCTTGTTGGATGGAGGCAGATGGCCAGTCAGACAGACTGTGGAGCAGAAGAGCTGAGTCGAACCTTTTCTTTGGAATGCTGTTTGGCCTTTCAGCAGAACCTAAAGCCGCGTACACAGCCATGAAACACATGAAAATGACATAATGCCCAGAGTCATGACATAACAACAACAACAACAATAAGAAGAACATCTTTATAGCAGGGTCTTGTAAATAGTCTGTAAATAGCACAGAGTTAAAAAATACCTTAGAGCAGCCACTGCAGCGAACACTACCAGGAACAGAGGGCTGAGGTGGCCGTGGCGCTGGTGCCTGAGATGGTAGTGAAGTTGCGACTGGAGCTGGTGGCCTGATCGAGAGTGGAGCCATGGCCTGTAGGACAGCACCTCGACCTGGGATAAAAATGGCTGTCGGAGTTGGGGTTGGGATTGCCGTCGTCACTTCAGTGGATAAGAAGAGAAACGTTCAGTGAAATATGCAGTTTGAAAGCACTCGCTGCTCATGCTTCAAATGACTTCAAATGAATTGTTTTATTAGACAGCCTTCAGCCACTGTGGTACTGTCAGTATTTTGTTTAAGTAATGGAAGTGGAGTCGATTGAGACTTTATTTTAATACAGCCAATCAAATCTTGCATACATCTCTAACGCTGCTGGTCCATCATAGGCAGATGGTCACACAGAGGCACAAACTCCTGCGTTCCCGAACAAGTCACCAAAATAAAAAATAAAAATTCACCCAGGGAAAAGTGCACTGCTAACGTCAGTTTTGTATGCATGTATGTTTGTTTGTTTTTAAAGCTACAAATAGGGGTTAATAATTGTGATTTCAGCTGCACTTTAAATAAATATTAATTAAGAAATAAATAAACTCACTGGTAGGAGATGCAAAGTTGTTCCCTCCACCTACAGAGTAGACCGAGCTGATCCTCAGCTCTTCCTAAAACGAGAATACATTAAGAAATTTAAGTTCCAGTTGATGGTGAGGGCTTCCTCTCTTGTTACTCAATATACACATAGTAATGAACACCGGCAGCTTTCTCTGGCCACACTCACCTCCTGATGTTCCAGCTCCTCTTTGATCTGTCTGATGGAGCTCTGAGGCAGTAAAGCAGCGTCATAGCCCTCATCAATGGGCTCATCTTTAATATTGATAGGAGGAGATATCTGGGGATTACTGTCCTCCAATGGAGCAGCCTCTGACCTCTGAAATAATAAAGAGTATTCATAAACCAGTTGAAGTCTGAAATGCAGTTGACTTGAAAATCTTTCCAGGTGCTTACCTCTCCCGGCTGACTATCTTCTGTCTCCTCGGTCTGGTTCGGGACGCCTTCAGCTGAAAGAAAAGAAAAGAAAATGTTTAATTAAATCATTTCACACACATTTCACACCTACACATGCTCTGCCATGACCACCAGGAAATAATAGGCGATAAACACACTGTTGCGGAATTCTTGGGCACACTTTAAACTATTTTCCCAAAACATTTTACAACGCTTTTTTTTCATTCCTCTGGAACAGCCTCATATATTCAGCTCATTGTTTGTTGTGACAAATGAAAAACATCCAGTCCCCCATATATAACCATCCAGGCGAGGAAGCGGCGCTGAAATTAAGGCAGCTCAGCTCATGCCAAACACTGACACACCGAAACACAAACTGCTACTACTGATAAAGCCTAATAAGAGGTAATGTGCCACCACAGTGCACAAACTACAGGCGATGACTAGCCACGGTCACTTAAGGTCCACTGCAGTATAAAAACAATATTATATGTAGTAAAATAAATGACATAAAATAGAAATTCTTTCAGATATCAGTGTGTTTGTGCATCTGATTCAACTTCGATGTCGTTGCCTGAGGAACTGCCACTGCGATCAGAGTGACCCGCCACATTTCTAAGCTCACTGTGCTTCACAGAGAACAAATACAAGAGACGATAAAACATGAATACATTATAAAAATTAGTCATCATCTGCCCACCAGCCTACACACACCCACTCACACATGTCCAAAGTATGAGGCAGCGAGAACAGGTAAGGCTAAGGTTGCTTTTAGAAGACAGTGTCACATCTTATGTGACGAGGCAGTTTGTTCTCTTGACACCTGAATGCACCTTCACCTGGTTTATTTCTGATCATGGGTACAGTCAGGAGACCCGTGGCTGATGATCTGAGGGTTTGTAGCAGGTCGGAGATGTATTTAGGAGCTAGAAACTTCAGGTGATTTGTAAACAGCAAGCAATATTTAATCAAATATACATGAGCTGTGTATTTTATTGGAAGCCAAGTTTAATTTCTTTGTTGTAGCTCTTGAGTGCGTTTAATTTTGAGGTGAACGCCAGCAGTTTGGTCTATGGTGTGCTGGTTAGCTACCGTAGCGGCACAGAGAAAGAGAAAGATCGGTGACAAAATGTAACATATGTTAACATTTTTCTCCATAGCTCCGGTGCCAAGCAGGGAAAGGATACGAGAACTTTCATTTTCTGGCAGAGCGCATTGCATAACAGAGGGGAATAAAAAAAACACGTTTTATAATGTCTATGAACTTTGTATGCACAAATCATGTGCAGTATTAGTAGTCTCTTATTTTATCATGTATGTACAGTACAAGTTAAAGGTTTGGACTCATTCACTGGATTTGCTTTACATGTCTCACAACTCTTTATACTGTAGAAAGCTGATTGAGAGAATTCCAAGAGTGCGCAAAAGTGGCTACTGTGAAGAATCATAACATAAAAACACATATTTTGCCTCCTCTGAGGTAATAACGTATATTTTGTGTTACCTTAAATTGTTTATATATGATGACCACATTTCTTATCACATTTTACACTTACGACTGTCTTTGGGGCTGCTAGCTGCCTCGTCAGTCTCCTTCCATTTTCGCGTTTCTTTGTCATCTGGTGTGGCGCTGGCAGATTCCTCTTGTGACGTCGGAGCCTGGGCATTGTTTTGGGCCTTCGACTGTACTTTACTGGCTCTTATCCGTTGACACTCATCGTACTGTTTGACGTGATTCTTGCGTAGGTGGTAAAAGAGGTTACTGGTGTTTGAGTTTGTTGTGGGTACAGGTCTGCAGCATATTTTGCAAAGTGCAGTTTTCTGCTCCGTGTCAGACTTTTCATAGCCAAACCACATCCAAGCGACGGACGTGGCCCCTCTCCTAGGCACGAGATCCTCGTTTCGCCTTAGCTGGTCCGAGTCCTTCTCCAGTTCGGAATTAACTCGTTCTGTGTGACGTTCGCTCTCCTCCGTGTTCATGCAACTTTCTACGAGAGGTTGAAGTAAGAAAAATAATTGATGAATATGGAGGCGATGACAATGTTTTGAATTGAAAAAAAAGAAGAAAGAAAAACAGATTGGTAAAAAGGGACATTTAAATTACAGAGTGATCTGATAACAGTCAGGTGATGTGATGAAAACAGAATCATCATCATCACTTACTTTCATCATTCAAAACACACAAGCAACATTAAACATTAAAGGACAGTGGCCTAAAAATGGAAGTGATGGAAATGCTTACGAATTATGGCAGTATGCGTGTGAAAAGAGGCCGATGATTATCACATGATTTGATGATCTTGTCTCAACACGCTGCCGAGTGAAATAGTGACGCAGAAACCGGTTGCGTGTGTTTTTCTTGCAGTTGATTGATACAGCAGAGAGTGAGCTGCAGTTAAGCACACCAACCTGTTCGTCTGTCACAGTCTGGCCTGCTTGTCTTTGCTGTTGTAGTGTCTCTTAAAGTGGACATGCCGGGTGTCCACGGGGTGGGCTGCCACTGCCCTTCCACATACACCTAAAACTTCTTTGCTACCGGGCTGACCTGGAGGAAAGTACCCCCGGTAGTCATGGCTGCATCTATCTTTTCTCCAAGCTTGATGGCTGTTTGGAGGGCCAGCCTTAGTTGGTAACACTTAGTTGGCCTGTCTGCTCAACCTAGAGAGTGACACTCAAGCAGCCCCAGTCTGGAGGAGGCGTGACCATGACCATTTTCACTACTTTCCAAGTTAGCCTCCGAGGCTTTCGTCATGCAGAAGTGGGTGTTGTTAAAACTAAGCCGGTGGGTGTGGCTTTGTGACTGACAATTTTGGTGGAAGTAACAAAATTTGCTTGCTGAAAATGATAAATGTCAATTGGGTCTATTTTGCGTTGCGAATGATGAATGTGAAATGAGAAAAATGATAAATGAATCCATTCATGTCCATTTTTACCCTTCACGTTTTCGGTTCATGCGCATTTTCATCACCTCCATTTCATCAACTCGTTTTTGTTACTTCAACCCCTCATGAAATTCCTGCCTGCATGCTGCATCTGTGCCTCACAACGCAAAGTGTCGTACAAATTATTCAGGAAAAATATTACAGTGTGATCTGCGACACAACGAAATACACAATAGAGCATAATATGAAACAATCATTGTTCTATTGTCGTAAGATATAGTGTGTGTGTGTATATATATATATATATATATATATATATATATATCACAACATATAACGCAGCTCTACCTCTCCTTGTAATCATGTTGTTTGAAGTTTGAACACAAACTGAAGTGCCGTCTAGAGGCACAAAGAGGCAAAACACCTTCAGTCCTATAAACCTATTGTCTGCCGTGTGATTTGTGCATTTTTAAAAACCTGCATTCCTAAAAAATAGGCATGAGCTACGTGCAGCCATGTGGTCCATGTAGGAGCTGCAGCTGATTATACTGCACGTGCACAGCTGCGGGCGTGCAGCCACTGGCCTGTTGCACCGCGTCCGTGTCCCATGTATTTTAGCCATTAGGGTTCTTTTCGTGCGTACCACCAGGCCTAAAAGAAAACTCTCGGGGGTAACACTGAGTGAACTTTCATAGAACTGACAGACAGATTCAAAACACTGTCAAAATCAAAGCAGCAGAGACAGAGACTGCTGAGGTCCTTCTACAGCCACAGAGGGCATTATACGGGCAGGGGCATTATACTTCCACACAAATTACATGAACGGAATGTTTAAAATTTGCGTGACAACCCAAAAACTACCCGTCCTACTTCTCTGAGGTGGTCTAAATTCTGCTGTGCATGCAGCCTTACCTTGGCTGTTGTCAGGTGAGCCGTCCTGGGAGGAGTGAGAAGTGTTAGCAGACCCACTGCTCCCTTCCCTGTCTTGCTCCTCTTCCTCCTCCTCCGTGGGCTGATTAACAAAGGGATCGTCTTGAGTTGCATTGTTCCCAACTCCTGGTTGCTTTTTGTTCACCTTACCCACAGGGACATCCTCCAAGCTGCCCATTGGCAGGGCAAAGTGCCAGTCTTCATCATCCTCCAGACCATCCACTGCATCATCAAACGCTGCCCCTCCACTTCGTCCCGCTCCACCTCCTCCTCCTCCTTCATTGTTTCCCAAAGTAAACGAGGAGTGTTGTTCAGAGGGAGGAGTGGAAACGTGAGGGAAGGACGGCTCTCCCGTCCCCTCGTCCATCTTTTCTTCTTGTCTGCTGCCGTTACTGTCCTCCTCTTCTACCGGTTGCTGTTCCTCTTGTCCTGAAGTTTCGTCTTCCGCCTTTACCCCCTCGCCCTGACCTCCGCTCCTGGAAGAGCTGGCAGATCCCCGGGAGGAGTCAGCAAAGTCACCGAGCCCCATCACCTCGTCAAACACTCTGGACAGACGCTCCTCATGCTGCAGGGGAGAAAAGGTTGGTTACAAAGAGATTTGAAGGTGCAAAAACACAAACTTTAAATGTCTGTCAAAACATAATAACAGATTAAGATCTCATAATATCAAAAAAAATGTTAATTACTGTAAATATTTTGGACCAACTACAAGTATACAGACTGTATAAGCTTCAAATTATCACAGTACTTACACACGTCCTCAACTGAATATGACAAATAAAGACACCCGATTGCCTGTGATTAGTGTTTGGACTAGAATCCAGATTACAGATCTGTCATAAGTAAATGACCCATAGAGCTTGAAAATTTGGTCCTAGATACCAAATTATACAACTGTTCATGTCCATTAGAAAAAATAAATAGTTCACTGAGCCATTAAGCTGTGGTAATCATGTTAGTATGTCATATTCTGGCTTTATTTCTGTATATTTAAGCATTTAAACTCTCCTTTCGTCTGTGAGAAATGGATATGCATATCTTATGAACCGTCAGGTGTTGAAATGCCATACAAACCTCAAATCTAATACCACATCAGACAAGTGTTGAACACGTGTCGTCACCAACCTGACCTGAGCCGCACCTGTACGTGGCGCCTGTATTTTTTCGGTCGTTTGTGTGCTCATATGAAGCGGTGAAAAATCCACACTAATGTACACCGTCACTTGAAAGGTCAGCGCATACACGCTGCAGGAAAATGCACAGCTGTGACTGAACGACAGCTCTTCATTTAAAGGTCCTGCAAATCAGACGGCATGCAGAATACCAGGGTCACCTAAAAGAAAACAACGCAATGCTCATCTTGTTAAATACATCTATGCTTTTCTTGTTATTACGGGTCAGAATGTCTGCCACAAACAGAGTTTATTAGTCCCCGACTACTGCAGCTCTGGCTTCATCCACTTCATCAGCCCAGCACTGTGAAGTAACGAGAATAACAATGGCAGTACCAATCACAACAGTCGCTACTGTCAGTGGATAACGTATTTGAATTTGAGGAGATGGGAGGACGTGATTTGTATTTGCGTTCACAGGAGGATCAACACCCCATAATAAAATGACAACATCCTACTTTCACTGAGTAACTCTAATTCATGTCAGCCTTTTAGAAACTTACTTACTTACTCTTAATCCTGATAGCTACAGGCCTCAAATCAGTCAGATGGAGGAGGCACCCCAACGAAGTCCATTTAAATACAGTTATACTCTAACATGCAGACACACAAAACAACCACACCTTACTATTACTACATGTTTAAGACGAAGTGATGTAGGGTTAGTTGCTGGAGTCGTCAAGTAAAAACAGTGATGCGAGTGACTCACATTGCACACTTTACTTCAGTAACATCACCACTGTTTTATTGTTCGCAGCAGCCCTGCAAGATGCAAAGGCTATGTGCAAGCAGTAATCAACTAACGCCATTTAAATATATACATATATATTAATGAAGCTTTTTTTGTGGGTTTACAAGCAGCCCTGCGTCTCGTTGTGTTGAGCGTGTTGGTTTGCTGATTATCAAGCTATTAAACGGAGCTTGGCGTCGCTGCACGCGCGCATCAGTGCAGCATAGCTGCAAGCTACAGGGCTGTGAGCTAGCCTGCTAACGTTAGCTCAAACATGCACACCGGAAGCTACACCTCGATAACTAAACGCCACACCGTGTCGCTAAATCAGCTAATTCATCTAGTCGGCCGTGTGGTTGTCTAATTATACTCCGCGTGTGTACTCCGTACCTTTAACCGTTTAAGTCTAAATTCCTCCGAGTCCGCCATGTTTTAATTATGCTGCAGACGCCGCGCTTCCCTCCTCCTCCTCCTCCGAGGGTTAGAGGTTACGAAGGCGAGCAGCCACCGACAAGACGCTGCTCTGAACTCACTGAAAAAACAAGCTGAGGCTCACGTTCATGTGGAACAGCTGTATGCACAACACCACCCCTAAGGCTTTCGGGTTTACTTTTTAAATATAAGACACAATAGTACATTTAAACCAGCCAACCGAAATTCAACGGAGAAAAACACACCGCATCCTACCAGTTTCCGCGCTCCTGTCTGACAGGGGGCGCGCTTTACAACAGTTAGAGGTACCGTAATGCTAAGTGTATAGGCGTAATCTAGAAACATATGGAAGCCCTGTGGCCGTGAATTCATACATTTTATTTTCTCCGTTTTCTCATATTAAAATGTGCAACTTCACAGCAGAAGTAAACAATCTGGTTCAAAAAACTGTTTTGGTCTCTATAGCTAATTTTCCCATTCATGAAAACTGTACATGGGTGGATTGTTTTTATTTTTTGGTCTTTTTCAAGCTTAACGATAGGCTGCTATGTCTGACTACGAGAGCGACAATGAAAACATTGAGTACAGCATACAGCCAAGGGGATAGAAACTCTTTGGTACAATTGAATTGTGTTTACCTGTGGTCCAGGGACAGCAGATCTCTTCAAATCCCGTTTCTTCTTCTGCCCTGGGCACAAAACATAATCATCCTCGCTGAAGTGCGCACTGCAAACTCGAAGTTTTTTCATTTTCGCCAGTTTGGTGTCCAATTTGTAGCCAAGAGCAACTAGCCACAGTTCCCTCAGAGCAACGTCCGTCACAGGAAAACGGTGAAATCCGTGAGGAGATTCAGGCAAATCTTTGTTGCTACAGCCTGGATAATCACAAGTGCGCCCCATTTTTACACACACAAACACACACACACATATATATATACTATATAATGCTAGCTTGTAGAAGCTATAAACTTTTCGATCTACCTCTCAATCTACCTCTCGACCGCCCCGCCTACTACAACCCAAACAACCCAAATCGTCAGCTCAGCTGCATGACAGCGCGCACTAATAGCAAAGGTGAGAAAGTAGGGCCAAGTGATTACGAGGTGTGACTTTTTCGTGGACATCGGTTTTGTGATGCAAATAAATCACTCTTTTGAACACATGCTGTTTTGAGGAGAAAAACTTTTTCTTTAAGTGTCCCAGCAAACCTGCCGGACTACTTTCGTTGCTGACCAAACCTGGAAGAGAACTCGGCCCACAGGACACTGTTGGGGGTAAATCAGTGTGGCTGTGCGACACTACTGATGGGGATGCCATGCAGATTCATGTCAAATATCCCGAACTATCCCTTTTAAAGTTAGGTGTGATTGCTTTGATTGACGGGTAAGTGAAGTTAGAGATGACTTATTGGAGCAGCTAGGCGTCATTCAGTCTGCCTCAGGTCCACCAATGATCCAAGTCTTTGCCAGTATTTAGATTAGCTGGGAAGCAGAAGAAAGCAGTACACACAACATGGTGGCGGCCAGCGCCCAAGCAGTAACCTCTGGTGCCGAAAGTGTAATTACTCAAGTTGGCTACAGAAGTGAGTCTCCACAAGTGCTCATATTAAAATGTCACAGCAGATTTAAAACATGTTTACGACCTGGTTCAGACAACAGTTTTGGTCTCTATAGCTAATTTCACCATTCATGACAGCTGTACTGAGGGCGAATTTTCTCACCCATTCAAATTATATTAAGCCTCAAAGTTTTTTTTTTAAAGTAGTTAACTTAATTTGTTTTCTCAAGATAACAGGATACTTTTCTTGAGATCTTGGGATGACAGGGTTAACCTTTCCTGCTCGTCTGCCAGACCATGGTTGGGCTGCTCAGGGGAGATGCTTTCCTCCTGGGCCAGAGTTTGTACAGTCTTCAGGGTTAACCTTCTTTCACTTCCCACAACAGTGAAATGACACACAGGAGCTCTGGAGTTGACCTAGTAGAGTAATAGTAATAGTAATAGTAATAGAGACACTGTAGCCTTTTATTTTATGTAACATACAGATGAGGTCTCAGATGAATTATGTCAGTGGTTCCCGAACAGGTGGATTTGTGGGGGTATTTATTTGTGTTGAACGTAATCACTGTGAAACAATCAGGAAATAACTTCCTATTTCTCACAGTAACCGGCTTTATCAAACCTGGTGCCTGCTCACCTCTCATTCACTATATCTAGTCTATGTCTCTCGACCAAAGTGATAGACATCTTTGTGTCAAGCTTGTTAGCTAATAGCGGCTTTGAGGCCACGATTGCAGTGATTTAGAACTTTCATTTCAGCCTTGCTTACTATTTTCCCATCACAGTTTAGTTAGTTAGCTAGTTTAGTCACATTCAAAGTGCTGACTGCAAACCACACTTTTTTTTATCTTGTTGTGCCCAAGAAACGCATGACCGCTTAGGGCTTCCGTACAACAGTGGAGTGTGTGGGGGGAAAGAAATTAGCTCAGCGGTAATAAAGTTGAGTCGCGTTTATTGCCTCTATTACGGTATCTGTCGCATGTCCTTGCATAGAAATAGACCAACCGCAGCGGACTACAAGCTGTCTGCCAGTGTAAGCTCGCTCTATGTTCTTGTGTTTCTATGTGCGCCGACCCGAACCTTTCACCGGGTCAAACAGCCATCACACCGTTTACAGGAAGCAGTAGAGAGAAGCGAGACGGGCCGACATTGTTGTTGTTGTCACTTGCGGTGTCTGTAGACTGTCTGACAGTCTGGTCAGCGGACTAGTGGAGTGTTTTCTCGGTGTAGGTTCAAGTCTCTTCAACGGCGGATGAATGGCAATGACGGCAGTAAGAGCGATGGCAGCCGGGAGCCCGGCGTCTTTGTCCCGGTTTAGGGGAGCGCTGGTGGCGGGTGTGCTGGGAGACTGTATCGGCGGAGAGTTTGAAGGAGCGGAGGAGGTTCCCATGGAGAGTGTGCTGCAGCACCTGAACAGCCTGGACGACGAGAGCAAAGGAAACGGTCAGTGAAAGGATGAGATTTCATATCAGTGTGTGGGAAATGAAATACAGGATTGCAGGGGGATAATGCGCCAGCCCTGCAGAGACATGCTGCAGAAGTCTGAAATGAGTAACTCAGCAGCACTGTGAATGCTATACTAGACTGCTATTACTAAGACAGCTGGTATTAAACCGTATGGATCGTTATACATGGTCCACTACCATGATGGTCTACCATGATAATGTGAGTAAGAGGTAACCGGAACCCAATGTGATGTCTACATAACCAATATTTATTTATTTATTTATTACATTTTGTATGTATTTACAATCACATATTGTCAGCACTTTACACAGATATCATTACTTCAATCACCTCAGCACAAGAAAATGACAAAAAGCTATACAAAGGAAGGGCGTTGAGGAACAATATACATTTTCCACTTTTCCCAAATTTCCTCAAATTTCCTTTTCTGTAGTCTCTCAAAGAAGATGTCATAAGTAATAACATACCGGCCCTCTATAGGCGGGCTGTTCGGCTTAAGCCATTTCTTATACTAGCTTCTACACTCAATAACCCAGAAACTCAAAGAGTAGTTCATCCCAGCAATGCTTTGCTTCCTGAGTGCAAAGTACCCATTTTAAATTTCTTAATTTAAAATTAATGAATTTCTTCTTTCTTCTTCACATTAGACACACATTTCACATTTGAAGCTGCTAAGATTGCAGCTGCAGTTTATGATATATAACACTGTATAGCTCATTTATACACAGTACTAATGCAGATATGTGATGAAAAGTGTTGTTTCTCTATTTATACTTTGTGTGTGTGTGTTAGGTATCCTTGAGTACAGTGACGACACAGCAATGGCTCGTTGTGTGGTTCAGTCCTTACTCACTCGTGCCGGCTTCGATGAGCAGGACATGGCTCGCAGGTACACGAATGCACGCTGCTGACACTAATAGTTTCAAAGTGTGTTATGGTGTAAATATTAATACCAAAGGTTTTTGCATCCTTTTTAGGTTTGCCAAAGAGTACAGTGCATCTCCAGGTCGCGGTTATGGTTCTGGAGTGATCCAGGTGTTGAAGAAGCTGTCCTCCCCCCAGCTAAGTGATGTGTACCAGCCGGCAAGGGACCAGTTTAACGGCCGAGGCTCCTTTGGTAACGGAGGGGCCATGAGGGCGGCCCCCTTTGCACTGGCCTTCCCTGAAATGGCTGATGTTAGACGGGTGAGTAGTGTGCATAGTTTGGACCTAAACCACATTGTTGGTGTACTGCGTGTTGAAGCTACGCACATTTTATGAATCACCAAACTAAAAACTTAAGTAATTCTGTAGCATGTTTGTGCTAATTTCTGCTTTCCTCCTGCGCATCTTTTAAATAAAAGTTTTGTTAGTTGTGCGTCTCAACTTCAACTCATCAACCACTTTTCTTCATGAAAACACCGTTGACACTGTTGCACAAATTACTTTTGCACAACCGTGTTGTAATTTCAGTGTTGTAATCACACAATTACTCAAGTCTCAGATCACGAGGGACCCAAATCAAGTAAACACTGAAAGTTACTCTCTTCATAAATCAAATCTCAAATAAATAAAATGATGGAAGTCAGATTAAAGTTAAGTCACTTCGGTAAATAGTGGTCTTTAGCTATAACTTAAGACAGCTCAATGAACACAGTGTTAATATACTTTTCTTTTAAATAAAAGTGTGACGCTGACACACTGTGATTAGAGGTTTTTTTGGGGCTCTTCTGTGGTCAGCTGACAATTGGATGAGTGTCTTTAGGCCGGGTTGTTAGCATTTACTTCTAACAAACAAATGCTTTCACGTTATGACGATGAAGCGCACAGGATTGCATTTGTTACTGCAGCTTCTGTTTGATTGTATTTTTTCTTTCTTCCCCACCCTCTTCAGTTTTCCCGTCTGGGTGCCATGCTGACCCACTCCTGCTCTCTGGGTTACAACGGGGCTATGCTGCAGGCGTTGGCTGTACACCTCTCCCTGCAGGGGGCGCTGAACCTGCCTCAGCAGTTCATCAGCAGGCTCATCACAGAGATGGAGGAAGTGGAGGACAACGAGGCGACGCGCAGTGATGCCAGAATGTGAGTGCTACATGAATAAAGGGAGCATGGAAGGACGCTTCAAAGATATGAAGTAATGGCATCTTTTATTGTCAGTCTCTCTTGAACCTGGTGTTTCTGTGCAGTCTTAAAGAAGCAGAGAAGCCGTTCTGTGAGCGCCTCCACAGAGTTCGAGACCTGATGGACAGGAGCAAGGTCAGCATAGAGGAGGTCATATCTGAACTGGGTCAGTATCTGATTATCTTTGACTTAATATGTAGGTTGTTAGGAGGCTTTTCATTATCCATCTTTTTTCTGGTGCTCTGTTTCCATATTCTACTTTTATTGTTTCTATCTAAGGCTTCAACCAACCACAGATTGTGTCAACAGGAACATATGGCTGCTGCAGCTCAGCTATGTTTATTTAACATGTTAGTATTGGGAGCAGCTTCCACCCCAGTTTGTTTTTCTGATTTCTTATCACTCAACATTTCCTGTTTTTCCTTCCAGGTAACGGCATTGCGGCTCTCCACTCAGTCCCCACTGCCATCTTCTGCGTCCTCCACTGCCTGCAGCCACGGGAATGCCTTCCAGAAAAGTATGGCGGCCTGGAGAGGACAATAGCGTACAGCCTGGCCCTGGGAGGAGACACGGACACCATAGCCTGCATGGCGGGGGCCATCGCCGGGGCCCACTATGGCATTGAGGCTGTTCCTCAGTTGTGGATAAAGTGCTGCGAGGGAGTGGAGGACGCGGACATGAACGCAGAGCGGCTTCACATGCTGTACCACCAGTCATCATCAGGAGGTGGGAGTGGGACGGGGGAGCAGAGCTGTGGAGACGCGTCTGAAAGCCAGTCAAACGCTTCTAACGGCACAGAGAGGAAAACTGGAGCTGAGTGACTCTTCAGCTGGAACTGAACAAAAGGACTCTTGAACACACACACACACACACATAAAAAACACATTTCTGTTCTTGGACGGTTCGTTGGTTAACTTGGTTGGTTAAACCCGTGATTACGGATGACATTATCAATATCGCAGCATTATTTCACTTGTTGAAAGTTCCTAATTGGATCAGCAGGTTTTGAGAGTCACAAACTTGCAAGATTACATTAAAAAAAAAAAGCAAAGATGCTATTTGTTAGGTAACAGAATAAAGAAGCTGTAACAGCCACGCAGATATACAGTCTGTGTATGCATACACAATACATTACACACACACCTCTCTCCCTCTCCTGCTCTTTCCTGTTTTGTGTTGAACAATCTTTTGTCATGTGGAAGTTGCACTATGATTCAGCCATGTCTTGTTTTATCCTTTTGGTGGATAACAATTATTTAATAAACATTTTTTTTAAATTCACCTCATCTGTTCGAGTGTTTATTTTGAATTTAAGCACATTTGTCTCAGGGAGCTCCATCTTATCTACTAATCCTGTGGCCCAGTTGAACTTTTTACAGACTGACAAAAAAGTCACAGTGGTGCACTGAGTAAATGTTCAGCACACTAACATGCGCTTCCCAATGTTAATTGCTAACTTTTGCTTACCAGCATAAACACAGATGAGAATGATGTTACCTAGACTTGTGTTCAGTCACAACTAACCAGATCAGTCACTGTTTTTGGTAGAAATTCTATTCCCACATGGCAAATAATTTACTAGTAGGTATAGTAGAGTAAAAGCAAACCAACAGGTCCAACAATCATGACATGCATGCTGTTTATTCTGTGTAATTGAATCATTAGTTGTTCAAAATAACAGTGTTCAATTCAAAAACCAGGTGGTCCTTATTTAAGGATGAAGGCAGCAAAGGTTGTACATGATTGTTAAGGCGCATTTCTCTGAAAAGTAAAGTGGGTCATTCCAGACATTGTTCAGAAGAACAGCATACCATGGGCCTATTTATCGCATACCAGGTATCATGGATCAGTTTGAATAGGTCAGAAGACTTGAAGAGGTCATGTTGCCTAATGGCAAAGAGGATATACCCTTGAAATGGGTGTTTAAACAAGACAGCGACCCCAAACACAGCAGTAAGTGAGCAGCATCTTGGTTCCAGATCAACAAGAATAACGTTATGGAACGGCCAGCCCAATCCCTGAATCATAATCCAATAGAAAACTGTGGTGGGGTGACATCAAATATGCTATTTCTGAGGCAAAATCAAGAAATGCAGAGGAATTGTGGAATGTAGTCCAATAGCCCTGGGCTGGAATACCTGTTCACACGTGCCAGAAGTTGACTGACTCCAAGCAACACAGGTGTGAAGCAGTTCTCAGAAACTGTGGTTATACAACTAAATATTAGTTCAGTGAATCACAGGGAAGCTAAATCTTCGAGCATTTTTCAGTTTATACAGTAAAAGTCTGATTTTGTATAGAAAAATACAGACACTGCTATTTTTTGAACTAATAATAATAATATTAGTAATTGTAATATTGATATCCCCTTTTCGTCACTTTCTGAAAAATAATAACAAAGTTGACCAATTTTTCTTCATGTTTTCATTTGGAACAGAGTGTGCTGTGTTCCCAGTGCATGTATGGAAATAAAGCTATTATAAGGAGGGAGATGTTATTGTGAGGGAGATTTTTATGCATTTTTTTCCTGCCAAATCAACTAATGGTTGCTGAGAATCAAGTCAAGTCTTTTCATATAGATTTCAAAAGTCATCAGTTCAAACAGTCACTGATGACTCATTTTATTGGCATTACAAGTCATAGATTTTTTTTAAACTGTCACACAAAAACAGTACAAACCAGTTTGGCTCTGGTTTCATTTGCCTCAGAGCTGTTGAACTCTCGTGGTATCAGAGTGTTTGAAGAACAAGAGCTTTCTTCATTATTTATATCTTGTGCATGAACTGTCAATGAACAGTTCTTCTTTAAAGACAAAGTAAAAGATTAAAAAAATGTTTTTCTTGTTGAAGATTTCAGTAAATTATTCAGATTTAATCTTTTGTTAACAGACTGACATTTATTCTGAACACAGATTTACTTCTGAATCATAGTTATTCTCACATTTCTAGATGCAAAATAAAGCAGTACTAAATGTACCTTGTGCAAACATATCGATAACTAATATTCAAAGACAGTCACATCAGGACTTTAATACTTCCCGGGATACTTTTTACAGGCAGATTGCGGTTGTGTTTGGTTAGAGCTTAAGTCTGAGTATGCAGAGCAGTAGTGTCATAGCAAACGGGTAGTTAAAAACCACCAATAACTCCTTTAATCGCCCATATTACAGGTTTTTCTCTGCTGGGGCGACCTCTAAGAACAGCTGCAGGAACACAGTTAACTTGGTCAACAGATTTGGGCAGAGCTTGTAATGGATGAAGGGTACGTAGACTATAGCTCCACTGAGGATAAATAAAGTTACATAGAGGTATTCGATCTGAGGTTCATCTATGATGGGTGCCAGCACAAGGAACACCGCTGCAATGAGGACCAGTATGGGGATTATAATGGGGACCTATGGAGAGAGGAAGAGAAAGACAGAGACTGATTCTCATCCTTGGTTAAGATAAAGTATGTTTTCTGATTATGGTGTTTGTGTGACACTGACCTTATATGGCCTGGGGAGCTCTGGCTTCTTTATCTTGAGGTAAAGAAGTCCACCCAGGGTGATGGCATAGAAAAACCAGGCAGTGAAACTGCAATGAAGAGAAATGTCAGACACACAAAAACAGGTTGCACATTCTTACAACAGTAACAAAGTGTCCATGTTAAATACATGCAAAGCTGACTTTTACCTGAAGAAGTTGACAATACTCTGGAAATCTCCAGGGATCAGCACCAACAGAGAGATGAAAGTGGTGAAGATCAGGGCTGGAGACGGAGTCAGTCTGTGGACATGAGCCATGGCCAGAATATGTGGCTACAAAACAAACACTGGTTGAAAACTCAGCAATCTTCTTTCGACAGTCAAAACATGCATTGATAAGGTAGAAAGATTCTCACCATGTGTCCTTCCCTGGCAGCAACAAAACACATCCGGCCGCCACTGAAGAACGTCCCGTTCAGTGAACCAAAAGCAGACAATGCTGAAGCCACAGACATGATCCAGCCCCAGCTTCCTAACACCTTGTTCCTGTGAGGTTTTCAGAAAAGTGATACCAAGTATAAAATTAGTTCTAATCAATGAACAGGTCTTTACAGGTCTTGTAGAGTACTACTGTTTATGTTTGAGGTTGTAGCTTCCAGAGGGACTTTTGTAAAGTCTGATGAATTCCTTATTTCCTGTCTAAGATTTGAAAATTAAAGAAATCTGGTGGTGGGAAGTAGGAAAGAAGTGACAGTACCAGACCTCCGTAGCCTGCTCCCTATCTCTGCTTGACACTAGTACCTTCAGGCTATGTAAGCCACTACTAGCATAACAAAACAGAATCTTCAACTAAACTGTAGGCAGAGTTGCACTGTGGGTAATGTAAATGCCAGGTTTCGACAAAGCAGCAACCTCCATGGCTGTGAGATGAAGCCAATGCAGTTTCTCTTACGTCCACTTGAGGCTGACTCCGAGTGAGTCCCCATGTTAAAATGTCCAACTTCACAGCAGAAATAAACATGTTTACAGCCTGCTATAAAAAACAGTTTTGGTCCCTAAAGCTAATTTCCCTGATCGAATTATATTAAGAGTTAATTAATAGCATAGCCACTTTGATTGACAGGTGGGTGCTATTACAGATGGCTTGTTTGAGCAACCAGGCATCATTCAACCTGCCTCAGCTCCACCCACAATCCATGTCTTTGCCCATATTTGGATTGGACTGCAAACATGGCAGCGTCCAGAGCCACCACACAACGGCTATTCAGAAACCTGTGGTGACATCACAGATATGACGTCCTTGTTTTGTACTGTCTATCGTCTTGACAAGGAAGAAGAATGAGTGGCATAAAAAAAAAAAGAAGACAATGTCTCTGGCTCGGCTGTAAAAATCGGTGGAGCACTCTTTTAGTAGCTCTATAAAATGGGCAATGTTAACAGTCAGTCAGTCTGTAACACCAACCAATCACATGCTGTCTTACCCCCAGGTTACTGCTACTGCGTTGGAGTTCATGAGCTCCATAGGTGTCATTACTGTTAAGTAGCTCACATTCACCATCAGATACAAGCCAGTCACCAAAGAAATGGCGATGATAACCGCCCTTGGAAGATTCACCTGTAAGAAAATAAAGGCAACATTATTTTTTATGTTCTGGTCAATATGTAAATATCTGGAGCTGAAATACACTTAATGGTTGAACACATAGACCGACAGGTAAGTACATAGTACATACACCATACAATTTGAAGCTGGGCAGCCGAAAAATGGTGACAATGCATCACCTGTGCATCCACTCTTCACACATTATCTTACTGAGCATGGGTCTGAGTGGAGATGTGCAACTTTTAGGACTGTATAGCACAATGCTTACATGACGAACCAACCATCAAAGCTCAAAATAAAATCTTCAGGATCTGTCAGCTATCTTACTTTCTTATTTACTTACATTACGTCCACAATAACCATGACCACTTATTACATTTTCTGTTCTTATTACTGCTCTTTTACACTATTTGTGTAGGAGCTCCCAGAAATACATTTTCATTATAACTGTAGAAATGTCTATACAGTCCTGTCCAGAGTATAAGAGATTTTACAAAGAAAAAATATAAAGAAAAAAGGTATTTGTAAAAAAAACAAAAGTGATTTAAAGGAGTTGTATTAAGGCTCTAAAGGCTTTGAATGGCAAAAAAAGACAATGCTAGATGTTATCTTTCCATTGGTTTGACCTTTTGTTACTAACATGAAAATGATTTACATCACATTTCTTTAAAGGCCCAAAGTCCCACAATAAGGTTCACAATGAAAAATTCAGTTCAAGGGAAAAGGGATATTTTCAAATGGACCAAACTCCAACCTCTAGAGTCATTGTCTGTGTTACATTATCCATTTAATTATCCATGTGACCTGCTTTTTCTTCTAAAACAGCTGCCACTTGATGCAGTGCCTGGAAACATTTTATACTGACTGCACGATGTACACGATAACAGCAGTGACAGACGCATCTTTGTCAAAGTTAGATAAGAGTACAATTGCAGCAATAAAAACACACCTCTGACTGTTTTATTACCGGATTAACTTTTACGGACAGGGCTACAGTCAACAGATTGGTGAAAGGGATTTGAAATAAACATAGAAAGCTTATAAATGGATAATCCTAGTTTTTAGAATTATCATCAAGACATTTGTCCTGCAAAATCTCCAATTAAGCATATATAAATACATAACATGCAAACATTTTCACCTCTGGTCTTTTTAGCTCCTCTGTGACATAGTTCAAGTTGTACCAGCCAGCGTAGGACCAGAGTCCTTGATAAAAAGCCATTCCTAGAGTGTTCAAAGAAGTCTGAGTGCCTTTAAATGAATTCTCAACTTTCAAATTTTCCACAATGATACTGCTGTCCTGTATAACCTGCACTATCCCTCCAATTACGATAAATGACAACGTCAGCACCTTGGCCACCAAGAAGACCATTTGGATTCTGATGGCAAGGCGCACATTCAAGATGTTGGCTGTGGAAACAACCAGTATAGTTGCAGCTGCAGCACACTTCACCACCAGCTGAGGAGGGTGGCAGCTCGAGTAAAAGGGTGCTACGATATACTCTGCAATGCTGATTGACGTGGCAGCCATGCTGAACGGCTTCATAACCAAGATAAAAGTGTATGCTGTGAAGAAAGCAGGACAGGAGCCATAGATCCTCAGTATGTAGATGAACTCCCCACCAGATTCAGGAATGACTGTCCCAAGCTCGGTGTAGGACAACGCTGCAAACATAGCTACAACTCCTGACAGAGCCCAAATCACCAGACTTGCTCCAGGGCTTTCCACATAAGCCAGTATGAACTGTGGGGACATGAATATACCAGATCCAATCATACATCCTGAAATTAGTGCCACACCACCCAACAACCCAATTTCTCGCTTCATTTTTAAGGCTCCAGGTTCTTTGTCCGCCATGGCTGCACCGATCAGAGAGCACGAAGACTGAAAGTGTAAATTCACTCTTGCAGAGGATATAACTCAGATAAAGAAGTATGCGCACACGTCATGGCTGTAATCAACGCCTATAACAAGGCTGTGTTGAATACTTGATTGTGATTGGGTAATTACAGCAGTGAGAAAAAGCTCTAGTCATAAAGAATGGAGGACGACAGCGGATGAAATAAAATCATGTTTCAATCACAACAATTTGACACAAATATTGATTTCTCTAGTCAGTAATATGCAAGATAATACAGTGGGTGATTATAATGAAAATAAATCCTGTTGGGGTTTATTTCGCAATAATGACACAATGGCACTGGCACTGTATGTTATCTGTCATAAATCAAGATGACAGCAACAGGCAATAAAACAGGGGAATTATCATGATAGTTGATCAAGATAACACTGAAAGGGATCATTTCTGTTAATATTTATTTTTATACATTGTGTTGTTCGGTGCACTCCAACAAATCTCAGTTAATCATCAACTAATAGTTCAATGTTTGCTACATTTACAATTTCTGAATAGTAAACAGTGGTGCTCTTACTTCTGGATGTTTCACTTCCTCAGTCACATAATTCAAAGTGTTCCAGCCATCATAGGACCACAAGCCCTGATAGAATGCAATGCCAATCGAGTTGACTCCGACATTTGTTCCTTCAAAGGAGTTCTCAAAGTTCTTAGTGTGTCCTTGGAAAAGCATCACCACACCTCCCAATATGATCACTGCCATGGCCAGCACTTTGACCACCGTGGAAACCACCTGGATGGCGGTGGCCAAGCGGACACTCAGAGAGTTCACTATAGCCAGCACCAAGATACCTCCTGCTGCCACGCACTTCACCACCAGTTGTGGAGGGCTGCAACCATAAAAGGGGGCCACAACGTATTCAGCAAAACTCAGAGCTATCCCTGTGGCACTGGCAGGCCTCATGACGATGATGAAGGCGAAGACAAACATGAAGGCAAACACTCTCCCTGCCGTCCGAAGAATGTAGGTAAACTCTCCTCCAGACTCTGGTATGGCTGTGCCCAGTTCAGCATAGCAGAGCCCACCTAGCATGCTTAACAACCCGCAGCAGGCCCATATAATAAGGCTGGCCCCAGGACTGCCGATAGTGGATAGCACATAGTGGGGGGATATGAATATCCCAGCTCCCATCATGGTTCCCGCGATGAATGACACGGCTCCAAGTAGCCCCACTTCCCTCTTCAGATTTAATTGTTCTCCCTTCATTGTTTGAGAGCTGCTGCTTCACCAGACATTCACAAGTCAAACTGGTCACACACACACACATGTTTTTAGTTGACTGGCTGCACAGTCCTAGATAGTAGTCGACTCAGGTCCGCCCTCCGGTGTCATTTATTTCAGCCATGTGCACAGGACATGAACCGCCCACAGACAGCCCACTTTAAAACACAACAAGGCAGATTCACACATCTGAGAGTACTTTACATTTTTCAGACAGACACGGCGACTTGGGAGAAGAATAATTTAACTTGAACTAAAAAGTGTTTTTGATAATCTGATAAATGTTATACAGATAAAATAAAACCATCAGCGAGTAAGACACTATAAAAGCAAGTAAGAAAACAAGACAAACCTAGAGACAAACTCAGTGTTTTAGTCCTCTTCAACACATTAAATCTTACATGTTTGGATTGATTCACGTTTACCAATACACCACCATCATAAGCCAGCAAGTCCAGACAGCATTGTCACTCAGCTACATAATAGGTTACAATATACTTTACCCCCCCCCCCTGTCCACACTGACCACTCTCTTCATCCAGGAGAGGGACATCAACAGAAGCAGAATCCCTGGAAAGCAGCTGGATCATCATCCCTGTTCCAGAGAAACCAAGGACCACAAGACTTAATGACCAAAGACAGGTCACCCTGACCTCTGAGGTAATTTGAGCGCCTTGTGCTGTCACACCTCAAAGACATTAACGACTCCTCCTTGAACCCCTGCAGTTTGCCTACAGAGCCAACAGGTCAGGGCAATATAGCAAACATGGCCTTCCACATCATCCTTTAGCACCTGAACTCATCAGGAACCTATGCCAGGATCCTGTTTGTGGGCTTCCTCCTCTTTCTTCTTTCTGTATACCAACAGCTGCACCTTCAGTCATTCTGTCAAGTTCCTGAAGTTTGCAGGAGACATCACCCTTATTTGACTCATCTCCGATGGGGATTGATGACCTGGTAGAGCCAGAACAACTCAGTGCTCAGTACTCTGAAGACAGTGGAGATGGTTGTAGATTTCAGAAAGAACTCATCCTCGCCTGCCTCCATCACCATCTGTGACACTCCCTTCTGGCAGGAGGCTTCGGTTGTTTGGGACCAAAATCTCAGGACACAAGAACAGTTTGTTCCCAGACTGCCGCTGACCTCATCAACAAGACCGCGGGCCATTAGTGTTAAACACACTCAGTACGTTTACATGCAGGAAGAAATCTGAATTTCTGATCGTATCAGACTTAGTTCTGACTTTTTTAAGTGCTTGTAAACACCTTAGTCACCTAACTTCGGACCTATTTCAGACCACATTGGACATCTCAAAATCGGATTCGTCCATAGTTGGATATTCTGCACATGCACAACATTTCCCCCCCCGGAAAAGATCTGTTGTTCTTTTGATATGCATTATTAGGACAAAAATAATGCACAAAAAGTACGCAGCTGTAGCATCGTCCATCTCCTCATATGTAATCTGTGCTGGATAAACAGCGTTTCAGTGAACCAGCTCAGTGTGGTGACACCTGCAAGCCATCACTGTGATGGACAATTAACAGCAGACACAGACAAACACTCCCTGTGCCATAACTCTGTATCTCAAACATCCAGTGAAATGTAACTTATTTATTATCAATATTTAAATTCAGTATTATCCCTTATGAACAATCTGTGAGTGCTGTTCATACTGAACATACTTTCATGTCTTCCTACCTCATGTACGTAAAACAACCGGCTGCATAAACCATATTCATTTTAACATCCTTTCCATCTACAAATGCTGATAATGATTAAATATTCTGTTTACCTGTCAAGCTCCTCGTTTTCAGCTGCATTTATGTTGATACTTGTGTATGTACATTTAAAGCAAAGGGAATCCAGAGTCAAATTCATCCTAAGTGTACACTTACCCGGTCAACAGATTTTGGTTTGCCTGGCTACAAATAAAGACTACTTTTACTTTTAATCCTCCCAAAATATATTGAAGCTGAACTTCAGCTTGGGGGCCCCCGGTGGATCCGTGGCCCTAAACATCTGCATATAGCAAGAAACTCTCTCGCGCTGAGGTGTTCTTTGTCCATGTCCATTTTTCTGTTGTCCATGCCTGTGGAACAACCTGAAGACCTGAGCGCAGCAGAGACGGTTGATATTTTCAAAGCAGACTCAAGAGTTTTCTTTTAAGTCTGGCTTTTACTCAACTCTCATTGGCCTATATATACACGGGTTAATAGGTTTCATTATTATTATTTATTTGCCTTGTGATGTACCCCGCCTCTCGGCCTAAGTCAGCTGGGATTGGCCTCACCGTGACCGAATGATGACTGAATGGATGCATGGATGATTATTTATTTTGCTTGTAATTTTGTCTGAACCTATTTATACATTTTGTTTCTTGGATTTTTACATATTTTTTATTCCTTCTTTATTTATTTTATGCTGTTTTATAACCTGGTATGTCCTTTTCTTGACTTTCCCCAGTGCAAAACAATTAGATCAGTTTATGTTTATATTTATAAAGCGCGTGTGTGGTTGTGTGTGCGTTTGTATGAAAAGGGCTGTACAAATCACATTCAATAACTGCTTCACACTTTCCTCCCAAACTCATAAACCTTTTAATCTTTTACTCACCTCTGGGCGTTTCAACTCTTCGGTGACATAATTCAGATTGTTCCAGCCATCATAGGACCACAGTCCCTGGTAGAAAGCAATACCAATTGGGTTGATGCCCACATTTGTGTTCTCAAAGGAGTCTTCAAAGTTTTCGTTGTGTCCTCTGATAAGCATCACCACGCCTCCTATGATTATGACTACCAGGACCAGAACTTTGGTCACCATAAAAAACACCTGGACTGACATTGAAAGTCGAACATTGAGGCAGTTCACAATGGCCAGCACTATAATTGCAGCCGCGGCCGCACACTTCACCAGCAGCACTGGAGGGTGACAGCCTGGGTAGAAAGGTGCTACGGCATACTGGGCGAAGCCCAGCGCGATGCCAGCAACACCGGCAGGTCTCACAAATAACACAGAGGTGAAGACTAACATGAAGGCGACGACTGGACCTGAAGTCTTGAGGATGTATATGTACTCCCCGCCTGATTCTCTTATGACAGTGCCCAGCTCAGCGTAGCAGAAAGAGACCAGGATCACCAGGAAACCACAGCATCCCCACACCACCAAGCTGGCTCCGGGGCTGCCGATGGAAGAAAGCACTGTCTGCGGGGTCATGAAGATCCCAGATCCAATCATTGTCCCTCCGATGAGGGACACGGCTCCCATTAGCCCTACTTCCCGCTTCAGGTTGAGCTTCTCCGTCTTGGCGTCCATAATGACAGCGGTTACAGACCGTATGATGTCCGACACCTTTAGCTGTGGAGAAACCCCTGTAATTCTGTGGCCAAAGTCACTCTTACAGCAACCCAGGGAGTTAATAATTACAGTTTGGCCAACTGAGTGTATTTATAGGAGCCTGTCTTGCTGTGTAGCTTATCTGTTTGAGGAGGAGCAGAGTATGCTGCTATGGAACCAGCGTTGGCACTATTGGCACTATCATTGTTGCAGAGATGCAGGACACCAGAGTAAGACCCCCCTCCTCTCTTTCCCTGGTCTTACTGACATTGTTCTTTGTAGATTTGTGTTTCACATCCACACACAGAAAGACTACTGTAAACTCTTCTGGTTAATAATTCCTAAAATACTACACAGAAACATGCAACACACTGCTGACTTATTTGAAAATATTTTATATTTTGTATGCCACCATACTGACAACCATAAAAACTGATAATGATCATTATCTTAAGAATGTTTTAGCACTTATATTTTGAGGTATTGGTACAAATTTGAACACTGAGATACTGCGTACACACGTCCAACCAGTGAGTCATGTTTTACAACATCCATCTTGTTTTATGATCTCATTACTTTATGTCTTGAAGTGTTTGGATGCCTTCCATCTCCAATCCATCAGACAAAGCCGATATCTGATGTGTCCTGTGATGTGCGGGCGATCCACTTTCAAAGATCAACATCCTTCCCGTCACTCTGAACCCAGGGTCCTCTTACTGTGATAATGTGCAGTAGATATCTGTTATCTGTCCAGCTCCATCAGGAGGCTTTATCTTCTCCTGTAATGAAGAGGTGGACGGGCTTGTTGGAGTGCAGGATCTGTCCAGCTCGCTGGGCTCCGGTGATGGCAGCTAACTTGTGGGCATCGTAGCGGGAGTACAGGGCAGTGCAGGTCCAGCTGGCCTCCTCGCCCTTACCGCCTGCTGCCAGCATGTTACACACCTCACTGTAGAAGTGCGGGAAGGAGGGCAGTCCATAAAATATCAGGTTCTGGATCCCTTTGATGGTGTACCTACATATAAGAAGTCAGAGATTACGGTTCCTGCAATGCTCAAGACAGATTTTATTCAGAGAATATGTTAGAGCTGATTATTCTGATGATGGACTGCTGGGAGAACTCCACAAACCAGGATTCAACAGCCTGTCTACGAAACTAAACTAAACCAGAGAAAGAGGGTTTGAATTCTGGGACAAATGCATAGCTGTCCAACTTTTGAACTCTGTAAAAGGGATTGTATCAGTTTCCTTCACTTATTATAGAAATGGATGATATGTTAACTCCTAAAAAAGGCAATAAACATCACAGTCTTTCAACCTATTAACACTAATGGCATGGGAATAACTCCAGAAAGCTCATCATATTCAGTGATTTTTATTCAAAAAACAAAAAAAATCCCATCAAGAGCACCAAAGTGATAAAAAAGAACTGACCTCTTGTAGAAGTGGAAGCGTTCAGTGAAGAGCAGGAACTGTCTCTCTCCTTTCTGGAAGAAGTGCCTGGCTCTGGACACCTCTGACTTGCTGGAATACTCGCAGATGCTGGCAAAGTTTATTTCTTCTTTCTTCATGTAGTTGCGCAGTCGGATGTAGTCAAAGTAAGACGGGACGTAGATCAGAGTGTGCGACATAACTGAGTCCCTGTACTGAGGCAGCACTTTATCTAAAAAGAACTGAAACCTGCGGGCGGGACGGAGAAGAGGAGAAACAAAAACAACTTTAAATTAAATGGAGACTTTTAAGCGGCTGCTTAAATTGTGATTTTTTTTTTTTGAATAATAAAAAACAATTTAGACGATTGGCACAACTGATGACAAACATAATAAACTGAAAAGGGCAATCAAATGCTGTAAGAGAGGTAAATGTATGAGTTGTATGCATTCAGACAGGATCCGGCGCTGTGGTCAAAAAGCAGGTTTTCCAATTCATTCGAGTGGGGCTAATTTGTTTTGGCTGCAGCGGCGTCCGCCAAAAAACGCAGCAATCTGCAGCGGAGAAGTTGAGCCAGATCCATCTGTTGGAAAATAGAGCCTGACATCCTGACATCACGCTGCAGCCACCAATCAGATGATCAGATCGGTTAAACCTCCACAAATCAGCATGAAATGTCTCTTAAACTGAGGCTATCCCAGCTGGATTCATGGACTAATCTCTGATATTCCGATATCTGTTGCGTTCTGGCTTTGTTAATTTCATGTGGCAGCTTCTCAAAAAGAGTGAGGGAGTGCCGACATTGATGAGACCAGTCAATCAGCAAAATTAAAAGTTATTTTCTGATCGTTTCACGGCGGCTACGTCCAGCACGAAAAAGACTGCCAACCAGGCCCACATTTGCCAAAAGGGCAAATGCCTGAATGCAACCTGAGAAAAGAGAGTGAGAGTGTCCCCCGAAATGATTGTCATTTGTCTGCCTGTGTGTACATTACCGAGCGTCATGGTCCATGAAGCTGTCTGAGGAGAACATCTGAAAAACATGAGGCAGCTGAACCAGCACCTGGCAGATGGATCCTGTTTTTGGCATGTTCTTAGTGGCAATCTTGGACAAAATACAGAGAGAGTTAACTTTCAAAAAAAAAAAAAAACATACACACATCGAGTGGCAATGAAGAAACTTTGGTTCAAATAAATACATTTGTTTTTCACCCTAGATCTTTAAAAGCTAACCAGGGCGTTTCAGGGATATCCAGCTGACTACAGTAAACAACTTAATGTGGCGACAGCTCCAACCACTGAGGATTAACCCAGTCTGTGAGATCATTTCTGCCTCTTAGTAATGTGTTTGACTAAGCTGCAGTCTGGATTCAATGTTCAGGCGTAACATTGTCTGAGGTGCCGTACCTGTCCACGGTAGTTGGCGCAGTGCTTGGTGAGGATGTTGTTGATGTGTGGGTCCTGGATGGAGCTGAACACCAGCGTCTGCCGGTAGTGTTTGGCCCAGTTATTTAGGTTCATCATCCTCACCCTGGAGAAGTCAACTCCGTGGGAGTCCAGCGGCTGCAGGTTCATGTGCTTCATCACATGCTGTAGGGTGATTTTTACAGAAGACCCCAGCTTATACAAACTCTTACAACAGCAGAAACTGAATACGATTAGCTGATAATAAACCTGATCATCATATTTAGCAGTTACCCAAATGTTCAAAAATAAACATACTAGCAGTTTGAATTAAACTAAAGCTCCCTGTGCTGTCCGGGGAAAAACCTCCTTTAAGAAATATGACATTTGAATGTGTTCTTCAAATTTGAATGTGACAGCAGATGGCGCCACATCCTTCACAGCTGTACAAATATAGGGCTGCTAAACAGATGCCAACAGGTGCGTGTGCTTACTAAGACGTGTTCCCAGTTCTGCATGAGGAGGACGTCTGCCTGGTCCACCACCAGCAGCTCGATGGACGACAGGAAGTCAAAGTCTCTCTTGCGCTCTCCTTCCGCGCCCAGCACCGTTCGGAGGCCCAGCGGGGACGCGATGATGATGTCCGACGAATAAAAGGGGGCATACAGACGCATGCTGCTCCTCACGATGGAGATGCCTGGTGAGGAGAGAGCAACGAGGCCTCAAAACAGGAAAAACCTTTGGAGACCGTCCAAAAGTGGGCTGGTTTGTCAAACTGTACCTATCCTGAAGTGATCGTCCACGTTGCCTGAGAAGACTGCCGTGTAATCGTCTGGTCTCTGCAGATTGGCTGGCTTGTCGTCTTCATCCTCTCCAAACTCCTCTTTGAACCTCTTCTTGTTGCTGACCACCATCTTTTTGCCTTTGGTCTCGAGCAGGCTGATGAGCGTTTGGACCACTCGCAGAGCTCCGCCTCGGAATGGGACGAGAATCAGGACCTGACACGTTCATAACAAGACATTGAAGCAGAGCAGGAAGCAATAATCATTTAAAAAAAAAAAAGAAATACATGAATATTTTCTGGTTTCCTTGGTCCTCTATGACTGTAAACTGAATATCTTTGGGTTGTGGACAAAACAAACATTTGACGTCCCCTTTGAGAAAACATTTATGAACATTTTTCACCATTTTCTGACAGTTTATGTACCAAACACCTAATTTATTATTGAAGAATAAGAATAATGAAGTGTTAGTCGAGGCTCAATTTAGTACTTTACCTTGGGCCTGGTAAGTCCTTGGTCTCGGAGTTCATCCTGTGGCTCAGCTCCAGCTTTAGCCTGAGTTTTCTGCTCTCTTAGCTGTGCATTGTGAGCTAGGACCTGGGAGTTTGCTTTCAGCACGTGGTTGAGAGCGTGGAGGCAGTATGCACTGCGAACCTGTGGGCCCTGGCTCAGAGGACAAGTCTCTGGGTAGTAGAGGTCTTTGTAGGAAGCCATAAGAGCTAGCAGTTCCAGCTGTAGCGCGCTGATCTCCTCAGCCACCTCCTTAGGATCGGAGGTCTGGTTCAGATCCTTCCAGCAAGTATCCAAAAGTTTGTGGAAAACTGGGAGGTTTGTGTCTTTCAGTGGGCCAATGGGTCCAAACTTCTCCAAGGGACTGGCGCAGAGTAATGTGCCCAATTTTGGCCACTAAATGTGGAGAAAACCAAAGATATTAAAGCACAAAAACTGTAAAAAAAATAAATAAATAAATACATGAAAAAAGTTGGTAGATTTTGTTAAATTGGGTGGTTAATACCGTGATCTGAGCCTTGGCTTTGCTGCCAGACGTTATCTTCTGCATATCCTCTTCGCCGAGTTCAGTTTCAAAGTGCTTGAAAAACACATCTGCATGGAAAATAAATTGATCTCTTTAGTTACTGTGCAGGGAACTCGAGGAGATATATCTGAACAAACTATTAGAAACTTGGGGATTTTTACTGATTTCTTCCCCCGTACCTTTGCCGTCTCGATTCTCTGCGGTGCTTTCAGCGTCCTCTTGTCCTCCTTCTTCTGTGAAGTTGGTCTCCAGACAGAACTGTGACTCGTGCTCTTTGTCCACAAACTCTTCAACTCCAGCCTCTTTCTCCTCCCCTTCTGGTGCCGCTTCAGTCGAAGCCTCATCTGCATCCTCGGGTTCTTCATTTTCATCACCAACCTCACCGTCATCATCTATTCCATCACTGTCTCCTATAATAATAATAAGACGCACCACTATGTTCAGTTTTCTGCAATATTCTGGCCTTACTGTCTTTCTCAGTGTGTCGCAAGTAAACAACCCACCTTCACCAAGAAGCTCTTCTTCTTCCTCCTCCTCCTCCTCCTCCTCCTCCTCCTCTTCATCATCAGTGCTCTCCTCTTCGCTCTGGTCGTTACTGGTGGGTTTGCTGAGGGTTGAAAGAAGTTTCTCATAGGCTGTTTTCTGCTCAGGTTCCTCCTCCTCCTCCTCGTTCACCAGCTCATCGGACTCAACATCAGAGTGTTCTGGGCTCGCTGGCTGAAGTGGTGACAGAACTCCTTTTAATTTGTAATATTATAACACTGATACAGGTAAAATGTTACAAAACTGAGTAGCTCAATGACTGGCTGGTTCCAGAACGTCTTTTATGTACATCTGATCAGACCTGAAGAGGTCGTGTTACTGCTGCTGGAAGCACGCCTTCATCTTTGTGACGTTACTCAGTGACGTTACTACAATCGGGTGCATAAATTGGCTTTATTCTATCATTAGAAACAACAGACTGCTACTCACCAGCTCCACTATTTCAGTTCTTTCTGGTCGTTGACCGACTCTGTAAAAAAAACAAAAAACAAATGTGTGGGAAATGTGGCTACTTAGACAATGAGCATATTTAAGACCACAAACTAAATAAATAACTAAAGGTTTGGACTGCTTGCTGACATGTTGGTGTTGCAGAGTATGCAGAGAAAACATAAAGCTACAAAGACAGACACACAAAATAAAAAAATATATAAACATTTGTCATACTGTACTGTATATGTCATAAATATTCATAAAATAGTCATTACATAGTTATGACTCTTGTCATCCTCATCTTTCAATGTCCTCCCACTACTGTGATCTTTAATGTTACTTTTTGCTTTTGTTTGGCTTCAGTGTCTGGTTGTTAAAGATGCTAGTAAAATGAAGTTATTCTTCTTACAACATAAATGAAAACCACTGTTAAAAGCCAGATAATAGTGACCAGTGTAGTCATGTGTCACCCATGCCTGACATTAGTGAGTGTGTGAAATAAGTGTAGAAAACAGTAAAAAATAATTAGAAACTGTCACCCAAGTCCTTCAGTCCCATTATATTAAGACTGGACATGGAGGTTCATCAGGTTAAAAGCTTGTTTCCTTTCGCTTTGATTTAAATAAAGTACATCTACTTGTTAAAAAGTGTTCATGCTTATAGTCAGTGAAGGATCCACGGGGTGAAGCGGCGATGATCCAAGTTTATATGAATGTTTACAAAGGTGCGAGTTAACTTGTGTTACTGATTTCTGCTGCTAGCCATTTTGCTAATTAACATTATCTACAATTAAAGACCATTATATGGCCGGTGTGTTCATTCAAACATAACAACAGCTAACACAGGCTACATCTCTGTGAATGTAACTCAGCTAGCTGGCTAGCATAAAAGTAGCTTCATTCCTAATTAACGACAGGCCGTAGTCTGGTCGCTTACACATCATGAAAAGGATGCTCCTCTCCAAACTCCTTCAAATGTTTCTTCTGTTTCTTGGATAAACCCGTGAAAAGCTGTTTGTTCTGCCTCCTCTTGCCCATGTTGACACTGTGCCACACGTGTGGTCTCCCAGCTTCTTCTTCGGTGGTTGTTGTGAATCAGTCAGACCCCCTACAGGCCCGGAGGAGAATTACAGACTATTGCACAGGTTTTGGTGAATCGGGATCATATTTGATAGAGATAATGTTTTCTGGATTTCCCTCTGTTGTCCTCTGGCGGCTCTACACCAAGTCTCTGTGATTTACAGAGTTTTCTGATGGGCAGTAAAGCAAACTGATGCCAGCTGTAGCTGCTGTTAGCTAATGTCAGCTCAGTTTGTTAGTCGGGTTGCCCAGACTGTGAGCACTGGGGGAGTGTTAGTTGTTTGTACCACAGGTGTTTTGGAAAACCAGGAAGAGGAGGTTTTCAGGCCTGGGCTGTGGGGGAATGCTGACAGAGAGTGGAGCTAGTGCGGTGCCAGAACCGGAGCTGGGAAAGTGCACAATGTATCCGGGTTCAGGGGCCTCTATAAACATAATAACAGGAGCAAAAAGATGCTGAGTAGGTGACGTTGAGGGAAAAAGCCAAGAAAAGAAAAGCAGAGAGTAACCAAGTAAGATGCCACCGGACAAGAGTAAATGTTGGACTGACTTTTAGTTGTTGAAAAAAAATACAAGACACAAGAAAGTTTTCTTTCTTTTGTTACTGTGGATTTTTCAATAATAGACTATTACAATTAACAGGTAAGGCGCTGTTGTTGAATGATCTTTGTGTCTGGCAATATTTTTTTCTTTTTATTCCATTCTTATAGGCAAACAAAATACAAGAATCACATAAATAAAACTCCATATGATAGCATAGTAAAATATTGTACACCATGAATGTAAATACGAGTACATATTTCTTTTGTGTGCTAAATAATCACATATTTGAATAAACCCACTTTTTCATAAACTGTTTTCCTTTCCCAACAAACTAAACACCTACTTAGAGTTTGTTGGGGCAGAGCAATGCCTTGTGGATTCCTCAGAGCAGCAGAGTGACAGATGGATCTTGGATTTAGGGATTTGGACATTAAAATGGAAAGGTATTGACATTTCTTGCAGTAACAGTGACACGAGCCTCTTGATTTAGTCTTTATTTGATGTCCACATACAGGCCTATACTGTAACCACAAGTTGTAGTGTAAAGCCTTTGTCCTTAAAACATAACATCAGTACTATTTCTAATGCCAACAAGAAAAGGAGTGTTTGTAAAGCTGCTGCACCACAGTGTAATTCTTGTCTTGACAGACAGATAAAGTGCATGAAAGGTTATCTGTCGTGTTTTAAGGGTAATTGTTTAGACCTCGCCTGGATGGTAAAGTATATCCTGATTGTATATCAAAAACTAGACACGGGTCTGTAGCCTGCTGTTTGAAAACTAACCTGGATCAATTATTGAACATGGGAATATCAGTTTACTGTTTGCCTGTTTTAGCTGTTACCATGGCAGAAGCTCATCTATTATTAATCATTTGGGTGTCTAGTTTTTGTACTCAGGGTATTTTCAGTTCATTTTGACACGTCAGTGGGGATATTATTGTTTGATAATTGCATACCATAATGGCTGAGGCTGAAAGAGCACGTCTGGCTTTTCTGAATGGGATGTGAAACATGTGAGACATTCTTGTATTTCAATGGAGGGGCCAAAAGTGAAACAGGAGAAAGAAAAGGCTGGTAAGACAGTTAGGTTTAGAGTAGCATCTGCCAACAGCGGCCGGGTCTTAACGGAGGTGTTCAAGGATGAAACGGCCTGGTTCGGGTCGGTGTCGGACTCAGTGGACTCTGACTGCACCAGCAGCCCAGAGGCAGAGCAGGGGAGCCCACCTCCCATCAGTGAGGCCAACAGCCATCTGAACGGTCTGGTGTTGGAGACCGCTCATGACGAGAACGGCTGTGAACCTGATGACCTGCTTTTGTACGCCAGTGCCAAGAGGGAGATGTTCTTCACCAACAAAAGGATTAATATCTGCAGCAAAAATGGGACCATACGAGGAGTGAGGAATAAAGTGAGCGCAGGCCAAGTGCTTTTCAACAACCTGTCCAACATGTACGCCGTAAGTAGCTCAACATTTTATCATCTTTTGAGAGGTTTTTTTTAATTTTCATAATGTCTGGGCCAAGAAGTGTGTCCATCTCAGAACTGAAGATGAAAAACTATGGATCAAGATAAACGGTGTTGACCTTGGTGTGAGGCATGACCTTTATTCTCTTTCCCTTTAAGGATTCCCTTCGTCACCAGAAGAGTAGACCCTGGGAAAAGGAGTAAAAGAAGGTTGCAGACTGTCTATCTAAACTCTTGTGTCTTTTTTTTTAATACTACCCCTACTTTCACAGCTTTGTAATGTTCAATTTGTTTGATTCAGAGTCATCTTCCTGGTGTGGTCATTCATTTAACATCTCATACGAGCTACTTGTGCCCATGCATGTATATCACTAAAGGCATGTAACCTGTATCTGTAACAACTAAACTAAAGTTCACTTAACCCTCTGAGACTTTGAACGGATTTCTGAGAAGATTTTTGTATTTTTTTAAGACACTATAAGTATAATTGTGATCCAGAATTTCATATGATTTTGATATTTGGTGGAGTGTAGTTCATGGCATATAACTGAATTATGTGAACATGCATGTTTTTCTAAGTATTTTTTAAATGATGTTCAACCAGTACGATTTGATGTGCGTATTATTTCAAATTCATAATTCCACACATGAACGGTAACTATAGAAACTTTGGAGCTTTGTTTTGAGACATAGATATACATTATGCTTCCTCTGTGCTTTGTGTTTGCTACACTGTTTTCTGAGTAAATACTTACAAATGTTTGTGACCCAAGCTCAATAACAGCAAGGTGGAGGAAGTTTTATAAAGTATATACAGTGAACTGCTGAATGTCAGTAAAATAAAGCAACATTTCTTTGCAATGACCCTTGCATATAGTTTGTTTTTCATATATAAGGTAGGTTGCAGCGGTGTTCCTTGAATATATGCGTTTAAAAACTCTTTGACGTCACTTGACTGTCATCAGTTATAATTCTCTGGGGGTTCAAGACATGCTGCCACTTTTTTTTTTTTTTAAACTGCTGAATCTCTGGTGCCACCATCAGGCAGAACTTCTATCATTAAATTCTTTAAATGTGTCATAGTGTAACAGTTCAAAACACAAATGCACAACTCGAGAGACAAAGATTTGGGTAAAGAGTCTTTAGTGAAATGTTCAAGGATAAAAAGGATCAGGCATATTTGGGCACTGGAAAGCTAAAGTGCCTAACACAGACAATCTGGCAAAGAACTACTGTCTAAAGACCAGTATATATACACTGGGGAGTGATGAGGGGAATAACAAACAGGTGAATGATGAGGGTGAGAAGGTGAGCTCAATCAAGACTGACTTGATGTGAAATGACAGCAGGTAAACACAATAACAAAACAGCGGATGATGAGTCCAAAAATCCAAGATATATCAAAAACGAGAGAAGAACAAGAGAAGACAGGACAACGAGACGCAGGTGAAAACTAATCAGGCTGGAAAAGATCATCAAAATTTGCAGGGAAACGCAGAGGCACGAAGTAAAGTAGCACATGACATATGGAGAGGGGGAATGACAAAATAAAACAAAAACATTAAACCATAAAATGTTCACATACAGGAAATTTTACTCCATACATAAACATACATGATATAAATGCATCTAAAAACAAACTATATAAAGTGCAAAGGATGCTAAAATAAATATGATTTATGTAGCAGTTTGTTTTATGTACATGAGTCAGGTGGATATGACAGTAATGAAACAACTCGTTTGCATGCAATATTCCTCAGAAGAAGTCACATCAAATCACTGTTAATGGACAAAGTGTCACCTGATCCTGTGATCTCCACTTGCGCCACACCGTTTTTTTTTAAACATTTTGATTTGTTCTGTGCTTGAAGCCTAATTTTTAAGGTGGACTTTCCCTTTAAGTGTCAGATTTATGCAGCTACATCTCACCGTGCACCTGCCTCGATCAGCACCGTGGACAGCAAGCGACCGCGCCAGCCTCCTGTAGACCGCGAACGGCGCCGCCACCTCCCGCACACACTGAGGGGCGCACGGCGGGGCCTCCGGGGCAACTTTGTAATGACTACCTGGCTAATACAGCAGAATCTACGATCATGTTACTGCGGCACTGACAGCTAAACCGTGCAAGGCAGGATGCGGGCTTTCCAGTAGACACCCCCCTCCCTCCTCCTCCTCCTCCTCCTCCTCCTCCACCACCACCTCCTCCTCCTCCGCCCTCATCATCTCTGTTTTCCTTTTTTCTTTTCCTTTTTTTTTGTGCACCGGAAAGATCCCCTTAATTTGGGCTTCACCGATCAACATGCCTCCGTCGCCTCGTCTCAGGGCTTTTCTTGGGGTGGAGTGGCTCTAAATGGTGACAGATGCCTGACAAGTAGCTCGTCTTGCTCGAGGGACTGTGCAGGGCAGAGGTAGTGAAACCTCTTCCTCTTCTTCCCTCTCCACGCCCTGTTGTTATTATTATTATTTATCATCAAGAGCTGCTGCCCATCACCAGCACCATGTCCCCGCCAGCATCGGCTGCGACGGCGAGTGAGACCAGTACGACCACCGTTTTCGAGGAGGACACCAGAGAGGAGGTATTATTATTATTATTTTTTTTTTATAGCATCCCTTTGCACGAGGATGAAATGCAATGCATGTTAGATCTTGGCACAGGGCTTTAAAATCAATCCATGTGTAACTCACTGCAGGTGACTTATTATGCCAAGGATCTGATCTCGCAGTGAATCTTCTTCAGCTCTTGCAGCTTCAGTTTGGATCGTTTTTATGATCTTGCAGCCTCCATTAATAATAATATGAGAGTGGAATGGTTGGACGCACGTGATTGGTGATCCCAGCATCTTTACCTGTCTCTGTCATCTCCTGTAGGGGAGCTAGTAGCTCTGATTTCTTCTCTCCACCTATAAAATGGCATGAAATAGCAGAGCTGAAAGAAATGTATCAGGTTTCAGTCTATTAAATAGCCTGACCATGCGACATGTTTGTGCACACTGCAACAAGCAGAATTACATTTTAAAAGTAGGTGACACATTGAATGATGACTGTTTTATTTTGTGTGCTTTGACTCAACAGCAAAGACCCCTGAAGCAATCTCTGAGCAAGTCGCTATGTCGGGAGAGTTTTTGGAAATGCCTCCTCCTGTCCGTTCTTATGTATGGCTGCATGGGAGCGATGGTTTGGTGTCATGTCACCAAGGTGACCCGCCTCACCTTTGACAGTGCCTTCAAAGGGAAATCCATGATGTACCATGACAGTCCCTGTTCTGATGGCTATATCTACATCCCTCTGGCCCTACTGGGCATGCTCTACTTAGTGTATCTTGTGGAGTGCTGGCACTGTCATGTGAAGAATGAGCTGCAGCACAAAGTGGATGTGGAGGGCATCTATGAGCGTATCCAGAGGATGCAGCAAGCTAAACCCTGCATCTGGTGGAAGGCCATCAGCTATCACTACGTTCGCCGAACACGACAGGTCACGCGCTACCGCAATGGAGATGCTTACACGAGTACCCAGGTTTACCATGAACGTGTCAACACCCATGTGGCAGAAGCTGAATTTGATTACGGTCACTGTGGTGTGAAGGATGTCTCCAAACAGCTGCTGGGCTTGGAGAAGTCTGCTCTTACAAAGATGCGCTTCACCAAGTGCTTTAGTTTTGCTAACGTAGAGTCTGAAAATTCATACCTGACACAACGAGCACGGTTTTTCACTGACAATGAGGGCCTCGATGACTACATGGAAGCCAGGGAGGGTATGCACCTGAAAAACATTGACCTGAAGGAGTATGTCTTGGTGCTGTGTGATCCAGAGCGCCACCCCTGGTACCTGTCCCACTATGTCTTCTGGTTTGCCTCATTCCTCACTTTCTCCTGGCCTCTGAGAGTCTTCACAGAGTATCATACCTCATATGTCCACTATCGTGTCGAGAAGCTCTTTGGGCACGATTATCTCCCTGTCACCCCATGTGAGGATCGACCATATTGGCGTCGTATCCCTCGTGTTAACACCATCGACAGCACAGAACTGGAATGGCACATACGGTCCAACCAGCAGTTGGTCCCCAGTTACTCAGAGGCTGGCCTGATGGACCTGGCCCAGTGCCCGACCAGCTTCAGCGGGATACGTCAGAATTGTGAGCGCTGCCACAGAGCCATCAGCTGCTCCTCAGTGTTTTCCAGGAGCGCCCTCAGTATCTGTACCGGTGCCAGCTCCCGCATTCCCTTCAGCGGCAGTAGGTTCTCCTTGGCACGGCGCTACGGCTCCCAGCGCAGCTGCTTCTGGAGGAGTGGCAGCTTGGACGACCAGGAGAGTCCCAGCGAAAACACCCGCTGCCTATCTGAGCGCCTCACCACAGATGACGAGGGACCCCCAGACTATGAGGATGCACTTTGCTACCCAGTGCTCATTGTCCACTGCAGTGAGAATTGCCACAACCACAGGTCCTTCCACAGAAATGGCTCCTGTGTGGAGACTTCCTTATGACTATGCAGTCGCTGATAAAAACACAGTGGCGTTTCTGTAGCATACAAACACTTCGGACATTTCAAACACAGTGTGTAAATGTGAGATACACAGATTCATGCTGTATTGTCATACTATCTGAAACAAATGCCTGAATCCTTAATGTGTGAATCACCAAAGCAATAACAGTGATAAGTGAGTGGAGAACAAAGTGACTACTACACACACACACTGGAAAAATTATATCTGCCTGGCTTACAATGAAAACCAAGCAGACACCGACTGTTACACTGTACATCATTGCCATAGCTTTTAAGATCTCATATGTACCGTACATATGAAAGTGAAACTGAAGCTGCAGTTACCTCATAAGACCTTTTTCAGAGGCCACGGACAAGATGGGCAGGTTTAAACATCTCATTCATTCAGTAACAAAACACAACCTAAGAGCTGTCAGATAACGTTGGTGATTTATGGGGGAGTTTCTACAAGTTTAACCTTCTAATTACTGCAATAACTGTGAAAATAAAAAAACATCTTCTCAAGTGAAACAGTAAAAGGAGGAATATCAACCCCACATGTTGCGCTTATGCATATCACATCTGTCAGTGTGGAAACCTCCAATCCAAAAGAGACACATGACCGCTCGGATACTCTCACTCACTGTTTTTGGTGTTTGAACATTTTGCATTACTTGTGTGAACCGTTGTAATGTTACTTTATTCTTGTACCTACTTTTCTAATCAACATAATCGATTTCTACTTCAGTTATTGGCTTTCTGCGTTTCCCAGAATGCCTTTTGACAACTGCAAAAAAACAAAAACAAAAAACAAACAGGTATGGATTTATTTTCAGCTGTGGGTTTCTTGCGTTTTGAGCAGTGATAAATGAACAAGCCTCCTTTGTGGTTGCGTTGCATTCTGGTCTATTGAGGCTACTGTTGGGTGGACATTTTGGCATAACTGATATGCTTCTTCTACAAAGGACTTCTCCATGTTTGACTGTTGACTGTTGGTGCTATATGGCAGCTCCAGAGAGAAACATACCTTTCTTTTGGATGTTGACGGACTGACTGATGTTTACAGTTGATGTTTTTTTGAAACATTTTGTCCGACAAACTTCCACTGTAGGTGTCGGGATTATCTCAGTGTGATGACACATTGTCACAGTTTGGGTATCTGCAAGGAAATAACAAAAAACACAATCAGAGCGTTGTTCTACTTAATATTTAAGGTGTTTTAAGTTGGATGCTTGCTTCAACACTCGACATATGATTTGTTTTGACTTGCCCAGAAACTGGAAAATCGTTGGAGTGCTAACAATGACAGAGACTCATTGTGGATTTGTCTTAAAATATACTTTTTTCCTAGCTACTGCCACAAAAAAACCTGCCGGAAACTGTGGTACAAACACACAAAAACACATGCCATTACGTTAAACTTGTAGTCAGGAAAGAAGTAGTTTTCATTGAATCTACAATACATTTGAACAGGTGAACCATTATCATGGATTTAGCTGCGAAAAGATCCAAAAGGTTCATTAAGTCATGCTCAGATTTGCATGATTTCCTTCTGCTAAGACAATGTGTTAACACCCATAAAAACATACCTGAATGTAAACCACCAGCATATACTGTATTATATACTGTAGTATATGTCCATGTGTCTATAGTAAAGGAATAATGCTCCATTTTTTTTTTCCATTTGTAAAATGGAATGATTTAATTGTCCGCTGTATATTGAATGTGCCCAGAGGGTGAAAGAATACAGCACACACCGACATGTCGCCATGTTTCCTAAAGAGTTGTTAACATTTGATTGAGGAGGATCCCTCACTCTTTGGAGTAGAGTTTACAGGTGGTATATGCAAGGATGTAAATGCACTTACGCTCATACATGGACGTCATACAAACTTTATAATACTTACTTTTTTTTTTATAAACATCTAACAAAAACTTATAGTATGCATCCTAACAAATAACATCTGTTCTTACATTGTTTTTAATAATGTAGTGACACCAGTATTATGCACTTGAAGTGACACTAGACCTTATGAATTGTAGTGAAGCTGAATGTTGATGTAAATTCCCTTAAAGTAATAAAGTATTCAAGCTGTTATATTGACAAACACATAACTTGCTCAGACATAGAACACATGACCACTTAAAGCTTCTTGTAAAAAGTATTCTTGTTGTCATTATAATCAAACGGGCTGTATAAATAACTTGATTACCTTTTCAAAATATGTATTCAAATTTATCTTATGCTGGAAAAATAAAAGTTGCAATAAATGTCTGGGTGGGGGAGACCCCTGTATGTATATTTAAAACGTGTTGCTGGTTTGGAAAATCAGGGTGGGGAGAGGAGATGTTTTTCACACATTTTTGACACGCTCAGTCGGAAAATCACAGGTGTAAAAAATAAAGATAACGAAGGCTGAATTTAGCTGCTGCAGCTTCCCGCTCCTGGTGTCGCGTTTGCACTGTCATGGCTCGCTGGGGCACCTGTGTGGTACAGCATCATCGTTAATGTCATTAATAACACCTGTGCTTTTCCTTTACTGACGCGTCAAAATAACTTCTGTGGAAAAGGCCTGAAAAAACACATTATAGTCACTTTGATTTTTGCTTCCTGGTGATTTTCTGTACTCTTTTCTTTTACACCCCTTTTACAAACCAAATGAATATTAAGACTGTTGGTTTAAATGTATTTCAAAATGATTGTGTTAAGCTCAGTAATAAACTCACTCGTCCAACAAAAAGCGAGAGTTCCCGTTTACCTAAAAACAATGTATTACACTCTATGAAAGTAAATGAAGAGAAAAGTTGACGTTGATATGGCCACACTGTGTGACTTTAATTTGCTAGATAATTATCCATCCATTATCCGTAACTGATTGTAATCATCAGCAACACAGTGGGGCTGGAGGCTATCCCAGCTGACTTGAGGTGTGGTACACTCTGGACAAGTCACCAGCTCATCACATTGGCACACAGAGACAGACAACCATTCACACTAATGGGCAATTTAGAGTCACCAATTAACCTATTACATGGATGTCTTTGGACTGAGAGTCCTGAGAGGAAGTCAGACGATCCGGTGAGATTATGCAAACTCCACACATAAAGGGACTACTGTGTAACTCACCAAGATAAATGTGGCTGGCCTAATTATAACAGAATAAGTGGACATTGTGCGTTCACTACCATTGAGTCAGCATATAACGCTGTTAATAATATAACAGTTACAGGCTGGGACTGGGGGAACAACAGTAACACACATATACTTAGTAGTCGCATTGAGAAAGAGTCGTGCTAAACTTAAAAAGAATGTGCTGGTGAATTTTCACTGTTTCCATTATAACACATTTTCTTTGGCGTTCCCTCGTCTGCTTGGCCAAGTAATGTCATTCTCCTCCACTATGGTAGGGGGCAGCATATTTACATCCACTGGTACACAAGTGATCCAGTCAGAGTCAGAAGTAATGGCTTTTGCAATAAAAAGTCTACAGTCTGTCTACATACATCTGATGGATATGAGATGTGAGTTCCCAGCTGTCATAATTCAAAAGTCCAGAGAAGGATCCTAGTAAGCTTGTAAACTACAGACCTATTACTCTAACATGACATTTCAAGATGACAGATCTTGGAGACTTGCAAGGACATAGCAGTACAAACGAAAGTCAGTGAAACTGAATTTGGTCCAACTGTGGTGTGGCCTGAGAGCAAAATGGATGCGGCAAGATGCCATATAGTATTAATCACAGACACAGCTGATCTAGTTCAGCAGTGTTACAGTTATAGGAACAAGAATTACAGTATATTCAGCTTCACACAGATGGCTCAAAGGATAACAGAGGCAACAGTGACGATTCCCAGTCAACAGACTGGGGTCAGGGTCAGCCAGAACCCATCAAGACCTGCTATATGAAATACTGTTTAATAATTCAAGACTAGCCTGTCAAGGGGAATATTGATGTGTGCAGCAGCACGCTCATAAATGCCACGACAAGTGGACGTGTTAGTGAAGGAGGCAGTTAGGAGAGAATATGTGGAAATTAATATCAAACTTACAAGGAAAGAGAAGAAAAAGCATGATGTTTTTGTTAGAAAATGATCACAGTGGCAACAAGTACTGGGAGAAAGTGACAACGGGAAGACATTTACACAGCGCAAAATAAAGCAGGAGGGGTAAAACCAACAGAAAAGTACTCCAACCGGTCACTGCAATCACTGTGGGGAAAGAGGCAGAGGAGCACATCCTCATTACATGCAGAAAGAAGGGCTGTGAAGTCTACAGAAGCTATAGAGATGTTTGATCAACGCTTAAATGTGTGTGTGGGGAGAAAATGGATATTTGTGTTTGTAACAGTAACTAAACTAATTGCAACATTGTAACAGAATAGAATAATAGTGGATGGTAAAGCCAGGAGGGGGCAGTAACGCAACTAAAAGGATGTTAACTGCCAAAAAAAACCCGAAGACGAAGAAGTGGCGACGAAGTACAGTAACACACAACATAGGTGAGTGCACTCACAAAACAATTACTGCATGATAGTAACTTAATTTTTTTTTATCACCGAGCAGTGAAGTAACACACGTAACACCGTGTCTGCTGGTTAGCGAGCTCGTGGTGGGCTGCACGTGAACTTAAATAATGAGACCACGAGCTGACTGAGGAAAAGTAAAGCTAGCTAGCTCGGGTTCAAGACATACAATTATGATAAAAGTCTACACAAAAAGCAGCCGAAGACCAAATCTAATATTGCCCAACTGGGACAGCGCTGCCTTACGTAAATGTTTGTTGTCGGGTAATGTCAAGTGTAGAAAAATCACTTCCGGTGTTGCGGTTTAATGAGCGACCGTGTTACCTGGTGACTTTGACGGGGTCGCTCGTTAAACCGTAACACCAGAAAACAGCATAATTGTCTTACACAATCATTTATAGGATAATTAGTGCAACGGACTTGTACACGTCTGTTATTACACGAGCAGCACAAACGGTATGGATACTCAGGCTTTTACTTTGAAGGTTCATTTCTATTTTGTTGTAAGCATTTAAACATTTATAATCCAAATAGTCTTACTTTACTCTTCTCAAAGGTGTTTTAGCAATCAAACAAACACAGACATTTTAATAGTGAAGTTATAGGATAAAATAGGAGCATTATGGGAAAGCAAGTCTAAAATAACTAGCTTGACAGTTTTCTTGAAAAAGAATGACTTTAGTGATCCCTCAATAGGGACTACATTTTATTTTTTTTTAGACATATAGGCCCGGTTCCCAGCCCCACACACAGGGGATGATGGAGTGATGGGTACTGTAGTTTGATTTGTGCTGGATTTGAACTGGCCGTCCTCCGGTTCCTCAAGCCATGTCCCTACAGACTTAGCTACTTACAAATAATATTGATCTACAAGATTCCTAATGGCACATTAGCTCAGTCAATCATTCTGAAGCCTGGACTTTTTTAAAATTAATTAATCTGTTTACTGATATTGTTGCTACCACAACAATTATGACTAAAGTAGCATAATGCTTCCTAAACCATCCATGTTTTCCTAATGACTAGGTGTAGTGCCAACATGCAGAGTTTGGTGGTGCAGGCACTAGCCATGAGGCAGCTAGGAAGGCTGAACCCTCGCCACCTGCTGGCTGCTGGATATGGACTGAGGCAGGCTGAATGGTGCCCCAGGGCCATCCACACACGCCAGCTCTGGGGCTGCGCAGCTTTCCCCACACTTGGCTGTCACGGGCCTGCTCTCCGTGGCAGAGATGCTCTTAGGAGTTGGTCCGTCCATCATCTGAGGTTTAAAAGCAACAAGAAGAAAGGTGCTCGGGCAACACGGGAGGAAGATGAGGAAGACGAGGAGGATGAAAAAGACCCAGAGGACAGTGATTATGAAGATGAGGTGGATGAGAGCTCAACACTACCTAAAGACTATAAAGACAAGGAGAAACATGTGCCGTCCTTTCGATATGATGTCATCATGAAAGCTGGCCTCGACATTGCACGCAAGTGAGTCACTGTTCACAGATATGAATGCTTTTCTTTATAGTAGGCTAATAAATTCAAGTTTTTCAAACAAACAGGTATCAGCCAGCAAATGCTGTCTGCGCTGATTGTTTCTGAACTGGACTGAACATGCATGACCATCCTAAAATGTAACTGACACAGCAGGGCCTTAAAAACATGGCATAGACTAACTGTTCTTTGTCTTATCATAGTAAAATTGAGGACGCTTTCTACAACAGCAAGCTCAGACTAAATGGACAGAAACTCATCAAGAAAAGTAAATCGGTGAGTGAAGTTTGATTACAAGTGACATTCACAGTCTTTCCATTTTTTTCTAATTTCTCATTACTCGTTTTTCTTTCATTCAGGTGAAAGTGGGGGATACCTTGGACCTGGTATTGTCTGAGAACCAAGAAACAAACACCGTTACTCTGATGAGAGTCATCCCCCGGAGAGTTTATGGTCAATCGAGTAAGACAGAAAACTACAAAGTCGTCCTGAGGCGCTGGAAAAGGATAGAGCTTTCCAAAGACGAGGCCTTTAAGCCATGAACTTGAATGGGACAGTATTGACTGTCATTGCCGTTGGTCAGCATCCCGCACAAATAAAAAAAAAACAAACGCGTTTGAATGGAGCGGAGTTCTCTGTGTTTGTAGACATTAAGCACTTGCTTGAGAGAAAGATTTAAACTGTTGATGTCCCCACTGTACTGTGAGACAATAAAGGTGCACTTGGTTCGAAGAGCACATGCCATGTTCTTACAACTTGCATCCGGGCTATTCCTGATACATTTTATGTTCATTCTCATTGCATATTTTGCTTTTATTGAGGCAAAAATATTAAATGGTAAATACTGTTAGAAGCAGAATATACTATGTTGTACGTGTGTTGTGTAGTACAGGATCGAAAACAAAGCCACCTCCTCCTCTGGGTGTAAAACAGTACATCCTAGATGACATCAGCAGGAATTGTTTAGTACTATTATATAAAACAGTCCAATCGTATTATTATTGTGATTTTATTAGAAATAGGTTATCATGATCCATCGTCATGTTCAATTGTCTTTATAATATAAACTTCTATAAGAAGGCTTAACATAAGCACATTGTTATTAAAACAGTGGTGGCACAATGCTACATCAGTAACTGCATGGAAATATACCAGATCACATTATTGTGATTCATTTCTATCCGCAGAGCATATGTGTGTGTATCTAAGCTATTAGCTACTCATATCATTGTTATTGTTTTTAAGGCTACAACATTTATCAACAAAGTATGTTAGATAAGCTATGACAGTTTTGGCTTATAAATAGAAGCAGTTTTTACTCTTTATCCAACAATAGATTGACTACATAAACTATTACATCTACTGCTGTAGTCAAAGGTAAAATATGACTAAGAATAGTACTGAAGGTACTCAGAACGGCTTGGCTTCATCCTACATAGGACAGTGTAAAAGTTCAACGATGCGGTTTCAGCTTATATACTGTGCAATTATTTTTCTGACAAAACGTGTTGCCTAACTAAAAGTACTGTAACTAGGACACAGTGCTCGACCTCTTGGCCTTCTTAAGAATGTCACACTTCTTGCGATTTGGGCGCCGGCAGCGTTCGTCGATGCTTGGCACACATTCATAGTGCCACACCTCCTCCATCTTATCCACAGGATACACTGCTTCCACATAGTGACGAATCAATCTGAGGCGGATAGGGTCGAGCTGCTTCTTGTTGCAGGCTCCCGAATGGTTGTATTGCAGCCGAAGGTTCTCCGGGGTGAAGAGCTCGGGGAAGAGGCGCACCAACAGGCGGGCAGCAAAGTTCCCAACAGAGAGACTCTGCTGGACGATTTCCCGTACCTCTGTGTCTGAGAGCAGATACACAGGAGGTACGGGGAAGTCGGGAGTGGATACAGTCAGTTCGTCCAGGGGAATTTTACAAAAGTCTTTGCTACTTTTCTCAGGGGGCAAAGAGGGAATATCTGCATCCTCCCTCATGCTATCTGGATTGAGTTGGTTCAGCTGGCAAAGAAAGTCCTGCTCTGAATCTTGGCCATACACTTTGCGCTGCTGCAAGTAGGATCTTCTCTGCTCCGTGTCACGTCTCCTGCACCTCTCGTCAAGTTTGCCCACAAATTCCAACATCCAAACTCTGTCGTTCTTGGCCCGAGGGTAGACCAACTGCACATAATGACGGATCAGATTTACACGAATGGGGTCGAGCTGTTTTTTACCAAGAGAACCACTGCAGTTGTACTGCTTCCGTGTGTTCTCGTGGGTGAAGAGCTCTGGGAACATGAGCACCAGCAGCCGAGAAGCAAAGTTCCCAATTGACAAGCTACATTCATAGTTGTTCTTCAGCTGTTCCCTTGACAGGAGGTACTCGTGGGGAACAGTAAAGTCAGGAAGAGGGATCTCCAGATTGTCAAAATCCACAGGTGTCAACAGTGACTTTTTGGACTTTCGATTGGGCCTTTCATAATCACCCGCCTCTGGAACCTTAATTATAGAAACATCTTCGGGAAGGCTGGCCAGGTCATAGCTCTCGTCGTTGATATTGTCGAGTTCGCTCCCATTGCCATTACTGTGAGGACCCTCGAGTGCATCCTCCATATGCTGAATGCACACCTGAAGCCAGCTGTCCTCAGGCACATCGGGAAAATTAGCTTCCATGTATTTTCTTATTATTTCCATCTTGTCGGAGTCCAGAATTAGCTGTCCCATGCTGTTGAAACTTGTGGAGCCTTCTGGCATTTTCCCCTCTTCAAAAACCTCAGGGAAAAGACGATGCATAAGAAAAACAACAAAGTCCTCAGGGGAAGAGAACTCATCCAGCTCCTCTGTGGCTTGTGTATTGAAAGAAAGGTCTGACACAGGCAGGCTGCTCTGCTGGTTATCTAAAGAGATATGCTCCTCCTGGCCCTGTTCATTGATGAAATGATAGGTTTGAGGATGCTCAGCCTTTATCCCAGCACCTGTGATTGTCTGCTTCCTGAGCAGCCGAGCACTTTCCATGTCCCTCTGAGCCCAGAAGCGATTAAATAAGTCATTAATCTGAAGGAGGCATTCTTCCTGCCAGACACTGTTGGTCTTGACCGAAGGGTAGCATACCTCGACGTAGTTACGGATCAGCTGCAGATGTAGAGACTCGAGTGTTCTCTTACTTGCCATGCATTCATGGGCGCACTCCCTGGCTTTGAACAGCTCCGGGAAGAGATGCACCAGCAGCCGACAACCAAGCTCCCCTGCGCTGGATGTCTGTTCCATCAGCTGGTTCAATTCATCACTTGTTAGCAAATACTCAGGAGGAGGCTGGAACTCTGTCACCATGTCGGCCGGTTTGATCTGCTTCTTTATTCGCATGACCTCAAGGGTTAGTAGGTCCACTTTACTGTGCAGTTGTGTCATGCTTGAATTGAGGGTGTTGAGAATCAGAAACATTTTCTCAATCAGCGGATAAAGGTTCGAGTCGGTTGAGGAAGCTTGGCCTAAAGTGTCCGCAATGGGATAGGTCTCCATTGTGCCATTTTCCTCTGAACTTTGCAGCTTGGATGAGAGGATGCTGCTGTAGCTGAGCTGATTCCCGGCACCATGACTGGCCTGCTGCTCCAGACTCGGCGTGTTCCTCTTGTCCGAGATCCTGTGGGAGATGCTGAAGAGAGGCTTTCTGTAGGAGAATCTGGATTTCTGCTGGACACACTCCCTCTTCTCTCCAGTAGTGGTGAGGCAAAGAGGCTCATGCATGCCGCTGTCATCTATCAAGTGCCGTCTCATCTAGATAGAGTACACAACATTCAAAAAACATATATACTACAGGCCAGTGCAACAAATTAGATATGCAAATGGTACCAGAAGTTAGCGCACCTCGCCAGAGACTCTGACTCTCTTGCTGCTGGTGGACTGGTTTGTGTGAGCACCCATCTCTGCAGATGAACGTTTACCAGCCTCAGCCGCCCCAGGAGATCCTCCTCCTCCATCATTCCCTTCAGGTGGTTCGCAAATAGCAAAGTCCTCCATCTCTTCTTTAACATCCTGGACATGCTTGTGTTCTGCAAATAGTGAGATTCATGTTTTCTCTGTTAAAGCATTTGTTTTTTGGGTCACGTTTCTGATTACACATGAAAGTTAGCAGAGATCAGACTTTTTGTTTCTTCAATCCAATGCAATACTGATTTGTCTCTTTAAGCTTGACGTTTAATTTCAGTGGGAATCTGTGCTGTTGCAGAAATTACCTTTCTCAAGCATTGCTTCGTCTGAAACTTCTCCATGCTCAGAGGAATTCATAGCCTAGAAAAACAGATCACAAACAAATGATGACATGATGATGACAAAAGATTATACAATGTAACATTACAGTTTACAGTTGAGAAGCACTGGTTAGTAGTAGTGGTAGTGAAAAATTCCAGGAATTTTCAAAGTTGGAAACCTTCCATGGGAATTCAGGGGAATAAACTGGGAATTTAAATATAGTTGGGGAAAATATATGTTAGCATAATCTTAACTAAAGCAACCAGATTTTGTGCACATGAATATCTATGCTATTCCTCAATCATATGCAGTAACACACTGCTTATTCCAGGGCTGTTGAGGCGATGCACCCTACATGCACTGTGCATTCCTCCATCACACGCACAGGTGTTTTCTACAACCCTGGAACACACTTTGGAGCCCAGAGCACAAGATTATTGAAGCCGCACATTTGAGCCTGTGGACTACATAAAGTGGAGTACGTTTTGATGACATTACGGGGTAAATATATTTGATGTATGGTATTAATGTTTAACTTGTTCATGAAAATCTATTTATAGCTACAGTAGATGGCTAGCTGATAAGTTAGATGCTAAATAAGCTATAGCTAGCATAATTGTATTGACCATTTATGAAGCTATCTTATCATGATGCTATCTTTTCCATAATTCCCATGGAAAATATATGACTTGGAATATTTCCAAAATTCCCCAGTTTAACTTCCCATGGTAAGTTTCTGGAAATGTACCTGGAAATGTTCCTTTTGCAACCCTAGTTAGTAGGTGACAGACATTTCCAGAAAACAACTGGATCAACAATGGATTTATTAAAATATGCTTGATTGATCCTGTCAACAAATAAAACACACACACACACACACACACACACACACACACACACACACACACACACAATTACAGCGTGTGAACACGTTTATAAACTTCCAACTACTGGTTAACACACGAACATGTGGTGGTGGCTGGTATAATGCTACCGTTATGACAAACAGCATGTGATCAGCTGCAGGCAAACACTATGCAGCTTGAGCTTAAACTGATAAAAAAAACAAAAACAAATCTGCTGCATTGCAAACTCGTTTTACACATAAAAAGACCAAACAAAGTGCGAATATCTGCCAGACAGACTGTAGCGTGCATGCCGCCGTACACTGAGTTACCTCCTAGCTCTCCTCCAGCCTTTATTAACGAGCTACTTCCTCATTCTTCCGCCCATGAACCTTTGAACCACAACACAAGACAAACCAGCTGTGCGAACATAACTCTGTCACGAGCGTGCCGTTTTAACGCCAGCTCGGCTCGGTATGAACGTTAATGCACGGCGCCGCTTTAGCGGTGCAACATTTTGGTTGTGAATTTTAATGACGCGGCAATGTTTGCGTGGACGACTCCCCTCTCTCTCTCTCCCGCTCCCGCTCTCCTCCACCACCTCCTCCTCCTCCTCCCCGCACCCCGCTGCTCTCCTCCTGCCCCGACTCTTGTTAAATTAACGGTAAACGCGCGTGGCCGGCGGTTTGAGCTCACCTTTAAGAGTCCACGCGATCCTTGAGGGTAGTTAACGACGCGCTGGACATGTCTGCGGACTATCGCGGCGCTTAATCTGCAGGTAAATGTTTGTTCTTGTTGTTGATGTTTTTTTTTTTTTCTCGCTCGGCTTCTGTGCTTTCTCGCGTGACGTGACGGGGCGCGCGCCTGCTGTGTCACTTCCGCACAGCTGTGGTAAGAGAGAGGGGAAAGAGAGAAGTGAGGAAATTAAGCTGAAATGTGACAACAGTTTGAACACTGCCCGCGTGCATCAACCTGAAACTCGTACTGTGATGTCCAAACAAGAAACCTGTTTAATTTACGACACTAAATTGGCGTAGCTTACACGTCACCAGTTTAACAATAAGCAAACACAAGAAACATTTATTCACCCACTGTTCATTCCCCTCTTATTATGCAGCTGCAGACACATTTATAAACTTCAACTTTATTTATTCATTTATATGTATTTGACAGAGCAAAAAAAGAAAAAGAAAGGAAAAAAACCCCAGAAAAAAACAACAATTAATATAATTTTGCTGAAATAGATAATACATAAGTGATTATATATAATTTAAGGGGGGAAATCCAATAATAGGACCAATTCCTAAAGACCTATAAACTATATCAATAAAATGTTAAAAAGTAAATTCAAATTACGTGAATAAACACAGATGATCAAAGCTTACAAGCTCAGCAGTAAAAGGTGAGGCTGTTTTTGTTGTTGTATGTATACAACTACACCGACATGATGTCAGTGATGAAGAGTAACTTAGTATACTTAAGTTGCTACTGTATTTTCTGTTTTATTTGACTAATTTAATATTATGCACTATACATCTACTTCACTACATTTAAGAAAAAATGTTTTTACTCCACTACATTCATCTGACAGTTACTTTGCAGATTTTAAGTATAATTTAAACCACACAACTGTACTGTACATAAAAGGTGGCTCTTTGTTGTGATGCCATGGGGAAATGTTTTATCTGTTGATTCTTCAAAGAACTATTTACTATCAAGTTCTTCTCAGTGTACATAATGTATACAGCAGTTATTACCGTAGTAGTATTAGTATTACTCACTTTAGATTCACAAAAAGGCTGTTCAGAGAACCAGGTCAGCTTGCTGCACGGGGTGACAGAACACTTTTTTATATTCAGTATTCCAATGAACCTTTACAAGGAAAAAAGATTATTAGACAACAATAAGGGTTATTACGGATAAAAAGCTTCTCCAGAGAACTGTTGCAGAGCACTTATCAAGGACCACATTGACCAACAACAACATTAAAATGTTGTGTACATGTTAACGCATCAGTAATAATTATTGATTATATACATAATAGATAACAATATAACGGAGAGAGGTCATTTTACCTCACTGAGTACCTGGCTGTATTTCTTATCCTGAGCGGTACACATAGATTAAAAACAGCCCTTTATTTTCTTCCACAGAAAATCAACAATATCTGAAACATGTGTTCCAGTATATATGCAGTATGCAGTGAATACTTGCATGTGTTTAAATTCAGACCTAGTCTTACAAGTTGTTTAGGAAAGCAAAAACAGAAGTAGGTGGGAGTGATACCTCTTGTTTCCAGAGATAATCTCTGTCCATCTTGCGCTGCAGAGCATGCATTATTTGGGCAACATTGCCCTCAAGTGGAAAAAGGCTGCAACAAAAGGAGAGGGAGCTCTCATCACACCTGTCCGCTGCACAGTACGATACATATACCTGTGTCTGGGCTGTATGTGAACCATTATTGAGCATCATCAATTTAAATGGACTTCTAAATAGACATATTAGAACATGGAACGAAACAGCAGGAAGATTATTTTATTGATAATGGCTGTGAAAAGAGTGACTTTTTTTTTTTTTTTTTTTAATGCTGATGAATGTTTTCTGTCAAATTTAAACATTTGAGATTGTGTTGCTGACACTTGCTCTGGTGTCGGTTATCTCCTCCAAATATATCTGGGGAATGATTTTCCCAGTGTCTACATCATCCTCTATGCAACTATTTCTTAATAATGGAGGTAGTGACCTTTGAATGCGACACCAAAGACAACTGTTAGATCCTGCTGTACTGCATGGCGTGACATCATTTGCACGAGTATGCGTGAGTGCTAAACAGAAGCTGAGAAAAGCGTGGATACTATCGAGTAAAGAGACTAACAACAGCACTAAACTTGACGTGAAGTCACTTGAAGTCAGTGTGTGTGGTGTGCACAAAAAAAACTCTGATGTTAGGGATTTTGGCTGTTGATCCACTCCGGCTACAAATATCCTCAAATTACAGCTGACAGTCTGTACATCAATAGTCAGAGTATCATGTGGCATCCCAAGTTCAAAGATTATGAGGTCAAAACTTTTAAAAGTGTAACTAAACCCTTCAAAATTCTGCTAGCTCGCTCTCTCCAAGCAAATTTAAAAAAAAAAAAAAATGCAGCAGTGGACTGCAGAGGACGGTATAGAGGGAGGGAGCTAACGCCAATCAGAGTGACAGACTGACCACCGCTCAGTGTAGCAGGAATATAGCTGCTGGTAGTCAGAGCTAACTGTATTTATCAGCTATAGGCATCTGCTGTCAAGCCTGCAGGAGCCTTGACAGTCACTCAAAGCGAGTTCACAGCCATTTGTAGAAGTTTCTGCTCTGTATTTCTGATAAATGCGTGGATGGCGACGAAGCACGTCAGCGTACATCACCTGCCTCCAAAATCAGCCAATAGTGAAATTGAAATGCAATAGCCAAGTTTTAACCAGTAGAGGGAGGTAGCTATGCAAGATCTGGATCCGCATCATCGACAGCTGTACTAAATACCTGTATACACTGGCTGTCATCTGAAGAAAAGTTTCACACAAAAATAAATTAAACTTGGAGCTGGTGGCTGATGAAAGTGAAGCGATGAACAAGAGAAATCAATCATACAGAGCTGCTGCAGCAGAGGGAAGTCTTGGTGTGTAAGAGGCAGAAGTCATTTAACGGAGCTGGTTACTTGAGCTGGTAAACTGGTTTCCTCTGATGGACAGAGATGTAAGTCAGTGAGAGATGAACCGAAGGCCTCACAGTGCCATAATTCTGTCTTAATCATTGGCTATTTCATGCACCCACTAGCACCCAATGTTCTGTTCCCAGCCACAAATATGTCGATACAGAGATGATATAACAAGACAACGTGCGGCTGGTGTGGTTCTCATTATTCGACTAATGAGCTGTCTCCATGGCAGTCTGATCTGTCAGCCAATGAAGCGAGCAGGCCCTGTGCAGGGGGAAGCACGGCCCAGGGTCAGCCAGGCGACGGCTTGCGACGAGGGGCCGGGGTGGGCAGCACTTAACACCGGGAAGAGCTCGTTAAAGTGTCATTTTTGGCCAATATGCTCGTCTGTGTCGAGAAGGCCAATCAGCCATACTGTTCCCATCACAGGAGAATGACTTTCATCCATCACCGTCGACTATGTGATGATATTAGCAGGTGTTTACCGATAGGCCATTCAGAAGAAGACAAATGGATGTTCTAATATCACTCCACGCTCACCTCCACTGAGTCATTTTACATACCGATTCATGGGGGGAATCTATCCCAGCATGCACAGCAGGCCAACACTGGTCTATACTATCACAGTGTAGCCAGTCAAAGCTACATACAAACTTTAAAATCTATAATAATGTGATCACTTCTGAAGATTATTTCTGTACCAATTTCAATGAGCACTTAATAAAGACTAATGTTTTTTTTAAATGAACAAATCAATCTTAGTTTCATGTGCTTTATCAATCAGTTAGAAGTCATTAATCAGAAGTGTAGGGTTGCCAGTTTGTAATCCTTTAGGCAGACATTTATTCTTTATTCTTTCATTAATAAAGCTTCACTCGAGTCATCAAGTCTGCACTCATAAATGTTTAAAAAGTAATTGACTTTAAAAAGTTGTAGTTGTAAAGGTTTTTATAACTATATGAAACATTTTTAAAATCATTTTTAAGCACAAATAAAGTATGTGATAAACCCTCTGAGTTGCATATGAAATATAATTTTAAGAGTTGTCAACCCGATGTAAAATAATGTTATTAATGGGAGTGTCAGAGGAGAAGTGTAGCATCCTCTGGTTACATGAATGTTGTTTCACTGTTTTTTTCCTGGTAATCCTGGCAAGAATCAGCTGCTTACAAACAGTAAAATACTGGAATTCATTCGCATGAAAACTGCCAAATTTACAGTTTCCAACGTTTGGTATTCGCTGAACGTAATTTTCTTTGCAAGTTCCAAGAACACCGCATCTTTCTGTCAAACTCACACACGGGTGTGTAATGGAATCTGTGCTGACCGACTCTCTCCGCTGGACCCTGCTGTAATTACACCACCCGTCGTCTGGGCCGGGCACACTAAGGCCGCTGTTACCCACTTCATGTTTTGCATGTAAACTTATAGTCTTGCCAACTCCTGCTTTCATGATACCCAAGACTCTAAAACTGGAAACAGTAAGCAAACACAGAGTCGGGTTTCTGCTGTGCAGGACATAAAACTGACAGACCTCTCTCATTGCTCATTTTGCTCTTCATTTGGGCTCCGCAGGAGATATCAAAAAGATTCATGTTGGCGGTGGCAGTGTTGTCAGGGTAGAAAAAGAAAAAAATTCTGTTCTACATTAAACATTTAGATTCACCACTGGAAGAACTCGGCTTTCCTCTTGAAGTCCAAAACAAAAAAAAATCATCCCATCAAATCCTGTTCTGCAGCGCCCGGTTGATTTCTACTGGGAGCTCCATGCAACAGTTTCATTGCTCAGGCCAGACCTCATCTTTTGAAAAAGTTCTGTTTAGTAACTATATGTGTCATTCTGGCAGTGCCCCAGCCTCCTTCCCTGTTTGGTCCTTTTAACTTTCCATGTAACTTTCCTCATGTCTCCTCACGGCGAGGATAAATATTTCATGAGGAGCCTGAGGCTTTCCCTGGCACACACTGCACCTCGCTGTACCCAGGAAGCCCAGACAGCGGAAACCAAAACAGAAGAGGAAGTGAACGTACAACCCGGCAACAGAGAGGAGCTTGTTTTTGAAAGGGTTCGCTCCACATCGCCATCCCTTCTTCTTTCTTAACCTATCATCAACCCCATTCCCTTCTTCCTCATCCACTTTTAACCCTCCGAGTCTCCACCAGCGCTGCTCTGCCCCGGGTTATCAAAAAATGTTCCAACCAGATGATCATTATCGACGCCTAAACAGCAAAACTGTGTTGTGGTTTTTCTTTGGTAAACAATTCAATAAACAGGACTGAGAGTCATGCAAGCAGACATAACAAGTGTGTGTTCAGCAAGTGCTCATCAGTTTTGAAGGTAAATGAGTGATCAAATTAAAATATTTGACGGTGCTCGAGTAAAAGTCAGAGGATCACCAAAGTTCAGTCTGGTGTTGGTGCAGACGTGGAGACATTTGAGCTAAAACCCATGAGTTGGCTGTCATTTGCGTAAGAGGAATACTCTTTTTCTCCGTCAGTTATTTAAACTTTACTTGCACATGGGAAGTTCCACCTCATGGCCCTTGCTTACAAGAATCTTCTTCAGGCGGTTTCAAAGTCTTCATGTCATGTTCTGATGCGGCACCGACGTGCCGCCGTTTTCTACACAGAATCCTCTTTGTTAGCCGTCTACCCGCTTTTTTTCCCCCCTCTCTCCTCCTCGTCCTGTCTCCTGTGCTCTGTCCTTCAGGTGTGGCTTGGATGTGACAGACAGCTGCCAGTGGTGGCCTGGTTTCACACCTTGGCTGTCCCCCCCCTCCACAGACAGCAGCCTGGGAAACCACAGGCCACCAGGCTGGCGCCAGCCTGTACGGCTTAGAGCAGGGCAGCCGGCCCAATCAATACCTCTGCATTTCCTGTCCATTTGCTCAGGTCTCTTCATTAATAATTACTGCTTGGCGGAGCTTCAATGCGCTCGCTGGCTGGGCCAAGGGGAGAGGCTGTGTGACCTTTCCCCGCCCCTGGGTTGACTTGGATCACATACACAGGCATGGGGACAGACATAATAAGGCAACATAGATGACATTACTCCCGATTCTTGCCATTTCCCTCCCTCCGTGGAGAGGATATCACGCCAAACAGCATTTAAAAAAAAACAAACATATTTTTGCAGCTGTGCTTATCAGCAGAGGTACATACCTGGTAGAACACGACTTTGAGACATTTTCACAACTGGTTTGGAGCAGCTTTTCAATTTGGCAAACACCCACTACATCCAGCAGCTATGATTTCACCATCGTCGGAGGTGTGCAGTAACGAGCAGGGTGAACCTGGGTGATTTCTAAAAAAACGTTTTTTTTTTTCTTTTTTAGAATAAGTGCTGCTCGGTGCGTCATTTGCCGTTCACGCCGCATTTTCCAGATGACAATAACAATCCCTCAAAACATCTTAAATTACGTTCTGCCTGGTATGTGCCTCTGCTGATAAGCAAGGTAACAATAAAGTGCCAGGTTTTAAAATGCAGCTTAGCGTGATATTTTCTCCACACAGGAGAGAAAGGGTCTGTATTAGAGCCAACAAAACGCATGACATGATGCTGAAGTAATGTGTTTTGGATTTTTTTTTTTTTTTTTTTTTAATGATGACCTTTTATGGATACATAGCTATTGCATTTCTGATGCACGCTGTCATCCACAACAGAGCAGAACAGTCTCTCCGGACGGGAGCCAGTACCTGGCTCAGAAGGAGTTCATTTGTCTCTGAAGTGTCAGCCGTTCACTGGTTCTCGTCCTGTTGCCTCTGCAGACAAAGACACTTTAGAAGTGTGTGTGTGTGTGTGTGTGTGTGTGTGTGTGTGTGTGTGTGTGTGTGTGTGTGTGTGTGTGTGTGTGTGTGTGTGGTTAAGTCCAGGTCAAAATTTAGTGATGGCGGAGGCGATGTTCTCCAAGGCGGATCGAGCCTCGGAGGAGGGGAAAGCCTGGATGGCCTCCAGAGCCTTGTTGCCATGGTAACAGCATAAGTCCACAGCTGAGCTCACGCCTTTCTCCGACTTAACTGCTGCCAAAAGCTGTCGAAGGGATGAAAACACACGTTAGTTTGTCACGCCAGTGTCACTCTTGTTTCTATACAGTTATCAACGCGGCAAACTGTTCGGACCCAGAGAGGTTTAACAGCACACTCTTCAAAACTAAGAGTAAAAACTGGATTGTACAGGAGGTAAAGCGTTACTTTTAATGACAGAAAACTCATTGTTTAACACAATCACATGTTTGTATGCGGCCCCCGGTACCGCTGCAGGCAGCGTACCACAGTGAACTACTAAAGGAAACATTTCAGACTCATCACGGTGAGTTATATATTTTTTTTAAATTGGCAGGCCTTCTTTGATGATGAGAAGGGAAACGCACTGAATTTTATTCATGTGTTGGTTCTACACAGTCGTCTCACAGCAGTGTGAAGGATTTGAATTGTTTTGTTGTTATATGCTGTTTAAAAGAACATTTAACAATCTGAAGTCCACGTGTCCCTGTATGTGAGACAGAGGACACACACACACACACACATCAAGTCAAATCAGCCCCAGCCGACAGCTTAAGTACACAGACTGAGTGAATTTGGGCGCCTTCTTGTGCCTCACTGCTGGTGCGTTAGGACATCTTTTTGCTGACGGCGTTTTTGCCTCATAAATTCTGGAGGTGGAAAACCCCGTAGGCCTTCCTTGTCTAAAAAAAAATGTGCAGGTGTCACCCTGGGTGCTTATTCAATTTAGAAAAGATTCTTCTTCCCCCTCATTTCACAGCTTCTTATGTATCAAACTTGTTTTGTTTTGCATTACCGTAATGTTCACTCTTATTTTACTGTCCCCTGATTCTCCTCCGGTAGCATGTTAGGTAACCTCACAAGTTCTTTCTCCATGCATGTCCTGATTTTTTATTTCTTTCCAGCTTCAAACTCCATCTTGTACGTACATCCTGATGTCATCAGTATTCAGGTGGAGCATATCAGAATCTGGATTTGGATCATTAGAACTACAAAAATCTAACACTACTTTTCTTAATGATGAATTTCAAATGTTAAAATAAAAATGGATTTATACAGTCAGAAAAAAAAAAAAGAATGTACCTTTTTGCATGAAGCAGGGCATTGTTTGTTTCTTTTCCTGCTTTAGTTTATGCTGTTTTTACTTGCTAACTTGCTAATAATTCTGACAATTAATAAATAAAATGAATATTCTTAAGTAGCCCGAAAGTGTTTAATATAAATGCAATAATAATATAATATAAACATGATGAAACAAATAATCACATAAATAAATACAGGGGAATGATAAAAAGTTTTCAAGGTTGATTTTTTGGGAATTTTGGGGTAAATCAACTTCACATTTAACCTGCTCCAGTATGTAGTTGTATAGTAGTATAATGTGTATAGTAAGTATAATGTGTATAGATTTAGCCACTAATATTCTACATATTCATTAATATATTATTTATTTTATATCAAACATGTTTACTTATTTAGTTAAACTGGTCATTATGCATGAGCGAATGGGTTAAACGGCCGACCAAAGGCTTCTCTCATGCAGTCAGATGTTCTTTAGTTTATTAGTGAAAACTATGAATGACATGAAATAATATTCTACCCAGTTTGAACTCTCTTTCTCCCATAATGACTAATTTTACAGATGGCAAATCTGTTTGCTGAAAAGTGTCTTTCTGGGGATCTTTCCTAATTGGGGATGGGAGACTAATATACTGAATGCAAAACAGTATAAAATGGGTGTTTCTGTAAACATTTATGCTTATTTATCAGAGTTAATGGGATGAAAGCACATGCTAAATCATGTAGACAATTTGTCGAAGCCAGAAACGTACACAAAGTTCCTCTAATTACGCAGACTCTTTATGCTGAATCAAAGCAAAGTTTTCTGTTTACGCTCGTGGGCCCAAGGTCTTTCTTTTTCCTCCCCAAAATTTCATCCCTCACTCTGTCCTGCTCTCAGCTTTCCTCCTCGTGTCCCCTCATCTCTCCTTCCCTTCAAACTTCTCCCCATGTCCCCTTTTCGACAGGTCTGCTGAAGGAGATTCTCTCACAATGCCACTGTCTCAGAGCCTCAGTGTCTCCTCCACAAATAGGCCTCGGTAACTAATCCTTCCTGCTCTGGTTTCAGACGGGACCAGATAACCCCCCCAACACCATCAGACCCCTCCTCTGTAGCTTCAGTCTCTTCTTGCACCCCTATCGGCCCCCTTCTTCCCTCACACATTGACTTTGGAAAGCTCATTCCTCAACTTTGATATAGGTTACAGTGAAACGACGTCCTGTTTTTCTTTGATGGCTCTGTGAGCGGCGATAAATAAAACAGGTGAGAACAGCAGGATGAAACAATGAAAAATAGAGTTATCTTGATGAAATGTAGCACAAAGGCGACACAGTGGTAAGAGCACAGCTTTGGTGTGACACTGTGAAGTATAGCGCACTTAATAAGGCAGATTCTGTATGGAGGAATAGACTTACCTTTGAGTAATCCAGTTGGTTTCTCATTGTTTTTGCCTTGCCGAGAACAGAGAAAGGAGTAAATATTAGTTAAATTATCAGTTTTCAAGACTGCCTTAACTTAAAAGGGTAAAATTTAATGAATAAACGATCTTTAACTTTAAGAGAAATTATCTGGATTTTGTCACGAACTCCTGACAAAGTCCCTCACTTTAAATCCTGCTGCTGCACGTCAAAAAAAGAAAAAAAAGGATTTTCCTCAAGGTGCAAAGTTTTATTTAACGAAGAACGTGTCACTGAATCAAGTGGTTTTGAGATTGATCATTCATTCACAGCAAATCCTTTAAGGCGTCATTTTATTCTCCACATCTTTAAGACTAAAATGTCTTGAAAGTCCAGGTTGCTCGCATCATGGTGGTTCAAAGTGTTTCACTAAAAAAAAAAAAAACAAAAAAAAAAAGCCAGCAAAGCTCAAATAAAGTCGTGTACCAAAAGGAGGCCAAGTTAGCTGCTGTTGTAGACATCAGCAGTGCTCTGAGAATCAACATTCTCACTATGATGATGCTTACATGCGGATGTTAAGCAGGTGTCATGCTAACTATCTTCGTTTCAGCTGAGGCTGAGGGGAATATCATTAGTTTTGCAGGTGTTTCGTATTGGTAATGAATGTTGGTAATGAATGTTCGTACCAAATTTCATGACAATCCATCCAATAGTTGTGGAGATGTGAGCCACTGAGCCATTATAATTCATATATTTTGCAATGATGCGTGTAACAAGGCCAGTGTTACCATACTTCATTACAAAAAGCACACGACAGAACAAATCTAAATAATTGCAGCAGCCGCAGCGGTGTCACAGACCAGTCGTACCTGCTGCAGTTGTTGCTGCCACGTCTCCTCGCCAACGATCTTACGGTGGAAAACCACCGGGGCGGCGCTGAAACTGAACGACGCCGGCTCTCCCATGCTCTTCACAAACGGCTGCAGGTCATAGTTCAGCTACAGGAGGGAGAGGTGTCACATTTGTCACTCAGGCTGATGTTTTACTTTGAAACCAGTTGGTGAGCATATGAACAGGTGAGCGTGCATCCTGCCTACCAACCCCCATGGACGACCTTGTTAATGAGCAGCATGATGAACGGTCTGGTGAAACACGCGGCAAGTCTGATGAGGACGGTTCTCCTTCAAAGACCTCATTTCTGTTTCCTTCCATGCTGAGATTCCCTGCAGCCACTGAGGCCTGCAGACAGGCAGCTACAGGGAGCCACAGCAGGAGAGGACGTACTAACACAGCACTGCGAGTGGGACCATTACGAACGACATTTAGGCTAGCACCGATAAGACTCAGCCGAAAGCTCTGAACCTTGAAAAATGTCTTAGCATCTGCATTATCTGCTGCATTAACATACTAATTTTAGCCTGGCACAAATCAGCCTTCCTCTTTCCTTTATTCCCCATTTGTTATGTTTGTCTCAGATGCCATTATTTTTTGTGTAAAAATCAGTCGTGGTGTCAAGCATTTAATCAAAAGACATACTAATATTGTTAAACTAAAATAAGGCCAATTATGTCACACAGACAGGAGAGAAAACGTTTACTGCTGCTTCCTGGTAGCTCAGTAAAGAAATAGGACGGTGGTCAGGAGGGACAAAGTTTTGCTACAGTGACAAAGTGCATCAGTAATCTTTAGTACTGTATGTGGCCGAAATATAAGACAAAATTCGAGGACTGTACTTTTATATGTTCACTACAGCAAACGTGCTGTAGTATATTAGCAATTCTAGACAGTGAGCTCAGAGCACCAGGGGAGTGTTAATGTTTGCACCACAGGCGTTTTGGACCACTGGGAAAAAGAGGAGGTTTTCAGGCTCGGGGTGTGGGGGAATGCTGACTAGGAGCTGAGCTGGTGTCGTGCCAGAACCGGAGCTGAGTAAGTGGGCAACGTAACTGGGCTCAGCAGCTTCTATGGACATAATGACAGAGGTGAAAGGACCAAAGAGGACGTTGTCTGACTAGAAACTAAGAGAGAAAAGGAGATAGTGACCAAACAAGAAGCCACCGGACAAGAGAAAATCTGGGACCGACTTTTAATAGTTGGCGAGAGCTTCGTGAAATGAAAGGTTGAAAGACAGACGCTGAGCTGTGCTTCTCGCTGTTAGACTAGTAAGTAATAGTAGCTGGCTGCTAGGCCTTGTGTTAGCAACCAGGCTGTTGTTTTTTCCTATCATAAGTAATATAATCATAAGAATAAGAATTTATGGTGTGTCTTTTAGATTTAATCAGCTCTACAAGTGTTTAGTTGTGTAACATATTTAACACTAGAGATGCCCAATAAGTCAGGTTTAGTGTTTCGTATCTTCACGTGTAAATTACAGTAAAACAAATGAAGAAAGTGTGAAATAATCAAAACTGTTCCCACTTATATTATCCCATCACTCACAGTAAAAAGACAATTTCTGCTTTCGGCGCTTTCAAGCCAAGACATTCAACATCTCAAAATGTAGCCGACTGTTGTGGCCCTTGAGATTAGACTTACTTTGTGGCCCAGTGATAGGTGCTTGCCGTACATGTAGGCCATTCTTTGGGACCTCTCATTGTGTTTGGCGAGCTCCATCGCAGCTTGACAGCTCTTGGCCAGCAGCGCCCCGTGGGACAGAAACGCCTGTTCCTCCCAGGCCGCCATGTCGATGCCATCGGTGAGACTATTCTCCTGGAGAGCGAACAGAGGCAGAGACACCGCAGGCCTGAGCACAACTTCAAACTTCCAACAGCGCACCTCAATTAAAACAAGCCCTCCTCGTTCTGTCACTCTATATTTTAGTATGTAACTGGAGAGTAACGGTTTAACACAATATTACTGAATTTGAATAGGTTAGTTTATGTCCAACGGTATAGAGAAAATGCACCTTTGTCAATTAATTTTCAAGTATTTTCTAGAATAAACCGACAACAGAAGAAGCCCACAACTGAAACTACATTTAACGTCTATGCTTTACACAGCTGGAATCAACTTCCTGATGAGCTGTCTTATTTCAAAGTGGCCACCTTTTGCCACTTTTAATGCACTATTGTTTATTTTACTTGTTAAAAGGATAATGTCGGTGTTACTGTCTGTTGTTCTTAATGCTAACAAATGTCATGAAAAGACAAAAAAAACCCAAAAACAACAACAATATTTAATGTTAGTACCCTGTATAACTGAAAATGACATCAACAAAATGACAGCAACAAGACGGAATCTCCAACCATAGGACAGTGGTTAGGAATTGTAAAAAAGATCTATTGTATGGAAAAATAACCTAACAACTTCAACTGAGAGAATGTCTCTGCTACTAAATGGGAAAAATGGGTGAGTGTTTCATTGTACATCTGAACAAAAACTTAAACATTACAGTTTAAAAAAATAAATAAATAAATAATGTCCACCTCCACAACGTCTGTGACACTCAGCCCCAAAGCCCATTGGTTTCTAATGAAGATCTAAAATCAGTGAGGCTGGCATCGCATCAGGTCGCATCGAGTGTTGGATTTTCCTAATCTTTATTATTTTGAAATACTGTAGGTTATTTTATTTTATTGTGTACGATGCGTTTTCCTCACATTAACAGCTCGACCGGCCCACATCAAAGCTGGACTATAGAAGAAGAACAGATGCTTTACCTCAACATTATTTGAATTCTCGTAGTAGAGTCCTTGAACTATATCACCGATGGCACTTGAGATCATCTCAACAACCTGTAAAACAGAAACAAAATGAGACGTTGAGGTTTCACATTTACACGCCACCCTCTTATGTGTTGAATTAAGCAAAGTTAAATAATGGGTTTGATCTGCACAACAGGCAACACGTCCATCAACCGCCACGTGCTCTGCTGAAGTGTCCTTGGTCTCGGGCACTGAACCGATAACCTGCACCCTCATTATAAATCACTCTGGCTAACAGCATCGATTAACCTCCTAAAATGCAGATGTAAATGAGGTTGATCGAAACTGACATGCTACTCACTTCATCCGTGAGATTTGTAATTAAAAACCACAATTTCCCCCTGATTGGAGCATGAGCTAACTGCGCTCTCGACTGAACAGCTGGTTTGGTGAATAAATCAGGGGTGAGATGAGGGTCGGAAAACCAGGTGAACTGCTGCAAACTCAGCTGCTCATTATCAGGCCGTAGGGGAGCTCCTGTTGATTTCATAAAGCCGATCCAGGCTCGCCTCCATTCGTTATACTTTTGTATTTATAGAGAAGTCCAGTCGATAGAGACAGATCAGGTGTCTGTCCTGTCTGAGGGGCTGAAATGGAGCTAAAAGGCAGATGGTGAGACGAAATCAGACTGTGTCCAGAGAGCAGAGGGGTTAACAAGGTTTTGGAGTTATGAGCTGACTTTGGGGGCTTCTTTGCTCTCCTTTTCCAGCACAAAGTATTTGAAGATTTATTCCACTTTGTGGCTTTGAGCAATGCAGCCTCTGTTGATAAGTACAGTGTCTACACATTGTTGGTTTTCTGAAGAAGTGGGACAGAAAGATTAGAATGAAGAACCACTTCTGTTACCACCACGCTATAGAGTTAGCACAAGTTAATCAATGTACTGTACAAGACAAAACATGCTGCTTTTGGAAGACTGATTTTTAACGTCTATAATATATATTTAACTAATTTTTAAAAAGCTAAAAGTTGCCACATAGTGGCTTGTTGAGGTCTGAATAGTTTCTTTGAGACTGCAGTTGCCCATTTCCTCTTACAGGGGGCATGCACGACTACATTTTAGCTTACAGAAACACTACTGGCCCCTTATCAACCACCAGAAGAGAGGCTGCATCTTTTCCAATGGTTATTCAAAGTCTGGATCTAATGAATGAGGAAAACGCTGAAGTTGATCTCTCTCCGTCCTTCATTCACAGCCACACGGAACAGTGTGGACAGAGGAGTGGAGGCCACGCCCGTACAGTTCAGATGAATGAGGTTAAATTTAGAGCTCCTTCAGCTCATCCCAGACATCCTTGGTTCATCAGAAAAGTCTGGTGACGCTGGCTGCTCCGTCAGCCTCGCAGTGCCCTTTGGGTAACTGAATCCACCGGGGGAAAATATTGAGGAAACCCGAGCTTCGCCCACAGACCTGGAAGGACAATGTGCCTACAGTATTACCAGATGTGGTGTCTCTGCCTGCCTTGGGAAGTGGGGGCCAGTGGGGGTCTTTTTTTGGAAAGTATCAGATAAGCTCTCCCCCTGCCTCCCCCTTACTCCATTCCCAAATCCAGCCAGATCGTGTTTTGCCGACAGGTCTGCGAGGGGGGAGAAACCGGAGCTCCACGATGAGATTACTTTACAGTTTATACAAGTAGCGGCATAGGTTTCCTCTCAAGGCCACGACACATAATCTCCATCGCTCTCACTGCCTTAAAAGAAAAAAAAAAAAAAGAGGCTGGTTTATGAGAAAAACTTCGAAAGCTGCAAGAACTACTCATCTGTCACCCTGTGTATTAAAAAGATGCGGTACAATGACCACATACACGGGCCGTAAGAGGAGACAGTTTTCATAGCAGACTCACACTGCCCTCAGCTTAACAACACTCTGTTTCAGAGTTATAAATATCAGACAATTAGCAGATTTCAATGAGCGAAAAGGAAATTGTTTACAGTCTTCATTGCATTCCCGGAGGCTGGCTCTAAGTTTAAAAACAAAAACAATCTATGCTGTTTTTCTACTCTGCATGCGGGGAAAAAACACATATTTTGAAAAGTTAACCCAGAAGACGTCATCTTGGGAGGCCTAATGAAAGATGCATTACAGTTGCATCATGGGAATGAGCCGGTGTTTTTGCATTGCAATGCTTCATTTTAATTGCATGTGCCAATCACGGCCAGTCAGTCTCCTCGGATACTGCAGATAGACACAAAGGTTAATGATGATGATGTTGTACAGAAATAGCCACACTCGTGTCCACACCCTCTTTGGCTCACTTTTCATCACTTCTTGTCCAAAACTCCACAAAGTTTGTGCGGCTCTATTACAGACTGATGTAAACAGAAACCCCATTGAAATTCACTGGAGGAGGTAAGCATGAATAAAAGTCACCAACTCAAGGTCCACTTGTTTGTTTGTGTTGTTTGTTTTTTTTTCCTTCCAGAGGGTTTGAGCATATCGCACCGTTTTAATGCAGCAAACGCTAAGTTGTCATGGAAATGTAGGTGTTCTGAGCAAAGCTCCAGAGCAAGCAAGCAAGTAATTGGACCTTAAGTTGAGATTGTTTTGTCATCTGTTGTTTCCAAGGTCGAGAAAAAGCTTGGGATAATGATCTCTTGTAAAAAGCTTTCTTGAGGTTGATTGCTGTGATTCCCCAGATTTGAAGGTTTTTCATCAGAGAAAACTGACAAACCAGGGCCAAAAGTCAACAAGAACTCGCAAATAGGATGTGAAGTTAAGTGGATGTGAACTGGATTTTGGTAATGTACCATTCAACCAGTTGGGAAAAAAAATAAATAAAAAAAACTCTGGTCAAAACTAATCCCATTCCTGTAACGTTAGCTTACCATGATGGACTTCATTCCTCTTTGCAATAATCTAATTTCCCTGCCGTCCATAAACCAGTGAAGAATGGCTTCACGAAAAACACAGCTGAATATGAGCATCGGTGCATACTGTGGTTTGCCCTCGGTTCATTTTGTTTTGCTAACCTTTTCAAACATGAGTAACTGCTGGCTATCGGGTGTCCATCTCCTTATTACCCTTAAAAACTTCCACTTTGCGGACGTTTCCTGTGGTTGCTTCAGATTACATTCACACTCCTTATGAACAGTTTGCAGGTTCGTTTGGTGGAGAAAAAAAAAAAAAAAAGACTTTCAACGTTGCTTCATTGTCACTTGAGTTTCACCGGCGCTTGCTCTCACCTTGACAATGAACCACGCCAAACAGGAGCAGATGCTCCAAAACTTCGATTCAACCGATGCCAACTTGCTCGGTGCGAATGCGCACTTAATGTGATTAAATTATCGTTAGCTCAAGTCATCAGCAGATCTGCCATCATTTCATTCTCAGTGTGTTCCCCTCATCTTCCAGGGTAACAACAATATCAATTCCATTACTGTAATTTGTAGCTTAGCCACACAGTAACAATTATCTCTCATAGTACTGCTGCAGTGACAAATACTAATAAAAACCAATTACGACTCTAAGAAAGATGCCACACCTTTAGAATTATCATTAACTTATAATGGAAATGTTTGTTCCTTAAACATCCCGCTGTTTATCCTGTTTTCCATCCAAATAAGCACCATGGAAACCACTTACATCATATTATGGGAGGGCGTCTCTTGGCTGCCATGGAGCAGACATAAACCCAGACTGAGTGTGCTGAATAAGAAGTGGCAGGGAAGGCGATAAGGGCTGGTCCGGCTGATGGCACGGGGCAGAAGGGGGGGAGAAACGGTTATTTTGATCCACTCAGGCAACCGCATTCTGACAGAACGGCGTGGTGACAGCATCTGTCAGCGAGGGGGTTACCAGGCTATGTAGCAGATATGATCTGTGGTGCACTTACAAGACCACCGCCGCACACGCGTCCAAAACTGAAAACTCAATAAGATAGATTCCCGTGGTGTGCATGTCTACGATGTGTCCTGACCACATTCGCTGCCATACGAAACAGGTCGAAGGCCATCAAAGGTGGGAGCTTCATCGAAACTAACTGGGGGTCCCGGTATGAGATTCTGTGATGTGTGGACTGTGCACATGCGCGCTTGCTGTGATCTTTCTGTTACTATTTCTCATTACTGTAGCTAGCTATCTAGCTTGCTATGTAGGAAGATGGCGTCCTCGTCATTAATCTGGCCTACTAATCTCCTATTGGTCAGTTGATCTCTAACCAGCCATCAGCTGGGACAACAACAGACTTATTTGAGCTGCGGAACAAATCTGATATGTGGGTGGAAATTCAGAGGTCTTGAACCGGGCTAATTTTGTTGATCATCTCGCAGTCCCTGTGGCCTCCTCTTGTGGGACCCCGACCACAGCCTGGGAATCACGAGACTATAGTGTTTGAATGAAAAAGGATCTCTGTGTAGTGTAGTCTACAAAACAACACGCTGATACATATTCAGCACCAGTGAGTCAGACAAAATAAAGACATGGGGGTACTGCAGATTACCAGTAAATGTTGCACTACAAAATTGCCGGTACGCTTCTGTGGAAAATGAAGGAAAACGCCTCTCAAGAATCAATAATATTCCATAAATTCCATAATCAGTGGGAAGTCTGTAATATATATTCACTGCAGGCGTGAGATGTTGGGTCTGGATTTAAAGTGAATGAGGGAAGACGCAGAGATGAAGATCGACACTGATCCATGGAGCTGCAAGGACCGCGGGGAGTTCATATTAAGACAGCCAGTCTTTCTCATTAATATCACTGATTGTCAGGTCAGATATTACACGGGGCCACAGTGTGTTACTGTCAGACAGGGTACCTTAGTGTTATCCAGCTGGGCGAGGCCGGTACAAGCGTTCGCTAGCAGGAAGTCGCCGCTCAGGACGGCCATCTTATTCCCGAACTGCATGTCCTTCAGAGGGCCGTCGGAAACCGTCCACTCCTTCAGATCGACGATCCCGCGATGCACCAGGAACGCCGTGTGGATCAGCTCGGTGATTTCTGCCAAGTTCCTCTGGCTAGGCAGCGAAAGAAAAGAAAAAAAAAACAATTAAAAATGAGCTTTTTAAGAGAGACTTGACAGCTCAATGGCTTTTTGACAGAAACCTTTTCATTGGCTTTGTGCCGCTTAAACATGCAGGACTGTCGAGTTTGAAACGCGCATACAGGTGCACTGACCACAAAGGAATCGTTCAAAACAATTCAGACAAAAAGGAAAAACATCTATTTAGTCAATAAAACTGCGATATTCAGAACGCGGATTCTTGTTTTCTCTCATTTGACTAAAATATACAACAACTGCTCCAAACAAAGCTGCTGCTGCTGCTGCTGGGATCCTCACAGTTCATTCAGCTCTTATTTGAAACATTTACCGAATTGACAACTTGAATGAAGAAATTACTGTGTATCTTATAATGTTAAGAGACTTCTCTACAACTACAATTTGGCTTAAAAACCTTTCCAAGTCAAAAATCCGCGTACTCAAGGGCATAAACCAGCAGATATGTCAGACATCTTGCTGCACAGCATGTCAGGGGTTGTGTTGAAAAAAAAAAGAAAAAAAAAAGACATTAAACTTATCATTAGCAAATAACAGCCATTCTTGATTATGAGAGAAAAGACATAAAAGTGGTATTTGAATAGAGCCTTTCAGAGCAGCCTTAGGGAGGATATAATCAAATGTTGATTCAGCCATTGGTGGGGGATAATTAGGCCCCTCTCCATATGGAAGGAGCTCGCCACGCTGCGACAGGAGGGATCCATCCAGACAGGGTTGGGTGCGCTGATAGCCACTTACGACCTTCTTTCAGCCGCTGTGAGAACCTGATGAACCAATCGTCTGCCTTTACGCTCTAACCCAGTCCTATACACACACACACTCAAACATACACACACGCATATCTTGTAGCCAGGTAATTGCCGTGTTCGACGTCTGCGTTGGAAAAGATGTGATTAAAATTCAATAATGTCATCTATTTCGCCTCTCAATCACACCCATTGTCTGGTTGGTTTCTGTGCTCGGTGACGCAGAGCAACAACACAGTCGCCCCGAATGAGAGTTAATAAGTTCAGGGTTTAAATAAAAGGAAATTAACAGATTGACAGTCGTGTTCGCGAGGTGCCTCGGAGTGATGGCAACACTCGACAGGCTTCGAGAGGAGAACTCATTGTTGGAACAAGAGGAGAGCGACAAAGAGCTGTGGATGATTTTAGGTCATGAAAATAACATTTTACTTTTTTTTTTTTGTCAAGGTCCGAGGTCAGCCTGACGGCAACTGGTGGTTTGACCTGAGCACAAGAAACAAAAATGATAAATAATAATAAATAAATAATCTAAACCTATCAATACGAAGATACATACACCAGTTCAACCCGCAAGTATATCAGCCATCCTAATAAATGTCTGACAGAGCTTCTCTTCATGAACACACAATCAAATAAAAGCACGAGTCTAATCATAAATCATTTGCACGTAATGGCTACGATGTTGAAGTCTGATGATGATGGACTTCACCGACCAAAACACAACTCATAAAAGCTTCGTCTTAAATGCCCACGTTCAGACTCCAACCACCACAGAGTTATGAGTTTTAATAGAACACAAAACATGTTCAACAACGCGTTAAACACATTAAATATGACGAGCACAGTCAAAGACCGGTGTGCTAAATTAAACAAGCGCACTAAGCAATCAGATGCTGGAGCTGCCTTTCACTGTTATCTGTGACTTTGTACATTGCAGGGTACTCCTTCAAATTTAGAGCTGCTCCCTGATAACACTCCCAGACTCCTGATGGACAGCAACGGGCAGATGAAAAAAAAAAAAAGTGTCAAAATCGATGTAGCTAAAGCCGAGATATCGTCAGTACCTGGCATCTGCGTCACCCACAATGCCATTAAACCACCAGAAATTCAGTTGGATGTTTGGGTGTGTTGTGATCGTAGCGGCTAATGTTGCCTCGAGCCTTTTGACTCAAGCTGAGCTGAGCAGCGGGCTACAGGAGCTCACTTACTTCTAGCTCCACACCAGAATATTTGTTTGATTTTTCAATTTCTCATTTATTAGATTTCACAGAGCTCCATCTGGAGCCACAACGATATATATTGTAATATAAAGTCTTCTCTTTGTTGCTTAAATTACTTTGGTTTGTTTTCTCTCAGAGACATGGCTGATAATATTGTCAACATCCTATATTGTGATGTAAGACATGATCTGGAAAAAGTTACAGAGAACATGTTTTGTGAATAAAAGAATCAGATGGGACAAAATCAGCAAATCAAGGTATTTTGTCACACTGATGCAAAAATGTGGGGGCCAAAACTCCTCAGATCATCAAACCCTAAATCAATGGTTTTTGTAATGCAATTATTCATTTTTGATTTTAACATATATCGAAAAATAGCACAAAATACCGGCCTCCAAAAACCCAAATCGGTGGAACCCCGGTGCATACACATCCCAAAGCAGTGCCTCCAATATAGCAGTCCTGATCAGTAGCAGTGGAGCTTGGGGAGGAAAAAAGGGGGACAAGGGGGCCGGTGTATAAATAGCTTTGGTGCCCAGTTGCATAGCAACCGATGCCATCTTGCCGAGGTGTAACGCCCCTCACCACGCCCCTTGTCCTGACTGTTCTGTTCCATTTTCCTCCCTCTGCAGTCTGCCTCACCATCAAATACAGCCTTGCAGAGCCGAGCGCGTCCCTGTGTGTGATTTAAAGAGGTGGCCTGTCCATCAGACGGGCTGCGTGATGTGTTCAGTGGCATGGCTTTTGTTTGTCACAAAGAATTAAGAGGAGTGGTGTGTACAAGTAGGACTATCTGTGCGAGTGTGTGTTTCTATCTATCTATCTATCTATCTATCTATCTATCTATCTATCTATCTATCTATCCATCTGTCTGTCTCTCTGTCTGTCTATCTATCTGTCTGTCTCTCTGTCTATCTATCATGGTGGTGCTTTGGTGAATCATCAGTGTCAGGCAGCAGAGTGGGAAATGTTTTACAAATGCTGCCTGTCAGGAGGGAGGAGACCATCCCCCGGAGGTTTCAATCACCCCCCGAAAACCGCCCCACCCCGACTCCCTCCACCCTTCCATCTCTTCCATCAGAGGTGCTAATGAGCCCAGGAGAGGTGGTGGGGTGAAGGGGGTGTGTGTGTGTGGGGGGGAGAGAGAGAGAGAGAGAGCGCAAGATAGTGCAAATGAGGTGATCAAGTCATGCTGGGTGTGTGTATGTGTGTGTGTGTGTGTGTGTGTGTGTGTGTGTGTGTTTTTGGACTATCCATCACACATGAGTGAGGGAATGCTGCATGTTGGATTCGGTGATCCAGCATCGCAGTGACGCGAGTGCCAGGTTGTGACACGAGGTGAGTGTGTAATGACTCGGTCCTGCCGACACGACTGGGCCTGCACAACCTGTAAAGCGACTGGACTGAGGCGCTTCCTCGCGGGCGCCCAGGTTATCCCAATTAGTTCTAATATTAGGATGTTTCTGCACAGACACGGCTCCACTATACACATGCACCTTGTGCCAGCTAGCAGTAAGAAAGAAGCCTTTCAGGCACCCAAGCACACAGCCCCGCCAAACACAGCAGCCACTTCTGGAAACCACTTGGCACACACCCACATCCCCGTTGTGAGCTGCATGCTGGAAGTGTGTGAGAAAGCCAGACGGGACCTTGGGGTGCTACCTGAAGCATTTTACCAGCAGTAGATTAATACAACATTTAACAATTTACATTTAAACATGTATAAATAAACTAATATTAGTTAGATCTATTCCAGAAATGTCTTCCAGCCAGTTTTACTGCATTTATGCCAGAATAAGACAACCACACTAGCTGCTCTGTGCGGCTGTAAAGCTCCTTGTTAAGACCTCATGAGATTCAAGTTGGGAGCCAAAAACAGTTTTTTGACATTTAAAAGCTGTGGTGAAGTAAATGTAATCATTTAGAGGGTGCTGACAGGAAATGAATTTCAATAATTGTTTCTGTAAACATAAATAAAGGTTTTACTGCCAGCAGAAATTGTTGTGTACATATGTCAGCATGCAACTTTCCCAACATGCGCACTAGGACCAATCACAAAGTACAGCTGAGGCTGATGTAAACCAGAATATGTGACATTCAGAGCATTAGACTGTGACAATCTATCAGATTACATGGTAATCCATTCACGCAACACCACTCATGTCAACCTGCTGGAGTCACGTCATGATACAAAATTAATTTATGTCAACAATTTAGTGCTAATCCATCTATTAAATGTAGAGATAATTCATGGCATAAGTCAATTTTTTGACCTGCTGGTGGCCCAAGATGAAAAGTCAGGGGATCAGTAGCCAGTAGGATTCATCCTCTGGGTACCACGAATGCCTGTGCTGAATTGCATAGCAATCCGTCCGCCTGAACCAAAATGGTGGCTCAACAGACAGACAATCCCTACATGTGACTGGCATACATACTTATACCATCTTCATACAGCCCCAGTAATACTTTCATACTGATCCTTTTTGGTCCCTTTTTCCGTGTTTTCAGCTTTCAATAGTGACAGCTGCAGAGAGAGAGAGAGAGAGAGGGGATGACATGCAGCAAAGGACGGAGGCTGGAATCGAACCCATGTGGCTGCGGTAAGGACTTGATAGATCGGGCAAAGACTATACCAAGTGAGCTACCAGGGCACCCCCGGAGAGATAGTCTGTTACATGTAAACTGCTGTTTGGATGTTGCTGATGCTTTGTGTCCTGTGAGGTAATTCAACAGACTGTTAAATAGGCTTTTTTTCCAGTCAAGCTCCTTATCACGTAACTGTTTGCAGCAACAAACAAGCTTACTGAAGAGACTCACTGAAAAGTTCAAATTAGCTGCATAAAAGCTAAATAAAATATCCCAGCATCCCATCTCATAACTGTTGGTTGCATTGCCCCCCACCCACCCCGCCCGGAACGTTCCGTCATATTTGCGAGATGATGTAGTGCTTCATTTACAGGAATTGATATGGGCGATAACCACAGAGGACAAGATAGAATTACCTGACACAGGGATTTTATTTCACTATTTATCCTTCAGTAGCCATGTAACAGGGGGGGAAAGTAGCATTGCGTTTCTTGGTCTGCTTGCCATGCACATTTATGACTCGACAGTGCAATGTTACACATGTTTACTGCCCACTGTTTTCAGCCAAGCAACACACACCTGTACATGAGAACGGAAATATGTGGAATCCAGAAAGATTCATCAGCGCATCCTGCTGATGTTGATACTTGCGCCGTCTAGGGCTGTAAAGTCAAACAAGCAGGAGCGTTTGGAAAGTGTAGCAGAAACGTCGACAAACCAAAAGCAAAGTCAGGGGGTCAGCTGACTGGGAGAGTCGATGCGTTAATGGACATTTGATGGTTCTAATTAGTCACGCGCAAAGCTGCAGTGCATACACAGAACCGGCCATCTCGTGATTTAAAAATTACCTAGGATAGATGCCGCTGACCATGTCCTGAGTCAGGAGATCGGAGGCTGCGTGGCTCGGGCCAGCAGCTTTCGACAAGAGCAGTACGACCAGTCCCCTCATCTGAAGGTTGTTCTTGCTGTCGTAGACAAAGCCTCTGTAAAAGAAACACAATCAGAAGATCAAAATACAAACAGCAACTGTAGATAGACAGCTTACGACTGTGAACTGTGAGTAACAAGGTGGTCCAATAGCAGCGTGTGGAAAAAATGTCTTCTTCATAATTTGTCACAATACAATGTACTGTATAGCCCAAACTTCTATAATAGCAACATGTAGCATCGCTTTTATGTATCGAACATCTTTCCCTACACCTTTCTCCCTTCTCTTTGGTTTGGTTCCAGCAACACACTTCACCCTGTTTGAATGAGCAATGTGAGCAACATTGTGTAACTTTTCTACCATAAAATAACTGATTTTAAATAATACTGAAAAACATCAGATGAATGGTGTCTCGATCATTCCCACTCTCGGCCTGGTACGTCTGTTGTCATACTATGTAACTTTGCGCTCCGGGTACGATCACCAGTGAGAAGTACACACAAACGTTTGTAACACACACACACACACACACACCACCACCAACTAGTTGAGTGACTTTGGTGAAACTGGATCATATTTTCATATCAGAGTTTCCTGATGGACAGCAATGCAAAATGCAGCAAACTGTAGCTGCTGTTAGCTCACGCTAGCTAACTTTGTTAGCTGCACTGCCCGGGCTGTGAGCTCAGAGCACCGGGGGGTGTCACTGTTTGTATCACAGGTGTTTTAGACTACCAACAAGAGGAGGTTTTCGGGGCTTGGGTGCTGGGGAATACTGACAGGGGGTCTGAGTCTGAGTCATGCCAGAACTGGAGCCGAGCAAACAGGCAAGGTATCAGGCTTTGAGAGAGCTTTTGAAATGGAAAATGGATGTCCCAAGTAGGGTTGCAAAGGGTTAGTTCCAGGCTCCAAAGTGTGGTCCAGGTTCTAGAGATCATCTGTGCATGTGATTGAGGAATGCACAGTGCAGGTAGGGGTGTGTGTCATGAATAGCCCTGCAGTATGCAGCGTGCTATGTGCATGTGATTGAGGAATCACATATATTCAAAGTGTCCTTGCATGGAATCTGGTTCTTTTAGTCAAAATTATGTTAAAATATATTTTACCAAACTATATTTAAGTTCCCTGTTAACGGCCAATCTTCATTGTCCTAAATTCCTAGGTTATTCCTGTTTATTCTCATGGCAAGCTTGCGACCCTGGTCCCAAGCAACGTTATATACTGTAGTATGATACGTTAACAAGCACACAAATTCCACATGTCACTGCCCTGAAGTCTTTGGATTGGTTCTGTAATGCAATCTTTCTGGCAACAAAGGCTGTGAGAAAGGTCTGTATTGAGTGAAGCTTATAGTCCAGGTGTTGAGCAGGTAAAAGATGCTGAAATGCTACATAGAGCTGAGGGGAGATTCTCTGTGAGATCATTATGAACAATCCCGTTCACATTACAAGAAGTCACTTGAGCCATTGTTAATAGAAGAATATTGATTATAGGAGCGTTAAAAAGGTGTTTACTGTGTTACTCATGTTTCCATTAACATGTTAAAGAATATCAAGACGCAATGAGGAAAAAAAACACACAAAACACACGCACACACACACAGGGCAATTTAAAACGTGATATATATACACATATATACTATACACAACAGTAGATTAGCCCTGCACAATGGTTTGATGTTATTTCATCTTTGCTAAGGGGATTTCTTGGCCATTTATTGTAGACCAGGTCCATCCTGTTGGAAACAGAAACAAAACAAGAAGAAGACCATTGCAGCACGGCGACACAATGCTAATTGCGCTACAAAATGTTAACGGATTGTTTATCTTGCATGGTAGAAAAAAAAATAAAAGGAATATAATTGATCATTTTTGCTGCAGGACTGTGGGTTTCCTTTGGGTTTGGGAGGGTGGAGTTGGTGGTGGTGGTGGTGGGTTGGATACTCCCCCCACCCCCCCCAAGCCAACAACCTTCTGACACATTCATAGAAACACACACACCCACCAAGACACACACGGTGCACAGTGGTAGCTGCCTGCGTGGAGGGCAGATTAAATATCTTTTTACTCTCTCTGGGGAGCGGTTAGACAGAGCACCTCTAATCCTGTCCCTATGGGAGCCCCTTGTGCCATGAATCACGCTCTCGTTAGGGGCTCCGAGGCAGACAAGCGGGCCACGCCCCCCTCCGCTCGATGCCCAGACACCGGCCTCGCCAGCCCGCCACAGAGCCCCCCCCCCCCCAACCCTTTCTGACCCACCCCTGCACCACGGGGGAGGGGGGTGGTGGTGGTGGGTGAGGTGGAGGAACCCGAGACAGGAGAGTGGATGCGAGAGATAAAGCATGAAGAGAGGGAGGGGACGGGGGAGAGATGGAGGGGATGGAGGCAAAAACAGCAATGAGAATGCGAGAAAAGATGACAGGAGAAACACATTAGTGATTCACAGCGTTCTGGTACTGAAAGGGGGGAAATAACAAACATACCCCGAAGCTTTGTTCCTTCCCAAAAAAACACATAAAAACACCTCACGCTGCTTCAAAAAGATTTTTTTTTTTTTTTTTAAACGACATGGCTGAAACTATGTAGGGCCGTCTTTCATTGCGGCTCATGAGATTTATTCACAGTCACTAATTTTTTTTAACCCAGTTGGAAATTAGGGGCTAGTTTGGCACGCCGGTGAACGCGGACGCATCACCTGCGGAATAGAAAATGGCTAGAGAGCAAAAATGATGAAGCCGCTCTCCTCTTGGGGAGTCCTGGTAAGCCAGTGGCCTGAGGGTGGGAGATGATTAATATTTATGTCACTATCCACACCAGCATACATCAATCAATCACGACCGCCCTCCCGCAAAGGGGTGGGGCACGGATGATGTGGAAAGAGAGAGATAGTGACGGCTACAGAGAGGAAGAGAGGGAGCGGAAAGAGAGAAATGGGCTGCTGTCATTTTAAAGGGTTGTGAACAGGTCACCACGCCTTCCGCTCCGCAGTTGCAGCGCAGGAATTCGGGAAGTTTAGTCGCCGTACGCAGGGGCCGGACTTAATGCATGCAAATGTGTGGTGCCTTATTGATCCTGTGTCTGCCCTTTTTTTAATTTTTTTTTTTTTTTAAGTATTGAATGAATGAGCAAATGTGTCCAATATACAGTACCTGATTTTTTTTTTTCCTCCTAAGGACAGAATTCATGCAATGCATCCGTCTCTACTCTGCACAGCAGATACCTTTATAGATTACGATCATGATATGTTTAGAAAATCGCCCGACTGTTTATTCCAGTTTCCGGGATTAGATTCTCACAATTCCAAGAAGCCTGGTGTGCAGCAGGTACTTCTCAGCGGTGTGTGGGGATGTGCCTCTAGCTTTGAAAACACTTTGCAAAGATCCGCAGAAAACATAAAGTTGTTTTTTAAGACCTAAAAAATAAAAAAAAAAATCAGATTTTTATATTCCTGAAGGGATCCAGCACACACACACACACCGCAAGATATATATTTTTTAATATTTTCTTCATGTTCATCTGACTGGTGTGAATTGGGCAGGGTTCAGTTGGAAAGGCCTGATGTGGCGATGTGCTTCTCCTGGCAGGTTGCTGCCATTCAAAACTGATTTACTACACCCATGAATGGTAAACTCTTCATAAGTAATAGCGCCATGGAGTTTTGTTCATGGTGTGTAAAACTAATTCAAATAAAATACACTCGGTGTGTCCTTAACATCAACAAATATATTGAATTAATATTCTTCTGCAAATCCACTTTTTCCAGTATTTTACATTTCGCTTTGTTTACACGCATGTTTACTAGCCAGCAATCTTTCTCTGCTCTGTCTTTTGCTCACGCATTGCTGCCTTTCTTGGCACATTACCACCCGTCAATCAATGAAATTATGTGAACCAACACAAACAAAACAGGAGAAATAAAAACGGCGCTCCGTAGGGCGACTAGTGGTCAAAAACTCCACAGGCTTCAATGTTCTTTGAGCGTTGCCGATGTGAAATGTGAAATTTCCGGGGATTTAAATATAATAAACTGAGGGTGAAGCAAGAAGACACATTGTTTTCATAAATATGTCAAGGCTGCCCATCGGCAACAATTACAGTACTTTTCGGATCTTAATGAACTTTGGTGTTGCAAACACTTCTTGACTTGCTCTGACCTCAGTCGAAGCACAGTCTCATCAGCTCCTCCTCCCACACTGCACCCTCAGTCCTGAAGCCTACGTACTGCATTGTTTTTAAACCTCCCTCCGCTTCAACATATTGTCACTTTACCTGCATGTCTGTGCAGAATGACGTATGTGCAGAGTTTGTCACTAGAAGCCTGTTTTCAAATTCATCTGCAGAGGAGGTGGAAAAGTTTGGCCATGAGCTAATTTAAAAAAATAAAAAAATAAAAAAATAAAAAATTAAGGAGCTAATTATTATTCCATGCAGAGTATTTTCATGGGCTTCAAACATGTCAGCAAACGTCCACGCTGCAGTTAGAATATGCAGACGTGTCCTTTAGATATTAAAGCTCAAACCTGAGATGACGAAAAAAAAAGAAGGCGAGAAAACAGTAAGGAAACACTAGTCTAAGTCAAACTCTCAAGGACTGTCCTTAAAGCAAGTAAAGTTTCTTCTCCTGGGCCGCAGTCCCCTCGCTGTAACTCCAGACTTTGGGGCAAAGTTAGCTGAGCTGCAGTTTTTGAGAATGAAAGGAAAGGAAAAACCGAAACCCAACTCCACGAGGGTCTGCCTGTCTGCTATTGTGGATATTTTTATCTGCTGCGCGTCTAAGGCGGAGACACAGTGGGAAATACGAACCAGCCAACCCAAGCTGACAGTGAGGAGTCAGACTGTCAAGAGGTCTGCTGCCCACCCCCCCGCGCACCCTCACCCCTCACCACCCCCGCCCCCTGCTACAACACCCAAATGGATTGTCATATCAGATTTAGGTGTATAGGTTATTACACCCTTGGGCTCCTGTTTCCAACACACCCGTCTGCATGGCGGGATTGGGTTTGAGGACTCTCTCTTCTCGTTCTCTGAGTTCCCGATTTCTTTGAAGCTCAGGCAACTCCTGTGATAAAGTGATGAGATAACATTTGGAAGATGTGACCAGCTTTAGCTCCTCCTTCGTTACTACACAAATTATAGCTTTGCAGTCGCATCATAAATCAGCTCTCTGCAAAAAAGGGGCTAAATACTAGATCGAAAAAAGCTTACTATGGTCTGGTACGGCCATAAGTCTGCTTAGGAACACCTGATGAGGTTCATTTCTACGACACAGACTGTGACACAGTTGCTTGAGAGAAGAAAAATATGATTTATCGACCAAACTGCTACAAAGTATATCAAGTCAATCTTTCTTTGTTTTTTTTGCCTCTGACAGTGAAGCCTTCATGCACGGACAAACCAAATCATGACTCTTCTTTCAGTTTTTCCTCACAATTGCAGCAATCGGCTGGTGGTCCCACTCTCCCCGTTAGTATGGTTTAATCTGACTGACGCGACTCCGTACATCATCTGTTTTGCGTTATCTTTGTTTCTGTTCTCTTCTTGCTTGTTGCTCACTGAAGTCGTTGATATCATACGATGTGCTGCTACTTCCCATCATAGCAGGGCACACTGTGTGCACCATGTGAGTACTTACATCCACTGCAGAGCATGTGTAACTATTCTCTATACTCTTCAGGTTGGAACCAAGTTCCTTTAAACTTTCTTCTCTCTTTTGTCTATGATTTAGTGAATGTGGGAGACGTTGTGTGTAATATTATTTATTGTAACATTCAAATTCACAAAAATGAGCAATAATAAATCATAAAACGTTAACTAGAACCTGTGCGCAGTAATATAAGTAGATTTCTTACAGTATTTGGAGTCAAAATAAAACTTTTAAAGACATTTTTAAATCAAACTCGATGTTTTAAATCAAACTAATCTGCAGGAACCCTGACATGATATCAGCAATACGGAGCTGTTTCTCTGAGTGGATCTATATTTCGGTTGTCTCTCACACACACACACACACACACGCATGTGAATGAGGGCGTGCGCTCTCCTGCCAATGGTTGCACACTATTTCACTGATCAATAGCTAGCAGTAACACACCAAGATATGAGGCAGCGCGCCAGCAAAGGCAGAGAAGCAGCAGCATGTAAGATAGTAAACGTGGATGTAAACAATGTGGATTTAAAAATGTGCAGAAAAATAACTGGAGCCAAGAAATGCATTATAAATAAATGACAAAGAAACAGTTTAATGACCGAGACAGACTATAAAAAGAGACTTTTGGTTACAGGAAAACTCCACATGGCCCCTTTGATAGCTCATGTGGGTTTTCCTACTTTCCAAACTTTTCCTAACATCCAATCCAAATGTTTTACGACTGGTGTTGGACTGGAAGCGAGCTGCCGGATTGACACATCAGTCTGTGAAAGCAAATGAAAATGAAAGCTTGACGCTTCGGCGCCATTCAGCTGGGATCAAAACCGCCTCTCGTCTCCCGCTTGAAGGAAAGACACCAAGCGCTTCCAAATCCCTCGACTCCGTTCTGAAGGAACGGCATCTGTCCAAAGTGACGAGTTTATCAGATCAATTGAGAGCTTCGTCGGTCTAGTGAGAGCGTGGAAATCCAAGCTAAGGGAACAATAATATTTGATTAATGCTACAAGGATAAATGTTATGAAATGATGGTTTGCTGCTGTGAGATTTTGGAATGAAAGTTACTCTAAAGTCAACGCTCTGATTTCTGGGATTTAACCTGACTTTTATTCACCCGGCTAACATGACGTCATCTGCACGGCAACGTGCTCCAGACTTACACACCCCTAACAAAACCTGCAGCGTTGATACTCCTTTTTAGAGGGCTGTCACAAAAATAATACACGCAATATAACATCTGATAGCTATCATAAGAGACAGCAATCACTGACAAAGGCTGTTGTTTGACTGAAAAAGAAAGAAAAAAACAAAACAAAACTATTGATTGCAAACAATAGTTGTTTACCCGCATGCCTATGTGGGAAAGGGGATACTATGAATACATCTGCAGGTGGGGGTCAAGCCTGTTTACGTTGTGGGTGACACAAAACAAATAAATATCAACCCACAATGAAATGAGTGCTGTCAAATGACCTTCATGTGCTTTTGAGTAAAAAATTGTGGCTACTCAGCGGACTGAATGTAATCATCAGAGGCACAACGTGGAGCTCGGCCTGATATTAATGAAACACTACGCTCAGTTTGATTTTTAAAGTTTCCGTTAGGCTTGTCCTGCTCAGCAGCAGCTATTTGTGGCCGGTTTTGAGGTGTGGTAATTGGGTAACGTGCAGGCGAATGTCGTTGCTGAGCACCTGGTCACACAGCCTACATACGTAGGTGAGTCACAGGTGAACAGCTGCAGGGAATCAGGAACGGGGGAAGCCGCACAGTTTTTCAACCGTAAGTGCGTGTCTGCGCGGGTTTTTTTGGTTTGGTTTCATGTTTACAAGCTTGTTTTGACGTCATTCAAACCATATTTCATGGAATACCTCATTTTTTGCGCCACTACGTGTTGGAAACATCTTCAAGATTCCCCATGTGGCCTTTTTGTGTTGTTGGATTGCCACGACATCAACGATATTACCTTCATGCCAACACAGAATGACTTAAAGGTCCGGTGTGTAGGATTAAGTGGCATCTAATGGTGTAGTAGCTGATTGCGACCCCTTTTGCTTCTCCTTCTTAGCGCAACTGAGAAGTTACGGCGGCCGCAAAGTGCATGAAAAACGCAAAAGACCAACAGTAACATTGCTGTATGCCATCTACATTTAAACTGCTTAATACACTTTACACTGTATGTCCTGTACACATGGCAGTGTTGACAATAAAGTTGACTTGACCTGAGCCAGTGTTAAGTTTGTCCGTCCTGGGCTACTGTAGGAACATGGTGGATTGACATGGTGGAGGACCCGCCATAACTATGCACAGCGACTCTTATTTTCAGGTAATTATACACATGTTAAAAAACATGCCTATTACATTACATCTGTCACAATGGAGCTTTAGGTAATAATCCACTTTTAAAAGTTCACTGTCCATCTTAAAAAGCTCTGCTGACAGACAGAGCTGTGTGATTTTGGTGTTTATGTGGATCGTGTCAGCAGTGTTGTTTTACCTCGCAGTGTTGAGTAAAGGGTGCTGAGTCCCGACCAGCTTCCTGACGTGCATGGCAACATTACTGAGCTCATCACTGAGCAGACAGCGGAGACTCATGAAGGAGGTCGGATACCCGACGATCTTCTCCGCATCGGAGACCACTTTGGTCCAGTTCGAAGATCCGGAGCTGGAGAACAGACTCAGCGTCCTCTGTCCTCGGCTGGACAGAGTCCTGCAGGACAGCCGTGAGCACGAAGCTGAAAACATTTTCCTAGTTTGACACAGCAGCTTCATTCAGGGACATGCCACCACCTTCTAATGTGATCGCCGGGTTCAGCAAATCAACGTCGCGACACGTCCCGAAAGAGCTCCGCGCGCTTTATACGAGGACACGTTTAATGTTGCGCCATGACAGATCAAACACAGACAGTCACTTTGAGAAGGACTCCCCATGTTTCACAACACACGACCTGTCCCTGCGCGCCGCCATCTTTAAGCACGTCATACGTCACGTCGCGAAACGTCAGCACGCCGCCGGCCGCTGACAAATTCCGATACGTGCAGCACTTCCGGCTGAACTCCATTAGAAAAACAGATATTTTTATATTTTTGCTTGTTTTTGTTGTTGTTAAAGTTTCACACCGTGGAGTTTATACACGTTTAGTGTCCGGTGTTTAATTCGGCAGGTAAAAAAAAATATATAAAAAACGTCACTTTATGAGTCAAATATGAACTTTGACAGTTGTTGCACACCTGTTAATCTATTTGTACAGCACTTTCTGTACAGATACAACGTAACACAAAGTGCTTCACACAATAACCCCCTCACTCATCATGCAGTGTGGAAACACCTGAGACAGGTTAAAAAAAATAATAATAATAAAATAATAAATAAATAAAACATTATAAATATAAGCATTCTCTGCTGCCCTACCACAGTAGGAACGCGAGCTCACCGTGGGCTTTTAGTCTAACTTGTGGTGTGATTAAAAGACCTGAGGGTCCAAGAGGGCTCATAGGTAGAAAGCAAATCTGATAAATAGATGGGACTAATACCATTAAGAGATTTATAAACCAATAAAAGGATCTTAAAATCGATTCTGAAGCACACTGTTTGCCAATGCGGAGACTTTAAAATTGGTGTAATATGTGCTCTCCCTCTGGTCTTCGTCAACAGACGAGCGGCTGAGTTTTTGAGTTACTGTAGTTGAGCTAAATGCTTGTTAAGGGAGACCAGAAAGTAGAGCATTACAGTGGTCTGTTCTGTAGGTGGTACACACATGACATGGTCATACTTTTTCCGTGTTGTTAAGATGATAAAAAAAAGATTCTTAGTTATGTTTTTGAAAGCTAAGATTAGACTCAGTGATAACTCTACAGTTTTTACTTACTGAATGACAAGGTTTTCTGTCCAGCGTTTGTACTTTCATAATTAGTTTCTCTCTCTCTGTGCTTCAATAGTAAATAATCAAAACTTCACTTTCGTCCTGGCTGAGCTGTAGAAAATTCTCTCCTTTCTCCTCTTGTAATTTAACGTCTAAAATGTGGTTAAAAAGGGCCCGCTGTGTGTTCAACACTGGAAACAATGGCACAGGTGATTGTGGAAATACCAAGCCAGTCTATTCGGATTCTTTTGTAAGTCCCTCTAGTTGTGAAGCCATAAAAACATTCAATCATAACCACCAACAACCAGGTGTCACACACAGGGACCAGCCCAGACCTGTACCGACAGGTAAACATTAAACTATTATGTACAGATAACTATATATATATATATAAATATAAACAATAATAACGTTTGTAGCAGAACTAGATTTAGACAATAGTGTACGGGTGCAGAGTGCAAAGGATGCTGAAATATGGATTAGGCAGATGAGACAGCATACTGTATGGGTGGATATATGGATACGCAGTATATACGGTATGTTATGAACAGATTGGAAATGTTGCCTATATGCTGTATTTATCAATTAATGAACAAGGGTTAAACAAAGCAAACGATTGTGCAAATGTGGCCGTTGAAAAAAAGGGAATCTTAAATATGTGACTGTCAAAATCAAAGTTCATAATAAAGCTACTCAGGAGTGAACAGTACAGTACAGGGCACACATTAATCAACTGGTCATATTTTGGGGTTGACATAAAGACTGCTCCTTGACCTGTTGGTATACGATGTAATAATCTAAAGATTAACTCAATGTAAATGGTTAAAATATCTGTGTACCTTCATTGGCATTTGCTGTCCAGAAGAGGGCTGATATAAACAAGTTTATACCAAGCAGTACCAATGGTCTTACACAACGTCTATGGGTAAGTAATGTGAGGGCCCATCTGCTTTCCATTTACTGCGGATGTTATTATTTTTACATTTGCAAAGCTGCTGAATGAGGGCAGCACCGGCCTGTGATTTGATGCATTAGTAATGTCTGATTAGAGAACATCACTTATGGTTTTCTTCACTTACTGTATAAGACCCCTTAATGTATGTTTTATTCTGACATATTCTCTTTTTTTTGATACATTTAGAGCCCGTACCGCCTCAGTTTGTTTTTTTTATTTAACTGACGCTGAAACGTCAATGACTTTTTGTCACAGCTTTTGTCAAATAATTGGAAATTACTGGGCCTGCTGCATGTTTCATATTAAGTCGGATTACTGCAAACCAAGAACATGCTTAGGGAGATTTTACACGAATGTGGAAACACTTTGGATAAAGTCTGTCTGTCCTGTCTCATTATGTGTTTCCAATCATTATGGCAAAGCCACAAATCTATAAAATATACATAAAAATGAAAATACCAACGTAAACAAAACATTTTAACGTGTTTTGTTTATGTACTACATGCACAATACGACAGTTTCACAGCATGGTAGAGAAATGTCCTGGCAACATTATGTCTAACAATGCTTTCATTGAATCTGCTTATTACTGGACTAGAGAGAAAGTCTGTCAAGGACAGCTTACATAACATGGAGCTGCAGTCTCCTTTGCTGAATAGACCTACAAAACAAACACATACTGTTTATTCGTGTATTGTATGGAGCAGCATCACACTGACGGGGGAACTAGCTAAAGTCACTTTTTGTGCTTTAAGAAATATTACAACATTTAGTCAGAAACATTGCACCAAAATACCATTTAGATTACACGTGCATTATTAGAAAAAAAAAAAAAACCCTAACCCATCAGAAGCATTATAGTTGTATTACATTAAACCAACCTGCCGTAGCTGTGGGGACGGCTTAAAGCTGGAATCTTGGGATGCAGTTGAGCTGCTGGTTTGCAAGAGCAGCACAAGTCATCTCACCCTGACCCTGTATCACGGTTCACAGCTCCTGTTCCCGCTGATTTTCCAGCTCAAATGGGTGTCACAATGCCATGAGCAGCATCCTCCGTTACTGTCAGTAGCTTTCCACCTGCCAACTCATTGTAATTCCAGCGAAAGTCAGAGGACGGCGTGTGGCACACAGATGAAACAGGTAAATTCACGCCCAAAACAAAACAAAACAAAAAAAATATATCAAAAGAGATCTTTTTCATATGTCAATTAGCATATTTCGAATTGATTGGGTGACCCCCTGCTTGCCCTGAGGAAATCCTCCATGAGCTCTTCAAATAAAAGCACATATCTGAATACATGTGTATGCGAGTACATGTGGGGACGTATATATAACGTGTGTGCAGACATTTTGACTTGTCACAACAGAAAAGGCCAATAGAAATGAATTTAATGACGCTCAGTAAGTGTCCTAGTAAGACATGACAGTGAATACCAAGTACACAATGCTAGCTCACCTAAATGGAATGCAGTCCTCTCTAACACCTGTTCTTTTCTCAAATGCTGGGAAAAGGGTCTATCTGCGAGTTGTCCTTGTCAGACAGGCAGCCTGTGAAAAAAAAACTCTCCCGCGGATAATAAAGACTATGTCCTGTATCAAAATGACTATTATTTATTTAAATAAGAACAGATGGCTGACTTTGATGGTACATCTTGAGTGTTTGTCTATTAACCTGAGACTGAAAGAGAGATGTTCATGTTCAAATTAGAATTGATCAGTCTAACAATGAAATAATAAAAACATCAAACATGAGCTTTAGAAATGTTTTTCTCTTTTAAAACACTGGAGTGGAGCATTCAACCCTGCTGCAACCATTAAAGTGTCACATCTCTGGTTTGAATCAGCCTATATGAGACCTTTGATGCATATTTGTCCTCAATCTTTTTCCTTTGGCTGACACACCTGAATGCACCATGCATGTTGTTACCTGAGGGAGAAGACGTCAACACTCATAAATTTAATGGAAACATCCATCCATCCATCCATGTCCTGTCACAGTTTATCCTTATCAGGGCAGCGGGGTGCTGGAATCAATCCCAGCTGACATTGAATGAGAGGTGGGGTTCATCACAGCGCTGACACATAGAGACAAACAATGTATGGGCAATTTATAGTCATTAATTAACCTATTAAGTGCATGTCTTTGGACTGTAGGAGGCAGCCGGAGTATCCGGAGAAAACCCACGCAGACATGGGGAGAACATGCAAACTCCCCGGCTGGGCTTTGAACCAGAAACCTTCTTGCTGCGAGACGGCCCCCTTTAGAAGATGAACACACCTAAAAGTTTTCCTTTGACCTTGAGAGGGTGTTGAACTTTCCCCCTCCCTGTGTTGATTCGCTTCAGGCTGCACTTGTTTCACACAAAGTTCTGGCCGATGTGTCCTTGAGCAAGGCACCACACCTGCACGGCTTTGCACAGCTGTTCTGGTTCATACTGCAAAACATCTTTCTGCACAATGCAACTTCCAGGCTTGACCTGAGTTTGTGGTGTTGAATGACTGAAGCAGGGAAGTCAGTGTAAGTGATAGAGAGGACTTAATTTCATTATGAGCCACAGCAGTAGGCTGTAGACTCCCCCCGAAGAACAATGTGGGACTGGATAACTGTGTGGGCACCTGTTTGCTGCTTGCAGTCTGTCACCAGGAGGGAGCAGCGCTAAGTGGATGTGACTGCTCTGATTGCACTCCATGGGAAAGCGAGAAGACATAGCCTACCTCTGATCACCGACGCGTCATATAATGTTTCAGCGGACGCCCCTCCCCCTGTCTCGTTTTTTCCCCTCACTCAACCTCTCCTTTGACTCACAGAGGCGGCTCACCACTGGTGCACGGACCGTGGAGGATACGGGCAGAAGATGGCTGACTTAGCCGGGGACCGCAAGCCCTCGGCGGCATCGCCAGCGTCACACGGGCCGCTGAAAAGCTGCAAGACATCCGCCGTCTGGCGACTGTAAACAGCTGCCGGTGCCTCTCTCTCTCTCTCTCTCTCTCTCTCTCTCTCAGCCCCCCCTTCCTCTCCCTTCGTCACCGCAAATATTGACAGAAGTATCACAGAGAAAACATGGCAGAGATGGAAAAAGAGGGCAGACCTCCGGAAAATAAAAAGAAGCCGAAAACCAGCTCACCCGGTGAAAAGGGAAATAAATGAAGAGATGAAGGTAATGAAAAAAAAGGGGGTCTGTGCCCGGTTGCATGTGATTACGCGTGGAAACAGAGTGGTTGTGAGGAGCATGCATGTCTGTTGAAGCACTAACCAGGCGTCCTCAGTGAAAATGTACGATACACTCAAGTGCGATTGGCTGCGTGATAGTCAAACTTTGATTTATGATTTTTTTTTTACCCAAGTTCTATTGTCATGTATCCCCGCTGAATGCCAGCCTCAGCGGCGCAACCGTGGCCATCCTAACGCCTTGCACAATGGATGCGGCACCCATTCACCGCTACTATTCTACGAGTAAGTTTTGAATCAGTGAAGAATACGGCGTGTACGTATCCTGTCGCTCTGTGTCATAATTTGGCCGTTTGGGTGCCCTGCCTTTCATGGCTTGCCCAGAGTTAATGGAAAATCCAGTGCGTCAGTGAAGGCGTCAACAGTGCTTCTACTATTACTATTAATACTATTACACTACGGCGCAACGGAGAGCAGCCGATGTGCATAATTAGTAGAAATCAATGGGGGGAACACTCGCCTATCCGCGGTGCTTTTGCGGGGTCCGTGTCGTCTGCGTGGGTTTGCCTCAGAGTCGAGGCGTGTGGTTGTGTTTATGTGTGTGTGTGTGTGTTTTGCCCAGCTGCCCAGAGGCGTGTGATCCAGATGTGCGTCTGTGAGCTTTACGCACTCGACAAGAGCACATTGTCTGCTGTGTTCGGCCTGCACGATTCAAATCCCCAATAATCACCCACACGTTGTTGAAGTCCGTGTTTTCTCTGTGTGCACATTGTGATATTTGAGCTCTGAGCTCCGTGCGGTTCATTGTGGAGAAAAGAAAGTGTTCCTGGCTTGTTGTGTGTGTGTGTGTGTGTGTGTGTGTGTGAGAGAGAGAGAGAGAGGCAGGCAGGCTGTGTGTCCGCTTTGTCTTCATCTCTTCATTGTTTGTACACATTTGGCTGGAGACACACACGCACTCAGATGTGCAGGTGATCACATCGAGGATAAGAGAGGAAATTGTTGATTTTTTTGGGGGGGGGTGTCAGAAGGGGGAGGGAAGAAAGCGAGGCTGCTGGCTTTGAGCATGTCCTGAAACAGCTCCCGGAATAAAGCCTTTTTGTGTTTAGACCCATCCAAAATACCAGCCACGCTCATGTGTCACCGCATCTTCTCCGTTACTGTGAAAATAATGTTCATTTTATTCATGTCAATCCGAGGCTTTGTTGGTGAGCTCAGCTGCCTTTGATGCATTTATTATTATTTTAATAATATTACATGACAGTGTGTGTGATTACTGTATTTTACTGTAGGAATTTACACCAAGTTGCAGCTTGAACAGATGCAGACCTTTTCAGAGTTGCCCTTATTTGCCTGCATTGGAGGTCCAAAGAAAAGATACTTCTTTGAATGACAGATTATAAACTGCTAGTTTTTTGGGTTTTTTTGTTTTTTGATGAAATTAAAAAATATTTCTGATATATTTCTGAGAAATAACATTTAACCCACCCTCCTGCTGTCTGGTCCTGATGACAGGAGGGAGGGATGCAGGGTGGTGGTGGTGGTGGAGGGGGGTGTCAGGCAGGGTCTCTCCGTGGAGAAATTTCCTTATTTCTTATCAGGGGAGCACTTGAGATGGTCTCAGTGGAGCATTTAGAATAGAGGAAATCTTTATGAGCATCGTAAACTGTTGTCTCACCACATTTTAGCCACACGTCCAGGTTTTATCTCCTCATTTTTTTCTCCCCATTACAACAGATTTATTATCATAAATCTATTTGGACTCACTGTGGAACTGTGGGGAAAAAAAAAAATCAAATGAAATGTCTCATCTCATAATTTATCAGATTGACCGAGTAATTGTACGATGTCAGCCTTCAGTCAGAGACGATGCTTTATTTGCAGGTTTGTATGTTCTGCTCTGAGATGATAGATGCTCTGACACGGGTCATCCTTCAGGGTTCATGTTTCTTTCGGAGAGCAGCAGACGTGTCAGTGGAACATCTCATTTGAGGCAAGCGGCTTCGTCGTTTGTCATCTCATTTGTAATCAGTCAAATTGTGAATCCGAGTTTTGGTGTGCCCCGACCAACAAAAAAAGAAAGGGGGAAAAAAAAGAAATTGAATTGAATTTGCTGAACTTGACAAAATAGGCAGACTGACGGTGCGTAGGGAAAATCAACACTCTCCCATGACAAGTCGGTATCTCCATCAATAACAGGGGAAGCTACTGAATGAAGCGGCAGATGTGGTTAAGGTGTCAAAACACTTTCAAAGGCTAAACAAGTTCGATTGTAGCTCATTACGCAACCTTGGATTTCATCTCCTATTGCACACACGCACACATGCACTCACACGTAAGTGGCTGTCTACAAATTTAATTTAGCAAAACACTGATCCGTGGATAGAAACTAGGGAACTAGAAAATAGCTGCAGCCTCTCTTTAAATAGCTTCATTGTTGTGGTGACATTATGGGAATCATATTTTTTAAGCGATATGGATGTACTTGATATGACGTAACATGAAGTTACTGCACGGTTATGAGTGTCTAAACCAGGACCCAGCGTTATGACCTGCAGAGCTGTTAATTAACACTACGACGTGGTTGCATGATAATAGCCTCCCCCAGAGCAGAAAATTCAACTAAGTGAAGTTTAATGAATTGCTTTTCTGTATAAAACTCTTAGATTCGTCTATTCCAAGTGTTCAGAACAAAAAGACCCAGTTTGTTCTCTCATCTTCAATATTTCAGACCAAAGTCGGAGGGAAAAACACACACACACACACACACGCGGACACACACACACATGCGCATGCACAGAGACACAATGTGCCCTTGTGAAGGATCATACTCCTCTGAAAAACCAAACAGTCTGACAGTGTTTCCTTCATCTGGCTGCTTAATGTGTGCCATGGTAAAATAAGCCCCGGTGAGTAATCAAGCAGAAGGAGGAGTGGGCATGGAGGGGATATGAGAGGCTGGAGAGTGGGGTAAGAAACAGTGGAGAAAGGAATGTATACAGCGCTGGGCTGGCTAAGCTGTAAAAACTGTAACCTGAGTGTCTCTGCTGGATCCGATATCAAGGAAAGTAGAGGGAAATGAAAGCAGAGGAGAGGCAGAGGCAGAGGAGGAGAGAGAGGGAGCAGGGGAGTGGAAAAGTGGAGAAGGAGGAGGAGGAGGAGGCAAAGGGAAACTTGGCGTGTGGATTCGGGAATGTTATCACGGTGTACAGTGACCTGCTCTGGTTTCTGCCCGCAAGGTATCCAATTCCCACCACCATCATTACCACAAGCCCTACTGGCTATGACTGGGTCTTACTGGAGGGAAACAAGAGGGAAGACTGTGGAGAAGCAGGATTTTAAAAGTATTTTAATCATTATCCACTATTGAATACATGGCAGAGAAGTGCCAGCTTGTGAACTGTATCTGTGAGTGCTGAAAGTATCATGATCACTAATTATCCTGCAAAAGCTCTGTAAAAACCACCATCTTATCTTTAAATGTGTTTCTCACCGGTTGCGGGACAAAGAGGACAAAGCGGGTATTTTTCTGCTTGTTCTTCTTCTTATTTACAGCATAAATAATCATCCTTTACGGGGGTCTAACACGTAGTGTACAACAAAGGCAGAGGCAGAGGCAGAGTGACAGGCAGATGGCACAAATAGTTTTAATTAACAGAGTGTAATGTACATTGAGATGCAAGTTTACACCAAGCTAGTGCAATCCCGCACTGCCATATGGGGATGCTTGAAATGTTGGTAACACCTTTCAGCATGTTGCAGTACAATTCAGCAGCACCTGCATTCAAAGTGACCAGGGAGTTGACTCGAAATCTCAGCCGGCGCCAGCTAAATGTGAGCTTCACAGACACGGGATCTGTTACAATCCCGATGATCATCAGTAATCTTTAAAATGTACCAACTAACGGCCACCCAAACAACAAGATAAGATAAGATATCACCACCAATATCAGGGCAATAATTCATTCATTCATTATGTCGTGCATGGTCGGAGGAATTTTAAAGCAAGGCTGTGTCATTTTTGCTAAACAGAGGTTGCCACACAATATGGTTAGCTAATCGCCAATAGCTAGCAGTTAGCTAATATTAGCTAACAGTCATTATAGTAGACCACATGAGGCTGAAGCGGCAGAACTCCTGAGTCTATCAAACAGGGCGATATTGTGTTGTACTTCTTATGAATTCAGCTCTCATTTATAAGAGGGAGAGTGTGTTATTCTCCGTCTTGCTTTAAAAGTACCATCCGATAATGCCTTAGGGCATTTCTTGAGATTTTGCCACGACATAATCATCGATCAGCAAACATTCAGGTCCGGCTTCTATTGCTACTGCTTTGTTGACAAAACAAGACAACTTGTGTAAGGCCTGCCATATAGCGATATTGCTGTCATCAGTATGGTCAAAGACTAACGCTTGCTCTGAGGTAGACGCCAGAGAAAAGAGTACAGTCCCATTGACATCTATCAAGTTTATCTCCTTTGGGGAAATGATATGCTCAGTAAATTTCATAGATTGATATTTTAGTCAGATGTTCTAGCCTGAAATAACAGTGAGGGATGAACAAATCAACAACAAAGTTACTCCAACATTGTCTTTGTTGTTGATTTATTCAACAGAGGTTAAGAAGACAATATGAGCATGCAAGTTTCTCACGCAAAGAATGTTATAAGTACATTAGCAGAAAGGTCGGAGATCCTCACAGACACAATGTATACCGCGATGAGCCCTCCCCATGGAAAATCATATGAATAACAGCCATTTATACTAGATATGATTTGCTCTCCAAACACCTTGTAATAAGTCACAGCTACAAGATAAAAACAAGCTGGAAACTGTAGTCATTTATCAAAGGAATATAGTTAAATGTTCCACAGTGTAATAGATAAATTTGTCACCACAGAAGTCACCAAAAGATTCAGATTTATATTCATTCTCTGGGTATCCGTATCAAATCTTCTGGAGCTCCTGCCTTTTATTTGTAGTTTTTTTAAGATAACCCTGTTGTGAACCAAAACATTTTAATCAATGTGAAATCTTGACACGATGGCGGCAGTACACTGAAGGTCAGGGGGTCAACAAAATAATCAGGTAAACAGGATTATTTATTCCACCTCTCATGGAAATCTGTCCAGTAGTTGTTAAGATATTGCTCTCTGGGCCAAAGCCTTGCACAGACAGATGGACGGACCAACTGAAGTCACCCTCTCACGGCCAGGAATTTTAGCAAATGTTGCCTTTTTTGAACTTTTCTCACTTGATACACGAGGACTGATCTCTTGGCAGCTTTACACATAGACTGCACTTTCAGTTGACCTCCGTTCTCCATACTCTGAAAAGACTTTGTGATGAGTACATGTCATAAAAAGAGATTTCGTCTGTGTCAAACCTGATGAAAAAGGCTATACATCCAGTGCAACATATAGACATCTGTAGCTGCCTCTCTGTTCCTCCGCGTCTCACAAAGAGCCAAAGTTGGTGCCGCCGTTGCTTTGATGAGCCGCCAACCAGGATTAGATTCCACTCTTAATATTACTCCCACTTTCTCAAAGTAGTAGGGTGACACAGAGGACAGGATGGTAGGAAGGAAAGGGAGACACAGAGAGATGCTGTGTTTTTGTCTCCGTGATGTGGTTATTTTACAGCTACATCCGTTGTATATTCAGGTTGGGTTATGCTCCGACTCATTCGTTCAAAAGGAGGATTTTTAGCCTTGAAGATTTTTTTTTTTCATCTCAAAGTTTGAGCCTTGCAACTGGGCTGATTGTGGCTGTATTTGAGTATATTAGAAAACTTCTGGACAGACTAAATGTAACAACATTTTTTAAAGTTGAAAAGTTTACACACCTGTGGACTATTTACTGTATCCAGTTCATCTGACCTCCACGTATTGATCTTTCCCCAATTATTGGCCGTTTCTCTTGAAACTTAAGGCGGTGCAAAATGTCATGAAAACGTGTCACAATGGGTGAAAACACGGTTGTGTGTGTGAGTGTGTCTCGCTGTCAGAAACTAACTTTAGCTCTGCTTAGGAAGTGGTACTAAATCTGACTTCCAGGAACCTTCAGGCAGAGCGAGCACTGCTGTCACATCTGCAAACACAAGCTGTCCTCATTAACAGCCTTCACTGCTTTCACCGCCATTTTAAAAACCTCCGTGCCAAAAAAAGATGAGATTATAAACCTTTGGATTAGACTTTAATTACTGTAAATAATCGCTGCAAATCCTTTCATTGTTGCACGCTGACACTGTCTAACCTTGGCGCCCGGAAAGTTACAGGCGTTCGCCCAAGCGCGCGTGTACGCTCAAGGCGTTTCTCATCACCACCTCATGGTGCTTTGACTTCACCTGTCATTGGCTTGCACCGTGCCCTCCACCTTTGTGCCACGTCTACCCATTGACCACGCCACCACAGTGGTATTTCATAACAGGCAGATCAATAACTCCTGTCATTCTTCATTAATAATGCCTTTCCAGCATTTAGACCGAGTCCTTCCACTCAGTGTGGCGAATTCACTTCTGCACACAATGGCAGAAACTATATTCTCTGTATGAACAAAGCAAAACCGAGGCAAAACTGATCCTGGAGCGGCGCTACTACTCTGAGATACAAATACAACACATCATGAATTTCTCTCTAAAATGCTTAGAAACAGAGTGAATATGCTGATGAAGCAGGAGAAAATCTGCCTCTGTCACTCCTATCCTGTGCCACGGTGTCTCAAATATGCAAAGAGATACTTCTGCCTCAGTCTAAACAAGAGTGTGTGTGTGTGTGTGTGTGTGTGTTGGTGTGTGTGTGTGTGGGGGCTCATTCCCACTTGTGTCTCTCTTACTATAACTCCGCTGTAAGCAATATCCAAACTGCGCTTTGTGTTGCCGCGCTGTTAATTGAATTTGTATCAGGTAATTGAGTCAGTGGACCAACCTGTTGTCGGCAGGCTGTGGACTCAGACAGCCTCCATGCTGTGTCAGCTGTGCATGATGAGCCATTCAAGACATTCCCTTTGTTTTTCGTGCCGCAAAAGGCATTCTGTCGTGGAAATACTCCAGAATGCACCATGCCCACCTCGATTGAGACCTTGTAGTGTCACCCCCCCCCCAAAATTAAATTCTGGTTTCAGTTACGGTCACTTTTCCACCCACAGGAAATTATAAATCAATACTTTAGACCTGCCTCCAGCAGTGAGTGAACAATCTCCAGCCACCCGAGTCTGAACTTTTCCTCTCTCTCATCCTCCTGGTATATAAAACATCATAGAGCAGCCTGGGTGATAGATCTCTCTTGCTGTGTGCAATGTCCTGAAGCTGCTTCACACCTTGTTTTTCAAACTTGCTTCGTCGACATGTGAAGTTGGCCAGTTCGCCTTTAAAGTTCAAATCTGACGTCCCTCTGCGATAGCAAATTATTTTTTACCTTTACTCTGGCATTTTTCTTTGATTGTGAATGAACTGTGGAGAGTAGGTGACATAGTTCAGGTTCAAACTTAAAAATAAAGATTCAAGTGAAGACCTAAACAACCTCCGTGGTGCTGCCATAGGGGAACCTTTATCCTCTTCAAAGAGCCATTTGTCATCAAGTTCTTCCAGAGTTTTGGGTATATAGTAATTCTTCATTCAAGGTGAAATGTCTAATAGTTTACATTATAACACTAAATTAAAACAAATCATTTTAAATGCAACTTACAACTTAATATATAAGCTATTACCACATTGCTAATTTCACTCCCTTAGTAGTAGCTGTGGTATATTAGTCTTTACATTTAGAAATAGCACCACAGCCGCAGGTTAAGTTTCAGGTTTATTTGTCCTACGTGAGTTAACACAGGGTCAACGATGCAATGAAATTTGTTGGGCAAGAGGAATCAGGTAGCTCAGCTTAAGAGCACTGAACAGTGTAACAGCACTACACATTGGAATAAAAACAAGCTAAATGAAATGAATGAATGAAATGCAATCATATAAAAGGACAATATAGAAATAGAAAAGAGATATAAAACATGAAAATAGAATATAAAAAATACATGCAAGTGTTAGTTAGTCAAAGATTTCGGCACGTAGCAGCTATTAGTTAAAGCCGTATGTGCATCAGGTCCACAAAGGTGTTCAAGCTGTCCCTTTCTTGGTTTCTATCCACACTAGGTCTTGTTGCTGCAAAGGGTGACTTAAAGAACCTGTTTGTGTATTCAGTAGTCCAACTAACCTTTAAAAACAAAAGAGATTATTAAAAAGCTCCAAAAATGCTCCAGCTAAGGATCTCTTTTTTCTTTGCACAAAGAAAGGTTCTCCAGAGAAGTGCTGCAGAGTTCACAATCTGAATTTGCTTTTTGCACTTTCCCCCCTCCGAATGTAGCGGATGTGTGGGTGTGTGTGTGTATATATTTTGCTGTTAAATTTAGATCAGCTCCGAGTCAAGAGTCAGATGTGCTGGGTGGTACTGAACCACTCCGACATGATCGCTCCGGCTCTGACATATCGACAGGAGCTGTTTGTAATTGACATTTAACCGCTTGATGAAGTGACTGATGAGTGACGACGGCTGCCATCACGAGACAGACGGAGTCAAGTGGGACTGGCTATAAAATAACAAACTTGTCAGATTGATCTGGAGCAGGCCCACCGATGACAAGAGAAGGCAGGTCATCTCTGTGGCAACATATTATACTGTACATGGCTGCATGACACCCCCTCACTCGTCTGTAATATGATTCTACAAGCTGTTAATTTACAGGCACCATCGCAGGTCCCATACATAAGACTAAATTAGTAAAGAATTACGCTTGACGTGTTTAAAATTAACATTAAGAAATATTTTCAGAAACATGTTTATGTGGAAAAACATTACTCCTGAACACCGCAGTAAGCTCACAGTTTAGTGACCTGTGACTAATATTTTATCACGCAGACTAAATAACTATGGCTGATTCATCCTCTGCTGCCGCTGTAGTTTGTTCCCAGAAAGAACATTTTCATCTATGTTTTAGAATAAAATCATCATAGTTTAGCCATTTACCACAGTTTAAGGTTCAGTGAATAGACACGTCTGGTATATTCCAGCTGAGAGGTGGAGGGTGATAATGGACTGTGTGCATTAGCAGGGTTATGTTTTTGTTTTGAGAACAGTGTTTATTCACTGTGTTGCAAGAGGCTGTTATGGAGGAAATATATTTATGTATCACCTGAGCTTTATTTATTTTTTTGCATACCTGCACTAACTGCCTGCATAAAACTCCAGAGCATGTTGCAATTTTACTGCCTTGCTCAAACCAACTTGGGTTTTCTGACAGACCGGATTAGTGTGCTGAAATACACTCAATAGTTCTTCGACTCATTACTAAAATTTAACTAGTTAAATGCTGAAAATAATTAATTCAGCACATTTTGATAATTACATTTATTTGCAGTGGGGCCACTTTGATTGACAGGATGGTGCTGTTACAGGTGGCTTTGTTTGAGCAGCCACGCATCATTCAGCCTGCCTCGGGTGATCCACATCTTTGCTGATTTTAAGATTAGCCGGGAGATGGGAGAGGCGGGACTGCCAAGATGGCGGCAGCCAGGGCCACCACACCGTGAGTTTCACATAGGGCTCTTCAAAAACTTATGGGTGACGTCACGGATACGACGTCCATTCTTTATACTGTCAGTGATTTGTACACTGAATACGAGTGAAGCTTGGCAGACAGCTTAGCTTAGCGTAAAAAATGGATATCATCAAACAAGGTATAAAGTATTTGTAGGAGCCAAAATGTGTACTTTCCTTGTTTATTTGTTTAGATTGCACACATTACTAAGTGTCACGGGGATGTGGTTTCACCTTCGACATTTTCTGTTGGTGGTCACGTTATGTCAAGTTAATTTTTGTTTATTCATGGGTAGTAGTCACTACTTGAGAGGGACTTCTTAGTTTACCTTTGGACAGAAGCAGCCATGCTCTCTTTATGCTAAGCTAATCACCTGTTGGTTTATTTAACTTAATATTTACATTAGAGATATGAGGGGTTTTGAGCGGAGTGAGTGGTATTGATCATCTTGACTCTCTGCCAGAAAGCAACCAGTAAGTAAGTGCATTTCCCAAAATTCTGCACTATTCCTTCAATAATCAGCAGCCCGACAGTGGGACAGACATTACAGATTCATGCTGCACAACATTAAAGCTGCTGAAGTGGAAACAAAAGGCGAAAACAGTTCTGTATGTTAATGTTTTTGCACAGTCTGACCTTTAAGTTGAATTCTTTTGGGGGTTAAGACTGACTGAGAGTCATAGCTATGACATAAGAATCATTAAATATAAATAAATAGAATCTCTCTGTTCTCACGAAAACAACCGTGACAGGCGTGTATGATCTTTTGTATGTTGTTGGACTGCTCAGCCTCAGGCTCCACATATCAGTGGTCCCACTGGTCCATTTAACCCCTGAGCAATTTGTGGATGCAGAGACAACGTTTTCAACCAATCAGATAAGAGGAAGGAGGAGGGAGCTTTTAAAATGTCTGTAAAATAATCCAGAACTCAAGTGAGTCAAACTCTTATCTCTGCTGTCACTGTGTGTGTGTGTTTTTTTTTACTGTGGTTTCTATTTTATTGCATTGTGATAAGTCCCCTATGCTTGTTAGTTTGCTGTGATAGGGTTCTTATCGGAGGCTTTATTACACTCTGCTAACATCCTCCTGTTTTATTGTGCTCTGATTGGGGCCATTAGTCTGTCTGGATGCACACAGCGCAGCATTTGCACAGAGTTGGCCCCAATTAGCTTGACCTGTACTTATGAAGAAGAGGAAAAACCTACATTGTGGCTTTCTCAGGGCGCTGCTTTCAATTTTTTTCACTGTCATTGCAATATGTCTGCCTAATTAGTTGAAGAAATGTGATATTGTGGACAAATCTAAGGAGCAAGCCTTAAAGTCAAGGTCTCAGGAGAAGCACAGCCGATGCAACAAAGTAAGAGATTGTTGCATTTGTTTGTGAAGTGACCTCAAATCTCATTTATCTTCCTCCCGCTTACCAAATGTTAAGATGTTTGCTTGGGTAACATTTATATTTCACGTGATAGCATGCATTTCAGAGGGTACTAGCCTTTAATTTGCTACTGTTTGTCTACTGCGTATCTGTTCATCACTACTGTAGCGGCAGTATGAAGACGTTTGTCTTGCGTCTGACCGGCCAACTGTTTGCGTTGCAGAGTTTTGCAGAGAACACCATGAACGAGCTGCTGGGCTGGTACGGCTACGACAAGGTGGAGCTGAGAGACTCTGACAACCTGGAGATAGGGGAGACGCCACAGCACATCTCTGTCCTCAAAGGTATCTAACACGCTGTGCACAATGTTTTTTTTTTGTCTGACTGGCCCAGCGGTCAGCGTTCTCAGTCGCCTCATTATCCACCATGAGATCATGTGCTGCATGAAAAGACAATGAAATTAGTGGAAGTATTAAGTGCTTGTGAATTGATCCTGAAGCGTAGCTACTGCAGTGTGTTAAACACGACTTTGACACCTCTTTTATCGTGTTAAAGGGCCTTAATACATAATATCTGAAACAGCTACTCACTTATGTAATGGGGTCCTACATACACACACTATGTCTGCCACAGTCTTTAAAGTTTAGAGTATTACACGTCAGAGGGTTTTGTCATTGTTTCTCCACATTGGTTTAAAGGCTCAGTTGTATAATTGTGATGTCACATATTTCCATCAGCGAATTTAAATTAAAATGTGACGGCAGATCGGCCGTTTGCTTCTGTTACAGACGCTGTCAGTCCTTGCCTGCGTACATTCGCATTTGTTTGAGCAAAGCCCGATATTCACTCTCCTTTTAGCTCCGTTTTGCTCTCCACCAACTGAATCTTTAATATCGGAATCCACCATGTTTACCAGCTCGTCTACCATTTGGTGCAGGGCAAGTAGTGTAAAGTCAGCTACCACTGTGTGAATAAACTAAAATGTAACCAGAATCGTGATGCTAGCACACTCCTCAGAGCTCAGGGGAACTGTGGCGTAATTTGGTGGGGTTGTCACAAAGAGTGACTCCTTTCAGGTTACACCTGCTCATTAGATCCACTGCAGATATAAGCTTTAACCTTCACTGTTGCTTATTTTGTCACTTTAGTCCTCAGAAAGCAGCTTCATCACTTGGCCCTCTAGTACAGTAAAAAAATATTCCTTGTGACAGATTGTAGGCATACTAGGATCTTACATTATGACAGGAGTTGCAGTAAGTGCCACAGCATCTCATCGGTTGTACAGTAACATTATATTGTGCTCCATTCCTCTTGTCTAGAAAACTTGTTGCCAAAAATCCCACCTTCAACGGAGAGCGGCGAAGGCTCTCCGGATCGAGCCAACAGCTCCCAGTCTTTGCCAGCCTCCAGGAACGGAGTCACAGAGCCCTCCACAACACCCTCCACATCCACGCCCAGCACCAAGGAACATGGCAACCTGCCCATCATAGTCCCTTTGATCCCCCCGCCACTCATCAAGCCCCCTGCAGGTAGGGAGCATGACACCTTGTTTGGAAAGACACATAGAGTAGCTGATTTAAAAGCTAGTTTAGGGTTTGTTTGTCAAAAAAGCACTTTAACATAATGACTGGCAGATAGAACAATATCAGAATATATACTCAAATGGACCTCCAGAGCCAGGACGTAAAGTTTCAACTGTTCAATTTCAACAATGCTACATTTTAAATTTCCAAAAAGATCAAGGTCATTTTCAGCCCATCGCAGATTACTGATGTATCTGGCCAAATGTCCAGCCACAAACATACACATGCGGTCATTTCGGCAGTCAAAACACCCAACTGGCATAGATTTCATCCACAGCTGTTCTCCGGGCAGATAACATCGTACTGAAAGTAAAACCTACTTGCTGATTCTCCAGCACTTAGCAGGAAATTGAATTTTTATGCAACGGGAAAACTTTGTGTCTTTGCGATGGCCTGAAAAGTCTCCACACCAGGCAGGGATAGGCGACTAATGAGCCAGCTACCTGCTGTACACCTTGTTTTCCCCCACCTGCCCAAGTGTCAATATAACCTCGTCAACTCTCCGAGGAGATGTCCGCGTTCCTCGGCCAGACAGAGGGCTTCATTATCCCTTACGTCTGCTGTGGCACAGGAGGTTGGTACGCCCCGGCGGAGGTAGCGAGCCGCCTTGGCATCGCCCAAGAGGAGTCCCCGTTGGCCCTGCCTAGGCGGGGAAACAGATGGTGTGGTCCCACTTAAAGCCCATCACGAACCCACCACCAGGCCGACACCCCCTTCAACTCATCCACCCCCCCTCCACCCCATCCCCACCCTCACACATATGCTGAATTATTCATGCGCCCCGCAAAATCCGACAAAGGACTTTTTGAGGTGCAGGTACCTCGGATGATGGTGGCATTTAGTATGGAGGCTGCATAATTATTGACAGGGTTTTTTTTTTGTTTTTTGTTTTACCCCTGCATGCAGATGTGAGTGTTTTGAGACGGGCTTGTTACGAGGTGCCAGGATGTGGGATGGCAAAAAACCAAAACCAAAAAAAAAACCCTCGATCTCAAGATGTCTCTTTGTATGAAAATATTTAAAAATTGTGAAAGATGTTGTGATTTCATGTTGGCCTTCGATCCTGTTTATTACGCTGTGGTTCATAGATTATTCCAAGCGATGAACAAACCCCCGATCCACCCACCCAGCCAGCTTCGAATGAAACTGTGTCTTGTTTTTTCCGTTATCACTGCAGTGGGCAGCAGTCCAGATAGACTGAAAAAGGCAGAGAGACTATAGAAATGAGATAGAGTGGAGAGGAGAGGAAAGACATAAAATATGCATGTTGGGTCCAGTGTGCTATCTTTAGGGCCCCGGGGAGTTATTCCCTTAATTGTGAGTTAGTTTGTACTTAAAATCTGATGGCCCTGTAGATCCATTAAGCTCAACAAGAGGTGAAAAGCCTGGCCAGCTTTTGATAAGGAGGTGAGCAGGGGTGAAAGACTAATGGGCCTGCGTTTTTTTTTTTTTTTTTCACCCTCACACCCGCGTAGTCATAATGTGATAATTGGAAGATACTGGAGGGAATCTCGGAGGATCTCTCTCATTGCAACAGCGACGGCACTAAAAGCCCGCAGCTCATCACCAGCAGTCATAGTTTGCCACAAAAGAGGCATTTCACTGTCACAGAGGGTCTGTTAAAATAATTTGTTGCCCACACTGACCGGGAGGGATGTGCTGAGGTCAGCTGTAGATTAACTCAGAAATTTGTTAGGGCTAACTATAAATCATGAGAGACAGAAGAGATCTGGATATATTGTCTTTTTGACCCGCGAAGTTACAATCAGGCTTCAGAATGTCCTCTCTTTGTCTTCGTGATGAGAACTTAAGCCTATACAGGTCGCATATTCAGCTTTAGCTGAGAAATGAACACTTACATATATCAGCTGCTAACAGTAAAATATTTAAACATAACTGCCTGAGCACTGCTGCCACATACAAATCTACACCTACAAACATAAATACTAAAAAAAAAACAACTGCACAAGCTGCAGGCAAATAATATTGTTTTAATTCTTTATACTTTTTTTTTGACATTTTAAATTTTAACTTTCTACTGTCAAGAAGGTGAACCCAAATACAGACGTGAAGGTAAGTGAACAAATGGTAACTTTAATAACTTTCTCTAGAGGCAGATGAACACAAAACAACAAAAACGTAGCAGTCCAAATGAACCTCATCATCCAACCATCAAGATAAATCCAATCAGCAGAAGTCCAAAACAAACAAAAATCCAGAAGTAAAAAAGACTAAGAGGAGGAGCGGGAACACGGGGAAAGGACAAAGACTGAACAAAGCAGGACTGATGAACAGACACAGACAACAAGTCAAACCAAAGGACACAGGGGAAGTGGTCCAATAGTACTTTTTCTTGACCTTGATGGAAAGCTTCATGAGGTCAAGGACAGATGTGGAGGAGAATTCATAAGGAAAAGACAATCAGCGTGCTCAGGGAATTCGACTGCTCTTACACTAGGCTATGTGATTATGTGACTACTGCTCAAGAACTGTCAGACTTTATCGATCCTACACCTGGGAAATGAATTTGTTACAGCAGCTCACAATATACAAGGTGGATAAAAAAAAAAAACACTAAATAAATAAATTGGGGCGCTCCAGTGGCTCACCTGGTAGAGTCTGCCACCCCATGTTAAAAAGCTGAATCCTCCTTCACACCGGCCTGTGGTCCTTTGCTTTGTATCATTCCCACTCTCTCTGCCTGCTTTCCCGTCTCTCCGCTCTCACAAGTTGAAAGGCGTCCAGAATTACCAGTCAACCCAAAGTGAGCTCTTTCATACACTCTCAATACATCCTCTAATAATACATAATACTTGATTTTTGTGTGGACCCCACAAAGCCATGAGGAAGTAGAAGCAGGACGTGTATCCAAATAAAGAATAATTACTACCATAATTATTTACGTCTTTTTCTTCACATGGCCAGCGAACGCAGTAAGTGTCAACAATCACCTTGCAATTCATTTGATCATGAACGTCCTGCAGCCCTAACCTTTGCCACATGGCAAGGACTCAATGTCGATTTTATGTCCCGTCTGTCTGCGATGTAAATATTTGTTTGTTCACTGTGTCTGTCCTTGTGGGCCACTGGAAAAAAAAATGTATATGTATTTATTTATTTCTGGTTCTTTCCCCTCATGTTTTTTTAATTGTCTGCCCCTCTCTGTCCTCGAAGTGCCCTCATTGTGAATAATTTGGGAATAAAAGAAGAAAAACAAAATTTAACTGCGGCCTCATATAAGTATTGGTGTTTGTGTTGCGGCGGTCCATGGATGGGTAGAGTTTCCTTTGGATTAGGTCACACCAGGGTTGTGTCTTGTCAGTCCGGGTAAAGTCGTACAAACTCCGACTGTTTTTTTTTATATAATTGTATTGTTCTATGGGACAAACCTCACCCGTCTGACATTTATGTTGGCTTACATAAACTATGAGAATTATTTAAAAAGTCTTTGTGCGCCCGCTGTGGTAAATACACTCACACAGGATGCACAGCGGCAGACAGACTGCACCTTCTGACAGAGCCTCCTGTGTGAACATCCAGCACCATCATAGAGTACATCCTTGTGTCCACTTCAGGTTCTCTAATACCCACAGAGCACAGCCACAAATAGGCATCCTCCCATGTCTCTAGCTCATCCAGTTCTGCTGCATTTACCCATGGCAGGGCTTCATTATAAACCCTACAGTGGTTTTGTGGCTTGAATCTTGAGCGGATTTAACCAGCCCAGCAGCTGGGCTGAATCAGCGGAGTTAATGCCTTTTGGTCCTTGTGTTTAATACAGCTAGTCATTGGATGCTTGTTGATATTCTCTGCCATAGACATACACTTAAAATATAGCATGTCACTCTTGCTTAAGGATCTTTTGTAATCAGAATCGCACTCGCTTTCATCGGAACGTTTAAGACGTGTACCCACAGGCCAATATTGGTCATAATGTAAGACGCTATGAGTGTTCTAGTTATTTCCAGCTCTTAAAGCAACATTACATAGAAATAGTTGTTTTTTTGTGATTTAATGGCCCCAGTTTCAGGGTGTCATACCACTGTGATAAATATGAACAGTTATACATGTGTATTTGTTCTGATTACATTACTTATGATCAAAAACTAGTGAGTTTACAACTTTGCTCACAGCCAAACATCAAGCAAGTGACATAGCAGTCAGCCAATATTACTTACTAGTTAACAGCGAGAGGCCCAGCTTGGTGTCTCTCTTTCAGTCTTTCATTTCACAAAAGCTCTCGCCAATGACTAAAAGTCAGTCCCAGATTTACTTTTGTCTAGCAGCTTCTTGCTTGGCCACTCTCTCCTTTCCTCTTCTTGGCTTCCTCCATCAGCGTTCCGTTCAGGCTTCTTCTCCTCTGCCATTATGTCCAGGAGGAGCCCGGTTACATTGCCCACTTGCCCAACTCCAGTTCTGGAATGACACCGGCTTCACTCACCAGGAGCGTTCCAACGCGCCCCTGGTCTGAAAACCTCCTCTTCCTGGTGGTCCAAAAAACGCTTGTGTTACAAAAACCAATCCTCGCCTGGTGCTTTGAGCTCACAATCTGGGCAGGCCGACTAACAAACTGAGCAAACAATAGCTAACAACAGCTACAGTTGCAGCTTTACAGGGCTTTATTTTACTGTCTATCAGGAAACTCCACCAAAATCAGTGGAAGAGTTGGTCATGTGTGACTTTGTACTGTAAAGACGTACATAGAGTGGGAATGACAGAGGCATCATTCACCTGCTTATATGTCAGTGTAACATCAAAATGATTTTAAAAGTTACACAATGTTGTTTTAATGATGATGTGACGCTCTACTGAAACAAAGAATCAGAAAATGGTCTGTGTTTAAAAAGAAATCAGATTAGTACAGTACAGTTGTTTGTTTTCATTGAATTACATGCTCAATTTGAGCTCTACCATACCTCACTTCCACTGTTGGTTGTTTCTTCCCAGATGAAGATACGTCCAATGTGCAGATCATGTGCGCCTGGTGCCAGAAGGTTGGCGTCAAACGCTATTCTCTGAGCATGGGGAGTGAACTGAAGAGCTTCTGCAGTGAGAAATGCTTCGCCGCCTGCCGCAGAGCCTATTTTAAGAGAAACAAGGTAAGACTTCTTCCGTATCATCAGCTGGACATTTTGATATAACATCTTTTAGAAACTTTGCAGATACAATATGTTTCAAATCCCCTGGCAACTACATGTGATCATTATCAGTGAGTCCCAGAGGGGAATACAAAATTGAAAATTCATAAAGCAAGCATTAAAAAAAAGTATATAGGTGACATGTATACCTGTAAAAGTGAAATTTTATTGTTACCATATGGAGAACCATCATCAATAAGAGTCAGGTGAAAGAGTCAGGTGAAAAATATCTGCAAAGAAATGGTTTGACCGTTGGGAAATACACTTATACTTAAATATTGATATCATCTTCAGGTTTGTGTATTAAAATTTAGTAAGGAGGCGATTAGCATAGGTTAGCATAAAGACTGATTGTGGGGAAACAACAAGCCCAAAGAGCAACAGAAGTGAAGCCAACATAGGAAGTCCCAATAGCTGCAGTTCCTTGAACGGCCACTTGAGGCTGGCTCCAGAAGTGAATCAGTCTCCATGAGCCCTCATGTTAAAATGTCCAACTTCACATCAGATGTTTACAGCCTGGTAGAAAAAAATAGTTTTGGTCTCTACAGCTAATTTACCCGTTCATGACAACTGTACTGAGGATGAATTTTTATAGATCTCACCTGTTCAAATTATATTAAGGTTATTCATAATTAAGAGTACTGTATGGTGGCTTGTTTGAGCAACAAACTAGCAACAAATTAGCTCAAATTAGAGTTAATTTGTTGCAGTCTATGAGCTAGCTTAGCCCCCTCCAGAGTTCAAAACATCTGAATCTCTCTATCAACATGATGTATCTCATTAATAATAAGCATATTTCCCAAAATGGTGCACTGTTTCTTTCAGTTTAGACAAGTAAAGTTGGAGTAAAGTTTTTTTTTTTGGAGGGGAAACAATTTTCTTACTTGGTTTTTGAGACACACTATGTCAACAAAATTTCATAATACCACCACAAGTCCCATTAGGGTTACATTATTTCCAAATTTAGCGAACACAGTGAACTCCTATCTTTAGCACTGCTGTAGCCAGGCTAAACAGAAGCTTGAGAGGTCGAAAAGTCTTAATGTTAACACACAACTACTAGTGACCTGATGCTAATGAATAAACAAGATCTGTAAGACTGACAGTTAGCTAACTTGATGCTGTGGTGCACTAGCTAACGTCATTTCAAACAAAACTGGTCATTTCAGTTTGAAGCGTACATTTTTGTGTGTGTGAAAAGCGTACAAATGTCTAATCAGTGGGATAGCAAAGTTCAGATGTGCAGTAACTATTCCTGCCAAGAACAAAGATCCTCTAATAGGGCTGCCAGAAAATGTTACATCATCATCATCTGGTTAGCACTTTAAACACACAGTATCCTATATTCTGCTTCTGACAGAGCCAAATGAAGTTTTCATATCTTTTTCAGTCTTCATACTGTGAGCAGGACCTTTTGTTAGCTGTTAGCTGCAGTTTCAGCAATTATTGAACTTCATTCTGACTCAAAGGGTAATTTTAGCTAAAAATCTTGTTTAAATATGTCAACTTTAAAACCCTGTCATTACTTTTCTGGTTTGGCTTGTATATAAAACACTTTATACATAATACATTAAACCAGAACCCATTAAGAATAAATCATGGATTTTTACTACAAAAACACCTTCAGGCAATCAACTCCAGAGTAACTTGGTCAAGGTGGTGCATAAAACGCAGCAGACAGCAAACGTCAAAGTTATTATTGTGTTCTCATTTTCACCCCCGATGACTGTAGTTAAACAATCTCCTTTCTCTCTTGTACCAAAGCTGGGATATGTAAGGAATTACGCTGTGAGTATGACGTGTTTTACTCTCCTGCTTGTCTGTCCTGAAGTCAGTTATTCATCTAAACATAATCACTTTTTTCAAGCACTGCACTGGAGCAGGAACAAGATAAGGGTGCACTTAGAGTCTGTTTGTTCATTTCAGTTAGTGATATCCAGTTTCTTTTTTTTTTTCTGACACTTTTTTTCCCAAAGCATGAGAATCAAGCTGAGCCTTGCGTCTACTGTACTGTTGCTCATACTGTGTGTTTTTTCATTTTTCTACCGTGACACTTTTAGCTCATTTACTTTTATAGTAAGTTTGTAGATTTCATTGTACTGTAATGTTGAAATGATGACACATGCTCTGTCTGGTCCTGACAATGACGAGGAGAGTTTGACATGTTGAAGCAGAGGAGAGGAGAGGAGCTGTAGAGCTTCATATCAGATCAAAACGCAGCTTTTGAGCTGGTTTTATTTTGATCTCTGAGCTCCAGGAGGTCAGAAAAAGACGTAAATGCACGTCGGTGCCATTTGACATGCAACAAATTTGACAAGGCAGCTCCATTTCAGTCAGGAAAGCCGTTAACATGACATCAAATGGAAAGCTCTTCACTATGAATCCATTAAAAAGAACTACAACGCAATTCATATGAAGTCACTTTACTTACTTTTACCTTCATTTTATACTATATATTATATATAATCAGAAGAACAGTCCTCTACAGTACATTCGTAGTTTGTTTAGTTCACTTTGATTAACGCTGCGTTATGTTGTGTGGTGCGGAAATTGTGTGAAAAAAAATATACAAATATGCAGCAGCTCTCTTTCCAGTCCTCCATCCTCTCTCTCCATTAATCAGCCTCAGATTTTCTGACAGACATTTTCAAAGCATGTCCTCTCGCTGCAGTGACAGCTCTTCATGCAAAGTATAGCTGTAGAAAAGTCGGAATTTCAAAGTGACAGGTTAGATCATGTCAGTCTTAGAGAAAGCCTTTTATCTTATGAGAGCTCACACACAGCAGCCTATAGACCAAAAGTTCCAGAATACCTTTATTATTGCGTAATTACCAGACACCCTTTATTAGCTCACTTGCATGATGCAATAATTGATTAAGTATTTTTTGCCTAACACAGCGTGTCATCCACTGTTAAATACAATTCTTGTTCCTATTGCTTAAGATACACATTTCATTTAGTTACACCGGCGGGTGAAAACAAAGAACTTCACTGTTGAAAAGTACTTCAATACATCATCAGTGAATGTGATACTGTAAAATAAAATCAGGATGATTAGTACCTCATGAAAACATATTATGCAGGCCCATTTGTGTAAACGATACCCACGCTTTGATGGACGATGGATTTTTTTTTATAACATATTATGTCACAAATACTAAGTCATAGTTCTCACAGAATATTCTAAAAATAAAGTCTGGCTTTTACAATGCTGAGCCGTAAAGCTTTACACTGTTTCACAGTGTCTGAGTCATAGATTCTCCATTTCCATTATTACTCTGACATAAATGCTCTGTCATTTCACTAGTATATTTTTGTGCCAGAAGGATTTCCTAATTCTTGCCATGTCTTCTTGACTTACTGTTATTGTTTGCTTAGTGTAATTTGGAGGGCATTACACTCATGTTAACACCACTTCATGTTATACGGTGTTACCACCAATGACTCTAGTTGCAATCTGATAAACCTACAACCAATCAGAGAAAAAAAAAAACATAGTTGCAAAGAAAATATGAGAAGAGACGAGGCAGAAAATGTAAAGGTCCAATAAGATTACATGTTAGAGTTAACTCTTATCTTCATCACTTCTACTAAAACTGTAGTATGTGAAGCAGGACCAACCAATATTAAAGGTGGGGTAGGAGATGTTGGGAAAACGGTTCCAGCAAGCTATATTTTGAAAATACACACACATGCCTTTTCTTCAGACCTCCCCTTGAAACCATGCCTTCAAAGCAATGGTAGGGTCTCTATTCGTTCACGAATTTGTGTACGCGCAGAGGGGGAGGGACAAGCGGACTGAAGTTTGATGGACGTGTCAGGATCCAATCGTAATGAGCAGCCCCGTCAACGTGTTTGGACCGTGTTTTCCCATGATTTCGCCCTCTAGACTGGACTAAAACATATCTTTTTTTGATAAACCTTCTATTTTACTGGCTGTAATGGGGTCGTGAAGAGGTTTTGAAGCAATACGGTAAAAAATGCTCCAGAAAAAAAATCTCCTATCCCACCTTTAAGACAACTGAGCAGCTGCTACTTATAATACAAACATTAGCTTAACTAACCCTATCTATCTTAATATCTTCAGCTTTCCAAATGGCAAATTAAACTTGTAAAGCTTGTAAAGGTGGTATTATAGTGTTCCACCAAAGAAACCTTATTTATACACAGTTATACAAAGTCTTTTCAGTTTATTGCCCAATCAATCAATGAGCAAGTTAGTTAGTGCTAACAATCTTTGCGATGGTCTTGATGTGATGGTCGTGTTTTTTCTAATTATGTCATAAATAAAGCACATTTATTGGATCTATGCAGAACAGAAAAATGCAAACTTTTAGTTCAGTTTAGAGGACAACCAAGTCCAGCTGCCCCAGATTTAACTCTTCCCAACGAAACATGACCTGGACGACAGAGAACCTTCACCGAATTTTAGAGGACATTGCGCACAGCTTCAGAGAACTAGTACAAATTCACAAACAAACCTTCCTCTTAGAGGCCAGACAGCCATGTTGGTTGTTTCCTCCATCCAACGGCAGAATGCACATGTTCACATCATCACAAACACAGGAAAGGTCTGCTCTGCCACAGCGGCTCAGATTCTATATTTTGTCTGGCTCTCGCGCATTCATGCAGGCCATTTGTGTAAACGATACCCACGTTCCTTTTCTCATGCACCCACAAGGTTGGCCACAACAACACAGCCTGCAGGCTTTCTCCCCCCACCCCAACAGAAAAAAAAAAATATTGTCATGGCTGGAAAAAAAAAAAGTATCTCGTGTCTGTGTGTGTGCTTTGGATAGGGGAGAGGAGACGTGGGGGTAGGAGGGGGGGGGCGGGGGGTGTAGGGGGCGGGCAACGGCTCCGGCATTATGTTGCATGAAATATCTTCAGCTGCCTCATCCATGAAACCCAATCCCCTCCTAGGGTGACTATGTTTGCTACTTTCTCACATCTCTGCATAACCTTATATTACAGCGTGTGTTTGTGTGGGCCGAAAGATGATTGATAGTTTAACTCGGGCTAATCACTTATGTGCCTGTTTACTGTATACCTTAAGCCGCTGGATTAGTTTGTATGTAAGGTGCTGCTTCCTCGCCGCTTGCACTGCTCAATTATTCTGTCTGTCACCTCACTCTGCCTGCTAACTTCCATGCCCTTTTTTTTGACTGTCCACTATTGATTCATAGAGACGTACCTTGGCTCTTTTTTTTTTTTTTTTATCACAGCACTTACTGTGTGTCTATTTTGCTGGCTTGCATGCAAAAGCCAGTTTGAGCAGAGAGATATCAACTGAAGGGAAAGTTTACTGAGAATTTACGTGCACAACAGCCACGCTCGTGGACAGTCTGGGGGATTAAAGTGAATGAAATTTAATTTCAGGGTGGAGTTTTGCTTTCAGCTGTAGGTAGAAGCTGCTCAACTGTCACACTATTACACGCAGCCGTTCGCTTTTTCTCGCTCCATCTTACACCCACGCATAACACCGATAAACATGCTTGCTCATTGGACACAGTGCCAAGATTAACTTAGGCAATTAGCAGTGATGAATTGCCCTCTGTTGGTGTGAAGCATGGCGGCGGAAATGTGTAGGTTCGGGCGATGGTTTGCTTCTTTGCGTTGAGTCAATCAGCCTTACATTCCACCAGAACACATGTCGTCCACATGTCATTTGGGGTTGGATTTTAAATGCTGCATGCAGGAGCCTTTTGCTGCAACATCAATTGTGATGAAATGTTGCTCACTGCTGTCGCAACAGCACCAACAATCTGCTTTTCTCTGCAGTTTGGTTTGAGTTCAGGAGTTTTTTGGGGCTTGGATTACTCAGAAAAATACTGGTTGATTGTAGACTGGTATGCTGTGGTTGAAATGTAGCTAGAAGGAGGACTAATTCAAAATCATGTTAAAAAGTTAAAAGTTAATAGCGGCTTATCATGTGTCATCAGCAGGGTGATTTATCATATTTCTTCATGCAAAATTAAAAATAACCCAAAATAATATAAGGTATGTAATTATCCTTATATATCCATCAATAAAAGAAACATAAGAACAATGTTTTCTGCTTCCACAATGTTTAAGAAAGCATTAGGCAGGGTAGTGAGGCAGCTCCAGCTTGTGTTTTACAGGTCGTTTCTGCCGCAGAGCAGGGCTTTTTGTTCACACCATGAAACCCCCACCCCCCGGAGACCCCAGACCTCCATCAGTGTCTTTCCCCGGGAGCTCCCTCCAGGCGCGAGGGGGCAGAGTGCCGCTTCATGTCAGCCCAGAAATGTCACATCACCTCAAACACACCACGCACACGTGCATGAATGTCTCCTCAGCACCCGGCCCCGTCGTTGCCTCCCTGCTCCTGAACACTCCACAATTTACTTTGCTGCAATTTACAGCAGCTGCCAAGGAGGGCGCGCACGCAAAATGAATAAGAGAAAAGGGTGTGTGTGTGTGTGTGTGTGTGTAATTTTGTGTTGTATATGTATGAATGTAGCTACTTGTGGAAATTTTGTGTGTGTGATGAAGTGTGTAATATGTCTGCATACTGCAGCTCGGGCTCAATGCTGGTTAGGAAGCCTTGAGGCCTGCCTGACACAGCTTCAGGGCACAGAGAGGAAGGTGATTATCTCATAGCTGCCAGCCATTCAGCTCAAATAAAGACAAAAGTAACTCCAGCTAACTAGGCGTCGAGATTGTAAAAGTGGAGACACACACACACACACACACATGAACTTGCATGCCTTTGTGTCTTTTGTTAAAATTGGTGTAGGTGTGATAAAACTAGACTTGTGCAAAAAGTGCAATAAAGAATTTACCTTTTTTAATTTGTAGGCTCATTTTACACATTTCAGGTGTCCTGCAATGATGACCTTGTGAGGTTCCAAGAAGAATTAGCCAATTGGAAATTCCCAATGAGTATGCCGGGCAGATGTTATTTGAGTGACTTATATTTAAAATAACATTTGGTACACCCTTTAAAAAAGGCATTTACTCCAAGGAAATTCTCCTGCGTCATTCTTCCTGTAATAAAAACTAAATTTAGAGATGACAACCTTGGTGATATGCTCAGATTTTTCATTTTTTAAATAACTGAAGCTGCTTACCTCGCTTTGATTTGCTGGTCTTTTATTTTGAAAAATTATACTCATTAAAGGACCATAAAGTGCCGCTACAGTTACCAGCCTCCCTGTTGAAAAACCATAGTTTTTGTGCAAATATCACAGCTGTAACCTTAAAATATGCCTGTGCATGTGTGTGTGTGAAAATCTCCTCGGTGCACTGCAAAACAGAAGTGAACCGGCGTTTGGGTGGCTTCTTGGAAACATGGAGGGTGGAAGGCAAAACTTGTCTGTTTTTTTTTCTGTCTTGCCTCTCGTACGCACAGTGCCAGGACTGCACCTTTATTTCAGGATTTGGGCTGAGCTCCGCTGCGCTCGTCTGTGTTTGTCTTTGGATTTGGAAAGCTTGCCTACGAGCGCCTTTCTTTCGGGAGATGCGGCTCTCTTGGCAGGTGACGGGCACACACACCTGGACGTGTATCTGTGCCCAGATGGAAGCTAGCGCGGTGGCAGCTGGTGTGACGTCCCCTCAGGACGGTGGAGTTGCCAGAGGGGAGCTAGGTGGCCGATGTCCTGCTCTGTCGGTCTTATAAGGAACTTCAGCTGGGTGGCAGCTGCAGTTTGCTGGCATGATGGGACAGCAATAAGGAAAAAAACAGAACTTTAAACAGAACAACACAACTGGCACTGAAACTGCATTACCCTGGTATGCTAAGGCAATGCAGTGATTGAGTTTCACTCTATCTATCTAGCTATCTAGCTATCTATCTATCTATCTATCTATCTATCTATCTATCTATCTATCTATCTATCTATCTATCTATCTATCTATCTATCTATCTATCTATCTATCTATCTATCTATCTATCTCTGTGTCTGTCTGTCTATCTGTCGTAATCCCATCTCCTTTATCTGTGTGTGGCACCCTGTGTGCGCCTCACGCCTCGTTCACAGTGCCAACACCTCATTAGTACAATATGCAAATGAACTGGCACAGGGCCAGAGGGTCAGAGCACAAACTGGAGACAGAATAATGGCACAATGGTGCATCTTTGTGTGTGCGCGTGTGTCCTCAAGTGCCTGCCCAGATTCATGTGTGTTTACCTGTCGTTTAGAGTGTCCGCGCGATGCGCGCGTGCTCGTGCCCGAGGAGGTGTGTGTGTGCGTGCGTGTGTGTGTTTGTGTGTAAGAGGGATGGAAAATAGTTGAAATGGATCAGCCTGCATCTAATGTTCACTTAGTACACTGGCAGCTTATAAATAACCATGCCCCCCGTAATCTCTGGTTTTGTTTGCTTCAGCCTTTGGTGACAAAGTTAAAGAAAATCTCCCCTGTTACACTGTAAAATGTCAGCACTGAATAATGTTGTCAGATTCATACACTGTATCCTCTCTGGTACAAACAACAGCACTCTTCACAAGACAAAAGACAGGCAATATTTGATTCATGTCATGCTCGGAACGGGAAACTCTACCTGGGGGTGAGGAAAGCAGATGGAAGCACAGACAAACTCAATCAGTCGTTGGACGAAAAATGTAAAATATACACCAGAATTGCCCTTTGGTATCATTGAGAGATGAACAGAGCTGGAGGCCAAATTACTTGTGACAAATCAAAGGTTGCAGCGAGCAATTTCGAGGGAACTTGATATGAAAAGAGAGCTGCTCAGGCCAGTGGCTCACCTGTCAATGGCATAGGCTCAGTATGAAATGTCAGCTTGGGGGCTGCAAACGGCACGATGAACACGTATAATTGAGGTTAAATTTCCATTTCTGATAATGGCGGCTCAGTGCCCACTGGCTGTAAGGGATCAACCACTTTTTTCTTTCACACTGAGGTCTGTATTATATAAAAGTGCATTTCATTTAATGGAACACAATGGAGCAATTTGGCATTGTGCCAGGCAATGCTTCTCCAATAACTTCTTTGTAACAAAATTGCCCACACCTGGCATAACAGCATTGACTGCCTCAGTCTTCACACTGCGCGTAATGAATGACTCACAGAGTGCAGTGGCTCCTTTTCCAGCTCCAGAGTTTTTTTTGCATTGTAATATTACAGCATGGGAAATTAAATTTACAACAGCTACTGTTTGAGCAAATTGAATTTACTTTATCTAATCCAATTGTTATTTCTACAAGAATGCACGTTACTGTAAAATTCTGTTAAATACTGACCTTTAACGTGCAAAATGCAATTTCTAGAGTCACTATCTGCAGGGATTCCCCCGTTCACGGCTCCGTCTCAGAGCGCTGTAATGATCCAAGTCATGAAATGTTTGAGTTGGTCACGAACAATGTCTACTTGATTTGTTTTGATAAGTGTTGGTAGATGTGCTGCGTGAAACGTCAGTGTTTTCTTAGAAACTGTAATCATATCCAAACCCGGTAATGATTATGTTCTCTATGTTGAGGTCTTATTCGCCCTGTTTTGGTTGACTGAAATAGTGATAAGCTTGCCTCAAAAATATGACAAAAAGTCCCAGTTCGTCAAAAAAAAAAAGAAGAAAAAAAGTACATTGCACGAAGGAACTGATTGTTCCTGGGCTAAATTTATGGTTCAGTGGATGGACACAAGCCCTTACTCATCCGCACGGGCATTTTCACTTAGTTTGAATGATTCGATTGTAGACTGTAAGTCTCCAGTGACTGTAAGTCACATCAGCCTGTTGTTCCATGTCAGTGATGGCTGCTACAAAATAACGACACAAACCTGTATCAGTATGGCTGCCAACATGTACATCAAAATAAATCCAACACTGACTAATTCAGTACATTCAGCAAATTAAAAATAAGGTACACATTGATGAAGAAAATACACATTTACTGTAAGTGAGGCTTGCTGAATCAAGTAATGTCTATAGGCAATGTCTTTAGGTCCTACTGGTTTATGTCCTAACATGTAGAGCTTGATCTTATGGCATGCTAAATGTGTCCTTGCCACCTCTTGTCCTTGTCCTCTTGTTTGTTTGACTTGACCTTGAGGTCTTAATTCAAATGTCCCCCTCCTGCCCTTTGCCACAGTACCGTCCCTTACCTTTTGTTTCCTACTCATTTACATATTGTTTGATCGCGGCTGTCTCATCGTATAATAGTGCTTCGTTTCATTTGCTCAGGGTCAACAGGCTCTCTGCGTCTGTTAAGTTCACCAGTATGCTGGCATGCTTTAATAAACACACACCGCTACAGCAAACATGTGAACTGGACTTGAACAACTTCTTCAACAACATCCTTTGGATTCGGATTTAATTTACAGGCTTTATGCGGTGTGACTAAATGGCGCCAAGGTGCCCAGGTTAAAATAGCACATTTTGCTTGTTATTTCACTCTTCCTCAAAGACATTTTAACACGACCCAGTAGGAAAAGCACAAATGTAAGTAAATACAATTTGTTCACCGCAGCGTCTTACTTGTTACTCTGAGTCAGAGATAACTGATGGTCACTGACGGCCCTCCCGCTAGCTAAAAAGAACTACAGATGTGCCAACAAACTGTTTGCACAATGGCTTTAAATGCACCACAGTTAGCAGTTACTTCAAAATAAAATCCAATATCAACACTAATGCAATCGATTCAGCTGTTTTTTTTAGGCATTAACACAACATTTATTTGTATCTAGTGTCACTGTTACAATACATAACACAAGAGGAGTATTTATTGGCAGGAATGGAATATTCATATTCAATATAATATTCATTAATATGTTTCCATTAGTGTATAATCACCAGGAAATAAGAATTGTTTTTGTTGTCTGGAAAATAGCCCTTTATATCTACAGGATGAGCAGGTCCTCTTTCAGTCCACCATGTTTTTTTTGTTTGTTTTTTACAGTAGCCCAACACAGACAAACACTGATCTAAATATGGCCTTTTGGATTTAATCTCATTTTCGTGGCCAGAGTTTTTCTTACATCCTTGTAAGGAGAGGTTGAGGCGTGGGAGAGTGGGAGAGTATTCGGTCGGTTGCTGAAATTAAAATGTCCAACTTCACAGCAGAGAAAAAAACTGTTTTCTGTTCATGAGGCTAAATTTCTATAATCAATAGAAATCATATTAAGGCTTAAAGTTACGCGTAATCGATTGACAGCTCCACCCATGCTCCATGTCCTCGCACATATTTAGGTTACCTTCACAACTCTTTAGAAACCTGTAGGTGACGGATACGACGACCTGTACTGTCTTTGGTTTAACATGTGGTGTGGCTACAAGGTCAGTAGAGGGGGTAACCGTCATGGGATGAACGTTTGCCGATATTGCATGAATGCAGAATGATGGAACCATTGATAATATTAATAGCAACACTTGTGGTTTTCCTACACCAGCAAGGTGAAGCAGAGTTGAAATCATTTAATTTCTTCCTTTAACTTATCACCAAGAATAAGATGAGTCACCTGTGTGGCTGTGCAGGGTCTTTAAATGTTGTATCTGTTGACTTACTAATGACTCTTGGAAGTACACTACCATTAACCAGGGAAATGCTAGTGCAAATATTTCTGTTAAAAAAGCTCCCGTATATTTTATTTCTTCATGTTAGTGTAGAATGGTATTACTAAATTTCTTTTTTTTCTTCAATTTATGTATGTTTAACTTCCCTTTTTCTCCTACATGGGTGTTTGGTGGAACACGCACTTGGTCGTAAGCAGCACTATGATCGTTTTGCAAACTCCTCAACCATGCACATGCATGCCCGCACATACACACTCACAGTTTTTTTGGTTGCAGAGAATCCTGTTGATTGGTTTGTCCGCAAACCAATGACTGTGTTCACCCATTTTTAGAGTTCACCATTTCTGTTCATCTTTTCTCAGTGTTGTTTTCCATTTCTGAGTTTCCTTGTTGCCTCTGTTCACCTGTTTATTTTTTGTCCATTCGTAAAAAGAAGCCATTATTTCTCCCCCCCAGGCGAGAGACGACGATGGCCTCGGTGGGAAATTACCCCAGCACAGCTTTACTCAGGACACGCCCAGGCTTGTCTTCAAGACAAACAGCGATGTGCTTGTAAGGACCATAACCATTTAACACCAGATAGTTTAAGCCTAACGGCTGATGCACAAATATGTTTTGATGTTGTTGTTTTTTTTTGTTATAAGTGTATAATTTTTAGTCAGTTCTTCTTGACATGTCAATGGACTGTTTCACATTTGGGCATTACTGTAAAAGTAGACTTCATCCAGCCGACTCAACCCAAAAATAAGAGACGGTACACCAGCAGCACTCATGCTTTTCAATGATTTTAAGTTTGAGCCTGTCATAACTGTTTTCATGCGTGATCATTTGAGTTACTCATTTTCCTTATACGTCATGTGTGACTTCATGTTGGGGATTTGTAGAAGTTATCAGACAAATGTAAAATTAAAATTGCTTGATTATTGCAATCATAAGACATTTATGATGCACCTAAGGTGTTGATTTGTTTGTTTGTTTTTATTGAGCAATGTGAAATATATATATGTTTTACCTAGATCATTCATAATTTAGAGAAGAAAAACAGTTTGGTAGACCCTTCATCACGACAAAAAGACAATGAAATATATGACATCAACATGCTGCGCAGGTTTTAAAAAAACATTTGTATTTAGTAAAACTTATTTTTAGAGTTTGAGGCATCATTTCTATGGCATAATAATGATGTTGAACAAGTTAATCACTCAGATGTGGCAACATCACTAACAAGAAGTCAGATGGGGCAAGAATCACAAGCTGCCAACCATCAAAGCACTCCTGGGTCAGCCTGCACAGTCTGCACTATACTTTGTGCACATATTTCCTTTCTCGTGTGCTCACGTTTGGTTTTACTGCATACATCATTTGGTAGATAATTTGGCTTGACTGCTCATGTCTTGCCCCATTGGTCATCTTATTAGAAATGTTGCTGCGTTCCCTAAGCTAAGAAATTACTTTAGTGAGTACAATGTTATCTTAACTGAGAGAAACGCAGCTGTACAGAGCCACAAAAAAAGAGACCCACGTTGTAAACGACTACATTTTTCCTTTAAAACTGCAATTTGACATCTTAGGAACTGTGTTCATTGGCCTTTTTGCTAACAGATGATAAGATCAATACCACTTTATACCTTTTATATCACCTTTATATCTTCCTAGCTCAGCCTGAATGTTGAAATCTATCTAACAGTACCTCTTTTGTTTAATCTATACAAAAACCTATAAACATGTCTTCTCATCTCTGTGAGGTTGCCAGCTGGACACTCCAGGAAGTAACTGCCCCCAACCAAGAAATAGTTCAGCACATAATCCCTCCTAAACCTGAGGTGCATTGTTTTTGTACTTTGGTTTTTGCACGGATTAAACTAATGAGATATAAGGTGTTTATAAGTGAGCTTCAGAGGTGCTAGGAAGCAGATTTAGCTGTTTCCCCTTTCCAAGTCTTTATACTAACACAAGCTAATGAGAGTGGTGTTGATCTTCTTATCGAACTTTCTGCCAGAAATTGAATTTTTCCCAGCAACAAACTTTAGACAAAGACATCCCATGTGGAAACGCAGACATGGTACACATGTACCAGACAGCCACATGCCAGCAGTGATATTTGGCCTCATGGAGGCTCAGTCTGCTGCACGCGTGACGTTCAAACAAAATCCACCGGCAGCTCTGTCTCATCATTCTTACAGATGGAGCTGTTTTACTCACTGTGCGTGCGTGAGTGTGTGCTGTGAAATATAGTGTAATCGAGGTTCACCTGGCCAAGTGAGAATGGCTTTTGCATGTCACATCTATAATAACTGATGGTGATGGCTGTAAGAGTTCAGGCCTCACAGGGAGAGTTGTTCTGGTCTTCTTTGGCCTTTTTAGTTTAAACTCTTCGTGTTCCATTCGGGTTTTAATGAAGAAGTGTGATACACAGTTTAGCCAAAATACAGTAAAACGCTGGGAAAGGATATGAAACAGATATATTTCCCCTTCTGTAAGCCAGATAATTATAACCATCATGATAGATACTTCAATAAATGAGGCCACTGTAAACTGATATTTTGGCTAATCATAGTAACAAGTCCACATGTTACAGATGGTCTGTTAAGCGCTGCCAAAGTTTAATTTTCTTGTGTAAACTTCAGTGGAATCTTTATTCTGTTTTCTTTTTTCCAATGGACCAGGTGCTTTATGATGGCAGTCTACGACTACGTATTCTAGTTTTTGGACTCAGTCCACAGTGCAACAGGCGCAGTGTTTCTGTTTGCCTTCTTCAACATCACTGATGGACTCGAATTGTCATGAGAGGGTACTTTGCTGCAGATTGTTTGGACCAAGAGACGACTTAACTAAAAAATCAAGCGACTGGCTCGCCTCAAGCACCTGGTTCATTTTCATGGGTTTAATCCTTGTGTTTTGCACTATGTGATTATACCAGCAATCTGAGAAGTGTCAAAAGAATCACATAACGACCTTAACAGGGGGATATACAAGCCTGTCCCTTTTTTTCACTTTTTACTGCTTAACCCTCTTCACTCTGAGAAACCTCTTCATCCTACATATAAAACCACTTCAGGCACGACAGCCTCTTATGAAACTTTACAATCTCTGCAACGTCTGAAACCCTCCAAACCTCTTAACCCTCTGCATCTTTCCCCTCTTCTCCCTCTTTATTATCTAAATCCTGTGCAATCTCTTTAACATCTGCAGCCTCTTCCTCTTCCTCGCGGCCTGAAACTTTCTCGTCCTCCTCTGCAACCTGTTGCTCCACAACCTTCATTTCTGACTCACATATTGCAGCAATTAAAATGCTCTTCATCCAGTCCCTTAACCCCCGAGAATGAAGAAACACCTCACCTAACTTGTTAATGTAAACTAATTATACACTCTAATCTAGCTGTTGCCCGATCTTGGCATTCTTAAATGTCACTGGGTTTGGGGGTTAGAGGGGGAAGAAAGCGATGACTGCCGAGGTGAACGCACTTGTTTGGAAGTATGATAATTGTTGTAATGCAAATGGTTAAACTGCACCACCAGTACTGGTTCGTTGGCCACGATGGAAATAAATGACCATAATTACATTGAACTGCAAACATCTGTGTACAAAGTGAGGAGAGAGTGTGCGAGAGAGAGAGTGGAAAAAAAAAAAAAATCACAACTCCATTAGCGTAATGCGCAGTGAAATTTCACTCACAGTGCAGAAAGTCGTTAAGTGCTCTCCATCTGTCTTTCAGAGTCGAGGAAAATTTCAGCACATTTATTATTTAGAATATCCCGGGCCTACCATTATCAAGCTCAACTTGCGAGAGCACCTTTTTGACTTTTACTCAGTCATGGCTCATTGAATTAGCCAGGACTAAATGGGCAGTTAAAACGTGTAGAATTCAAGGGACTGACATCTGAGCACCACCAGCGTACTGGTTAAGCATTGCGTGATTCCTTATGTTCTCTAGCTGCTTGTCCCGAGCTCTATTTGCATGTTCATTTGAAAAATTCCCTCTGAATTGCATTTGGGCACATTATTCCCACTGAGTTCGACTGCGTATTGACTTTGAACTGCAAAAGCAGAACTACGGTGCATCTTTTAAATCTTTTGTCCTTCCACACGATTCAGTCAACCTTTCACCAGACGATCTGATGTAAAACACATGATCTATGCAAAGAACCTGATGTTTTACATGTGTAGCAGCTGAAGGGCAGTATGCTATGCATTCTTTTGAATTCCTGGCCAGTGCTACAGTGCATCTGCCCAAGCAGCCCATGTGAGTCCACTGTCTTTCAGCTGCTGCCAGATTTCAGGATCCTGCCAAATAAACCAATGTTGCTATGCAGCATGAAGAAGGAGTTTATCCACCTTCCGGTTCGCATCCCTCAACTTATTAACATTCAGCTGGGGGGTTTAAGGGTCTGTGTGATGGATGGATGTCGTTGAGGGGTCTGACAACTGATTAATGCCTTAATTATCTCCAGCGAGGACCTGCCACTCCTCCCTGAGCTGACAGAGTGAGCTGTGTGTGGCCTGACGAGTAACGCCGTGTTCAGGGCTCGCCCACTGCTATCCGCTCTACCAGGGTCACATTCATTTTCTTCCCAAAGAAAAATTTGCACTTTTTGTGCTGAAAAGGTGTACAACAGTGATGAAACAGTGTAGCAGGGTGTTTTGGGATCTTTGCCACTGCAGTGAGCAAGAAAGACAACTTTTCAATTTAGCCTCCTCATGAGTGAATCCGATTCTGGTTTGCTGATCCTGCCTTAACGCACAACATATGATGAGAAATTGAAAGTTTATCTGAAAGTCATTCTCACAGCCATGTTAAAGAACAAGAACAATAATTGATTTAGATTAGTTAAAAAAACAAAACAGACTCGTTACTGCAGAATTTTATTAGTACAGTATGATAAGATGGCATGTGCAGTTCATTGTTATATGATTGGATATCAGTGAATTAGGAATAGAAGAATTCAAAGTATTCATGATCTACTGTTGAGACAGTTGAGAGGTGTTAACAGTTCTGAAGAATGTATTGTGTTTTATTATATGGTTAGGAGTTCATGTTATCTTGTCTAGACCTTGCCTTTATATGTTGTATCGGTATATATTAATACCAGCATGATGCTCTTGTCTCTGTTTTTTGGAGATACCGTATCGTGCATTGGATTCTGGTCTTTTGAGGCTACTGATAAACACTGTAACATTGTTGAATAATTGTCTAAACTGGCAACAAACAGTACAGTTTCCAACACAATACAGTATGTTTCCAGACTGTCCTCCTTAAGACATTATGCATTTGTGTCACGTTCCATTACTACATGCAAAAATGGCAATACTTCTGCACAAAAAGAGCGTAGACTGTTAAAAACTCTGATGGAAGCTCATGCTATCTAATTTTAATTGATTGACACCAAAACCTCACACTTATCATCAATTTTTTACGTCTGTGACACACTTTCAGCAATAATCAGCACTGTAGCGATTACCAAAATTGTCACACCTTGTAGAGACACTTACACTTCTTTGTGAACTTCAGAGCTTACGTGACAAAATTAGACAGTTCAGCATTAAGCTATTGCAACAATAACCTGAGCCAGGCTAAACTTGATAGAGATTTAAAGTAAATCATGACAAAAATGTCAAAATGTCTCATCAGCTCATTACTGATCTGGGGAGTGAAGTGCAAAATGCTGTGACATTTAGTATTGATTAGTTCTTTGGGATAAGCATTATATCTTTCTAGCATTTTAAATGACTTATCTATAATGTCTGTCTCCTTTGGTACCAAGTGTGGTAGGCTATTTGACGGAGGGATCTGTGGTCTAAGACTGAGAGTGTCTCTATTGCTAACAGAAGGTGTAAATGGAAATTCCCTGTTAGAATAGAAAGTTTAAGACAAAGTCATTTCAGTAGCACTCCGCGGCAGAATGCCATCAGATGCACATTTACCTCTGAGTACATAAACAACGGCATCACTTTAGACACATGCACCCACCCACATTACATTACAGGCGGGTAAAGTTATATTAACTTGAAAGCTGAGTGTTTGCTCTTGACAGATCTGTAAAAGTATTTTTAAAACATCAGCTCCCTTAAAAAGAATCTCTTTGAAATGTCTTTATCACCAGGTGGTTTGGAGCTTCTGCTCACCAGAGTACTTCATAGGAAATTGTGTTGTATTACATAAAAAACAAACTTGAAGCCTTTTGTACGCAGAGTGACAGATGCTGATGCATTGTGTGTACTATGTGTGATTTCTCTTCCAGGTGTGTGACTGGTGCAAACATATTCGCCACACTAAGGAGTACCTGGACTTTGGTGCTGGTGAGCGGAGGCTGCAGTTCTGCAGTGCCAAATGCCTGAACCAATATAAGATGGACATTTTCTACAAGGAGACCCAGGCTGCGCTACCTGGAGCACTGTGTAACCCAGGACATGGGGCTGGTGGGGAGGGTAAACTAGAGTGCAGTGGAGGGGTACAGCTACTCACTCCTGAATCTTGGGGAACGCCGTTAACGGACCTTCGGCGTAAAGCTCCCTCACCAGGGGGGCCTTCCACCACCTCCGGTTTTGCCCCATCCAGTTCTTCTGCCACTTCACCCTCAGACACTGCTGCCGTCTGCTCGCCATCCTCCTCCTCCTCAGCCAAGATCCCCACACCCAGACCTCACGAGAGCCCTACACTTCCCCCTCCACCTGTTCCTACTTTGCACCCACCTGTCGGGGTTCCTCCTGGTAGCCCTCCCATGGTGATGACACCCCGGGGACCCATGCCCCTGCCTCTGTTCATGGAACATCAAATGATGCAGCAGATGCGGCCCCCATTTCTTCGCCCCTCTGCCCACCCTGGAGGGCCCAATAGCCCCCTGTCAAACCCTATTATCCCTGGTATTGGTCCACCACCTCCTCCGAGGACCATTGGTCCAGCATCAAGCCCCATGCACAGGCCCCTGCTGTCTCCACATGTCCACCCCTCATCAAATCCTAACCCAGGCATGATGCCCCCCCATCCTGGTATACCTTTACCAGGCCTGCCCCCTTTCCCCCCAGTCAATATGATGCCCAATGGACGCATTCCTCTGCCCCCAATGATGAACTTTGGCATGCCATCCTTGGCCCCATTGGTACCCCCACCAACTCTCTTGGTCCCTTACCCTGTCATTGTACCCCTTCCAGTCCCAATCCCTATTCCAATACCAATTCCCTTCAGCCCCAAAGCTTCCAGGGACCAGCAGGAGAGAAGTGGCTCTGTCCGCAGTGCTCCAGAGTCCTCTGAAGCTTCAGCTTCTGGGCCACACTCTCCAAGTTCCTCTGGTGGTGAAAGAGGTGAGCAGAAAGTAGAGCCAGCTGGTACAGAGCATCTCTCTCCTATACACTCAGAGAGAAGCAGGATGGCATTAGTGGACTTGACTGTAAAGGCAGAGGACAATTCAGGCAATTTGTGTTTAACCAGTGGCCCTGGGCCAATGGAGGGAGTGATTGATCTAACTGTGGGCCAGAGGTCATGCCAACAACAGGTAATTCAGAGGATGATACCTGGGGTCCAGGTCAAAGTAGAGCCAGAGGCCGAATCAAGATCTCCACCAGCTGCTGGGTTTGGGAGGGAAGAGAAGGGTAGTCATGAAGGTGCAGAAGGGGGGCTTTCACAGAGCCTCCTTGGTGCCAGTACAGAGCTGGAAGGGGCCACACTCCCAAACACACTGGAATCATCAGGCCCACCCTCCAGCAACAGCAGCCCTTCTTGCAATGCAGATCCTTCAGTGAACCAGCTAAATCCCTGTATCTCTAACATCACCCCATCGCCCTTACCCAGCACAGCACAGAACCAACCCCAGCCCCTGCCCCAGCTCCAAACTAGCCCTGCTGCACCATGTAATGTCATAGTGAATGGTACAGGATGGCATTCGCTTCTTTCTTCTGCCTTTGAGTCTTGCCCTGACCGAAGAGGAGACAGTGTTGCAGGAGAAGGAGAGGCAGAGGAGCAGCCAGCCAATGGTGAACTGGAACGTGAGGCACTGAAAGAGAACAATTGCTCAGTTGGAGATTGGGAGCCGGGGAAGCGGGGCCCGGTGCAAGATGAGATGGCGGACACAGTGGAGGGTAAGCCAGACCCTGACTCCAACTTGGAGGAGGGTGAGCATGCCTATGCCCTGCCACTGCTGTCTGCCGGAGGCTGTGTGGTCATCCAGCCTGTGCCAAAGCCCGGCACTGACAAGACGGCCATCCTGTCCTGCTCCATCAGTGCCCCTTTATCAGCAGCTGGGAGCCCCGAGCTGGAGCCGCCGCTGAAGAGGAGGTGTCTGCGAATCCGCAATCAAAACAAATGAGGTGGGTTCATCCCTCTGTGCTCACAGAAACACTTTCATGCAGTTGTGATCAATCTATATTTAAGTATAAATTTACATTGATTTATTCACATGGAATTTTGTAATTCACTGTGGGGTACTCATCAAATAGTCGGTTTTGATGTCTCTCACTCTCCAGTGTATAGTTCTAAACTGTTAACTAAGTAGTTTACAATTTATGCTTAATCTTACCTTCTTAATAATTGGGAAATTCTCACAATAGGGTTATTTTACATTTGGTCCCGTGTAGAATATTGAAATGCTGTCGGACCTGTCCGCCTCTCTCGCCCAGTGTCAGCTGGGCAAGACAATGGACGGAAGGAGAGACAATAAGACTGATTCAGTTCATCAGAATTTCACAATGTGATGCTTGATTCAAGGGTAGACCCAGTGTGACCTCACATAGACAGTATGGATGAGGTCAAACAAGCATTGACTGAATTATTATCCAAAGACTTGACTTGACTCTGACAGACAGAGCGCAGGTGATGTATTTGGCTGTCACCTGAAGGAGCACTCACAGGGCATTTAAAAAGGTTAATGATGATCTTCTTAAAAGGAGGTGCTAATACATCTGTTATGGCAGAGATTATGTCAGGACTTCCCCAAGTGTCTTATATGTAAGTTTCCATAATGTAAACATATGTTCACACAAGCCTGCACATTTCTCTTTCTTTACTCTGACTGGCGGGTTACCTTCATGAGCTTCAGAGAGGAAATGGGAAGTCTTTCATGATAAAGGATGTATTCAGTACATTAATACAAATGTAACGATGCACTGCTCGAGTTATTAATTAAATGAAATTGTATTCAAGAGCAATTGAAGGCCAATTCAAGTTGTGGTAACATGAGGTGAGTGCTCTGAATTAGAGTAATTAATACCAACAAAAGATGGAAATCAAGCCCCATGCACCGTCAGTACTGATGAAAGCAGCTGAAATGAGTCATAGAAGTGATGTAGAAAATGTGGTGCGACCTTCAGATGGCTTCAGGTGTCCAATTTTTGATTACTGATAAGGGCAAACCTGTATTATGTATTAATGAAATATCTAAAACATTATGCAAAATTTATGTCACCAGAGAAACAGACGCTGAATATTTCATTCTTTATTTGTCCAAAAATATCCTTGAGCTGATTGCATGTACCATGTAAGAGAGTAAACCCAAAATTAGGAAGCATTGCTGAAAATCTGCATTTTCACCAAAGCTGTGTTTGTTTGGGTCTTCCATAAGCCCTATTGCTCTGAGTTGGACTGAACACCTCCTATTCTCCCACTTAGCTTAAATTCAAAGTTGGGGCTGCTTGACTTCATGCATCGACTTTACAAATACAACAAATACAGCCGTGAGGGGAGGGGGAGGGGGGGCAGTGACTCAGTCTAATTCTCCTCCCACTCTGTTTCACAGATGGACGCTCTGAGGACCACAGTGCCATCAACGACACTCACTTGTCCACCCCCCACCTCCAAATCCCACCCCTCCCAAACCACACCACCGCACACGTGCACCCACAAACATTTTTCTCGTCCTCGCTCATCGTCCAGTCTACCAGCACCACAAATCGCCTTCGACGACTGATGAGAGTCCAACCAAACATGTTGATGATGTGTATCATAGTAGAGCAGACAGGACTCCTTTTGTCTGTGTGACAGACACTCTGATGGACTGAACTTCTACAGACTTGATGTCATGGCCAGCAGGATCGCTTGACCTTTGAACTGCAGACAGTATCCCTGCAGTATCTGCTGCTTCTCTCCTCATTTAGAGACTCTCAGCCCACACTGGCTCTCATAGCGTACCCACCCTCCCCTATCAAAGCAAGTGCTGTCTGTATTGTCTGTTGCAGTGGATCGCACTATAGTGTCCTGTATTCAAAGCTGCTGGTGGGACATTAGTGAAGGAGCCACGCGGAGAGATTTCCATCCTTCAATGAAATGCTCCTGTTTCGGTCCAGCCTGGTGCCACAGCACAGGTACAAAATCTGCTCCAGTAAGTGTGTTTTTTTAATTTGTCACAGAGGCATTGCCGGATTTCACAAAGTTTAGATTGCAGAGAGAAAAAAAGAAAGGCAGAAATTCTGCTTTATCTTCTTGGCCTTTTGCTTGAGCACAACTAGCAAAAATGTGCTTGCCAAAGTAACACAAAGTGTTCTGGGTGATTGTGACCGGCGGTAGCTAAAAAAGAAGCACAAACATGAATCTGGTTCATGTAAAATGATTGAAAGACAATATAAAAAGAGATTTCAATCAGAGGCAATGAAACAGTCCTTGGACATAAAATGACCAATTGTGTTGAGAATTATTCCTACTGAATCAGCAAACTGGAGGATAAAATATTAACCTTCACCAGCAAAGTAATGGTGTGTGGGTGGAATCATGCAATCTCTGCCATTTTCCTGTGGCATCTATTCGTTTGCTCTTAAACTTCACTGAATTTAAATATGTATTGTTACAAAAGAATGAGACGGAGTTGTCAGGATAATCATTCCTACAGTACCATTGACAGTTTCACAGCCCCTCGGGAATGCCGTCTGTGTGCTCAAACGTTAAGCCGTGATAGTAACAGTAATAAGGGCCCCTGCTGTTTTCAAGGCTTACTGCAACTCCAATAGAACTGGGAAGGCATAGCAATGTCGAAACTCTGCCAACCTGCAGTGGGTACTCTCTACCACAGGCTAGTTCTTTTCTATAATACATTACCAGTGATGTTCCTGTAATGGGTTAGTTTGAGACTGACTGCACTGAATTTACAGGGGGCACGGGGAAGCCAGCTCTTTCATAAATTATTCTTTTGGGACCTGAAGGAAAACTGCTCAAGGAACAGGACAGAAATATTTCTACAATAAACAAACTGAAGATAAACTCATTTTGGAAATAATTTGAGAAATATTTAAAACGTCGCCTCTTGCTTGTCCACCAGTTCTGCCAAGATGTTTAATTTTATTGGCAATTATTTTTGTTTTAAGCCAATTTTAGCCGCCACGTTTTCCTTGATTTCGTGTCACTTAGTGTACAGCTTTTCTGGACAGTTTAAGTAAAACGTAGCACAACTGTCGCCCATCCAGTTTGATCTGATCCAGTTACACCTCAGCTTAAGCCTGTGAGCCTGGACTCCATTAAACAAAGCCAGCATTTAGTTTACACTCCTATGGAGGAGGTACATTGTACCAGTGCGAGACAAGGTATTATCATTTGCCAAAGGCCTCTGGTGTGTTGAAGCAAAACATGTCACCTAGTTTTCAGTGGAAATTGGATTTCAAACTGAAGATTTGACCAGATAATTTATAGTTGCCAAAATCACAAGCACTTATTTTAAAAAAAAGACAAAGTTATATTGGAAAATACAAAACCAGTATTACCCTGCTGTCTCTCTTTATGGTTTATTGAACACATAAAAGCATATGATATACCACTATGTGCATACAGTCAAATACAAATATGGATTAAAAGGGTAATGGTGCTCTTGAGTGATCCCTGATGATGACTTACATCAAATGTGTGCATTGCTTTGCAGTCCTATCTCACTGTTTTCCTGTAGCCTGTTGTTTTAGTTCATTCTGTCACGGTGAGACATCCTGTGATTTATTCTGTGTCCAAATGAGGCCCAACAGTTACTCATATACATATTAACATGTCACAGGCACACCTACAACACTCATACTCATGTCACACACGCATACACACACAATGCACATAGTAAATTTAACGGTGCGTACGTGTGCGAGGCAGGTGCAAGCAGAGAGCCCAGTTGAGATTACAGAGTGTTGACTCAGAGTAAGCAGTGTGCAACTCTATCTGTTGCCTGTTAGTCAGGCATTTAGGCTTAGCTTGCTGCTTGCCAAGGCCCAGCTTTGGTGTCACTTTAAGCATTTCCTTGCCCCTGCTTCGTTTCTCTTCAAGCAAAGGCAGTGAAAAAGCTCTGTTTTTGTTCTTGTCTGTCTGTTGCAACATAACTCTTTCACGTGTATCATAAGCACCGCGTTTCTAAGATTACGGTTCATATCAGAAGAATAGGTATTGAGCAATTACACCTCTGCACCAAGTCTGAGATTTGTCTGTCAAGCTGTCAGTCGTCTAATCCAGGAGCTTGCTAGTGAAAGATCTGAAACCGGGGTTGATGTAACCCTGAAATCGTACCCGGAAGATTCTGCGCTGTTTAACAAATGTGGGAGACGTACAAAACAAGGTCCATGGCCAGGATTTCAGAGGTCATGAGCCAGAAAATAAACAAAGTAACAAATAACTTCAATTTATTTGGATATTTTTATTTATTCAGTTAACTGTACATTTTATTTTATCAAACTTTTTGATATTATATATTTATTATAATTTATACAATGTAAAGCCTCCCCAGGTTGCAAAGACATGCAGGAGACATGACCTCAGTCATCTATGGTAGCTACAGCCCTCTACACCATGCAGTTAAAGGTGAAGGTGAAAGGCTGTTGTGTTGGTTTTCAAAATGGTCTGTGTGTCCTGGTTAGCTCCTGGTTAGCATACACTGCTAGCATTTTCAAAAACAGGAAGACTGATAGAATGAAGACAGTGTTGTTATTATGCAACACGTAGACTGATACATGTTCGTCTGTGTAGGCAGACTGCCATGAAACGTATACTAATCAGAGGATGAACCCGCTCCAATTTGGCCTCTCCATTAGCTTTCCTCTAGCGCCACCCTCAGGACAAAATATCATCTTTGTACAGTTAATGACCAGATTGGTCATTAATAGCTTGACATTTTGGGAAATGCACTTGTTCACTTGCTTGATTGTTACCGCTCTCGTGCCAGTCAAATGTGAAGCTACAACAAGGTGTTGGCTAGCTTAGCTTAGCATAAAGACTGGAAACAGGAAGAAACAGCCATCCTGGCTCTGTCCAAAGGAAAAAAAAAACCTACCAGCACTTCTAAAGCTAATTAACACGTTATATCTGTCTGTTTCTAGTCTTTATGCAAAGCCTGTGAACATGCTGCTGGCTGTAGCTTCATAAGTGCATTTTCCAGAATGTAGATTATTCCTTTAAATAAAAGCTAATTGTTTTGGTGACTTTTTCATGACCTTTCTTCTCCAACATCAGACTTACTATTTTAGTCTGACTACTGGCTCTTCTCCCAGAATGTATTTATTTTTACCAGAAATGTTACACTGATTTAAAAAAAAAAGGTGAAAGTTTTACTGAGAGACTTACCAAAAGTATTGCTATGTCTGCTTTTTCTCCTGCTTGACGACTTCACACACACGCACACACATACACACACACGCAGACACAACAACATGCATGTTATGTCTGATCCTAATCTGCACCATGTTGGCATTGCAAATGGTATACTGTCCATGTCTGAGACAGATATTAGAGAGCCTAACTCTCGAGTGGAAATCCTGGACCACTGAGTCAGTCTTTGTGGCGGCAAGCAGACTTGTGACAAATCTCCAGCATTCCTTTTTTGATGATGGACTACAGGCCTGGTCAACAGCCTGAATTATGCAATGACAACTAACTCCTACCCTAATATAGACGAGTAGTCCACAGACAAAAAAACAAAACAAAAAAAAAAACATGACATGACTTCATGTTACTTTTCAAAAACAACAGAGAAGTTGCCTTAACTCTTGCTTGTATAATCTCTACAGTTAAGACAATGATACTCGCTTGTAAAGAAGACTCTCCCTTCTTTGTACAAAATGAAATATACCAGAAACAACAACTTTGTTATCTTGCTAGTGTCAATGTATAGATGATCAGCTTTTTTCTGTAACTTGTATGAACCCTCACATTTTTGCTAAGAAGAGTACCCTCCTCCCAAATTCCTCGTTCCTAAACATCCAATCTGTTCAACGTTTTAACTTGTGGTGGACTGTCAATCTTTTTGTGTACATTTTATAGTATTATTTATTGTTGACAAGTTTTGCATTTGCAAATAATAAAAAAAAGTGACGGTGGTTTAACCTGAGCATTCTATTCCAATGTAAATGCCTGGTGAACAGTGAAAAGCTTTTTTTAATTATTAAAATGGAGAAAACAGTGATATGAGGAGATGATCTTCTGTCTTTTTATTATGACGTTGTAACATGTACATAACATGTGGCCAAAATTGCTTTGGAAAATAATCATTTTTTGTGTTGTAACAGTATTTGTTTTATCCAGTGAATTGCTCATGAAGACAAATAAATAAGAGGCACACACAACTTTGTTTCAGATGGGTCATATCTGCTCATTCTTTGGGAGGAACCTGCACGCACGAAGGTCACGTTCACGTCAATGTCCACTCAGTAAAAGGTGCCATCATTCGTTTAGCATTACTTATTAGGAGACTTTGACTTGACAGAGCTCCACCCAGAATCAGTGAAAACGCATGAAAACGTGTCACAATGAAGTGACATTGTTAAACTACATTTTTCCTTAAACACTGGCAAAAAAAGCTGTTTAATGTGACAAATGTGACATTTTCTGGCAAAATAAACAGTAGTTTAGAGTAATTATTTGTTTACTGTGTATGAACAGCATCTGAAAACATTTGAGAAATCATGGCTTATAAGCTACACATTGTCAATTCTCAATTCTGAATAAAGTTTTAAAAAGGCTGAAAAATGCAAACAAACCCAGCACCCACGAGTCAAATACAGTCATGCCAACAGCTCTAAAAGGTTCTTAATAATGAATGGAAAAGTGATTACATGTTAAAACACATTTTAGAATAGTGAATCATTCATTACTTAGTCTGTTAGTCTTTGGTTAAACTATTTAAATACTGATGACTATGATGGAGGGGATAAAAAAAACAGCACTATATAATGAGCTCATACTATAGATCATAGAGATACAAAGATTCAGTGTTTAACAAATCCAGTTGCTTTGATCTCATTTGTTAGCTGAGGAGTTGGAGGCATATCTGACTTTTAGGTCACAGCTCTGCAGATGAGAAATGTAGATTGGATGGTCTCTAGCTCCATCTTATGGTTTCTGAAAGTATGGTCTCCTTCCTTAAGGCACACGTTACAATTTTTCACATAAGGAAGGGACAAAATAACACAAACACATGGCAATGTAGACAATATATGATACAAGAGGGAATAAACATATATTACATATCACATGTCATCTTTATCACATATACATTGACCAACATATAAGTAGAGGTATTTTATTAGTTTTTTTTCCCTTTCAGCTCTATTTAGAAATTACAGTATCTTATCATATCTTATTTTAGATACGGAGATCTTTTGATTTTTTTCTTTTCAGCACATGACATAGAACAATGCAAAGTCCTGGACTTATTTCACTGGGTTTACAGTGCAAATATTGCAATTCAGGAACAATAAATGACTGTTAATCTTTATAATATTGTTATGAACGTTATTAACATATATATGTTTTTAATTCTCCTTCAGTAGTCCTAATGTTATAATAATACATCAGTAGGTCTTGTCATGTCACGGAAGGAAAAGCACGAGTGTAAATAATAAAGTTAATGAGGGCTGAATTCCATTTAGCTGCTTCAGTTTCCTGGTATTGTGCATGTCGGTTCACAGTTACATCATCATGTCCCCGTGGAAAACTCTGGGAAGTCCAAATGAGCCATCGTTAATGTTATTACTGACACCTGTGCTTTTCCTGCTGCACAAGTCAAAATGTGTGGCGTGAAAATACGCCTAGAACGGTATGTTTCTGCTCAAACCAAGATATTTAAACCTATTCAAACTTAACATGCTTATTTCAGGGGGAAAAAAAGAAACTTTTACAAAAAACAATGAGAATTTTTCTCAGGCATGACCATAGTCAGCAAGGGTATGGTTTATTTCGTATTCTCACCTCTGATTTTGGACATGAAATACATGTAAGAAATACAAGTAATTCAGCTTCAACAACAATCTGGAAAAGCAGTGTTTGTGGTACAGCTGACCGAAACTCCTAGGATTGCAGCATAATGGGTCATATCACAGAGCACACCATGTCCTGCGTTTTCCTCACATTTTTACTTTATCTGCCAAAAATGATCAAATGAAAGAAGTTCATTATAGTTTCTAAGATGAAATAAAGCTTCAGAAAGGCAACATGGTGGTTGTCTGGTGTGCTGCTTTATCCTTTAATAAGTTATGAGATATTACTGAAAACACTTAATTTGGTTTTATAAGTAGAAAGATGAGATGTGAGGTAAAAATTAAGTTTGTTCATATTTTGTCTAAAGCAGTCCATCAGTGTATTCTTTCACACTACGTTTCCCAGATACCACGTGTCAAACAAAGTGCTATGAGGGGTTTTTCCCTTTGATTTTAGAATAGAAGTTTTTGTTTCTGTAGGTGGCGCTCAAGCGTTTGTCTGTTGCTCCTGATGCAAACTGTTCCAAATAAAGAAAATGGACAAATGCATCACTTCCTGTTAGTGATAGAGAATTTTCTTCCCCCTCAGGAAAGAGCAAGCATACACCAGCTGTGTATTCATCAAGGAATGTAAATAGCTGCAAATTGAATGACTATTGTTCTACATCGATGAAAGTGACAGCAGCACAGCAGGTATTATGTAAAAAGAAGAAAAAAATCATTTCAAAAGAGCCTCAGCCGTCAAGTTGAAGCAAGGTGAAGGGATGCATCTGTGGTCCGACTGCTCCCTCTGTTGTGTGAAAGAGAACACGTCACACCTTCTGACTCACGCACTTCATTCTAATTTATTTATTTAACACAGTTATTACAATAACTAAAGAATCTGTCGTGCTATCCAAATGTTTTCCGTAACAGAGATTAGTTTATTTAAAGGATGACATGGCAATCAGATAATCTTCCTGGGATCATCACCAAACAAACATGACATGTGATATCGCAAACATTAGCTGAATGATTATCTAAACTTACATTCATATACAAATCAAAGCCAGTTGACACTGTGCAGACAGTAGATATATTTCGAAGAAGTCTAGATGGTTTACTAGGTTAAAAAAAAGAAAAACAAATCTATGCAGCTTGTTGTAGCTCTGTACAGTTGTTTTCAGTGAATTGGTTCTTGGCCTGGTTACCACAATAAGACTCTTATCGGCTAACTGGTTAATTTCAACCATCGCCCGATTTATCTTAGTGAAATGAAACAGTTCATTATCTTGTGAGAGAACGCATTATCTGAATATTAACAGCATTGTTTTAAGTTACAAGAGGCAGGTTATGTATTGATTACTTTAGGCAATAAACCTGCAGAATATATCAACAGAAATCCATCGATGGATGTGAATGAAATGTGGTTAATTGCAGGCCTGGGAAAAGTAATCAGTTCATTTTACATACGGTTGACTCACCTCTCCTGATACAGTCCTTAATGTGTCGTGTTTTTTTTTTTTTTTTTACCATCAGGTGATTGTCTGAGACTGATTAGTCTGAGCTAATCTGATTATCAGGCTATGCATGCTATTAATGGATGTTAAGTGTTGATACAAAATCAAAACAAAGTATTTTAAGTTTCCTCTGTACTGTGACACTGAGGCAAACTGAAACCGACGTCCCCTTTTGCAAACATCAGACGCGATTTTCACTTCCTTTTTGATAATAAAGTTCTGTTATTGTTATTGTTAAATTGTGGGGCTGTAAAAATAATAATAATTAGGCTAATTATTAACTATTATGGTGGTTATGATATGAAACTGGAACCATTTATCCAAATCCCAAGGGTACACTGAATAATAGAAATTAATTTAAAGTTGTAGGAATGTTGTAGAAGAACTATGTTTACTATTTATTTATTTGTAGAGTAAAAAAAACCCCCAAAAAACAGATGCAGACAGAGAGGTAGAGGTGCAGGACAGGACAGATGGATTATGGGTAATGGAGTCCGCGGTGTGTTGATGTCAGGGGGAGGAGAGAGACTTCCAGACTGAGTCAGTGTGTGTTGGTGTGTAGATGTTGAGTGCACGGTGAAGAATTCGGTCGCTGGAGAGGACTTTTTTTTTTTTTACCTCCTCCTCCTCCTACTTAAACTACTTATTTTCTTTAAACAACAACAACAACAAAAAACGACAGCAAGAGACGAGGCGAGGAGGTACACATGCGAAAATGCGAGAAGAAACCCAGGAAGAGAGTGTGTGCTTATTAAAAATTCAGCGCGGGAGAACAGACAACATTATCGCCCCCCTTCAGATGACTTGTGGCAGCGGCGGCGAAGAGAAGCTACGCCGCTGAAAAAAAAACGGGCTCCGCACGGTGTTGAATGGGGTGAAACGAAGCGGGATTTTCTTTTTTGGTTTCTTTCCTCCAGGAGTCCGAAGCATTTCCAAGCGGCCAAAACAAAAAAAAAAAAAAAAAAAAAAAAAGAAAGAAAGAAAAAAAAAGCAAAGGGAAGGGGAGGAGAGGGGGCAAAGAAAACGCCCTGCCGCTGCTGCCTGTTGCTGGTGTCTCAACATTCAAACTTTTATCGCCGAGTTGGAGAGGGACAAAAATGCATCCTTCGCTCGGCGGGAGGTGATCGCTCGAGTGTGACGGCGTCCGCGTTAGCTCGGGGCGGCTAGCCGACGGGAGCTCCTCGCTTACTTGACAAGTTTTTTTTTTTTTGCGGAGCCGCTTTGGGAATATTTTTTCTCCTCATTGTGATTCCTGTTGGAGGCGATTTGGGTGGGCTGAGAGCCCCAAGGCTGCTCCGCTAGGCCCACGGCCATTAGCCAGGAACAAAAGAGGCTTCACATGTCATAAAGGCAGGGTTTTTTTGTTTTGTTTTTGTTTTTTTGTTTAGGAGGACAAAACCTTCTCCGTGTGCGTTATAAGACACTCTTTAGTTCAACTTTGTGACGACCGACGCTGCAGTCATGTCGCTCGGCGCCGAGAGGAGGATGGAAACCCGGCTGAAGAAGCTGGAGGACATGATCAGAGACCCCAGATCTGCCATAAACCTGGAAAGTTTGCTGGTAAGTCAAGTGGGACACACCTCGTAGATTATTAATGATGCCATGTTGTCTACTCACTGTAACGCTAGACACACACACACACACAGGCACAGGCACAAACACAGGCACACACAGGTAATGCTAATTGACATTTAGCCACATATCTTTCCATGAACGTGACCTGCTGCTGTTAGCACTGTTTTTACAGGCAGGCAGTGATGCTGCGTCTATCATCGCCGCAACAAGTTTAAACGGTGAGATCGGATGATGCCACAGGGTCCCAAAACACGGAGGCTCGTGGTGGATGTACACACGTTAGACAGGCCCTGGTGAATAGTTAAGACTGAGTGCAGTTTTTTTGCAGCTCTGTCAAGCGTGTCTGCAGATTAGGATTAACCGGTGGAGAATGTCCCTCATGGTGTGCTCATGGAGGCTGATATTTCCGTCCCCCCCACCACCCTCCTGGGTAACAGCTGGGCCCACCACACCAGGATGGACCCACTGCTGTCTGCACACGCCTGATGACGAAGATGTTGTCTACCCCAGTGCCAAACTTTGCCCGAGAGGCTCACTAATCTCAAAATGGATGGACTCCTGCACACAGCAGATTCTGGAGACCAGTGTGACATGAGCTGCGCTCTCACGCCGGGCTTAAATCACCCTACGTCCGCAGGACATGCCGCCTCTGAACCGCTGAATCATAACTCGTCTGAATACTGCGTACACGCATGTGAAACAAAAGCCTCACATCTGTCACCGCGTGCCCAAACTGACAGCTCGGTTATATCCCGTCTCTGCGTGCGTATATGTTACATAAAACACAGGGCGGTGTGAGTCATCGGGATTCCACTTTGAGATGTAACTGTCCTGCGTTCCCACATATATATATTCCTGAGAAGCTAGCTGATGCATTTCTTTCTGAGCTGAAGTGGTAAGAATTTGTAGTTAAGAGGCAGCAGCAGCAGCAGCAGCAGCAGCCTCGGTTCCCTATTTTTAACACGCCAAGCTTGACTCACCTGTGTTCATAAAATGCAGGTGAGTCAACATTTTCGGATCCAGTCCGATTATGCATGCACCGGTGCTGTTAACGGATGCTGAGCATTGTGCATAAAATCAAATAAGGAGCCGGTGTCTTGACTTTCCTCTGCTGATCTGAGGCCAACATGTTTTGTGTCAGACACTGAGGCGAAGTGACGTCAGTGAACTCTCTCGTTTTTGGATGGTGAAGTTTCACAGGATTGATACTAGACGCCAGAAATAACCTGCAATACTCAGAACTGGATCTGGTGAAGAAGAAGAACGCGGGGTATACCCCCTCGACAGATCCTTCTGGCAAGCTCCGTGATGACCTGCAGTTGCATAAGCCAGTGGAAAAATCCTCCCATTGTTGTACCAGACGGGGTTTTTTTTTTTTTGAGATGCTGGTGTTGAAGGAACCGATAAAACTAAACTTGAGAGAAAGCCCTTGTGGCGCTCCGATCGCAGACGGTCAAGGACGCCGTTTTTTACAAACCCTTAGCTCCGACTGTAACTCAGGGCTGACGCTGCGTCACAGCGCCGACTTTAGCTGTAAAGCTACGTCCGTCTTTGTGGTGGTGTTTGAATTTCTGGGCCCCCTAACTGGATCTGACAGAGGGCAAACAGACTGTCGGGTCTATCTTAAAAAGCATCACCTCACCCCCCTTTTAATGGGCCCCATCTAGCTCGAGGGCCCCTTGTACATACCCCCCCGAGACCCCCCACCCCCTTCGTCCACCTCCACGCTACTTGAGGCACTCCTGGTCCATTCCCTCTTCCCTTGAAACATTTAGCCGAATACTTGCTTGAGCACCGGTTGGTGTTTACTTCCTGCACGCGAGCCGGAGAGATAGAGGTGTTGAGTGTTTGAGACAAAAGTTGAGTGGGAAGCATGCGTAGGAGAGAGAGAGAGAGAGAGAGAGAGAGAGAGAGAGAGAGCAGCCTGCAGTTTTCCATTTTTAGCAGCCTCGGCACTGTCGCTGGGATCAAGAAGTTTTGCTGCTCGCGGTGGGATCGGGAAAACACGCGCACATTTCACGTCCGCATAAACACCGAGGGCTCAGAAATGCCCTTTTTTGCAGGTGGAATAAAAACACGCATACTTTAAGTGCCTTAATAATTGCTCACAGGCTCATATTCGGTAAACAGTGAATCACAAAGCCCCTGCTATTGTGGCATGGCAACAGTGGAAAGAAAAGAAGAAGAAAAAAGAAGAAACATCAGAAGAAGCTGCTCTGTTGACTAATATATAGTCTCCTGAATAACTATGTAATTAATTTCAGGTTTGTACTTTTCCGTCGACTTGACGTTAGATGCATTTAGGGCTTGCTGAGGAGCGGTGGGCCGGCTACCCCGAGGATACGGGAAGCTGACAGGGAGGAATCCGCAGCATCTGTCAAGTAAACTCAATGACCTTCCTGTAAAGAAAACTGACCCTTTTTTTTTTTTTTTATAAGCTGGAATGCGCAGGCTCGCGCTCGCGTTATAATCACGCCGCACGTTTCCCTCTAAACACTTTTGCCTTTTGTAATAATCCCGTAACTCACGCCCACGTCCAAACAGAGCAGAGCCCTCAGCGAGAATCACACGAACGATGCTTTAATGACGCCACGCGCTGTGTTGCTAGAAACTCTAAATCACTATATTGCCTCAATCAGCATTCGATTGGATGTAACCTGTCTCCCCCCCCCGCTGCCAAGTGAAGTGATCATTATTTGGCAGCGCACCACTGCTGACCAAAGTGCTGGACTTGACTTGGCAGCGGCGAGCGCAGAGATTGTCGAGGGCGAGCAAAAAAAGAAAGGGCTTTTTTTTTTTTTCTTTTTCTTTTCTCGAGATAAAGAAAAGTATGGACACTTGATTGCGAGTCGCATAAGTTGCCTTTCTGCCGTCCTTAAGGAAATGACCTCACTGAGTAAATAGTTGGCAGCTATATATGGGGCTCAAAGTCCCTGCGAATGACTGCACTTTCCCCTTTCACTTTTCAGCCTTATCTCTTCTTCTCTGGCTCTGCTTCTCCCTCTCGGCCCGGCGGCTCGGCCCCTCCTCTCAGGGCTTGTTAAACACACTGCAGGTATTTTAACTGGAGCTCCAGTCCAAAGCCTTTTGACTCGGCTGCAGCCCTGGCACGGCCAGATAACTTTATGCGCGGCACTCAAGCGTGAACGATATGAGACGCGGAGAGAGCTCAGAGGTCAGCGTGACGTCGCCCAGGTCGTCCCCGGCCGTTTCTTTTCCTGCGCCCGATCCTCTTCTTACTCAGCATTAGGTGACAAACTAAAAATGCATCGTGTTGGTTAGTCACTCCAGTACCTCCACTCCCTTTTCCTCTCTTTGTTTCTCTCATCCATCTCCCCTCACGTCTATTCCTTTCTTCCTATTTTGTCCCCTCGCCTCCAAAATGTTTATCACTCTTCCTCTCACCCTCAGTCATCTCTGCGCCTTTGCCCTTATTATTGCCCCCTACCACCACGTCTTCCTTTAATGTGTAGCTCTTAAGGGACATGGGGATAACCCCCCCCCTCCTCCTCCTTGTTCTCTTGTCTCTGCGCTGATAGTCAACCTGAGTGTCCACCTCGTCTCAGGAGTGCAGTTGAGTTGCTCTGAGCCAAGCAGCAGCAGTCCCGGCTTCAGTGTGCTAGCTGGATAGAAACACTGCCTTATAAGGCACTGGGGACGGTGGCCCCAGCCAATTTTTTTTTTTTTTCTTTTTTTTTTTTTTCTGCAAAACAAGCCAGTCTCTCTGCTCCACACCTCCTCTGGTGAGACGCTCAGGCTCTTTTTTTGGTTTTTTTTTGCTCCACTCCAGTGAAGAAGACCCTGGCGTCTTCCGAGTGTGCCCTCAGCCGTCTTTAAAATGTCACACTTCTCATCCACTACGTATCATCTGGACTTCTTTAGCGGTCTTTATCAGGGTTTCCACCAGGATCTAGTTTGGACTACAGATGTTCTTATTTCACTTACTTATGTTGTCTCTGTGCAGAGCCACTTAAAAGGTTATGTCCTTCACCGATAGGTTGAACATTCTGGCACGTGTGCTTATGAGCGAGATGTCTGTACGGTGAATATGCAGCTACGGCTAGTTAGCTTGGCTTAGCACCAAGACTGGAAACAAGGGAAACATCTAGCTTGGCTCTGTCTGAAACGCTAATGACCAGCTAAAGCTCGCTAATCAACACACCGTCTTGTGAGTTTTTCATCTTTTAAATGGTTTTCAATAGAAGATGGAAGTGTTTGTGGGGTTATATGTGAATATCTTTTTGGTCGCAGGACTTTCTGGAGTCGCCACTGGTTGCCTGGCAACCTCACTGTGAGACGAGGGGTTTGCTGCACGTGGCAGAGGTGCACCATCTCCCGTTAAAAACCACAATGCTCCCTTTTGCACTGTGGTTTCTGTACAGATGCACCAGCGTGATGTAAGGTGTCAAATCGAGAATTACAAAGCGAAACGTCTGTGATTTTACAGATGTAGCTCAAATTGTGTGCACACGATTTGTGTCTAGGCTAGACTGTAAATTTTGGTGTTTGTAGATTTGGGACCCTAAATTCGTCTCTCCACATCTCTGCTTGTCCGGGTTTTTTCGTGATAAACAAGCCGCAATTAAGTTGAACAGAGCAGATCATTGTTTGATTTCCAGTGTGCTGTGATAATCTGACAGCTGTTTACTGTTTATCTAAGCCTAACCTCTTTCTGGCAGGTACATTATGTCCAAATTCTTGAAGAAGAAGTGTCTTGGGAATAAATCTCGCTGTGACTGATAAACCCGGAGTCTTGTTCCGTTGCTTTAAAAGGGAAAAGGACTCCCCGCCCGCTGTGAAACATTCATGACAAGCTGAGCCGAAATCAAAGTCCAGCAAACACACGCACACATGTAAATATACACATACTCGACAGCACCTTGATTACACATTATATAATACGTTGAACAAACAGAACGGGACACGAGCCGGTTCGAGGTCCACCTTCACGGGGATGTGAGAAGGAATGCGAAAAATGAGGAAGAATCTCCCGATGCGCATGGGTACGCTGTGTGTCCAGAAACGCTAAAATGTCGCTTAACCTCATATTCCTCTTACCGCTGCGACTGTGCTCCAGCCGAGTTGGTCTGGTTGCGTGACAAACCTTCAACTAAACAGCCTTGAATCCCATCCATCCTCGTCATGCAACACTTGGACTAAAAACAAAGCTGCGACGGGCCGTCTCGGTGTGTTCACGAAGGTATATGGTTCTCATGTGAAAGGAAATGCACGCACCCTAAGATTCTTAATCTGCTGGATCTTCTTGTCTAGACATAAAGACTGTCGCTGAGATAGAGCAGCGTTGTTTCATTTAAAGGCAAACTTTGTGTCCTGGCGAATCAAACCAGCACCTCTAAGAGTTCTCAGAGGTCACGGCTCTCGTACGAAGATTTGACTTTTTGAAGAACTTTCGCTTTGCTTCCGCTTTCACTTTCACTTCACTTTCCACGCCGATCACCACAACAAGGACGAGAACGAGTTCTGCAAAGCAAATATGTGGTTAGCATGCAAAACCCTTGAGTTCAGCTGTCGGTTTGTGCGAGATCCTCGCCCTGTTGTCGTGTTTAAAGAGGCTCGCTACCTGAGTCGGAGTTGTTATTTTTAGTTTTTCAATGAGTGTGTGAGCAGAGGAGAGAAGTGAACAGGAGTCTCCCACGCATAACACATCAACCGACCATCTGGCCCTTGGTGTTATCATTCCATCACAACCTGCCGGTGAAAACACATCCTCCCACACACATACGTGCACTCCGTCTAACGCGCAGACGCTTATGTATGCACAGGACGCACGCCTGTTTGTGTCCACTTTCCCCAAGCAAGCTCGTTATTCACTTGATCTTAGCAACACACACACACACACGCGCGCGCCGCATTGTGCGCAACCAGCGGCAGCGCGCGGCCGAACAATACAGCGCTCATTAGCGAACGGCTATGGATTGTCAGTGCGTTCATACAGAATTCATTTCCTTTAATGAACAAACAAGAGCGTGTGTGTGTGTGTGTGTGTGTGTGAGTTTAGTCGAGCAGTGTCGAGGCTGGCGGTTACAATTCAAATAGTCTGTGCCAATGCAAAAAGTATTTCCATACAAATGTAACCATGCTGATGCAAAGGGGTTGAAACTGAAACCCTAATTCAAACTCAGCCTAATGATGTCATTCAAGCCTTTTTACTGCACGTGTATCAATCCAGGGACTGGGAAACTGTGGTTGTTATGGCCTTCAGATAAGGAAGTATGTGACAAAATCATAACAAAACAATTCAAGTAATAAGGATGGAGTAATATTGACACAAATTCACCAGTTCTAGCTTCTTAAACATGAATATTTTCTGTTTTTCTTACTTTTACTTTGAATTACTTTGTGTTTTGAGACCGTTAGAGACACGGCAGGGTGCTCTGAGAGGTTGTGATGCCTAGTTTTTGATAAATAATAATAATCACTCCAGGAGTATAGAATAGTAAGGGATGAAGGTTTCTGGCACCCTTTTCCACAATGAATATAAATGGGGGTTGCAGCTCTAGCAGATATCTTGTTGTTAACGCCTCCCATATGACAAATCTTCTGTAGGTCTATAGAACGTGGACCTAAATGTTCAGACTGTTTGTTAGTCAGACTGCGATGCCATGCTCGTGCTCTCTCACATTGAACGAGGCAAGAAGTTACAAGAATGTAGAAAGCTGGGCCTTACGTTCATGCTGTCCTCCCCTATTTTTCTTGGCACATTCCCCGGTATACTTTATAATATAGCGCATGTGCCAAAAATGCATAGGGGCACAGGAGCATGGGACAGAAATCTGTCAAACGCGAGAGTGAGACATACTCTTGTAATTCCCCGCGGAGGCATTAGCCGTGCTATTTGCGAGCCTCCGCAGGATCCCTGCCGCTGTGTCTTTCTTGGAGAGTTCACGGGCCCTGCCTGGCACGGTCCTCCTCGCTCTGCCCGGCCCACCGTTTATCCCCACAACTATTTTTAAAACGGCTGGAATTCAATCAAAACATTAACTTTCTGCTCAATCCTTTTAAAGCCCAGAGCAGCGCTGCTTGTTTTCTGTTCCACATGCCGAGTGATGAGACGGGCATTTTTGCGGGGGGAGGATGATAACTGCAGATGGAAACGGGGCGGTGGGGGGAGAAAAAGAGAGGGAGAGCGAGGGGGAGAGAGTTTGCGATGCGAGAGGCTTTGAATAGTTGGGTTATTCCTCTCTGTGTTTAGCTCCTTTCAAGTCAACATCATCACATTCCTGCCTGGTGGATCCACGTGGCTTTTTATAGGGTGATAAAGAGTGGAAGCACGCGGATTGACAGCTCCGTGATGTCAACAGCAGGTTGGGTAAATAGAATGGAAAAGAATAGAATGTGCCGAAACCGAGCGCTTATAAAACTCCCGCCTGCTGCTCCTCTGTAGCCTCAACTGGTTTCCAACTCTTTGTATTTTCCAGGAGTTGCTAGGCAACCGGCCATAATAACCCACTGGCTGGGTTACAGTATATAGCAGAGATAAAATGCTGAAGTGCTATCTAATAGATACATAACAACTCCTACTGATAAGGCTAACTGGACAGACGCTTCTATCGCGCGGGACGACATTATTGTAAACCTGTCACCGTATCTCGTAGGAGGAAGTGTCCCATATGTCAGGCTCGGGTTTAGGAGCTGACATCATGGCGTGTAATTATTTAGACCCATTGTTACGCGCAAAAAAACCCCGCACACATTCCCTTTTTTTGTTGTAAGTGCAGCGTTGGACGTGGATGAGGAAGGCAGCTCTCTGGAACAGGTCCAGATATGTCAGAAGCATTAAAGTTTAAACCGTCGATCCAGCTTTACACTTCCCCAGACGCTTGTCAGTTATTTAATATTTATAAATAGCCGCTTTAACTGAGTGGCAGAGAAATGCCCTCCAGAGTCTTGTTGGCATTTTTTTTCTTTTTTCTTTTTCTTACAGTCACACTAATGGAGGCAGATTAGAAGAGCTGTGTGCAGCCGCTAAACGGCTCATTACGTACGACTTCTAAGGCCTCTGCGACTCACGATATTTTGATATCTTGCGGTGAGTGAAGGTGCTTTAAAGGGGAATGCCACCCATTTTCACACGTCTCTGTGACGCTTCCGTTTCAAGCATCACGAAAGGGGGAAAAAAACAAACATAAAGATCCACCAACCTATTTTCACTGCTGCCGTAGGGACCTCTCGCCGTCACCAAGGAAACGCATGTATTTATTTATTTATCCTTCCTCCACACTTGATTCATCTTGTTTAATACGGCGATGCAGACAGGACAGAGAAAGGACTAACATGTCACAGGTCCAGTTTGCAGATTGCGGGGGGAATGTTTGCTACATGCCTGTAGCGAGTCCAAGCGTTGCAACAGAGTGTTTACTTTGTATTTCTCGTGGCAACTGTCGACGAACAACTTTTGCCATCTTTTTCATGTCCAAAGTAGGAAATCTGTGAAACCGAATCCCCTCTTCCTCGGGAGTCTTTCTATTTTGATACAGTGCGCCGACTTCCTGTAACCACCGTGCTGCTTTGTTGTTCCTGTCGGGATCGTGACACCCCCGCCCGCTAACAGCGTGACAACATGTACGCGATTGATTATTAATGAATCCTCGTGACGCGCGGCGACCTTTTTCTTTACAAAGCACCTCTGAGCTATTTAGTGAGGCTGAATCTATGTTTGCTTTGACTGTGCCTCGTTTCCAGGCGTTGCGTTGGACAGAGAAGCTGCAGCGCGTCAGGTACAGCTCTGCGCGTGGCCCGTCCCAGCTGCGTCCAGCTGCTTTGCCTCTGCAAGCCAGCGTCCTTTTTCTTTTGCCTCTGATCACACACCTGAAGGAGAACTCGGCGCGTTTTACTACTGAAAGCAGACAGCAGCCCCTGTCAGTTCTCACTCAGGAAAACTGAAACACGTTGTGGTTTTCATTTACGTCTGAGAAATCAGCTCAACCGCGCACATAGTTCATGAAAGTTGTCATATAGATGTTCTCATCCCGGCATCTTGGATCACAGATTTCAGCCTGCAACCTCAGGACCTTTCCATCGTGAGTTGCTATGAAACCGTGTGTTAAATTGGGAACAGCAATAAATCAATTACTTAATACACAAGCATCCCACTCTCATAAATGCACAGACCGGCATTCTGCAGTTTTGCGATGCAGTTTATTTGAGGCCTGTGACATCATGGACTGCTTATTAGACCTACAGTACGCACACACACACAGACGCACTCCCTGGCACCACACACTGTGACGAATTATCAGTCTGAAGTTATTTGGAGATGCAAGTAACAGAGTCATAGAGGCTGTTTATCAGCCTTCTTCCTGTTTCCTGACCGAAGATGAAATCATTTCAGAAAGAGTCAGACAGAGTGAAGTAACAACAAAACTTTTTTTTTTTTAAGTGGAAAAAGTGCACCACTCATTTGTCTCGTTCCCCCGTCGTAGCGTGACATAACCACAGCTCCTCCGCTATGCAGCTCCGTGTTTTTAAATGTGAGACATGAAGACGTCAGCGCGCGTATGCATGAATCAGTAAGTGTGAAAAAATGATAGGGCGTGGATTTCAACCGTTGCTTTGAAGATGTTTCGGCAAGTTAAACCCGCGAACTCGCTCGAGATCCAATGCAGGGCATGCATCCTGTACGCCTGTCCTACCTGTTGTTGCTGCTGCCGGACACGTGTGCATATTTAAATAATTTTTTTTTTTGGGCTGCAGATGAATGCAGAGGGGCCGGCGGTAGCAGAGAATGCTGCTTCAGAGGAAATGACTTGCACACAGGGACTGGCTTCATGACACAGTGAGATTATCTGCCAGCCCTGGGGTGGGGTGGATCATTTCCTGTATTGCCGTGCTTGTGGGGAGATTCTCGTGCATGTGTACGTGCAATCCCTCTCCACTAACCCCCCCCCCCCGCGTGTGCGTATGTGTTTTAGTTTTTTTTTTTTTTTTTTTTTGCCTTAAATAGTAGTTTTGTGTGAGGTCAGTCCTTTAATGGGGAAGTGAAGTGGATGTGATGAAACGGAGTGTGCGGCCGCACGCTGCAGACTGGCTCGCCGCTGAGCGGGGGGACGATGGAGAGAGCAGGAGGACAGGCCAGATAAGACGGACAAAGGGCAAAAGAGACGAGGGGAAAAGTGGAGGCGAAACGAGTGCAAAGGAAGTGAGAGAGACTTGAAACAGATTGTGCCATCCTGTACGGCGCTGTAATGAGGGGGAGAACAAGAGGAGGAGACAAGTTTGAGAGAAAGCAGTTTAGGCCGCCGGGTCAAAGTGGGGTTCTTGTGTTCTCTGTTGGCTCGGCCCAGTGTTTCAAACGGCTCCTCATTGACCGTTCAGGAATGCGTAGCTGACAAAAGTTGATAGATGACTTCCTTATTGTTACACACTGTAACGATTAGAGGTTTGCATCAGTCTGTCTTTTGCTTATGTAATGGTTTCCCTCCATCGGCCCGGGTCAAGCGACGTCTATGATAAAATGAATGAGCGCCACGAATAGTCAGCCTGTGTTCAGTGGAGCGAACATGCCGCTGTGGTGCTGCAGTCCGGTTCCCAGACTCTGTCCGGGCCGCTGCGACACAAATACACACACGGAGTTCACAGAGCGGAGTAGAAAACCACCTAGAACACGTACAGACCTAAGACACTTAAGTCAAAGATAGAAGACGGATACTTTCCTGATCCCGAAGGAAATTCAAGCATCCAGTAGCAGCACGAGACGCAGTAAACACACAGTGAAGTCAACCTCTAACATAAAACTGGATTTAAAGCAAAAATACGAAGCTTTCCTTTAACCTTAATTAAAACCTTCTCTTCTGTTTCTCTTTTATTTGCTGTTTTTCAGACCTAAGTTTCCTCACGCGTGTCCAAAGAAGCGTGTGAAGATGTGTCTGCGTTTGTGCAACAGCAATGGAGTAAAAAAAAAGTAACATAGACACCGGGTAAAATTCATTTGTCACAGCAGCTCGTGTACACGAGGTCGAGAAGAAACGCACAGAAAAGGTCACAAAGTCGTGCTGGGTCTGACAGCTGGAACGAAGGACCTGTGACAGCGCTCCTTCTTACATGGTGGGACGAACAGATCAAAGCTCCTCTGTGACGGAGAGACGTTCACGCGTCACGATGTTTTGCTCTCCGGCGGCGCCTTTTAGCAACTCGTGTGTTGACTAATAACATCAGCGGTCATGTTATTTCCTCTTAAGCTGATCCATGGGAAGCTATTTCTGGTTCGCGTTCATGCAGGCGTGTTTAGAAATGACCAAATTAAGAATTGGTCTCTCCACCAGACCACACTCTGCCTGGAAGTGACTACGTATCTTTGACCGGCTCTCTTAAAAAAAAAAACGCTCACAGAGACGGTGTGTTCATCATTTGTAAGCACATGAACGTCATTGGGAGAAGTGGGCTGCTGCTGCTGCTGCTACTGCTGCTGCGTGATGGTGATGATGATGGCGGAGAAATGAGTCATCCTCTCTCTCTCTCTCTCTCTCTCAGGCTCTCGGCTAAAACCATTTTCTTTGCATGTCGCTGCTGTTTATGTTGAGTCCGCCGAGTTGATCACCGCTGAATGAAGCGGCCGGGCCGCAGCTGCTGGCTTTCATTCAGCCCTGCCGGGCAGCAGTGGCGTGTGTGATGTGTTTTTGTTCTGTGCAGCGGTGAGAGAATATACAGAAAACAAACTCTCTCTCTTTGGAAATGCACTCAGCGGTTAGTAATGTTAGGTTTGAACGCAGGCCCGCCGCTGTCGGCCCTCCGCGCTCCTCTGCCTGTATTGGGTGAAATGTGTTCACCGGTTTAATGTTTTGTAAATTAGAGTCTGGAACAATTTGCTGCTTGTTTTTTTTTTGTTTTTTTCCATTTTCAGTGGCACTGTTGCTACACTACACGGCGGTCATGAGAGTTAAGCAAGTCTGGAATGACACATTTCCTCTGCTGCGGTTGGCTGCTATCAGATGTTCACGTTATGAAGCACATGAACGCATCATGCCTCAACATTAAGCGTCCAGTAAATATTGAAACATTTCAAACTGATCCGGCTGATGTGGTGTTTTTTTCGCCTAAGCCTCATAACCTCCTCCTCGCGCGTGCAAATGAGTGCCGACGAATGTCGACAACAGCTCGGTCAGTCATGTATCTATCGTGGCGTGCTGCACGCTCTCCAGTGCAAAGAATGTGTTATAACTCGGGCTCGCCTGAGCTCTGCTGCCAATGCGGCCGTGTACTCGAAAGACGCGACGAGAGCAGCTGGTTGCCTTTTTGAATATGCCGTGTGATTTCACGCGCGCAGCCTGTACTCGTTTTATGCGCCGCGCGCTTTCATGCTGCATCCGATGTCGGCATGGACACGCAGGAAACCAAAAGGTCCTGGTTTCCTCTGAGCCCTCACGTCAGCTTGGCAGATATGAAACCCGTTCTTTGTTTTTAACCCATGTCAGACCCTACGTGGGTTTCATTCTGTTTCAGTTTGATCATATTTGTTGCAATCTTGCTGTAATCTGACATAATATATTTCTGCTCATAAAACTTAAGACATTCAAGAGGTTTTCTGCCTTTCCTGACTGTTGATCGATGCTTCTTTCTGTCTGTGCAGGACTCCATAAACGCCCTGGTCTTAGACTTGGACTACCCCGCACTACGCAAGAACAAAAACATCGAAACCTTCTTAAACAGATGTAAGTAGTTTTTGTGTGAGAGGGCATCGGCCTTCTTTTTTTAAGGTGAGATTTTGTTGAGATTCACAGCATCACTCGCTGATTCCTCATTCTCTTTTTACCCAGATGAGAAAGTCATTAGACAGACTCGAGACCTCCAGATGAAGTCCGAAGACTTTGACAGAGTTAAGGTCATCGGTCGAGGCGCGTTTGGTGAAGTCCAGCTGGTGAGCATTGGTTTTCAGTTTAGGCTGAACACACAGCTCTGAACTCACAAGACGGCCGGTCGGCGACTGGATGTTTCTTTTTCATGCAGTTTGCACCCGTGTGTAACCTGTAATTCAACGTTTGGCTCAGATTCTCTGCTGCTTCTTCAGCCCTCAATAACCGGGTCTTGTTGCCTTTCAGGTCCGGCATAAAGCCTCTCAGAAGGTCTATGCCATGAAGCTGCTGAGCAAGTTTGAGATGATCAAGCGCTCAGACTCGGCTTTCTTCTGGGAAGAGAGGGACATCATGGCCTTCGCCAACAGTCCCTGGGTCGTGCAAGTACGACATTTTATTTACCGCCCGACTTCTCGTGACTTTTTCTGGTGCTACTCACAAAGCTGAAAGACAGCAGACAGCATATTATTGCCGGGAGGCTGTGTGTGTGTGTGTCCCCCCTTGTTCATGCATGAGATGTAGTTTTCCGTACATTCAGCTAACTCTCACCACTTGGTGCGCCGCCTCCAACGTGACAGCTAACGCAGTTTGTTTTGTGTCGTTCAGCTGTGCTGTGCCTTCCAAGATGAGCACTACCTCTACATGGTGATGGAGTACATGCCAGGAGGTGACCTGGTCAACCTCACCAGCACCTACGACGTGCCGGAGAAATGGGCAAAGTTCTACACAGCAGAGGTGGTGATGGCCCTGGACGCCATTCACTCCATGGGCTTCATCCATCGGGACGTGAAGCCTGACAACATGCTGCTGGACAGACTCGGACACCTGAAGCTGGCCGACTTCGGCACGTGCATGAAGATGGACTCTGTGAGTCGCTGAAGCTTCCGCCAGCAGTGTGTTTCGTTTCCCGGGGAGTCACGGGAGTCTGTTTTTTGTAAACGCCTAGTCTGTTATGATGCCAGCCAAATGGCTGAGTAGAATATCACCGCTGTTATGGAAACAAGGCGCGCAGCACGGAATAAGACTCCGAGCTGTTTGGCGGTGAAGCAGACTGCAGTGTCGGGTTTTCTCCTGCAGAGGCTCAGCTCACTGAAGCGACATAACGTGCATGAGCAGACGAATAATTACGTAATCATGAACCTAATCGGAATAGGCTGTAATGTCAAAACATACTTTTAAGATTTTGAAGGATATTGATTCCTGGATTTTTTGTTGCAGACCGGCATGGTGCACTGTGACACAGCTGTCGGGACTCCAGACTACATTTCCCCAGAGGTGCTGAAATCCCAGGGAGGAGATGGCTATTACGGGAGAGAGTGTGACTGGTGGTCCGTCGGGGTCTTCATCTTTGAGATGCTTGTTGGTCAGTGAACATTTAACGAAGTGATTCGGGGTATTCCTTGTCTTGTAGATGTTGGACTCATTTCAGGACGACAAACAAACGTTGAGTCCAGTAATCTGTGGCGGTTCACGATGGCTAACTCACTGTGATTGCTGTTAGGCGACACGCCATTCTACGCCGACTCTCTGGTGGGAACCTACAGTAAGATCATGGACCATAAAAACTCCCTCAACTTCCCCGATGATGTGGAGATCTCCAAAGACGCCAAGAATATCATCTGCGCCTTCCTGACTGACAGGTAGGAAGAGTTATAGTCGCGTGTTGATGTCAGCGAGCTGCGCGAAACGCACGTCTGTGTGTTGTGAAAGGAAATCGCAGTCTGTATCATTTACTCTGCTTTTAATGTACTCACTTCTTAATTGCTTCACGACTAGGATGCGTACCAGTAGGCGGTGTTTGTTTGCCCGTCGCTGCTGATACTGCTGAACTGAGGCCAAAGGGTACACTTGCTCATTGCTCTGCCATTCATTCGCTCTCTTTGTTTTGAGGGAGGTGCGGTTGGGCAGAAACGGCGTGGAGGAGATCAAGCGCCACCCTTTCTTCAAGAATGACCAGTGGACCTTCAACACCATCAGAGACAGTTAGTATGACTTCAGTTCAATCACCCCAGCAGACAAGACAAACGTTTTTTTACGCGGATCACTAAACAAAGAATCCTTGCAGCCGTATCCGAGCACAAGGTCATTTATTGGGCCGAAACGCCGAGGTTTTGTTTACACAGCACTTCCTTCTTTTTCCCCCTCCATTCACACTTTTTCCTTTCTTCCCCTCTCCTGCTTCTTCCTCAGCGGTCGCCCCCGTGGTCCCAGAGCTCAGCAGTGACATAGACACCAGCAATTTTGACGAGATCGAAGAAGACAAAGGCGACGTAGAAACCTTCCCCACGCCGAAGGCTTTTGTCGGGAATCAGCTGCCATTTGTCGGCTTCACTTACTTTAAAGAAGACCAGTGAGTATCGAATCAAAGATCAGTTCTCGGCTGTGGTCTTGACTTTGTGTTGACTTTGTTTCTTTCTTCAGGTTACTGAATGCTTCCAACAATATCTCGGTGACTCATGAGAATTCGAAAGGAGAGGTAGGTGCTTTCACTTCCGCACACGCACACACACACACACACACACACACACACACACTGCCAGGTACACCTTGAGCACCTCCAGTAACAGCGTCCATCCCAAGCTTTTCAGGAAATAAATAAGGCCAGGCGTCAGTTTACATGCCCACACAAAAACAGGCCTGTTGACATTGCGATCAGTCCAGCTCCGTGCTGTAAGACATGAAGGATTATAATGAAAACGACTGAGAACAGGATTTATTTTCCTGATCCCGTGATTTATTTGTACTTTGTTAGAATTTCAGTGTTCTTAGCCACACAGAAGGGCATAAGCAGCTTTCAGCGTAAGTGGCTGAGCTAAAAGCTAATCTCTTACAGACTTCAGTAACTACCTCAACAGCCTAAACTGTCAACTGCCACATTTGAGGAAGACGGCAAAGGCCCCGGTTTCATTTTTAGCTTGATGTACTGTCACCACAAACTAGTTTTATGCTCAGGAGTGTTTAACACATGTTACAACCAGAAACATTTCATCTCGAGAGGTTGGAAAGCGCTCACAAAGCTTAAACGCTGCCTTAACAATGTTTCACAGATCGCATGTTGCTGCAAGATGTTGCTTGTAGCGACAGCCCGTAATTAAATGAAATCCCCATTCTGCAGTCACAGGAAGGATGGTGACATACAGTCAAGACAGTTTTCGAACTTTTGAACTTGCGTGATCGGTGTGTTTGCTCCTCACAGTCGGCAGCGCTGCAGAAGAAACTGCGCCTCCTGGAGGTGCAGCTCAACAATGAGAAGCAGGTCAAGGATGAGATCGAGCACAAATACAGGTACGGGGAGCTGTGGGAGCGTCGCGTAACAATGGCAGCTTTACTTCACGTTGCATCAGTGACAGACCCGAGCACAGTTACCGTCACTGTCATCACTCTTGTCCACGTTCTGTCTTCTTTTCTCGTTGATTCTGCAGAGCTGCCACCAGCCGCCTGGACAAAATCTCCAAAGAACTCGAGGAAGAGGTAAGCCAATCCCCCTGAAACAACAGTGCAGCTACTGAATCCACACCTGTTAGTGTTGGAGGCCACTTGCATATGTTTGGCTCTGTCTTACTTTTTTACTATTTTCTGGTGCAATGATCCGGTTTACCCTCCGGGATCGTTTAAGTTTCACCTTTTTTTTTTAATGGTGTTTCCCCCCAAAAAACTGTATTTAAAGCAGAATAATGATTTTCTCACTGAATGCCAAAATGTTATTTTCAGAGAGGTTCAGCTGGAGCGCTCGGCGAATTCTAATAGCCACATTAAAACGTCTGTGGGGATTGGGTTTGTGTCGATCCCTGATTGGATTCTCAGGAACCATTTCTTTATAAAGCGCATTATGGAGCCACAGAGCCGTGAAAACAGTCTCGTAGGAGACGTTGAACAAAGTATTTACAGACTGATTAAAAAAAAAAAAAAAATTTTTTTAGGTGAGCAGCAGAAAAAATCTGGAGTCGAGTCTGAGGCAGCTGGAGAGAGAGAAAGCCCTGCTGCAGCACAAGAGCCTGGAGAGCCACCGCAAGGCCGAGAGCGAGGCCGACAGGAAGCGTTGCCTGGAGAACGAAGGTGACACGAGACGCGCACACACATTGTGGATGTCACGTACTAATGCGACACGATGACTTCATCGTCCTCTTCCTCAGTGAAATGATTTTCTTTTACTGCTGCGAGTGAGACTTAAAGATTGTGTTTGAAAAAAAAAAAAGGCAGCTGTGTTTTGATATCACAATTTTTCAGAGGCCAGCACATTCACACATGAAGTGACAGACTTCCTTTTTAACACAGTTAATATGGCGTCAAGTCAGATGTGGCCATTTTGTATGAATTTCCTCGTTTTCATTTTAATTTGAAGTAGAGAAGTTTTGGCGGAGGCTCAGACAGACTGACATAATCTGGACGACACTGCCATCAGCTGGTCAAACAGACGTCTTAAACAGTGTGGAAAACCAGAGGAACACAAGTCTGCGGGCTCGTTGCCTTTGCCCTCAAATAAACCTGTCTTTGCTTTGGGGATATTGAATAATTTGCATAACGATACTCATCATTACCTTATTGATTATCATCCAAGTTGTGAAAGGGTCATACCCGAGTGTTGTTGTAACATGGCGTACAGAAGGAGCTTGATCAATTTATACTGGCATGTGTTCTTCTGTGCTGCGCAGTCAACAGTCTTCGAGATCAGCTGGATGACATGAAGAGAAGAAACCAGAACTCACACATTTCCAATGAGAAGAACATTCACCTGCAGAAACAGGTTGGGCACGAGCTGTTCTGTACATTATACTAAATTTGTGTGTCATAAACTGCATTAAGCCGTTTTCTCGACGTAACAGCACTCTGAACATCTTGTAACTGTTAAGAAATAGAGAAGTGATGAGTAACCAAATAAAACTGCTGACTGATCTCATCTTTTTTTTCCTCCCCCTCCATCAGCTGGAAGAAGCCAACACGTTGCTGCGAGCTGAGTCCGAGGCAGCGACGAGGCTCCGTAAAACCCAGACGGAGAGCAGCAAGCAGCTGCAGCAGCTGGAGGCCAACGTGCGCGAGCTGCAGGACAAATGCTGCCTGCTGGAGCGCAGCAAGCTCAGCCTGGAGAAGGAATGCATCAGCCTGCAGGCGGCGCTGGAGACGGAGAGAAGGGAGCACAGCCAGGGCTCAGAGACCATCAGCGACCTGATGGGTGGGTGACGGGCACGAGCAGGGTTTAATACAGCAGCTGGTACTCTGTAAACACTGGATGTTTGTATGTATTAGTAAGCAGAAAGGCAGCAGGTCATATTCCGTCCGGTTTTAGGATTAAATATGATATCTTAATTTTGCGTACGCTATTCTTTGCATACATTTAGAGAGCCGTGTGATACGCCTAAGTGGAGCGAATCAAATCTAATGAATGAAAATCTGCTGTAAGGGTTTGCTGATGTAGTTACCCGTATTCTTATGAGGTGGAAATTCTGTTACACGCCTCGGATAAAAAACGTGGCGTCTCAGCCACGTCTGTACACCCGGGAGCCGAGATGGCGAAAGCCAAAGTGGCCACACAAATAGAGAGGACACCAAAGAGGCCTTCCGGGCCTTTAATAATGAGTTTGCACTGCAGAATCCATTCAGCAAACAACGCAGCCTCCCTCTGTTTGTGTGATTTGAATGTATTTGTAAGGGAACAGTTTTGTCTGGAGGTGCTCTACGGAGCCACAAAACAAACACGAGCAAATACGTCCGCTATTTGGAGACGAAGGCTTAAGCTCCCTCCGTCACACTGGTTGAACAAATCTAAGCGCAGGCCGCAATAAACGGAATGCTCCCGCTCTCCCGTAGACAAGCCCTTGAATAAAACAACAGCCAGCTGCAGCTGGTCGGCGTGCGACAGCACGCGCGAGGAAGTGCGCTATCATCAAGGCTAATAACTCACCCGTAATCTGATTGAGGGCAGTGCTCGGGCTATTTAAACTGTCATGTAAAAGCTTTTATCTGATTGCGTTAATTGAGGTGAGGTCACACAGCTCAGGTAACGCGCCCAGACGCCCGCTCCGTCGACACTTCCCAATGAGGCGGGATATTGGAGGAATAGGATTCATTTGCAACCGTGTCAAACGTTTTCACCGAGCGTCTTCGGTTTGCTGCGCGCTCATAGTGATGCTTTGTCTTGCAGGACGTGTCTCTGGCCTGGAGGAGGAGGTACGTCAGCAGAGACAGGCTCTGTCCAAAGCCGAGACCGAGAAGAGACAGCTTCAGGAGAAACACACGGATATGGAGAAGGTATAGCAGAAAATCAAGATGCTAACAATTATATAACAGACTATATATATATATTTCTTTTTAACAACACAGTGATTCTCCATTGAGTATTATTTGTACGCCCATCAGTTATAACATTCTGTCCAGTGTTTTCCTCATAACGTGGTTTGTTGTAGTGAGAGCAGCACAGACTGCTGTAAAGGGGCCGGCTCTGTTAACCTTAACCTCTCCTTATGATAAACATATTTTTGACTTTTCACGGTGGGAGGACGGGGGGAAATGTCAGCTGATCACAGACACAGTAGTGTACAAGCAGATTCCCACACTCAGTTATATTTCTCTGATGGAGTGCATAAAGTGCCTTTTTAAGTGATTGGACAGCGAGCTCTCCTCCTCTGGAAAATGCCGAAACCCTCTCATCGTCACCACACTTAGGATAGCCCCTCTGAATGCCCTCAGGTCTCTGGTTTGTGGGCGTGACGTCTCACAAGGCCGTCGTTATGCCAGAGGGTCACGACAGCGAGGTCCCGCCCGAGTCATATGGCCACTACGGGGACTAACATCAACACGCATGAATGCAATTGCGTTCACTGAATCCACATCAGCTTCTCTCTCTCTCCGGTCGGGCTGTGCAGTCGCAGCACTGCTCAGGGACCCCTGTATGCAGAAATATTCAGACACCCGAGAAGAAAATAACACATTTATGCTGCATGCAAAAAAAACAAAACTGCCCGAGGCTGCATGGGATTAGCATAAAGTGGGCACGACTGTGAAGAGGAGAATCGGGGACACACACGGAAGCAAGAATACAAGCTAATGTGACGTTGGCTGGTGCGAGTGGACACAAAATATCTGTACTTAAGCTTTAAAAGTGAGCCCGATACAGCCTCTGGAAGAAGTAATGTTGTGCAGAGAGGAATCTTTACCTAACTTGACAGTTAGAAACAAGGTGCTGTTTTCACTTAACTTCACGACTTTATACAACTGTAATCTTCCAAGCACTTCCTTAGATCAGCTGGCGGTATTGATCCCCGAGTTTTAAAGGCTGTTAGAGAAGAGCGCTGCTGAACATTCAGCCTTTGGTAATGATTTCAGAATCTGGTTTTTGGGTTTTCACCGGGCTCGTTTTCTTTGTACAGGAGATGAGCAACAAGGAGATTGATCTGACTTACAAGCTGAAGGTGCTGCAGCAGGAGCTTGAACAGGAGGAGGCCTCACATAAGGCCACCAGGGCACTGCTGGCAGACAAGAGCAAGATCAAAGTAACCATCGAGGGCGCCAAGTCAGAGTCCATGAAGGGTAAAAAAAGCACCGAGTTGTTTTCCTTGTTTGGTTTGACAGTTTGCTCGTGCTGATTTGCACCGTTAGATTTTAGTTTGAACCCTGCCAAATAAAAACTGTACACAATGCACCTTCCGTGTAGGAAATATATTGATATAATAAATAATTCCCATGCAGAGATGGAGCAGAAGCTGGCGGAAGAGCGAGCAGCCAAGCTTCGGTTAGAGAACCGAATCCTGGAGCTGGAGAAGCACAGCAGCATGATGGACTGCGACTATAAACAGGCTCAGCAGAAGCTAGACGAGCTGCGCAGACACAAAGATCGACTAACTGAGGAGGTGAGTGAGTGTTTATAGTCTGTGCAGGGGAACGGTGAAGTGTGTGTTTAGACATTAAATGCCACCTACAGACTCACATCCCGAGGCTTATTTAACTGCGTCACTTCTGAGGAATGAGCTGTAAACGGGAAGTGCCGACACGACATTGTTCTGAGCGATTAAAAAAAAAAAACCTTGTTTCTTCCGTCACATTCAGGTGAAGAACCTGACGCTGAAGATCGAGCAGGAGTCCCAGAAGCGGAGCCTGACTCAGAACGACCTGAAGGCCCAGAACCAGCAGCTCAGCTCCCTGCGAACGTCGGAGAAGCAGCTCAAGCAGGAAACGAATCACCTGCTGGACATTAAACGCAGCCTGGAGAAACAGAACCAGGAGCTGCGCAAGTACGTTCACATCAACCGTTTTTTTCTGGCATTCATACTCAGTGCTCCGTATTTAACATAAAGAGACTGACGAGTTTGTTTTTGTCTCTGACTACAGAGAAAGGCAGGACACAGACGGGCAAATGAAGGAATTACAGGACCAGTTAGAAGCTGAACAGTATTTCTCTGTGAGTCTTCACTCTGCTCTGTAATTGCTATTATTATTGTCACGTGGATGTGAAATGACTAAGCGGCACATTTTCCGCTCTCTGTGCTGGTGTCACCAGAACGCCTTTTATTTCAGTAGCTTTTGCTTTGTTCATTGAACGGCTGATAATCGATATTCACTGTCGACACGTGATCTGTGCCAGTGGAATCCTGTAATGCTCAACAGTCGTGGTGTTTATTTCACTGGGTCGTCTGTACACGGGTCGTCACAGTGTGTGTTCATGTTTTTCGGCGTGTTTTGACCTGTTTGCTGTGTGTTGCAGACGCTGTATAAGACCCAGGTTCGTGAGCTAAAGGAGGAGTGTGAGGAGAGGAACAAACTCTACAAGGAGGTGCAGCAGTCTCTGCAGGAGCTACAGGAGGAGAGGTGGTTTGACTGTTTGAAAATGACATATTTTCTTTAATAAAGTCTCTTTTTTTAACTCCACTAAAATCAAGAATAAAATAAGAAGTAGCATCTGAGAATGTGACGTTTATATTCTGTGTATATTCTGTATGTTCCGCTCAGCCTTTCATTTGTTTGTGTTTGTGTTTGTTTTTTGTTTTTTTTCAGGGATTCGTTGGCAGCTCAGCTCGAGATCACGCTGACGAAGGCCGACTCGGAGCAGCTGGCGCGCTCCATCGCCGAGGAGCAATACTCAGACCTGGAGAAGGAGAAGATAATGAAGGAGCTGGAGCTGAAGGAGATGATGGCGCGCCACCGCCAGGAGCTGAGCGAGAAGGACATCACCATCAGTTCGGTGAGTGGCAACCGTCTCCTGCCTTTTGCGGTTAATAGTAGCAGTTTGATGTAGAAAAGTGGAAATGCAGTGCATTTTCAGGCGGACCTAAACAGTTCAAGTTGGACAACAGATGGCTGTGGCAGACAGCGCTCATAATTACCCGCCGCATAGTGAATATGACAGTATTTTCTGCCCCATGCAGCTAGAGGAAGCCAACAGGACCCTGACCAGTGACGTCGCCAACCTAGCCAATGAGAAGGAGGAGCTGAACAACAAACTAAAGGAGGCTGTAGAAGGTGACTTCAAAAGTTTAAGATTTACCTTCCAGTTTTATTCTAAGCATCATATATCCAGGTTGATTCATCCTTTATGTGTCTTTTATTCAGAATCCGAGAAGTCAAAGGATTGGGAGCTGCAGATCAGCCAGATGAAGCAGGCATTTGAGAAGCAGCTGCAGTCAGAGAGGACACTAAAAACTCAGGTAAGTCTGTTATTTCATGTAAAGATCCTCTGGAGTCTGAATCATTGATCCAGGAAAAAAAAAAAACTACAATCAGACAAAAAACAAGCTTAAGCATCAACTTGGCGCTCATGTCCGTCCGCAGGCCGTCAATAAGCTGGCAGAGATCCTGAACAGGAAGGAGGTCCGTGGCGGAGGCAGCCGCCGGGGTAACGACACAGACATGCGGCGGAAGGAGAAGGAGAACAGGAAGCTGCAGTTGGAGCTGAGGTCGGAGAAGGAGAAACTCAACAGCAGCATCATCAAATACCAGAGAGAGATCAACGAGATGCAGGCGGTCAGTAGGACGCTCACACAGACTGATTTCGTGTGGCGCGGAGCTGCATCTCCTCCTTCATTCAGTACGTTTGGCTGACTTTTTTTTTTTTTTTCTTGTTTTGTTTTATTTGCAGCAACTGGCGGATGAGAGCCAGATGCGCATTGAGCTGCAGATGGCTCTGGACAGCAAGGACAGTGACATCGAGCAGCTCAGGAACCTCCTGCAGTCGCTCAGCGTTCAATCACTGGACTCTGCCAGCGTCAACAGCGGGCCGGAGTTTGACACGGATGACGCATTCACAGGTGAGAGCTCCGCCACGCGGCGCAAATGTCACTGTCGTTCGAAACTTTGTTGAACTCTGCGAACAGTAAAACACGGCGGAGCTTTCCAGAAACAGCGAGACTGGCTCCGGAATGGTAAAATGAGCGAATGTTACGTGAAAAGTTTGAAGGAGATAAAACAAAGCCATTTTTAACAGGACAATTTGTGTCTATTTTAGTCATCTGGGGGGATTTTGCACATGCAGATGTTTTGTTTTGCAGAAAACGGCTTTCGCTCAGTAAATAAATAGTTCTAAAAATAATTTGATTAGAACCGAAGTAAAGAGTTTCTTAAAGACACACGGCTGATGGAGGTGGATCCATACTGGCATCGCTCCTTTGGCATGAAAATCAAGCGGCCTTTTTATTGAATAAAATTCCAATGAACCGCTGACGCGCTTTAAACTCCGCGTCTCTCTCTCCCCCCGCACAGAGACGAGGCTGGAGGGCTGGCTCTCTCTCCCCGTGAGAAACAACACCAAGAAGTTTGGATGGGAGAAGAAGGTATGAACCAAGCCGCTCTGATGATCTGTAAACAGTCTGTCCTTGATCGACAATAACCTCACCGCGTCTGTTCTGTCGCCCGCAGTACGTCGTCGTGAGCAGCAAGAAGATCCTCTTCTACAACAACGAGCAAGACAAAGAGCAGTCCATTCCCTACATGGTGCTTGATATAGAGTGAGTGCAGCTCACATGACTCATGTTGGTTTTAGTTTAGCTCATGACTTCACTTGTTGTGACGACTCATTTTCTTTTCACACAGCAAACTCTTCCACGTGAGGCCTGTCACTCAAACAGATGTGTACCGTGCTGACGCCAAAGAGATTCCCAGGATATTCCAGGTGCGTCTCGGCAGCTCTTTCATGGTTTATCACGGAGCTGAACTTCTTGAATGATCGCGTTTGTTCCTCCGTCCTCATTCTCCGTCATCTCTGCAGATTCTTTATGCCAACGAGGGCGAGAGCAAAAAGGAGCCGGAGTTTCCCGTGGAGCCGCTGGCCATCGGAGAGAAGTCCAGCTACATCTGCCACAAGGGCCACGAGTTCATCCCCACGCTCTACCACTTCCCCACCAACTGCGAGGCGTGCACCAAGCCGCTGTGGAACATGTTCAAGCCGCCGCCCGCTCTCGAGTGCCGGCGCTGCCACATCAAGTGCCACAAGGACCACATGGACAAGAAGGAGGAGATCATCGCTCCGTGCAAAGGTAATGAAGCTCCATTCACACAGAGGTTGATCTATGAGCGGGCTCTTGATCGTTTTCAGGCCGTAACTGAAAATCGCCCTTCTCTCCTCCCCGCCAGTCAACTACGACGTGTCTACGGCCAAGAACCTGCTGCTGCTCGCCATATCCCAGGAGGAGCAGCAGAAGTGGGTGAGCCGACTGGTCAAGAAAATCCCCAAGAAGCCTCCGCCGCCAGAGCACTTTGCACGCTCCTCGCCACGCGCCTCCATGAAGGTCCAGCCCAGCCAGTCCTTGAGAAGGCCCAGTCGACAGCTCCCCACCAGCAAGAGCAGGTAGCAAAGCAGCGGACAGATCACGGTGAAAAAATCGACCCAAATCTATTTTTCAGAAACATTCTGATTTGTTGGAATTGAATTTTCTGAATCTTTTGGCCTGAAAACCGTCTAATTTAAATTTGTTGAAACTTGTTAGCAGCTGATCAGTTCAGTCCAATAAGCCTGGTTTCAGTCTCCATTGTAGCGCATCCACAGTTACCTAATCTAACGGAGCAAATATTGATATTTCTGAACTCAACCCTGTGTGAATGCTAAAGGTGTGAAGACGGGTGTATTAATGCAGCGGAGTTTGTTTTTGTCGGGGAGAATAAAAAAAAAACTGTCCTCGTGTAGAATTCACTGCAACGTCGGTGAGAAGTGTTTTTGAAGTGCGAGACAGTGAACAGCTGTGAAGCTTCGCTCTCTCGATGAGAGCGCGTCTTCGGTTTCCCCTCTTGTTGGCCTCGCTGTCCGTCTCAGAATCTGCCCTTAGACAACACGTCAGTCTCCTTAACGCGAGAACAAAGCTACGCTTCCCAGGAATAGATTTTATGGATTGTATGTCTGAGTGTTGCCCGGACATCAGAACTAATCTCCCATTTCAGATTGGAGGATTTCGGCCTCCAGGACTGGCACTGGGCATTGGATGATATCGATGATGATTGTTCCTCTATACATTTCTGACGGCTGCGTCTGGTAACGGTGTGTGTGTGCAGAGTGTGCCGTGCAGTGCTGTGATTTCAGTGGAAGACTGTTCCACAGTCCCATGTTTGTTGGGACTGTCAAACCTTTGACCTTCCAAAACACGAGACTCAAAGTGCCACTTTTTTTTTTTTTAGGCTGGTAGCCAACACTTTAAACCTTAAACGTTTCTCACCTGTAGTGACCTCGTGTCCTCTGACCTCAGCCCCCGCAGGTCAAATGGCTTCAAAATGAGACGAGAAGAATCCCACAGTGGACACTGGTACAATTGATGACTTCTCCCACCCTGTCCTCCCTTTGCCCAGACGTTTCCCTCAGTTCCTCAATGTGTGTATGTTTGCTTACAACCAACAAGTGTCTCTCTGCACTGAACTGGCAGACACGGTTCTGGTTGTCAGTTTGGGGTGGTGTTTGTGTTGGTGGTGGTGGTGGTGGTGGTGTAGGTCCACGTGTTGCTCCCCGTGCATGCGCCTGTTGGGGTTCCTGAACACATTCGGCAGCTCGCGTTAGCCACTGGGTGTTTTTTAACGAAAGCAGGCACACTGTCTTGTGGGTTAAAATATATATTTTTTTACTTATTTATATTTTATATTGTCATGATTTATATAGTAGTATGTCACATTATTCTTAGGCACTCCTGATGCAAGTGAAATGTCCTTTTATCCTCCCGTGTTTCTGAGTCAAGTCAACTTTATGGTCAGTGCTGCCGTATCTACGGGACATACAGAGAACTGAAATTGTGTTGGTGCAAACCGCAATATACATGAAATATGAAAAATATACACGTTTTAAAGATATCTGAGAAAAACACGGGGAATCTAAAAGATGTAAACAGTATAAACATGTCCAATAGAAAGATATTCAGTGTATGTCTAGCAGTATGAAGAGTGTAGAACTGTTTAAAACAATAATAAGGTAATATAAATGATATAACAGTGACAAAGATAGATTTAATGAGTGTCCATGTTGGGTTTATTTTTCAACTAAACTCTCCCTCAGTATCTCTGCTACAGTTCTCCGAAAACTACTGTATGTTTAAGAAATAGTTATCAAAGAACTTTTAAAAAAATAATGTTCTGCTTAAAAAAACAACAAAAATCAGCCAATATATTCATATTTTTTTAATGTCTGGAGGATCAATATTATCCTCCTGTTCCCCTTTTTTTATCAAAACCAGAAACTTCTCAAATCATATTGGACACAGCGCACTCATCAGAATTGATTTGATCTATATTTTATCTATAGAAAAAGAAAACTTACTGACATTATTACCACAAAGTTCTTGCGCACCATAAAGTCTCATTGACAGGTGTGTGCGTAGAATATTGACTGTGAAGAAAGTTCCTGGTGAAGGTCAGAACAGAAATGAGAAGTGAAGCACAAGTCATTTGTGCGGGATTCTTTGCTAAGTTTCATTTCAATCCTACAAGGACAGGACTTCTGTGCGTTCTCTGAAGACTCCTTTGAGCGTTTTTTGCCGGGACTAATCTTGCATCTTGTTTCTCTCTCCTCCTCCAGTTAACCTTGCTTGGGAGTGTGGTGCGTCGTCGAGGCGGTGCGCGCCGTTTCATCACAAAATCAAAGACTGTATACAAAGCGCCGTTTGCAGAACAGCACACTGAACTCCGCGTCACTTCTCCACAACCCACCCTGTCGTGCTTCAGCCTTCGAGAGTTGCAAAGTCTGTTTCCCCCTTTTGTTGAACTCCTTTCCCAGCCAATTGAAGAGGTAACGACTATCAAACTCAACCCCTGTGTGATCTTTTCACCCAGCCGGATGGCTTGTTAAGCACATTAGCCGAAGTCTTCTCTCGGGCTCTCGACTAGAGCGATTACGTGTCTCTCGGGGAGCTGGAGCAAGCTCGTTCAGCCCCCGCAGACCAGAAGAGAGCTCTTATGCGCCCGACCAGGGACGGCGAGAAGGAGATACACTTACCTCAGCGCTTCTCACCAGGACACACTGTCTGATTGAAGGACCTAACAGGAAAACACTCTACTCTTCCTCACCACCTATAGGGATTGTCGTGGCCAAATTAAAAAAAGAAAAGAAGACTTCTTGTGTTTGATGATTGTGAACAATATGAAGGGTTTAACGGGGAACACTACACTCAGAATATAGTTCTGTAATTTGTCAACTGAGGTTGTTGAACATGATCCCAGACGCAGCATCTGGACTTTGGCTTATTCAATCTCTAACATATTGATTGTAGCTTCTCGCTTCCCACGATCCCGCTTTCAGGCGCACGTCCGCACGGGTCATAGAAACTTGAATGAGGTACTTAAAGCGAACAAGCTGCGACTTCCAGTGAAGTCAACAAGGTGAAGGAGGAGCGTCAGATTCCACCAGGATTTGAGCAAATAATCCCACGAGCGCCTCTCATTCAAATTTCCGACTCAGGCACGCTCTGAATCACCAGTTTGTCGTCGTATGACTCTAGTAACGGTTATAAGTGAACAGAATCCTGCTCTGAATGGTATTAGATGAAGGCCCAGACATGAGATCCTCACAATTCAATAATCTTTCAAACCTGCACTGTCATGTTATGAGGGTTAATGTTTACTGAATACAAAGGGGTTGCACCGTTAATGCTTTCCTGATCCGAGCTCGGCTCCTTTTGTTGTTTGAATGTACATCTGGGCTTTACCAGAGACGACACGCAGGCATTGTATTACTTCTATCCAAATATACTTGACTGAAGCCCCCTTTCATCACCAACTACTCTGAGTGAACTTGCATGTGTTTGCCTTTTCAGGCCTCACACTGAAGTGCTGTCACCCACGGGCCTCCGCCTATTATGAAATTTAGTTTTGTTTTGTTTTTAAAGTCATTTCCTTAAAATGAAATTAAAAAAACAAAAAAAAAAGAGCCGAATCAACCAATAAGAAGCAGAAATAATGAAGGTATGCAATCATATCCCATGAGTCAAAATACTGAGCAGCACTATTCCATTGAAAGTTTTTCTAAAAGTGTTTGTCCTGATATTTTTGTATTAAAAGTAACCAAACTCTGAGTTTGGGCAAATGTGTTGTGTGTGTGTGTGTGTATGTGGCTTATATAGCAAGTGGAGAGTAACTGTGTGTGTGTGTGTGTGTGTGCTTGTACTGAGTGCTCTCCTTTAACCAAGAAGCATGTTTTATACATATAAATATACACAGTCTATATATTTTACATGCCATACAGTGCACATTATATTATTTATACAGCCTTGTCCACTTTGTATTTAAGGGCTCTACATCCAGATTGCATGTTTGCTACCAAACAGCTCTATAATAATAAGAATAATAATAAGTACTTCAACAATAAAGACATGGATGTGCCTTTTGGTTTCGGATTATTTTTCTGACTTTAAAAGAAATCTATTGGAAGAAAAAAGGTGCACAACTCGGGTGAGTCTGAAATAAGCGCAATGTAAGAAGCTTGAATGTTTATTAAAATAATTCAGAAATGAACTTTAGACTTATAAACGCTTTTCAAAATACAGTATTTCTTAACCTGAGTGGAAAGATCTCAGATATGCTTTGACCATCCTAATAACACTTTCTTTTTTTCTCTCTCTCTCCCACACATACAGCATTGGTCTTTGCCTTTAATACAAGGTGTAGCAGATTTTTAGTCACTGGAATGTTATACAAAAAGTGTGTGATTCATACTGAGGTAAAAAAAAAAAAAAACACACTATAAAAAGCACATTTTGTGGGCCAGTATTACAAAAGCTGCTTGCATAACTGTTACTGTCAGTTTCAGTCTTAGTTGTGTCCAGAGTAACCCAGTAATCTCTCTCCTCTGAACAGGCGCGGGAATAAACTGCATGTTTCTCAGTGCAGCGATGTCGGCCTCGGGATCCGTCTTTAAACACTTTTAGTCGTCTTTCTTGGAGCCGCCGCTCTTTCGCTGGTAGTAGAGCACCGTGAGCAGCACCCACATGTTGAGCGAGGTCATGACGATAAATCGCACAAGGACTGTGGAAAAGGATTAGAGGTGGATATTAACAGAACATTTGGATGCACTTGCATAGTTGATATGTACAGCATGCCTCTCATCAAGAGGCAGTGCTTTGCCGATTTTCATTTCAGGTTGCATTAATAGTTTCATTCTCTACATTAAATCATGAAACATCCCCCTCCTGCTGATTTTTTTTTTCCAGATGAAAGAAGCCAAAATTCTGGCGTCCTGAAATGCTGAAAGTCACTTACTATGCTACTTCCTGTTCAGTGTGAACGTTTTGCCAGAATATTGGCTATAACCAATGACATTCTCAAAATGCATTTTCTCTTTTAGTGGCTTTCCCTTCATTTCTGAACTATTGCCTGTATGGATGACTGAACAAACCGGGTGCCCAACAGAGGCCCTTGGGGGTCTCCTCTGTTTAAAGTGACTCAACGTTTCTTGAAAAGTAAAATCACAAAACAAAACAAAAAAGAAGTAGGGATATTTGGATATGACAAAGAGACATCAAAGACACAAAACATCTTCAAAAACTTGCAAAACAATTATAAAAGGAGAAGCAGAGCGACCAAAGAGATGCAAAACGGCTACAAAGACCAAACGGTGTGTGTTTGATTGAATGTGGTGGTCTTGCCGATGTGGGACTGGCGAGGTGGCTTGTTGTTTGATGATCTATCGGTGCTTTGATGGAAACTCTGTTGAAAGCATGTAGATGCCTCAAACCTCATCTCAAGTTAGGTGTTAAAAGCACATTTACCAAAACAAAATTTACCTTGGGGGAGAGCAGGCATCAGTTTTTTGACACGTCACATGGTACAGTAGATGCTACTGACTGAGCGACCAGACCACAAAAACATCCTTAACTCGTGCAAAGCTAAGATGGTAGCCATTTAGAAAACAAATCCTTGAGCTCCTCTGAATTATAGAGATCATTTAAAAAAAAAAAAAAGCTAAACATCCCACAATCCTTTGTAATTCACTGGGACTTACCCTGCATGTCTCCAGTTGTCACCGTGGTGGTGTAAATCCGTGCTGAAACAAAAAAGAGGAAGCCGGGTTAATGACATCCTCATTATCCAAGAGAGCGTCTAATATTTAATTAATGAAGCGTGGAATTGCTAATTTATTACATTAGGAGCCGGGTAAATAGTGCGATGCATATTCATGAACTGAAACATGACAGTAACAGTGCTTCAGGGAGGAGAAAAAGTCTCAGAAATGTGTTAAGCATTTCTGAATTCATCGGCGATGCTAAACATGAGAACTGAACTGCTAAGACTTATTTGCAATGTGGAGATCAGCCTTTTTGACGTGCTTGCTGTTCCCCAGAGTACATGACAGAATATTTATAAGAATTTAACAGACATTAACCTGAACTAATGGATTCTAATGAGACACCCTCTGAAGATTTCACACGCAAATATGCCATTAATGCACGTATCATGGGGTCCTTACATGACTTTGATATTATCAGTATGGATTTTAGTGATTTAATTAAATGTGGCATCAAGTAGTCCAATCCACTGTTTTGGTTTTACAGCCGGAATCTACCGTTGTGGTTCATTCTCATTGCCCTCGTTAGCGTCATTTCCAGCTGCTTCCGGCGTTAAAGCTGTTAAAGCTCTTGAAACCCGCTGTGTGCGACTGTGTTCACCGACAAACGACAGACAAAGCTGGCGATCAGCTCGTGAAGATTCAACGTTCAAGTTGTTCCTGTTTTTCAGAGTCCCGTTTTGGGCTTGCAAGACAACAAAAAGGTTGAGAAATACAGCAGCGTGAGCCAGACAGACACCTCTTTAAGATGAGCCTCATCGTGAAGACGAAAGCTCTCTCTGACCCCAGGCTGCTCAGGGAGTGACTGAAGAAAGAAAAGTGCAATACACAGACAGCTTTCTTGTTTTCATGCCCAGTGTGATACTCACCCATACAGGTGTAAGTAGCCATGCCCCAGGAGAGGGCGCTAACCTGTCCAGCGTCCTTAGACTTCCACAGGCATTGCAATTGTGCAAATTTGCTGGCTGCACTAATGAACGTGCACAGGCTCTGTTAAAAAAAAGACAAGAGAGATTTGGTATGCAGCAATGAGAGTAACTCTACAGCTCACCTTTTTATTTTTTTTTTAAGTGAAAAGCTTCACACTTTCTGTAGCTTGCTAAAAAAACAAACAAAAAAACTTTACATTTTAGGTGGGAAGAGTTGCGGGATCACTGCTCTCACCTATTTCTATGCAAAAATTCCTTCAGGCACATTCATCTCGTTAACCAGCAAACCATTTGGCATTTATGAGGTCCGGGTGTCTTATTGAGATACACCAGGCACGGCGAGGTCTAAATAACTTTCTGTTCAAATGTCCACCTCATTACTCCTGACGGATGACGCGTCATATCTTTGCTTACTCTGCGACACACTCTGACTCGTGATTGATGTCAAACTGACTTCTCACCATAGCCAAATCTATGATCCACTTCTCCACAGTCAGGAGCCTCCAACCTCCGACAAACCTGAGCACATTACGTTAAGGCAATAACACGTGACATGCTGTAAGAGGCATCAACAAAAAAAAAGCCAATGGGTCGTTGGTTCTCCCCCAGGCCGAGTGAACACTTTGACGTCCGCGGCTATTTGAAAGTGATGAAAGGATACACCAAGGCGTATATGAGGCTCTGCCGCAGGCTGCCATTGTAATGAAGAATCAGGAGGAGGAGAATGACATCTGAGGACACAGGGCAAGTTAGAACACACACACACACACCACTTTAGGGCGCCTCATTTGAAGAGGCACCGATATTAGTTTCTACCGTCTCATTAACTCACCCAGAAACTAATATTTCCGGTTTATACAAGGTCCATTTTGCGTTTTGACGACACACAGGACATCCGAGTCCTCCATTGTTGAGATGTCACAACAGTTTCTGACAGTAACAGGCCTCTTTGGGGTTTATCTGTGCTGCTTGAGCGCTGGTTTACAAATGGAGATCAATACAAAGGTCACAGCTGACTTATGTGTGTGACTTATAAGCCCCTCTCAGCGGAGACCCACGTCAAGGCGTTTGTTTCGGGCCTACATGCGAGTATTGTGACACTGAACACATGCCATCAATTATCACCCACATCAACCATGCGGATGATGTTTGATTTCCTGTCAAACCCTGGTGTATAATATTAACCCACGGGCATGCAGTTGTCGATTTAATGCTCTGCTTTGCTCCAATATGGTGGGTTACAGTGTTTAAGCTCTTATTTGAAAGCATCCAATAAACCAATTACACTTTTTTTTACTCACAAAATGAAACATTGGACACTTTTGGACGCCAAAAAAAAAACGTCACTTTATTAGAGTGACTTTTCACATACTCTATGTGAAATAGAGACAAACTCACCTTGAGCGATGAGAATCGGATATTCCAAGTATGTTGGAGGTGGGTAGTCATAGTACATCTGGTATGTGACAAACACAATGAACCTGTAAAACAGACAGGAGCATGTTCGTGGAGGGTACCGTAAAAGTTCACAGAAACAATGACCGAGTGCAAATGTGGCACTGACGACACCCAAAGCCGAGCTAACATGCAGCTGGACGCGCGGTTTCTATGGGCAGGCAAAGTGATGGCTGAGGTGAAGTTGGATTAAGCAGTTCAAATTCAAGCTGCGCAAGGCTTTCTCATGTGTTTGTGGTGTCACGTGACTGGTGGTAGTAGCAGCTGTTTAACAACGCTCCAAAATCCTGGATAGCAGTGTCAGTGAATACAGTACGCACAGCATGCTGGTGTCTACCAACCAGGCCCCTGTGTGATGTTTTATAACATCTTTCTCTCTGACAGGACATCCAGTGGCGATTTGTCTCATCAGCAGATGCGTGACTTACAACAGTGGCTTCATTTTCACATGGAGATGAACATATTTTGTTCCCAGAGAGGCTGTAAAGTGAGTTTTTAAAGCCAGTAATCACAGCGGCTGGTGGTACTGATCAATAACACTTGACTGCCCACAGATACAATCAAGGCTTTTATTTTTTTTAACTACAGAGCAATAAAATAAAACTTGATGCACCTTTGAGATGTGGCCATGTGCGTGAATGGAGATGTTTTGTACACCAGAGACCCATTACAGTGAAGGATGTCAGAGTGAATCCATGCAAATGTAATATATACTTTAAGAAAATGGATTTTATTTTTTACGTAGACATCACACCCAGTGCAGCACTGAGGCTGAGATATTTCATTGTAGCATGCCCGGTGGCAGCAGGCTATCGCTCACCAACACAGTAGAGACATTTAGGACAGTGCAGCTACCGCCAGGCACAGGGGAGAGACGGGACACTGAGAGTAACACAGCCATACAGACACAAAGTCCCAAAGTGAATATGATCGTTCAGAGAACCTACAAATATAGAAAAGAAATAATTAGGTGATATTTCCACGAGCCCTACAAGGAACACTGGCTGGAAGGTTTGGAGGCAGATTTACTCTGAGCTCGTTTAGCGATCGAGCATGAGATCAAGAACTAGTCTGCTGCACTGATTTACAAACGGAGGCCAATTTTCCTGCAAATCCTCACCCCTGTAAACAGAACTCGGTTGTTTTAAAGCCCTCGCAGTGGGATTAGTTGTGTTTATAAAGCAGCTTTCCAGCTGTGTGAATAAAAAAAAAAAAAAAATCAGCCATGGTGCCTCCTGGTGACCTAATCTCTGCATGTCCTATTTTAATCTAAACTGGTTCCGCATGCCCCCTGCTCACCCCAAATGATCTCCCTCTGAATTTCTGAACATCATCCGAGTTACCAAGTTCCAGGCGTATTTATCGCGTGCAGGTTAGCTCAAGGTCAGCAACACAATAAAGAGGAAGCTGTCAGCTTGGCTCAGTGTAACAAGAACAGAAATAAATTAAAGAAGTAAAACGCATTTTGATATAAAGGTAACTATGATATGAAGGTAATAAAATACAAAACAGAAATATACTAAAATAGAATAGTAGAAGAGAAGTAACCTATATTACAAAATATACAAAAAATAATATAATAATATGAATGTTTTATAGGCTGTACAAGGTTACTGTATAAATAGATATGATAATTCTATATAAATATGATATATTACATCATTAAAATACTGACTGGAGGTGAAAAGTGTTTTCTTTACAAATCTGCAGGCAGAGTAAAGTCCTAAATGTTTTAAAGGTTTTATTAAATTAAAAAAATAAAAAAGGCATTTAGTGGTTCAGATTCATGCCGAAATTATCACTATGTGTTCAGGATCCAGTAGAGGTATTATATAATGTTTAATGGTATGTGTGGCCTCACTTATAACCAACACCGCCTTAAATTTGAAACTTTTTAAACGCAGTCTGGAGGCGGGGTTCTTCAGATGAGGGGTGCGGGACAGGAAGACACCTCAGCAACGACAGCCACCCTGCTCACAATGAACTTCCCTTTTCCACTTTGCTGTGAAGTAACACCATCTACATCAGGACTGCATCGGAAAAAACGTCAACCAAAAACCACATACCCGATCAACTCGAGCAGAAGACTGTTGAGGCTGACTCCGGTCGACGACTTCGCTCGCATCAGTACAAAAATCTGCGGGAACTTGAGCACAAAGCACACAAACAGTGTGCTGAAGTTAGCGGCGTGCAGCAGCGTGTCGGACTGCATCGTGTCGTCGAGCTGGTTTTATCGATATTTGAACCGTAGATTGTCGTTGTTGGTTGAGTTTTAGAGAAAAGTAGCAGCCAGGTGCTGCTGCAGGCTGCGACGTCTCCAGTGTCAACACAGGTGGATTTAGAGAAGACTTCCGTTTGTGACTTTCAAAATAAAATAAAGTGAACGCTTATTTAAGTTTTATTAGATCGCATAGTGCACATAGGAACGTTAAATCTGCTCTGTTGACATATTTAAAGCAGCAATTTTTCCTAAACTGTTCTTGTAGGTGACATGTAGAAAAATAGATCGATAGATCACTTTTATTTTGAAGGCAACTTATTTTGATTTCCGTTATAGTCCGTCAGCTTGAACGTTTCCTGCCAACCGGCATATTTTCTCACTTCCGCGTTCATCCGCTGGAAGCTGATTGGCTCGCTGTGCTCACAAGTTAGAGCAAAATATGAAAAATGTCATGTTTTAACGGCACTGGTGCAATGTATTTGCTCCAAAAGGATGGTTAGGCGGGTGATGTAAATGAGTATGAAGTTTAAAAACGTATAAACGTTAAAAACGTCTTTAAAAAGTATGCAGTCACATGATGGACAGCATCTGAGTATTATGACTCAGATTTATGGAATATAAGCAAACTCTCTACCTGAAGCTTTTTCAAAGTTAGCCATATTGCATACTGTGCTGCTGGTACTTTTCACATAACAAGATCAATTCAATACACTTTAAAATGTAAAATATTTATTCCAGTCTCAAATTCAGTGGGGACCAACATTTTATTCAAATTTAGAGAAAGGGGGCAGTGATTGATGACGACATAACAATATACAGAGTGACATTTTAAGACAGCTATTGTACAACGGTACAAAAACCTGAGATCTGTTGCCATTCACATAAAGTGCACATCATGTAGACTACATCATCATGAAAATCACACAAAAGAAATCGTAATGTAATTCCATGGCTCCACCATGGGACAATGGCTTAGAGGTCCTTGCAAACATATGACTGTATGTAACAGAGATTGCAGCCATTTTAAATGGAAAAAAATATAAAAATAAGATAAATTTTAATAGCATCAGTAAGTAACATTCCCTGTTTTTGAACTATATGTTCTTTATTCTTGTTTGTCCCTGCAGCTTATAGACTATACAGAGAAATGTAGAGGTGATACAATCTTTCACTCATCCAAATTTGATCAGGTATCTTGTTAGATTATCAAGTATCTGATTAAATACCTGATGGAGCTCGGGTGACATGAATCTGATCTACCGGTGTCTTCTCTTCTCACCTAACGGTGAGTAAATGTCTTTAGTTTTAGAAGTTTTGTTCTCCTTGTACGTAAGATACTCAAAACTATGAATAAAGACAACATCTGGAGCCGAAGTACAATATAACCAATGAATGACTGCATATCTATCTCTATCTATCTAAAGTAGCAAATGTGGGACAGCAAACGTCATTTTCTTATCACTCCTGACTCCCTGCCTGATATGGCTTCTCTGTATTTTACTTAATATTATCTTTCCATTAAAATAACACAGAAATACAAACAAACAAACAAACAAACCACAACATCGTATCCAAATTGACCTGGTCCCAGCTTTGTAGAGTCCAGGGTAAAACCATGAAAACCAGGTGTAAAGTGACTCCTCTCCAGGTCGGCCTACCAGGGCAGCATCTCTGGATCCTGCTTGCACCTGCGATGGTTTTCAGACCACAGTACCAGCCTGTCAAGTCTGACCACTTCGCTTCCCAGCGGAGTGGACAGCCTGCTGCCAAACATCTGGTTGCTGGTGTTGGGGATGCGTTCAGAGAAGAATGACATATTGCTGGGTGGAGGCTCCTCTGGCTTCACCTCTCCCTACAGACACACATGGGGTACAGAGTCAGATGTTTGGTGGCACATAATGGCTCGTAGATGAAGCTGACTTTATGTCATCTGGCACAAATACAGTTTTTACTACACTGTCACCAAAAGGTATTTAATATATCCCTCAATTATCTGTAACCGCTTATCGGCTTCAGACTGTGAGTAAAGGAGTACAGTATACATGAAAACTCCACAGAAAGGTCCCAGCCGAGGTGAAAACCAAACCTTCTTGCTGTGATGAGGTGAGAGTGCTAACCACTACACCACTGTGCCACCCGTATTTAGTATATTAATATTAAATGGTATTTAATAATAGAGTATTTAGACATTACTTCAGGTTGATGTACTGTTATAAAGAATTTACTTGGTGTGATAGTATTTCAAAAGCTGCAGCATCTAATGTATTACTGACACTAAAATAAGCTCACATCTAGAAAAAACAAGGCACACAAACAATGTGCTGAAAGTGTAAAGATGGGTGACTTTAGAAAAGACTTCCATCCCTTAAACGATCGAATAAGAAATTTTAGATTACATGCCAACCTGTCCTCTCCTATTTTGATGAATGAATGTATGTTTTTACAGTCCTAGTCGCTTAGAAGTACACTCTCCCATCATTTTGTATCCATTTGTACTTCTGTATGTGTCATGTGCCTGAACTCTTTAAGAGCATCTCTAATTATGTGTGCTAGCCATGCACATATTGTCATTCCTGTATTTTATTGTTAGTATTGTATGTTTTTCATTGCCATGCTATTTCTAGCTTCCTTGTCTGTATCTGTTTATGTTTGGGCAAATACAAAACTGTACTTTCAGACGCTGTGTAAACATGAAGTGACATGCAAAAGAAATTCACATCATCCAGTGAGTTTGTATGAATACAGATTATATTCAGAAAGTCAAATATGGGCACATTTTAACATTACTTTCAGGCTGTTTGTCAAAATCATGAGCAAAATTAAGGCATGTTCATTTGAACATATATTCAGAGGTCTAAAACCAGAAAATGTGTTTAGATGAGAGGCATGGTTTTTACTTTCTCACACACATTGTCTTACCATCGGATCATAGTTCCTGAGAAAGTCCCAGTTCTTCTCCCTGTGGAGCATAACATACTGGTTATATCTTCAAAATAAACTACTATGAGCTGCCACAACTTAAAGTGACTTCCATGTTTTGTTTCCACGGTTTATTAGCAGGTACTTTGGCTTACAGAGCAGTTTGAATAAAGTCTTCCTCACCATTCCTGCACTCCTCTCCTCTCTCTCCATACCAGCTCTTTCCACACTTGGTCCTGTTTAACCGGATCACTCCGGTCAGGAATCAGCTCCGCGGATGCCGCGTTTTCCTTTCTTTTAGCGTGCGTCCTGTCCGCCGGTGGTTGGGTTGTTTTCGGCCTGGTGCCATTCTTTCGTTCCGGTAACGTTAACCGGTAACCTGCAGAGGATACGCGCCTGTTCAAGTCCATTCTTGTAGCTATACGTTTAAAGATAAATGCAGCTTATCAACTTGTAAAACTGAGCATGAGTTTATTACTCCGAATAAAAACACACCCGAGTAAATCGTGGTTTTATGCGCAAGTGAGCGCAGAGAAATCACTGCCAGCACTTTTGTTTACGTTTCCATGGAAACGGTGTTCCGGTAATTACACTTGTCTTCCGCAGCGGAGGGAAAATAACAATACGTTCACAATTAAATGTCGTGTAAACAGCCCGTAATTAACATACTTCTACATCACAGGGAAGTTACAGCAGGTGAAAAAAACATTTTCTGTCTTTAAAAAAAGAAAGACATGCCTCAATCTATTAAATACACTAATAAAAATAGGCCACAGCCTCCGTGGCTGCACTGCAGGTGTAAACTCATTTTGCATGCATGTGATTTTAATTGCTTAATTCATGGTTGCATATTGCATATTCATTTCGCAAAGTGAAGAGTATTTTCACCACAGAATACAAAAACACTGTTTCTCGGAAGATGGGTAATGCCCCTATGTGTGGACGCATCAAACCCAGAATGTTGTAGTAAATAATTTAAAAATAAAGTTAGACTTGTTAGGCCTGAGTTGATAGACTTGTTAGATTTAAAAATAATTTTCTTTTTTTTGGGTTATTTGGGTACATATGCTTTAGAAGAGGTCAGTGTATAATCAAGTGAGATTGAGAGGAGTGGACCTAAACATGTGAGTTCTAAAAATAAAAAAAGAAATGTACTTATATCTGACACATATATTATTATATATTATAGACATTATAGACAAGACATATTTGAAACAATTTAAAATAACATTTAACATGTCTGAGAAAGATTAGTTTTTATCAGAACTATACCATGCTGTATTTTATTCCTTTTATTTTGAAGACCGGAAACATACAACAAACTTTTATTGTGAAACAGGAAGTACCTCAGCTATGTAGCCTACAGTGAGAATGGACGGAAATTAAATCAACCACTAGCTTTCTACATCATTTTCCCCATGAGCGAGTTAAAACGAGAAGCAAGGTCAAGGTAACCCAATATTTGTATTTATATGCACCTTTGGTTAAACATGATAATTATTTATATTTCTGTTCAAGCGCATTTTAAGCAGGTACAAAGCTTGGCCCTGTATTTGTGCTAAATAACATTACCTCTGAGGAGCTAGCGAGAGTGAACATTACAGAGAAGGCACTTTGGCCTCTCAACAACTTTTTACCTCAACACATGAGTACACAATCGTTACAGATGAGTGCGTTTATTTACCACGCGTGGACGGAAAGAAATACGATACGCTGTAGCTCGTTTCTAAGCTCATGCCGGCGTTTTAACATATGCTAGCCGGCTAACACTTTACTCCCAGCTATCTAATGTTAGGTTAACGTAAATAACAGATGGGCTGAGGGTCGAAGTCGATAGGAAACGAATTAAATGTTGACGTTAGGACATATTTTACTAAGATAGCATCGCTTCAGCTGCCCGCAGCTCTGCACACCTGTGAGACAGGGGGAGTGGTTTACCTCTGAGGCTGTAGTAATTTAGTTCACGCTAAGCTAAGCTAAGATGATAATGACAACTAATGTGAACATAAAAGTTGTCTGTTACTAAGTTGCGCTTTTATTTCTTGGAATCTTCTAACTTTAGGTTTTTGACTGTAAATCAGAGGGACACACAGGTGTTTTCATGGTCTGAGGTTGAGGTTCCCCAGCTATGCTGTGAGTTACAGTACATGTGATGATACAAATAAGAGGGGTGTCTAATTAGGCCAAGTGAAATCACGTGTGTTGGTGGACCATTACATCTGTACAGAGGCTTTGAGACTGTGACGTTCAGTTGAGCGAACCTGAACAGCTCCAAGATGTGTTTTTTATAAGCTTGGTTTTAATTCTGATCCCAAACTAGGATTGTAACTACTTTGTCGTTGTATTGGCATGCTTAGAACAGTCAGACTCCAGATAGACTCCACGGTAGGGCAAACAGGTTTGGTTTGCATGCCATGTCATGAAGCAGCGGCTGCTAAATTGAGTTATCGGTTTGAAATGTGTGACAGTGGTGTCTCTTATTTAGCTGTGAGGATGGGAGCAGGGTGACGTCACGGGTCAGACAAACAAGGAGAGGCTTATTGCAAATGTAGGCCATTGTCCCGAGCCTCACTGCAAAGTCTAATCTGTAGACTGTAGCCCGTCAGTGATCTCAGAGAGGCATAGAGAATTCATTATCTCAGTCTTTAGCTGGATGAAATAGAACAAATGAGACTAAAATTGATTTTTTTTTTGGTTCATAGATCAGATGTGGTATTAGAAATAATGAAAATCAATTCATGCTTGTTTTTTTTTTTTTTGGGGACCACTTTTCAAATTTTCCATCCAAGAACAGAGACCGCATTCTCATACACATGTAGTTCACAAAATACCTTTTCTGACATCCTCCTGAAAGCATTTCTATTCTGTGAGGGTGACTGGAAAACATCTATTCAGCACGCGCCGCTCTATGTGGTGTTCAATGAAGCCTTTCCACTCAAGGCTCTCGCTTTAAAGCGGGGTTATGACATCAGCTTCTAGCTCCCTGTGATTAATTGTAAGGCGGTGATTTAAATCTTACAGACCAAACAATGCCGTGTGCACGACACGTGAAACCAGGAAAATGTGAACTGACCCTGGATCTCAGTAGAAATGTTGTCAGATACAGCATGCAGTGTCGTCCACCCGTACCCTTACTCTGGTGTCACATTGTGGCACATATATATTACACATCCATAATTGCTCTTCCAGGCCATGATGGTAACTCTGACAGCTCTTACACTCAACAGTGTAAGTCCTGAACTCAGATCTGAAGTGAGACGTACGACAGGCATTTCTGAAAGAACACATATTGACTTGATGCAGTCGGGGAATCACAGGTGTAAATAATGATGGCGATGCACGCTTGGCTCACTGTCATGGCTCCCTGGGATACTTGACTACAACAGAGCCGCCATTAACGTTATTAGTAACACCTGTGGTTTTCCTCCTACAAGTCAAAGTCTCTGCTGTGATGAGAGTTACTGGCCCCATTGCTCGCGCTGCAACACTTTCTCCAAATAATGCATGCTTCTGCTGAGGGCTTCTAACATTGGTGGTCTCCCCAAATGGAGACAAGCCATCATGTTGAGGAGAGGCTCCATGCGAGGCCCTCTCTTTTTTTTCCTCAGGGTTCAGTCTTTATCACGTATGCTTGTTGTCAAGGGGAGCTGGACTCTCGCTGAAGAGCAGTCACAGCCACCACTTTGCTGCCCTTTTTACGCAGCGTTTGTAGACACTGTCACCTTACAGCAGCGTTTTTTTGCATTGTGGGTCTTGTGGTTGACTGGTCAGATGTCAGAGGTGGTCAGCAGTGCACATGACTGGAAAGTAAATGTGACATTCCAGCCAGGGAGCCGAAGTGAGAGCACCGTGCCAATGGCTGTAAATAGCCGCCGGACCTGGGAGTCAGGGGATCAACAGGGTATCAGCCGGAGAGAGTGGGGTGTTTTATAAGAGATTGAGGAGGGGAGGTTATTTTGGGGAGCAGCTTGGTTAGATGTTTTGCTGGACCCAGTGTGTGTCTCTTCGTTTTTGGCTTAGCTGGACTGGAAAGCTCTCATGGAGATCAACAAGAAAGACGATAAAGGAGAAGACGACAGTGAGTGTTAGTCGGTTTGGAAGCTTTTAGGCTCAGTGTCGCCTTTCTAGGCTTAGGCGCCTATGTGTGTGTGCGCGCATGCTTGTAGTTCAACCTCCATAAGACTTCTGTCCTTTTCCCCAGCCCCCTGTTCTCCTTAAGTCAGTGCTTCAAGATTAGGCTGGTAGTTAAGCAAATGTTCACTATAAACTTATGCTTTTTTTGAACTCTGTAGAAAAAACTCAAATAATAACTATGTGTTTTTTTTTTTAGGAGTTACTTTTTTCTGAAGGATATTCAGACTTACTCAGTCTCCAATCCTTAGGCCTATATCAGATTATCTTGTTGGTTTGACAGTCTAGACACAGTCTGTCTGTTCCCATAAGGCTCATGAATTCACAATACCATATCACATAGCTCAGTATATCTGTCACTCTCCATTTGTATAACATACTGGAGAGCACACATCATATTATATAGTGTGATACAATATGATGGCAGCGCTGATTGTCCTGTTTTTATTAGTTGCAACTTTTGTGTTTGAGAAGAATATCACAGAAATGTAAACAATATTACGTTAACACATTTAACTGTCTGTATATTTTATAGTAATTTATAGTAGCAATATTTAGATGTTTTGATGGAAGCCAGTGAAGTCACGTCTCCTCATAAAACAAGCGGAGTTCTCTGTGAGTCTGCGAGATCAGACCTACTTCTCATTGTCTCAGAATAGGACTTCTAATATTGTTCTTGCCACAGGCCCTGAGGGGGAGATGACAAAGGAGGATGTTTCAGAGCCTGCCGAGGGAGACACTGTGCTGGGCTGGGCTTCTTCCCATCAGCGGCCGGTTATCCATCAGGTGGCCTCTGCACCCATGCCCAGTGACTGTGGTGAGGATCCACGCACATGCACACATTCAATACATACGGATAGGGGGGCTGAGTGACCTTTCAATCTATTGACGTCCTCACTGCAGGACTCTATGACTGGAATTTGAAGAATGTTTTCACAGCATGTTGATCAGCCGATGACAAACTTAATCAGTGAATTATGATTATTGATGATTGGATCAGGGTACTGTTATATAAGAATAATCAAGATTCAAGCTGTAATAATTAGGTCTGACATAGTAATGATGATCCTGATGGGGGAAAAGAGATCGAAGACCTGAACCTGCACTCAATACTTATTCTGACATCGACATCGTTTCTAATATTGTGATTATTGAACGGTTGAACAAAAATTTTAAAGTGATGAGTCACATTTATCGAATATTTTAAATAATAGGTGAATTTGTTGGTTCTAGTTTTACTTTTCATCATCTCATGTAGTCCAGTGTGTTTGAAAATGTACACCTAAAAAAATGATTGACGCATTCCCACACATACCACCATAATTTTTCATCCCAGAATAATATGAATTAAATTACAAAGTCATTAATCAGCGTAAAGGCTCTTATAAATTGGGTCCCCTTATATGTAATGCAGTCAGCACAGTAAATGCAGAGGATTATAAGTGATGTCTTTCACTGTGAAAGGCCAAGCCTATTTGTTTTCAGCCTCAGTCAGGTTCTCTAATGCTTCATTTGGTTCACGGCATGCCATCCACTGTCGCATCTGATTTCATTCGCCTCTGCAAGCACAGCAAGAGCATTTCCCAAGATTAGGAATTTGATTGAATCGATTGAACAGTCTGTTGCTGAAAGTCAATGTGTGTCTGTGCTGCAGAGTTCCAAACATGGTCTCTTTATGTGCATACACAGGTGAAAAGGGAATATAAAGCTTTGGATTCCTAGTTCCACCAGTCAAAGTGAATCACATCACTCTTTTTTTGGTCTCACTTGTCACCTCCAGAGTTCTCCTTCTTTGACCCCAGTGAGCCGCAGTGCAGGGAGGTTCTTCTGGATCCCAGCACCACCATACCAGAGTTGTTTGCTGTCCTCAGGCAGTGGGTGCCCCAGGTTCAGAAGAACATCAATCATATCGGCAATGAGGTGACTACGCAGCATTTTTTCACTATCCATGTACTATGATACTGTTTACATTTTTTTTTGTGCAAACCCTGTACTCCTAAAACTCAATTCATTCAATCGAATCATTGAATTATTCAGAAATTAATGGTAATAAATGCTGAATACAAAATATGTTAACTGAAAACACCCAAATACTTTTTTTTGGTTATGGGTAGAGGCACTGATGAGCCCATCTCCAATCCACCTCCACCCAGATTTACACAAAGTAGCTGCATTGCAGTTAATTGTGCAGAGAAGTTCTCATCTCAAGGGTAAAAGCAAACAATTATTTTCTTTCACATAATAACTACTACCCTTGAGAAATAAGTGCCTTGTTTGTGCAACAGTTCTCGTCCAAATTTAAAAATGAGCAGAATTATGAGAGGCTCTGCTTACTTGTCATTCATCAGATCAGTTCCCCAGAGTTTCACTTTATAGCCTATTATGTAATATTTCTGCACAGTGACACCAGCGGTCCTTAGTGACACACTGCACGTCTTGTCTTTGCACAGATCCTAAAAAGAGGCTGCGGTGTGAATGATCGAGATGGCCTGACAGATATGAGCCTCTTGCACTACTGCTGCAAGGCCGGAGCCCCGGGCATCGGTTAGTATTATGACAGGGACAGTGAATAAACACTCTCAGCTGCACTGTAAAAACGGTATACACACCTACTTTGTCTTTTTTGTGTGTTAGTTTATTTTGCTACTCTGACCACTGAACGTAATCCTGCATGACTCAATAAGCACTGCTATACATCACACGGTTACTAGAGCTGACACACTGTCTGCAACTACACCCCCCCAACCCACTCATACCTGTGTGCCTCCTCTGTCCCTCAGGTGATGCAGAGACAGCAGCCAGCTTTGCTCGCCAGCTCCTTGCCCTGGGTGCTGATCCAAACCTTCGCTCACGTTGGACTAACATGAGGGCTCTGCACTATGCTGCTTACTTTGACGTGCCGCAGCTCATCCGGGTGGTGTTGCAGGCCTCCCAGCCTGGCGGTGAGAGCAAAGCTACAGCCAGAGGATAGAGGGGCCTGCACAGTCTGTACAGGGGAAACATTTACATTTTCAAATCCATCTGCAGTGGAGATTAACGCCACAGCAGTTTCTTTTTCCTCAAACACGTGCTGTGTTGCCAGTTTATAAGGTGCACCCACAGTTGCGACATTCAGTCCAATCTAGTACAGCATTCCTGCAATCCAGCCTGACTTTATGCAGCTTACAGTATCATATTCAATTTTTGTTGCAGCCGTTACCCAGACAGGTGTTGATTCTACTGTTATTCTAATTAGCGTTCATGTTACAGGGCAACATTACTTGTTGACAGGGTTGGACAGTGGCAGCAGGAGTTTAATGCATCACTTTTAATTATTACTCATTTACTCCCAGTATTAAAGTGCATGAGTCATGGTTTACCTGCCTTACATAAAATGTGCATCCTGCTCAGAGTTCTGTTATAAAATCCCAGTGCACCATGTTTAGAGCACCTCTTCCTGCTGACAGCACTGTCAGCCAAAGCGTCCATCACAGTGGACGGCAGGAGAGGAGGTGGTTCAGCCGGCCTCGCTGCTACTCATCACCGGAGAGGAGCGTTTTGTAACAGCTAACAGACTGGAGTCAGGCTGCCCCGTCTGTCTGCTTTTAGCTCAGCTAATTTTATGGTTTGTGGTCATTTTGTGACTCTGTGTGTAAAGTTTACAGCCCGTCATGCTGTCGCTCGTGCATTACACAATGCAATACACAGTACAATGACGCAGCTAAAAAACAAAGTGAAGAGATTTGACTGACAAAATGCACGGCTAGGGTCTTCTCAGCTGATCACTTGACATATCATCTTAAGGGACAGCCCTAATACTGTCATTATTTACGACAACGACAGAAACACATTATACACACACATTCATTGTATATCAGACTTTCATATACCAATATAACCTCTGTTCTTAGTGAGATCAAATGATTCTCTTGTGGTTACATGCCGGCAGTTACTGGTTATGGCTGTCGACTGTAAAATAGGGGTGAATTAAAGTTAAGTGAATGAGTACTATACAGTAAACTAATGAGATGGGCTAACATAACAGACCCTGAGTGCTCACAGCATGCATGTGTAAATGCCCTGAGAGGACAGAAAAATGGAAGTCCTTGTTCACTACAGTTCACCATGTTTGTCCCTGATAACAGCTGCCAGATGCTGTAGCAATGACTCAACAATGTACCTGGGTCCTGTTCCCAGATGCCGGCTTGCTGAGTTCTCTAAATAACTGATGTCTTTTCTTTATATTAGTGAATGCTACAGTTTTGAAGGGGTTTAGAGAACCTGTTTCATTGACAAACCCCCGTATTGTCCCAACTTTCACATAATTTACCAGCGTCTGCTTCTATCCCATTCATTATATACACCTGTTTTCAAAAAGCCCAGCTGTTCTGCTGTCACTGTGGTGCTTCTAGCTCCCAGCACCTCTGATCACCTCAAAACATTTGTCATGTCTGCAAAAGTTTATTCTCAGTAAGTCTGATGGATTTATGTTAATGAAGCAACCTCTACATGGGCAGTCGTTTACTTCAGTATAAATTAGGGTCGGCACTTTGTGTCTGACTTTGAAGTAACTATTAGAAAATCATACAAAACATATTTCATAAAGTGTTAAATACATAACAATCCCTTTTTTTATTTTATTTGTAGAGGTAGATGCCACCTGCAGTGATTTTGACTTTGGCACGGCCCTGCACATCGCTGCATCCAACCTGTGCATGTCAGCTGTCAAATGTCTCTTGGAGCTGGGAGCCAACCCTGCTTTCAGAGTGAGTTACTTTGTTCTCTCTGTCTCTCTCTCTCTCTCTCTCTCTCTCTCTCTTTCTCTGTCTCTCTCTGTCTCTCTCTCTTTCTCTGTCTCTCTCTGTCTCTCTCTCTCTCTCTCTCTCTGTCTCTGTCTGTCTGTCTCTCTCTCTCTCTGTCTCTTTCTCTCTGTCTGTCTCTCTCTCTTTCTCTCTCACATACACACACACACATACACACACACACACACACAGATGCTAATTTGACTGAATTCTTTCATTCAAACCATAAAATCATGACATTTAATCCTGTACTTTATCTTAGTTACAGACCTGTTTTTGACAGTTAGTCAGACAATAGGTTCAATATATGATGCTATTCAACCCTGAATGATTTTTCCACCATCATTTTCCAGTCTATACTGAAGCTTCACAAGAACAGGGAGCCTTTCTCTTGACATCTCCCCACACTATGAGCCAGCAGTGCTGCTGCACTGTGGGCTCATTTAACTTGTGTAAAAGGTTCAGCTATTTTTACTGCAGATGAGAATTCTTGTAACTTAAAAAAAAAGCAGTGTAGCAAGAATTCATAGAGGATATCATGACAAGCCATCACACTTAATGACTCTATTTTTATTGCATCTTTCTAAAAATGAAATGTATTACTTAATTTAGGAGAATTATCAATATATTTCAGTAAAATAAAATCTATTCAGGTTGCTTTAGTTTATTTGTGTCTCATAAATGTCTCGATAATTTCTTCTTTAGAATAAATCTATCTCAATGCAGTAAAGTGGTGACTGTTGGTCCCTTACCTATATCTATAAATGGTAACAAAGCATCAAGTTCAACACAGCATTAAGTTCTCTGCTATTGATGATTTAATAGAACAATAAGGAGTTGCTGAAGTTTCAACCTTATTAGACTTTTCTCTCTCTGCATGCACGGTGGAAGTAGGTGACGTACTATTAAACCCCAAACATGCTAAAACAAGGGGAATGCTGCAAGTTTACAAGCACAAGATGCAGTCATAAACGTGTTTGTTTTGTCTGATCAGCTTTTAAAACCCCAAAGTATTCAATCTATAACGATATAATAGCAACAACTCCTCACATTTGAGAGGCTGAAATTAGTTATCAATAAATCAGTTAGTCAACTTAATAATATCTCCACTCAAAGTCCAATACAGCACGATAAACTGCAGTGCTATAGATACAAAACTACCATATTAATGAACCTTTACTTCTCAGACACAGTCTTACCAAAAATGGATCATTCTAAAAGTTTGTTTCACTGCTGTTGTATTAGATTTCACTAGACTGTGGGTGTTCGTGAAACTGCTTCTGTGTATTTGCTCACAGATGTCATCAATCAGAATTAGAAAATTCACTCCCACAGTTTTCTCACCATCAAATTCACTAAGCCTCTCTAATATGATGTAATCTTGGCTCCTTTATTTACTGCATTACAGAATTAAATTGATTTTGACTGAGCCCTTCGCAGAAGAAGTCCTGATGCTCACTTAAGAAATATAACTGATTGTAATCTTTTAGTGACTCTCTCAGGCATCACATTTATTCCACTTCAGATAGTCAGTGTTTTTGTTTGTGCGCATTTCCTGTTTGGCACTTTCCTTCTGAGCCGGCTGATAATGCCTCAAAAAAGGCAATTTCTTCTTTTGCAATACAAATTTTCCAGACAGATTCCCTAAATCTGTTTTGAGAAGATCTATCCGTTGAACACTCCTCAGAGCTCAGCCTGTCTGCCTTCTGCCTCTCAGCTGCAGTCATTTAAAGCCTCGGTTGAAGGGTTTGTGGAACAGTCCTGATCATCTGTTCTCTTGAACTGAAGGATGTACAACATATTCCCAGTAGACGGTGATGTGGCATCAAGACTATGAGCCGTCATAGCCTATTATATTCAAGCATAAATTATTATTAGGGGTTAAGCCATACTAGAAGTTGCATGCCTCTGTGTCTCATGCCATTATCATCTATATTAAACAAAAGTTGTTTGTTTTTTTTGGTCCATTAAAGCTGGTGCCTGTCTTCTGAGTGCACAACTTTTCCCACTGGAGGTCACCAAAGCACTACACACCATAATCCAGTAACCCTCTTGCTCAAAGATGAATGCAGAGGCTCTATATATTTTAGTGTCTGAATGGAAAGCTTGGAGAGCATGTAAACGCTAGTTGATGTGAAGCTCTTTTATTCAGAGATTTTCTGGGTTAGAGACATGGATGTTTGTTCCTCATCCTTAACAGCACTGAAGAGAGATTATTTCCTGTCTGCTTTATTATTCAAGGTTTATCGAGGCTTTCCTGCTTCCAATTAGCCCAAGAGATACATTGCATATTTTCCCACACGTTTCTTTTTCCCATTGTAATCATCTTCACAATTTTCAACCAGTGTGTTTGCTGTGACACAACAAATTTTAGTACAGACATGTGGCTGTATCAAAGTCATAACATTAAGTACACTCATTTGATTATGACTTTTTAAATCACTGACACCCAAAGAAAAACAACTTTAATTTTATGTTGGTTGGAATACACAAAGCCACAGTCTTTCTAAAGTTCAGTAGAATATGTAGTTTAGTGAAACAATTTTAAATGCTTCATTGTCAGCCACTTCTGCCGCCAATTATATATCTAGGTATTAGGGGTGGGTATTGGCAAAGAAGTCACGATTCAATTCGAATCACGATTCATATGCCACGATGCGATACTATCACGATGCATCACGATACTTGCAATACTTAAGTGAAAATGTACCAAAAAAAGAGGATAACTTTATCAGTGGCTGTGTATCTGGGTAGCGTCTTCAATTGATACATAACTCTGAGCAACTCAATTCATAACTGAATTTATTGAATAACAAAAAAAAAAAAAAAAAAACAACCAATAAAATCTCTGATATTGCGAGTGTAGCGACTTTCATAGGTTTCATTGCAGCGACGACCTCCTCAGCAGCCCTTATATCACACTCGGTAAGGGTGCAGATGTCCTTCTCAGACTTGCGTATTTCGGCAGACAGCAGCGCAGCGTGAATGGCAGGTTGTTGCTCTAAAAACCGCTCCAGCATGTCGTGCGCGCTGCTCCAGCATGTCGTGTGCGCTGTTCCAGCGAGTGGCGACGTCTGTAATCAATTTGTGGCGAGGGAGATTTAGCAAAGTTTGCTTCTCGCGCAGTACGTGGGAGGTAACAGTGCTGCGTCTGAAAAACGCTGTCACCCGTCTCACTCCCCCTAGCTATCTAGTGACCGTCACATAGCTTAGCACATAGCCTGCCGGAAATGCTGCTGGCGTGAAGGCAGCAGTCGCCAACAACTCCGACATCTGTAGGACTGGAAGTTGTATCGTGCTTGTTTTTGGCCGACGTTCCCCAACCATTTAAACTATTTTATATATTTTTATTAATAATCGATATTTGGCATCAAGAATCGATGCAGTATATTGTGAAAGTTAGTATTGTGATGCATCGTCATGACAATTCTTTTGCACACACCTACTAGGTATATTCATTGATTTGCAATGTACTGGGAGGCTTTACTTTGTTTTATTAAACTGTGTCACTTCCATTTGAAACATATCACTAGTGGCTGGCAGTGAGTGGACCATAAGGCATGATAATATAGCCAAGGAATTCAGTTTAAAATCTCTTTCCCTTTTGAGTAAAGGTCAGACTTGGAAGAGGTTTAATTTGATATTTCTCTGCTGTGGCCCTGCAGAGATTCGTCACAACAAACCTTGGATTTGAGCAGTGGAAAGTTTTATAGGCGTGGAAAAATAAAAATCCTACTGGCCTTTCACGCTTCCTTTCCACACATCTTATGTACCTATAGCTGCCTGCTCATACTTTCTATTAGTAGCAAATTGCTCTAGTGGATTCCTTACTTGATTGTTCCAGATCTAAAGTGAGCCATTGTTGCAAGTCTGTTTGGTATGTGCTAGATTTCTGGTGGGTAGAGTGCAGTAATCCCACCATTATATTTGGCTGGCAGATACAACTCCCATGAGCTTCCGATGTTGCAAGCATTGTTGAAAACTTACAAGATATTTGAAGAGTCAGTTTTATCTGTTAGTTTGACGTACAAAGTTTAGTTCGATCAGTCATCTGTTTTTGCCTCCCGATTTCATATCTGTTTCTGAGCTCACTGCTTGGTATAAATTTAAACATGAAAATATGCAGTTTTTGCAATTTTGAATGCCTGTGGATAAAATGTGAGACATTTCATTGCAGTCAGGATACACTGATTTACCAGTTTATTACTGTACCTATTTCGACAAACCAACTGTTGTTTTGAATTGCATTGTATTAAGAGATGTTTCACATAGTCCTTATCATGTGCGTCAATTGTAGCTGACAAATCATGACCGGTCAGTACAACCTCAAAATAGACCATGGAGCCTGTTTGACGCTTGTTGGGCAAAGTGTGACCAAACTTTTTTAAACACTATCATTTCTCCAAAGATGGGATGTTTTGCAGGTTTGCTGCTGTGTTGTTTAAAATGTGGCTATTGAGTTAATCTAAAAACAATACTGGCATGGCATTTATTTTATAAGGAAAAAAAAACATCCTTTAACGGCTGCTGTGGACATTGGCTGCTGTGTCGTTGGAAAACCATTTTCCACATGTCTGTGGCTGAGTGTGTGACAGTTTTAAAAGAATGGTTCTCTATGAGAGCTTGGCATTGTGTTAGCTCGGGGCCCTAAAGTGAAAGATCATTGTTCAGTTGAATACCCTGTCCATTGAAAGCACAAATGGAGAGATGAGTATGCAGAACATTGCAAAAAAAAGGGAAGAAATTCAATATTAAGCTCAACATTTACCCTGACACAGTCATGTGGAATTCTGTCTCTAAAGGACTAGACACAAAAGGCACAATTGCACAGCAACACAAACACATTCATTCAAGTCATTGTTGGAGCTTAAGTGGTGCGTACATTACAAGCCATGGTAATGAAATAATCAACTCCCTTTGTCTGTATCACCTCTCCAGCTGTCTTCACTAACACTTGGGCTTGCTGACTCTTCTGACTCTGATGAGCCACTTAACTAAACCTCCATGTTGTGTACCTGCTGATCAGCTGATTTGAAATGTGGGGCCAGGACGGGTTTGTTTTGGGAGAAGAGTTAAGGTTAAAATTGTGCTGAGTCCAGCATGACCACCACAGAAGTAATTATGGTCAGTTTTGATAATGGATGGAAAAAGTTTTGTATTATTTCATGTCCTAGCCGTCGGTCATCAATCGTTGGTACTGCACTGATATTTATCAGTGTTAACCATTTATATCACCATTACTTTGCATGTGGGGATATTTAAAAAAAGAACATTTGTTGGATGAAATTCACATCTTATTCATAACCATATTAACACTCTTCTTCTGTGCTTTGTGGCTCCCAACAGAACGAAAAAGGGCAGTGCCCAGCAGACGTGGTGCCTGACCCCCTCGACATGCCCCTGGAGATGGCAGATGCAGCCGCCGTGGCCAAAGAGCTCCGGACTTTGCTTAGACAGGCTTTACCCAGACCAAGCTCCCCTCTGCCCCTCACACTGCAAGCCCAGTCCCTTCCTGCTCTTTCCGATAAGGCCAGGATACAGCTCGCCACCATGGGAATCCGACTAGGTGACTGTGTCGTGATTGCTGGACAGAAGGTGTGTGGTAGGTCACTATCAGAAGGAAAGAACAATTCTAAGTCTCTATTAATATTTCAGTGGCAGTGTTTTCAGTCGTACTCAAAGCTGTTACAAGATTCTTGTGAAATATTCACCTTTTACATTTTTCATATCTTGAAATGGTACAACTTTGGGATGTTTCCCAACCTTCTACTCAGGACCTGATGACCAGTTGAATTCAAATGAGCGTACACTCATCCAGCCACAGGGAGAACCTCTGTGAAAAGCAGCACTGAGTGAGTGCTCCTTTACAGAATGCTGCAGTCAGAAAACATGTGCCTATCCTTTCAGTCAAGGATATAAAACTAACTATGGGTCAGGAGGTGCAGTTACTCCAATTCAATTGGGCTGGCTTTATAACTCCAGACAGAAGAGATCCTTTTTTATGTTACCTGTTTACATGCACTGTAAAACTCTCAACTAAGCCGTTGTGTCACTCATTACTTTTGGATGGCTGAATTTGCTTCACTCATGATTTCAGTACATTCTTTTATGTTTTATATTTTAAAAACAACTTTGCTGCACACTTTAAATTCCTCAGCTCCCATTATATTTGAAATGACTCATAACAAATCCTGAAAAACCCTCAGGGTCCCTCAGGGGTACATTTTTGTTTTCACATTTTTACGATTTTTGGAATTTCATGTTTTAAAGATGTTCCGTTTCAATGTAAAATAAGAATGCATGTTACTGACCAACATCACTGTATTTTAATAGACAGGCAATTTTAAATTTCTTCACCTTGTTAGTGAGTGAAATTGATGAAAATGGCTAAAAGATAGATCTTTTCACAGATCATATAATGCCTTCATGGTAGAGGGTGGAAGAATGTGATGACTGCTGGGTGACAGGACAACTCTGGATTACAGCTTTTACCAGTCACACCTACATGAACAAATGAGGTTAATTATTGAATCCTATGTTTCACAATGTTTATTGTTCGCATAATGGCCCACCTCTCCTGTAAAATGAGCATTTCATTTTTAGCCTGTTCTCTTAGCAGGAAGGTTTTTTTTTTCAGAGATTAAATAATGATTTAGCCCAGTATTGATAAACTCCCTCCCAAAATATATAAGCTTCCTGAGATTCATTGAATACTAGAATACTACAATTCATTGATAAAAATTCCTTTTCCACTCAAGTTTACATGCATTTTACCCGAAATACAAGTGGAGAGATGGTGGAGTGAACGGTAGCCACACATAGCTGTTCCCTGGGAGCAGTTAGGGGTTAGCAGTTAGTTGGGCATGCTGAACTTGAACCGTACCCCCTCCGATCCCAAACCAAATCCATACAGACTGAGCTGCTGCCGCCCCATCTTGGATCACCATCTTGTTCATTTCAGGGTTCCCAGTAGGTCGATAAAATCGGCCCAGATGTCCACTTTCAAAATGCGTTGATTAGCCAAAATGCTCTGTTAAAGTTCACAGTTCAGTGCAATAGAGTGATGTTGCAGCATGATCTTCCATGTCTCGACCGTGATGCATCTTAGAATTGAGACATTTCTGCACCTAAATAATCAATGTTAAACAGCAATTATTACATTCTACTAACTCTTTACAGAGCTCCACACTAACTTTATACATTGGCAGCACTGTTACTTTTGCTACTTACTTTTCACCAGGGAGACTTAAGTGTAGAGAGTGTAATTTGATTTCAATCCACCCCCTTTGCACAGGAGCCAGAAACAGTCCACATGAGTCTCTAGTGCAGTGACAAGAACATGATCCCTCACCTACTTCCCATCCTACAAACCCAGAGTACTTGAGCCAAGCTAAAAGCATCCAAGCTGAGATTCAACCCAAGTCTCTAAAGTTATCACATTTTCCCATTAGCAATGTTTTTCTCTGTATCACTACAGAGACATTACAGGAGGAGAGCAGATTCCCTAATGCACACACAGCAGTTACTCAGTGGCACTGAGCACATTTTTATTTGCTTATGCAGGTTGGAGTTGAACTCCTGCCATGTCCCTTTTCAGAACTGGAAGAGAATGCACTGAACTTGTTTCCTTGGATTATTGATTCAATTGATATATTTCACACCTGTTTATTTAACACCTACTGTAATAACAATGGCACATAAAATTTAAGTGCATAGCATAAATGGCCAGTAAAGTAATAATGTACCCAAGGGATTGATGCACCATCAACCTCACGCCTGTAGCCACATCGCATCAGTGTAATGCAGCTGTGCAGTGGTTTACACTAAACAAAGACAGAAGCTTTGGCTAATTTTCCTACAATTATTTCAGCCCTCAACCAAGAAAATAGTTTCCAGTTGCTAAGCAACACCCCGTTGGCATCCATCCAGCATTCAGGGTTATGTCTGACAGTTCACTCTGGCATATCATCAACACTTATCTAAGTATCTTCAAGTTCATACAACCACAATTGCGATTTGGTTAAATATCTTGTAACAGTGTTGGAAGTTTGCTCATGATCTTCCTCTTTGCCTGTGGTTTATTCTCTTCTTTGAGACTTGTATATTTCATTGGAGATCACCCAATCTATGGTGTGCACAGCTGGCAGTGTTAACTAATCTCTTTTGGTTGATTATGTGTAGCAGTGCAAAAATGGTCAGAGAATGTATAAACCAGGTGTAAACAAACGGATGCACTGAAGCAGTCATACACAAACAGAAAAAAGTCCTCATATTAAATATGTATACATGTCCAAATGTCAGTTTATTCATTGTGGCTGCACACAGAGTGTAGCTGAATAGTCTACATTTTTTGTGGGCCTGATTACAGAGGTGTTTCTTCAGTTTGTGCTGCTGGCAACCTTTTTTAAAAATGACAGAAATCTTCCTTTCAGCACATTAAACTGGCTCTTACCTGAATCCAGGCAAAGAATTCCATCCTAAAACTGATTTGTTTTTGCCCAGTTGCTTCTTAATACTTTAGTAAGGCTGTTTGACCTAACCGCCCAACTTCAGTGTGGTGGTGTAAGGCTATGTAATCCTTTTGACAAGAAGCACGCTTTGAAAACTGTGGAGAGTTATCCCCATAGGTCAAATGCAATTTTCTATGTTCATGACACAGTTCAACTTTGACCATTTGCTACACTGTGATCCTGCTCCAAAACAAACCCCAGAAAAGTGTTTTTTCTGTCTGTACTGGGGTTTTAAATTTTGCAACACTGGCCTTGACTGATGTGAGGACTGGCCCATCGCAAGCTGAGTTTGTCCAGTGGTCCAACAAGTGAAACCAGTTGAAAGACACATCCACTGTTGTCTCACTGCTATTGGCACAAAATAACCAGACTCCTCTGATGCAGTCGGTGCTCAGATGCTCAGTTACAGCTGACTTGACATTTCCGGTCTCTACTAAGAACTCTAAATACATGAAATTAACGTGACTCAAACAAAACACCTACCCCTGTCGGTGTCACCATCTGTGTTTGTTTTTACTTTTCATCAAGATAGTGTGATGAATATTGGCATCAGAAATTATCACTTGTGCACCAGTGCAGGTAAGAAAAATGAAATGTGTGACTGTTGTTATTGTTCTATGAATGATGAGCAGCTTTTCTGTTCAAACAGCTGTTTCCACATACATTCTTCAAACACAACAAACAGACTTACTACTGGAACTACTGTAACACTGTGTGTTGTTACATACTGGTATAGAGTATTCAGTATATTCCTTTGTGCCTGTGCTGTAAGCATGTAGCATCATGACTGTGAGAGAAATGCCAAAAGGAAAATTTACACTGAATGCCCCCTGGATTGGACTATTATTATGAGGCGATTGTCATGTTATGAAACATTATTCGCTGATTTGTTCAGTTTCCTCTTGCAGTATTTTGGGACTGCTACCTCGTGAACCTTATTCAAGCTGCTTTTCTGAATATTACCCCAGCGCTGCCAGTCTGGAAATGTCAACTTGATCAGCCTCTGAAAGTTAAACTGCAATTTTACAAGTAATCTCAGTTCAATTTCATGTGTTCTTATTCCCACAAGTTTGCCGAAAAACAAATTAGTTACAGCTACTGTGCAGTGGAACACACTGTTTTGATTCCCTTGACCCCGTGGCATAAAAAAAATGTAATCATTCTGAAATAATTCCTTTTTTATGACAGAGATCTTGACAAATGACTCTTATTAGATCAGGGAATGCCTTTTTTCTTCTCTCAGGGCTGAAGGGTTTATTAAATTTGAATGGGACCCTTAAAATTGTAAAGTTTTATTGAATTTAAGGCCATAAGAGATAACATGGTGAAGAAGTTGGCGTTTTTAAAAGAAGTGTGAATTTGGAACCTGAAACCAGCTAATCAATTTAATCGGCTTCACCTGCCTGTCAAAGTAAACACAGGCTTTTAGGCTTTTCACATGCACCGCACAACAAAGGCAGTAAAGTGTGGGCAGAAGGTGAACTGTTCATGCAAATGATGTTATTGGTGCCAGTGTGTAGGTGTGGAGGTGGCCTGTTGCTCGCCATTAGTTCTGCATTAGCCTAACTGCTAAGAGTCGCACAGCAGTTTGATGCACGCAGCAAGCTAGCAGACTATCCAAACACATCTGTGTTTTTTACATGGTGAGAAGCAGTAGGAAGGAAACAGTTTTGCATCTGTTGACCATCGTACTGTTCATCATTAATATTACTCTTTCATAAAGAAGCTGGCTGTGCGTGTCAGACCCATGACATTGTATGACTAGTCCCAAATCTGATCTGATCTGAGCAAAGTGAAGGCAAACCGCAAGCCATCATGAGCCTGGATTTTAATGACAACGTGTCCAACATTAATTTCATTAATCACACAGTAATGTTGACTGAATGAAAACAACTGTCCATCATTACAATTCCCAGTTTTAGGTCCCTTGAATTCCTAATAGATCTTAAGAATTGTATTTTTGTGTGTGTGGCTGCAGTCTGTGATGTGCCCTTGCAGTATGGCACAAACACTGATGAAAACATGTACGTAGATGATAAGAAAATAAAAAAATTCCAGTCCAGTCGCCCATTTTCACTGAAAGTGTCATTAATAGATTTAGATAGTGCCACACTGAGAGCAGAATCGCAGTGCGCTGAGTTGTAGAGATTGACTAATCAAAAGTGTTATCTTTCCTGCACATTCTGGCACGGTATAATGCTTTGATCTCTATTTTCCCTTTTTTAATTGTTTTTCTTCTCCGCTGCTTCAGTAAACATAGACTCATCAAAATGTTGTTGAGTCTCGGGTAGGGGTCCTGCCCTTGACAATGATTTCATACGCCGCTCGGTGCATTGACCAGTTCTTTTGCAACACGTCTTGATTAGCTTTTGATTCATTTGGCACGTTGTTTATATTTGCGGTATTTGATTGTGTGTACACAGGTCGGAACCTTGCGGTTCTGCGGCAGCACTGAGTTCTCCGGAGGCCTGTGGGCCGGAGTGGAGCTGGACAAGCCAGAGGGGAAGAACGATGGCTCAGTAGCAGGGGTTCAGTATTTCACCTGTCGAATGAAACATGGTAGGTCATGTCACAGCCCAGCACTTAAAGATCCAGTGCAGTGACTTACCCACCCCTTGAATCAATTACTTCTACCATCATTGACTTTATAAGACTAAATTGGACCAATGAGGGTTTTAATGGTTTCTTATCTAATCACAGGAAATTAGATTCTTTTTGTCAACTGTCAGTAAATCAAATTTATTGGAAATTAGCATATACAATATGTGGTCATTTATTTATGATTCTTATCATCAGACTTACAGTTAAAACTTCTCTTTAATGCTTTTTTCTCAGGAATCTTTGCTCCGCTCTCTAAGATCAGCAAACCTTTGGAAAGACACAAAACCATCACCACAAAGACGTCCACACCCATACGCCCCCCTCGACGCATTGACCTGTCCCGCATCACCTCCAAGATCAACACAGGTAAAGCTGCAAACAGCTCAGCAACGCTTCATCAACATTGCAGCTTTAAAAAAAAAAAAAAAATCTGCCCCAGACGTTTAGTATTCTGTCGCGATATAAAAAAGATCCATATGATGCGTCATGGATGGTTGAGCACTGCTGCACCTGACAGAACGTACCCAAGTGGAGCTGTGATTCAAGCAGTGGTTCAGTTCAGTTGGGTTGACTAAACATCACAGGTCAGGCAAACTCATTCTACCAAAAACATCTGAGGAGTTATGTCACAGTAGTACAGGAGTACAGTGTTAATTAAAAGAAATCAAGTCATCACATAAAAGAAGCTAAATAGCCTGTATCGCCCTGAGGGTAAAAAATGTGTGAACACAAGTGAAAAAGATGTCACAGGGGCAAATGTTTCACCATGCCACAGGTAATCTCATGCACTGTCCCCTGGGGGAGACCAGTGGATACATTATTAGAGACCACATATCATACAAAAAGATGAAAGAACAGCACAACTCATAGAAGATTTTGGAGTAACAATATTAGTCTGATTTTCTAATATTGGCTGCTAGTTGAAGAAATAATTCTTCAAATGTTCTCACTTTAGGAGGTTTGGGACATAAGAGTACTAGCATCAATAGAAACAGTCGCCTGTTGAAAACTAGAGAATACGTGTTGGTGGTAATTGACCCCCATTCTCCACTAACTGGATTACAGCAGTGTCCACATCCTGTGTGCTATTCTGGGAGTCCTTAACCACCGCTCTCTCTGCTATATGACTAATGTCGTCAGTAAAATGAGATATTGGGCTGTTTTTAATTTCCTTTTAAACTATGGGTGGTATTGTTGTGCTGTGTGGGAATTTTCAGTACAATTTACCTTGAGTTAATTGCACAGTTTGAGGTGTGGAGGATCCAGGGCAAGACGAGCCCTCCTGAAATCAGTGGTCTAAAATTGCAATCCCATTCTCTAAATATCATATGTAATCTGCACTCTGTGCAACTAAATGTTGTCTTGACATTCACTGGATTGCACCACCAAGCCAAGAGGTGGGTTTTGGTCTAAAAGAGGGACATTGTTGTCTGTACAAATGGACAAATAACTAACTGAGGGGGGAACAGTGAGTGTGTGGAAACCCGTGCTATGCTATCTGTTTGTCTTTAATTAGCATGTCACATTAAATATTAACGGACTATGTTTCTATTTTATCAAATACGTAACCATGACAATTACATACAGCAAAAGGAAATGTGTCTGATGTCATTTAAAAAAAAATTGGCTTTATTAATAGAAGTTCTTGTGGGAACATGATCCTTCTAGATACCAAAACGGATGCCTGTACACTTTTCCTGCTGACACAATGGGCTTTTAGCCCACTATGGAGGGACTGAGTCACTCCACAGTGTCCAGATGAGGCCATCAGTTGCATCACGACTCCAGCTGAATCTTTGGTGCCAAAAAGAGGCATTCTCAACTTTTCTCGCCCGCATGATCCATGTCGCTGCATTGCAGGATTTATAGCATCTAGGCTTTTATATTAATCTTCCTCGAATGCTTTGAAAAGTGGATTATGCACTAGTGCCAAAGGACAATGCATAAATTAGACTGCTGACAAGACCTTGTGCCGGAAGTCCTTGGATGCCCATATCCTCAGCTGACTGTCTAATGTCATCTCCTAATGTAATCCAGTTACCTCAGAACATCGTAGAAACCTTGTCAGTGTAGGTTTTTGTGGTTCTTGCGCCCTCTTGGGTTTACAGTGTGCTGGTGTAATAGTCAAAGGTTTTGAAGGCCCATTGATCTGGACGTGACTGGAATAGCAGACCTCAGAGTGGCCTATGGATTTTGGTGATTGATAGTCCAATTAAACAGGGTTTAATAACTAGGGCATACACAGGCTGAATAGCCTGGCAGCCATTCATCACAAGGTGTATGTGAGTGTGGTATGCAATGCATGTGAGGGCGTGTGTGTCAGTACCTCTATACAACCCAGGAACCAGACTAATTTATGACCAAACACTTTTCGGGGCCTTTGTCAGCCATTTACAGCCCAGCCTCTTTAGCCACCTGTGTTACAGCATCCCGTTGGATCGACAGAGCTCATCACTCGCCTCTTTGTGTACGCATAGATCGGATGAGTCATTGTGGAACTGTCTCGTCTCGCTAACCAGGGGAGACAGACACAGCGGAATGCCAGACTGGCCCCTATTAGAGTGTGTCAACTGTAGCTGGGGCCTCAAAGGGCGTTGGAAACATAGACGGTGCTCACTGCTTGATTCAGAAAGCCTCGGCCTGGGCTGCAGTCTGTCACTTGAAGCAAACGTCAGTATGTGGAAGGGATAGATGGAGCCAGGAGGTCCCTGCAAGCTAAAGGTCAAGTGACAAGAAATGTTTGGTATTCTGAGTTGAAATGTAGTCTCCTCTTTGGAGTTCAGGGGAAAGACACAACGCTGCCTCTGAGGGGAATGTTTCCCAGCTCCCTCTAAATGTGAACTGAAATGGCAATCAATGAATACCGGGCTGATTTGAGAACGCCCCCTTCGAAGCACAATACGTTTAAAGTGAGGTGGCACATTAATGGGAGAGGTAATGTGGCAGATTTATGTATTCATTCAGAGAGATGATTCATTTTTTTCTTAAATCTGTTCAGATACATGGATGTTGATTTTATTGCTTATTAAAAAACAGACAACAGACAGACTCTAAAAGGCTTTTGTCAGTTTTATGGTAGATTTAATTCAAGTCAGCAAACTATATTAACAAGCTTGAAGTTGTTGTTGTTAAGAGTTGGAGCTATAAACTAGTTAAAGAATGTAATTATGTTTACTTCTGGAAGAAATGTTGTATTTGAGCTGGTACCAAGATTCCTTTTGAAGTTTCCCTTTTGTAATCTCTGTCATTTGGGCCTTTGTGTGGGTGTAACTGCTTGTCTCAGCATATTTAAGTGTTTTTATTGTGTGTTGGCGTAAGAGAGACAGTCTTAGTTCAATCAAGAAAAATTGCCTTTCAGTAATTCTTGTTTCATTGCTTCTCGACAATGTCACGCTGCCCTTTATTTGCATTTCCTCACTCTCCTGCTCCTGTGGTTTATCTTTTCAGTGTAGATTTTCTGTCTCTGCCTTTAACGCTGCCACTCCTGAAGTGCTACGCTGTCTTCTTAGTTTCTTGTTTGTTATACTCCTCTTCTCCAGACTTGATGAACCGTATAAACAGTCTTTCTGCATATTGTATTAACATTCAAACCACTCCGCCTACATTCATAATATTCAGTGGTCCTTCAGTATGACAACTATAGAAATTAAACTGACAGATTTTATAAATACCCTATTTCAGACATCACGTTAAAGTGACAGCTTAAATTATGAAAACCTATATTTAGATTGTTTGGTGACAAAGTGACTTTCAGATTGTGCAAACACTAACTTTGATGTTACATTATCTATGTCATCTGCTAAAATGAGCACTTAATCTGTGTTGCTAAGATGAATATTGATCCATGTTGAAAAGTAGTCACTGTGTCTCTTTTGTCTCTGTGTGTGTGTGTATGTGTCTGTCTGTCTGTGTGTGTGTGGGTGGAAAGGTTTATCTCCATCTGTTAAAAAAACCCTTGATAATCAAAAAAGTCCACCTGGTCCCAATCAGGGCACAGAGGGAGACGCCTCAGTGACAAGGACAGGTACTGCAGTCACAGCCGCGTGGGCTCTAATGTGCTCTGTATCAGGGAACAGGATGTGGGAGTGAGTTTCAGTATTTAGTGTAATCTGTCTCTAAACCTGTGGAAATTGTTGAAATCCACACACTCCTAATCATCACCTGTTTCTGATAATTAGTGCACCTTAATACTTGAATCCAACATCATAATCCAGCTGTAGGTAGTTTTCAAAAGAAGTGCTGAATTTAATGGATCTAACTTTCATACTATTAACTATACTACGATATTAAGCATAGCTAGTTATTTTCCTTAACCTGAAAACACAATATGCTTGTGTTTGTTCCGCATGAACCCAAAACCACACAAGTCCAGTGATCAATTAAGGCAGTGAGGAATCGATTAGCTCAAAGGTGCTGATTCTGTCATTTCTGTTTAACTGTTGTCTCTGTGCATTGCTGTCCTCTCTTCACGGCTCATTAGCTAAGGCTTACTATTGGAAACAACTTTTCTTTTGGCAAAAGTTTTTGCCCATCACTGTCCAATTTTTGTGTAGCTGTCTTAAAGCACTTTGGCACAGATTGAATCAATTAGCCTCTATGAGTTGGCCGCTTAATGAACTTATAGCCTATGAAGGTCTATGGAAGTTAAAAAACTTAATGAGGTCCTGTGTCCAAATGGCTCCTTAAGAGTGAAATGGGGTGCGCTTCCCTCAAGTTGGGAAGGGATTGGCATGTTGGCCATTAGTTGAATCTCAGTAACAGGACAAGCACCGGTATAAAAGATTGAGCTGACTTGATTTGTGCCGCCTTTAGAATTATGTGACACAGCTGCTTGAATTTCTAAAAAAAACCCACAGTGGTAATTGTCTGGATCTGAGTGCTGTAGGCACTGTCACATTCAGAAGAATAAAATGGAAAAATGAATAAAAGGCTGAGCTTCATTATTTTGATGAAATTAGGCCGCGATATAAGCCCGGCTGGATGGATGGTGGGTTCAGTATTAAGAGGAGAGGCACACAGTTTGTGTTGTGTGATTTTTGACAGCAGAATGGATTCACAACTAGTGTCCCAGTGGAGCCTATTTAATGCAGCTTTTGTGAATGATGTGTAGCTGGCAAAGTCGCTGTCTTCACAGAAATGCATTTTATTAATTAGCTCTCGACTCTTTAAATTACATGTTTCCTCTTAGTCATTGTTCTGTGTCCTTTTCACCACAGGCGTTCTCTCTCGCTCTCTCTCCTCTTCGTCCTCTTCACTGGACTCACGGCATGGGCCAGGTGCCCGACCTCGACCGCTACCAAGGCAACGTCTACCTGCCAGGCCACGAAGGCAGCGCGTTTCCCCGAGTCCCAGGACCACGCCCTCACCAGCTCCTCTCCGCTCTTCACCTGATACTGCTGCACTTACTGCTGCAGGTCTGTATTATTATATGTTATGTACTGTGAAGAGCTGTACAGTTTATGTAGGAATGTGCAAGCAAGTATTCATCAGCGGATGTGCAAAAAATTCACAGTATATTTAAAATGTGCAGGATAGTTATCCAAAAAAATATGTTAAAAAAGATGTTATCAAAAGATGTGCATTAATGTAACACATTGAGTCCCAACACTGACTTAATGAAGATTATTATTTTAGGATTTGCTCCTGATTATACTGATCTGAATTCAAAGTGGGGGCTGTACTAATCACAGTAGTGAAACACTCTTTGTTCATCTCTCCCAGCTCATCGGAGCCGAACCCCTTCAGCTAGCAGCTCTGTGTGTGGGGGCCCCGAGCTGCGCCTGGGGGAGAGGGTGCTGGTGGTAGGCCAGAGAACTGGTGTAGTCCAGTTCTATGGAAAGACCAGCTTTGCTCCAGGTCAGTTGTTAAAAATGGTGCTCTCTCTGCAAAGATTTAACAGTTCAATACCACATTAAAAATTTATATTAGGATAAGTAATCCAGTCTTTATTTGGGAGCTGCAGTATTGTCTGAATGACGCTTGAATCACATGCCTGAATCACGAGGACAAAGATGTTATTCAGCCTCATTTCCACCAAAAACATCGGCTTGTTCAAATAGTAAATTGTGCTATATTGGATTATTTTAAATGTGACTATAATGTGCACATGCATGTTGAAATGACCCCTAAAGTTTAATTTGAAAGGAATTTCCTGCATTATATTAACATAGACGTCACGGTGTCTCATAGCTTTATGGCCAGTCGGGTTGTTCATAATTAGAACTGAAACCCCCACAGTTAAACAAATTAAATGATCATTTCATATTTAACAACTAGCACAGACACTGCTTCAATAGACTGGCCAATGAATGGTGTTACAGTTGACTATATGAAAAATTTGACCTTTGTTTACCAGCATACAACAATAAATGTGTTTATTGTTGGACCGTTATTTGGGGCTCCAAGGGAACTAAACTATACTCCCTGTATCAGTGTTTCAGTCTTGATTATATGGTGCATTTAAAAAAAATCATAATAAGATATAAAGATTTGTAAGTTGTTACAATTTTCTTTAATCTATTCTATTAAGTCTTATCTCAATGCATTGTTTTTTTTTAACTGGACAGCAAACGGTGATGATAAATTATGCTGATTGGACAGCTTAGGTTAATATAAGCTTCTGATTCATTTAGTAGATAAAAGTAAGACACGTCAAGTTAATATGGTTGACTATTAACAAGAAAGACTTTGTGAAAATGTTGTTGATATTTAAGGATTTCATTTACAGTTTTGTCTAGTTGTAAAATTTGCCTTTGGTTGGCATACATTTCATTTTGGTACAACTTCTGAGCAGTATCATAATTGTCCAATCGTGCACATGTGGAGAAAGTGATAGCTCTATTAAGCTCCCGTTTTTCCGCTTGCATGAGCTGCATTACAATGTCTCATAAGTCATCGTGGTTGCAAAGCTTTAGTTGTATGGAAGATATTTGGAGAAATAAGATATGAGAAAGCTGGACCCAATCTGCTCCCATTATTTTTATTATTATTATTTCATTTTCTTTATTTACTTGTGTGACACATGTAACACACATGTGCTTTAAACTCTCTGTTTCATATTGTGGATAAATGACAGAGGGAATGCTGAATGGCAGAACATTGGCTAAGTTGCGCTGTGTCATAGACTAATCTTTTATGTTAATTTATACACATATTATACACAATCTGAAACTTTAATGTATCACTCCACATTACAAGAAAGATCATTTTCCGGAGGGTTTTCTAATAATCTACCACAAATGTGGAAGCTAAATCAGTCAACAGTTGATTGCTCTTCTGTGTACAGTTTAGCTCATCAATCCACAACATAACTGTCAAGTTAATGTTAACTAATCCAATGTTTAGAGAACATTAAACGACTATTCTCTTTACTCAGGACCTAAATCTTTTTTAAGGTGGATCTCTTAAGTCATTGGATATGTGATTATCTGTCAATGGTTCCATTATTTCTGGTCTGTCTTTATGTCTGCAGGACTCTGGTTGGGCATTAAACTGGACAAGCCAAGCGGTAAAAATGATGGATCAGTCGGAGGAGTGAGGTACTTCAGCTGCCCACCAAAACATGGTGTCTTTGCTCCACCATCTCGTGTTCAAAGGTGAGTGCAGGTCCTTTTTTTTTTTTTTTAAGGTGGCTTATATTATCAAAAAAGACTAATGGTCCCGTTGGGTTTTTGCCAGTGGTCATTCAACGAAGCAAAAACAGATTTGTCAAACAAGTATTTTTAATAAATCCTTAAAAAGTTTGAGCAGATTTTTGAGGAATTTGACAATGTGCCATGAAAACCCTAAGGTTGTATTTCATCACCCTTGTCAATATATCAGATGGCACTAATGAGCTCCTTTGACAGTGTCATTTGTGCAAGTGTTGACATATTTGATTTTGCCCTCTGTGGGAAAACAGTCCTCCTCCATACTTGTGATTAAAGAGAGTCCGAGTTGTCAAACGTGAAGCCCGAGGCCCTCGTCCAGCATGACTCCTCAATTTAATGTGGCACCTAGTTATGAGCCAGATGCCATCAACTCTGCTTTTAAATATGGATTTTGGATAATTAATATGTGTAGGTCATTTGTTTAGGTTAGAAGAAATAATATTTTCAAAGCGGGGGATATGTTGAAATGTTGCATGCATTTACCATAAGGTACTCATTAGTGTTTTGTTGGGTTTTTTTTTTAATTGATGCAGATATAGTGGTATGTCCCACTATATGATATGCATTTTGTCTTTCTGGAATTTAGTTGCTCAGACTTGAGGCCTATCATTATTCTCAATTGAGATCTTTGAGTTTTTACATTATGTCTTTTTGCCAGTGAAAATGAAGTTCGATTTTGTAATCTTCAGAGACAGCTTGTTTGCTTTGAACCAGTCTGCAAACCCATAAATCATTTCATCACTGACTGAAAGTTAGGTTGTATCATCTGCAAACATTATGGGAGATAATATGTTTGACATAAATGAGGAATGATAGCAGTCCATGAATGGAGCCCTGGGGCACACCACATGAGCTGTTTGAAAATGGCAACCACAGCGTTGATTGTTGATAAACAGTTCTCCTTTACAACATAATTTTAAGTTATACAATTGCCATTTAGTGAATTGTTATGATTCACTGTATCAGATGGTTCTGATATTGTTGATATTACAACTACAGTAAATAGCAATAGAAAACTAGAAACGAAACATCAGCGCTTCACAGGACAAATATACTTCTATTTTATTCAATACAGCTCGCTACATGCGCTGAGTATCCTAATTTTATTTGTTTCATGTGCATAACTGCAGTGGTTTTGGGTTCGGCTATGACTCCTGTGTCCTGTACACCGCTGTGCCCGGATCTGTGCGCTTTCATTGTGCATACACTTTGTGCATGCTGGTTTAAGGCCTCAGCAGCATCTTTCCAAGCATTCATCTGGCCAAAATCAGCCTGGCTGTCAGCTAAGGTGAATTCGCAACCAATCCCCATATCATTGTTTTTTAAATTTCTTTTCTCATCATGTCACATTTCTATTTCTAGACAAAGTAATATGGCATAGTTCAGCAGTTTGGTGACAGCTTTTATCTTAATAGTTTAATAGCTTTTATACTGATTTGTTCCTCCATCACTGTAATGTGGGTTTTAAAATGCAGAACAAAATAGAAGATTGGAGTTTTATACTTGCAATGAATAGTTAAGAAGATTCTCCTTGGTGTAGTACAGCTGGAACAGTTTTGAATAACATGTGAAATATTTAGTAGGGACGTTAGTAACTTTAGTTATAGACCCATTTTGAATGACACATTCTTTCATTTTTGATACATGAATGTAAAACATCTCGAATGAAAACATATCTAACTGGAGTTAGACTAAATGCTGCCACTGAATGTTTTCTTTGGTAGAACCAACTGAAATTTTACATTTTGAGATTAATAACAAATGTGTGCAAGTGTTACTGAAGCAGAGACGGTCTATTTCGGACCGATAGGAGCTCTAGTCAAAAAATCTGCTCAGCTTAAGTACACTTGTGTCTTCAGGTGTCTCGTCAGCCTCTATAGAGTAGGGCAGCTTTGGCACACTTCAAACACACAGGCAATTGAAAGTGCTTTACACGGGCAAAGAAAAACATTAGAATGACATTCAAATCGGGTACTGGCCTGCAGGACTCCCACGTCATGGTGATCCCCTCAGCTGTATGATAACCAGTGGCAACAACAAAGTCTCTGTGTGAAGGTATTATTGGGGCAAAACAACTGAGATCTTGTGAAAGTTGAATTTATAGTTGTATCTGTAAATTTGACGCCACAGAAAGAATACTAGCAGTTGCAAACTTATACTTTTTTTTTTTTCTTTCCCACAAACAAAACACAGTTCTATCTTCTCAAATTCTTTATTTCGGGTGCACAAATCCTATTTTAAAAATCACCAGATATGATCTGAACCAGCTGAGGACTGCGCCCACATTTGGAGTCTGCAGCAGTATTTTTTGGTCCACAGTATCTAGGCTCAGTGCATATTAGTAAAAAATGATGTCTCACCTGAATCAGTATTCAGAATGAAAATATAAATCTATCCAAAAGGTCATTTATATTTAAAAGGTTATTGAGTTGAATCAAAGCAGCTTTCTCAATATTCTTTTTCCAATGAAGGAAGATTAGAGCTGGGTCTGTAATAATTCAATATTGAAGGGGTTGCCTTTCTTTAGAAGGGGCTTAACAACCCCAGTTTTTCAGTGATTTTGGAAAGATGCCTGAAAGGATTCAGCCATTGACAGTTTTCAGGACATTCATTTGTATGCAGCTGAAAACATTTCTGAAAAAGCTGTTTGGCAGAGTGTCAGAACAGCATGTGGATGAATTAAGAAGCCTCACTACTTCCTCCAGAGTTTTAGTATTGTTGAATGTTGACTGTCTGACCAAATAGTTTCTGTGCAACAATGGTCTGCTTCCATTGTTTGATATGAAGGAACTTCATGGCCACTCTAAAATATTCGTCTTTTTTTCAGTAAGAAAATGCAAAAAGATGCAAAAATGTGGGGGGATTAGTTAGCTTCTCAGCAGTGGTGAACAAGGCTTGAGAACTGTTGATATTCTTGCTGATGTTGTTGGAGAAAAAGGCTAATTATTTTATTTCCAACTTGTAAATATGAAGCCTCTTATAGCAGTAGATGTTTCCGTAGTTACAAGGCTCTGTGATGTCTGCATTCTGTTTGGGTCAGGCATTCAAGCTAGTCCATTTCCTAACTAGACATACAATTACAGTAAACAGCATGCAGGACCAAGAAGCAGAAAAACTTCAATTACCTACATTTCACTTGGCTGCAGGTTTGTACAAAGCTGTGATACGTTTAATAATGATGTATGTCTGTCTCAACCGTGACTTGGCTTTTAGAAAGTTGTGATAGCTTGATGGTGTTCTCAAAATGTTTCTTGATTTGGTAAGACATGTATTGTGTTGTTGAACATTGCAATTTAAACTGATGAAAATAAAGTTGTTTTTTTTTAATTCAAGTAAATGAGATTGATTTTGTACATTTATTGCCATTTTGCTTTCATGCGGCTGTGACTCCAAGACTCACAAGTTAGAATGTAATGGGACTTAATGACAGCATAAGTGGCAGACTGTGGGTGTTTCTATCTTCGTAAACCTATATATTTCTTTTAGTGTTTCTGAATCAGTTACTGCTTCACAGTGTATATTGTACTGTCAATTCATTAAAAAAACAATGCTGCAATGGGCAATATTGGAGCCCTATTATAGATATAGAAATGTAAAACAGCCAATTAAGTAAATCTACCATTTGCACTTTGCCTACTTTGCTTTCTTATTAATCATACTGTTGCAGAGAGAGATTTTGCCCCCCAATAGCTGTCGTCAGCTGGAGTGGTTGTGTCTATAATATAGATGGGCTACAAATTGAAGGAAAAACATAAACACAGCATATATTCTCTAAGCCTATTGGTGTAGAGCTCATTGCTCCAAAAGCTCCCATCAGTGTGCAACTAGGTTGAGGTGTGGGGTTTCATGTCATCTGGTCTGTGTCTGTACATTTTTGGTATTTTAATGTTCTTCAACACTAATAGCAAAATAAAACTTTTCATAATATGACTGGAAGTAGATTTGCCCCATACAGAGTTGTTACCTATTGTAGTACAATATGTGTGTTTATCCAGAACATACATGGTGATGCATTATAGGAATGGTAACGCATAATGCGGTAATGCATGTCAGCATGCAAGATGTGTATGTGCATAAACAATAGACAACAGTTTACATATGTAGTGACTTTTTTAAGAGTTGGATGTGAAACTAGTGTGACAGTAATCACGGCACTGTAGCATAGTGGCTCTACACAGCTGGCTGTGATAAGCTACATGAAGCAGTGCAGTACAGTACTAACAGATGCAAACTTTATACTACGTTTTATATAAAGCTATACTCATAGCATAAGATACAAGCTCTGTTTGAAGCCTGAAAGCTTTGAAAACAGATTTACTGTCCTTGGTGCTGAAGATGTTTTTTGTTTGGACTTTTATTTAAATGACTGTGGAACGGACTGTTTGAGCTCAGTGTCTCAAAGGATATCTCTGCTTCAGAACTCTGAGGTCAGGATGTAAAAACCAGTCCATTGTTTGAATAGTGGGAGATCACCACGGGCAAATTGTTTCACACATCTGAAATTAAGAAAGACAAGATGGCTGTATTTTAAAAAACAAAAAAAACAAACAGCTGCAGCCCCTCCCTCGACCCAAAAAAAAAAAAAAAACTTGAAATTTTAAGTGCCCTAAACCAAAGACAGTCGATGTGTGGATAGCTAAACTTGTAGATCAACAACATGGGGCCATCTTTGAAGACGACACGCTGAGTCGTTCCTTTGGTGCCAGATTTGCATCTTCATATCTTTAGTTGAAAATTTAGATTAAAGAGTTTTTGATGATTTCTCAAATTATGTAACTCTCTGGTGGCGTTTGGATATGTTTGCCTGGCGCAGACAGATAAACCTCCCTTGCCCTGTTGTCACTTAACATTATGCAAACTTAGGAATCCCTCCCATCTGAGGCCAGTGTTGACCTGTTGAAATGAACAAAGGAGAACTCCACTGGAGACCTCATTATTTCTCACATCAGATTTAGCATGCACACTATACAATGTGTTGACTCAACAGATGTATCAAGTGCCAAGGTGGCTATTTACGGAGATCATTTAATCCCGGGGATATGGAAACTGTTGCCTCACATACATATTCACAAGCCACTGAATTGTTCGCTGCCAGACATTGTTTTGTTTCCACTTCACATTTCTTGCACAAAAAAAATTGACCTTTTCTACTGAATGGCACATTAACAGCACAATGCCTCAATAACCGTGTATAATGTGTAATAAGTGGATGAAAGCCATTAAAGTTGCAAAAAGCACCTGACATCTAAAGTACAGAGTGAGTTTATTTTTAAGTGGAGAGAGGATTGGATGGATTGATGGTTAAATTAACACGTTCCAACTTTCTACCTTGGTCTAATTAGTCCTGTCACCTTCCTTTGCTCTTTGTTCTTCGCCATGCATTTGTTCTTCATGCAGATTCGTCATCCAAGGGAGAGTTTTCCTCTCCTTATCTCTTCTCTGCTCTCCCCGAGCCCCTGATGTTTTTCACCCAGCCCCAATATCCTCTGTTTATGTCCTCCATGAGATAAAAAAGCTGCTTTTTGGAAACTCCGAGCCTGTGTTCTTTTGCCATCCCCCATTCATGTCCTTTGCCTCTCTCCTTTTTTCCCCCCTAATTAACCCTGGGGCACATTCTGTGCTCATCTGAGCACATGGCTTCCCTCCATCTAACGAAGACTCTTACATTCTCTCCGTCCTGCAACCTGTTTCTCCTTCCATCTTCTTCTCCTGTCTGCAGCCATCACAACCCATTAGGAAAGCAAGCAGCTCTTCTTATTCCGTACCCAGTTTTCTCTGTCTGCCTCGCCTCTTGCACCCCTTCACCCATCACCCTTTTCCTCTTTTGCTCATTTCTTGGCGTTTGAAAGCCATTTAGAGAGAGACTGCCAGAGCCCTTATGTTATTATAGCCACATAGTGGTTTAAGAAAACATCAATAAGTGGAACAGGTGCTATTGTGCAAGCAGCAGAAATGGTCTTTTTTCCCCCCCTTTGTCAGAGAGGAGGCCAGCTCATCCATTTTTTTTTAAAAAGTATTACAGATATGTGTTGATTTTTGAATGAGGTTTCTGTGGATTATATGAAGTGAAGTATGCTTGAGATAAACTCTGGGTCAATGAAAACACACCGAGGATACCTAAAGGTTCTTCGAACTCGTGTCACTCAAATATTTTTCTCTTTTTCCACACGCAGGATCCATGGATCTGTCGATTGCCTGTCAGAGCTCTCCTCCTCACACCTCAGTCATTCTTTCAGTGGTGAGTTGTGCCTTCATTGCTACCCGTGAGATTTACTCGAAATGTGTCTTTGCGCTGTGAAGTCATTATCATGTAAGAATCTGTGTGGGAGTACTTGACCCTCGTGATTTCGCGGCGCAGGGACAATCCGCCGCAGTTTCAGCACATCATCAGCCATCGCCACCCCGAAGGAGACGAGCAGAAGAAGTCCCGTTACCAGGTGTGCCTCTCTTTTCCTAACAGCACTCACATTTCACCCTCCCCAAGCTTTTCAGCTTCATCCTAATCCCCTGCAGCAGTGGCAGAATCAATACTAATAAGAAGCAGCTGTATTAGTCAGCAAAGGTTCCTCTTTTTTAAATAGCCAATGCATGATTGTGGTTATAATGAGAGAGAACAAGGCATTGAAGATCAATTTCTCAAACATTAAGCTGCCATGAATCTCCTGCTTACCTTTGAGGTATCCTCTCACGCTGCTCACCTTTTCTCATAAATCTTTTCTTGCCGCATTTCCCCCTGTGCTACTTATCTGAAAAGGAGCCGTTCCACTCCTCACCGTCGCCGCTGGAGCACCCTCAGCGGTGGTGTCGGCGCTCCCGGGAGCCCGGCTGGGTCCAGCCCCGTGCCCAGCTCCGACGGACAGGTGTGCCTCCACGTGGGCATGCAGGTCCTGCTCACTAGTGCCAATGAGATGGCGTTCATCCGTTACCTCGGCACAGCGGACTTTGCCCCCGGCCTTTGGCTTGGACTGGAGCTCCGAAGCCCCAAGGGCAAGAATGATGGCTCTGTGGGCGGCCGCCGTTACTTCACCTGTCGACCCAGCCATGGTGTTTTGGTTCGTCCCAGCCGCGTCACCTACCGCGGCATCAACGGTTCTCGCCTGGTGAAGGAAAACAGCTGAGGACTGTGGGAAATGTTTTGACTAATGGTTTCTTCAAAGCAACAGTTTTGAGTTTAAACTTCTTGTTCTTTTCTGCATTGCACATGGTTTTCTCATTCAAATAGTTAGTCCTCTGTCCTGAGGTGGTGTGAGTTATGAAACCACTTATTAATAGTTCAAATTTAAACTACTAGATTTCATTTTTTGGGAAAGTGTTGGAGGGAAAGAAAGCACTTTACAGAATTGACTTTGAATTCTTATTAGAATTTGTCTTGGCAGGATGCAGGGAGGGAAAGTCTTAACAGGACATAAAACGCTGCACTACTTTGAATCTGATTGCACTGACAAAAAAATATAATAGATCAGATAAACTGGGTGGTATGGGTGCACACACAAGAAAACTATTTCTATACCCAAAGCTAATTTTGATCACAGCAACTAAAGATTTCTATCAGATAATTTAGGTGGTAATGTAGCCTCTTCTCTAACCAAAAGTGTGCATGTGTTTGTGGTCATACGCGCGTGTGCATGTGTGTATTAATGAAAAGCACTTTGAAACAAGAGATGAATTATTTTATCCAGGGTCGTCGTGGGACTTATAGGACATATAATTGATGGTTGATGGAAGTTAAGTCACAACTGGATTTTCAGTTTATAAAACTTTATAAATCAATGAGTTAAGCACGATTGAATTAAAGCCTAGATCTGTATCAACCTCCGTCACAATACACCTGCATCATCAGAGGTTTTCTCCTACGTACATCAGTCTCTGCCACAGGTAATTGATGATTATATCTAGTATGGCGACAGAAATCCTACCTTGCCCCTTTGGGCAATGATTCTCTAAATGGTTTGCTGACTGTTGTTGAGGTGGATGATGTAATTCAAGTGCACAGGCTATTAAATAAAAACACTGAAGGTTCCCTTGATGAGTATAGATTAACCTGACGTGTCGGGGTTGAGGGTTCAAACTTCTTTCCCTCTGAGCACCGGAGCTGTCACAATAATGTCACATTTTCAGTTTTCACAACCTTGAATGCGATTGTGTGGTTTGAAATGGCAACTGCTGTATCAGACCTGACAGCCCTTCATTACAGTATGGTATCATTACATTTGCTAAAGATCAGGATTGGACTTGGCATCATTGTATTTGACTCTTAATTAAAGCAGCTTGACACAGGAAATATGCAGTTGTCCAGAAGTTTTGGGGATGGCGTTTGCTATTTGATTAAAAGCCGTCTGGGCAACGAGCCATCGATTGTCCATGTGGAAAACGGGCCGGCTATTCAGTAAAATACTCATGTTCCATCCAATTAGGGCGTGTAGGCCACAACAGTAGCCCCAGAATCTTGAATGGCCTTCTCTCATTGATCTGTCTTGTCAGGCTGCCAGTGATTGAAAGGCGGCAGTGGTCAGAGACCAAGGTTGTCTCAAATGCCCACAGATCCAACAGATGAAACAACTGCAGCCTTTTTTTTTTCTTCATTTCTATTGAAACATTTTAATCAACACTTTCTTCTTTAAAAATGGCCCCTCGTGTGCATTAAGGCCATCTCTCATCATTTCTGTGGCATTTGTTAGTGTTCCACACTTCAAGTCTCCTCTCTAAATAAACTCCTGTATTTTCATGTACGTGAGATCTGAATTGTATTTCAGCATGAGTGATTTCAAATTCAGCTGAAGGGTGTGAAAGTCTTTTGGCGCTGCGTTCTCGTGGGTAATAGAGGATAGTTTTCTGTCTTTCTTTTTTCATTAAATTCCTGGTATGTATATTTGAAGTGTGTGTGAGAGGGATTTGGTCTGATGCATTTACATGTTGTGGGAAATAACAGTATTTGTAAAAAAGAAATAAAATATTCTATTCTAATTTAATGTTTTCGTGACTATTTTGTGTTTCTTTTTTTTTTTTTTTTGTGGTCGCACTAATGAAAACGAGGCTTACTTGACTTTCCTGGGCTGTTCATGACGTGCAGAGTTGTCATCAGGGACTGAAAATGAAATGGCACAAGTACTTTTAAAATGGTTACATGCCTGTTCACTTACCATCCGATTCCACTGGGGCTTCTCAGCTGAAGCTGAAAAAGCCTGCTGCTGTGAAGTGGTATTGTTTGCTGGGCTGGACACACTCAGGTTTGAGGGCCGGTGACATACTTCATTGTTCCATGATTGTGGAATAAATGGATGTTTGAATGGTTGCTTTAAATAGTTTTCTGTGCTTATTGTCACTTATTTTTTTGTGCTCAAAAAAAAAAAAAAAGTCAAAAAAGAAAAGACCCAGTGAAGCAGCAGTGTTTGCTGGTTCAAACTACTGAGCAACAGATCGATTTGAAGGTGAGAATAAAATGAAACAGTCAAAGGAGTACCAGAAAGTGTCTGTTTAAAAAAAAAAAACACACACATTCAAGCAAATAAGAAAAGCCTCAGCAGGAACATCAGATGTGGAAACTCACCAAGAACACCAGGACATTCAGCACTCCCTAAAACAACTGTGACCACAAACAGATCACCAGTAGCCTTATTTATGAATAAAGTTATGCATAAACATTTGATCAGGCAATCATTTCTGCAAAATTGACGCAAAATGATCAGATGCTCAATTTTACCTAAACTTACCCTTGACTCTTATTTACTTATTTCACTCATACTTCTTTCTAACATGAAAATATTAATCATCCTGTCTGTTTTGAGGCAGATAGCGAAGCTGAGAACACTGTTTACATCAGATAACACTGCTGATGGACGGGGCGAGGACTGTACTAGAACATCCTCCAGAATATATTTGCTTAGACCTCTGCGATGTTTGCCTGAAGTTTGGGTTTATGTGTGACTCGGGAATAAAGAGCAAATACAAAGATTGCTAAGTCGTGGTTTGCCCTGGGCTGTTTGGGGCTATTGTGTTCAGGTCATGTCAGTTGTCGTACTTGAGAGTTTCAAACTTTTAAAAAGCATTCACCACATCCAAGTTATAATTACAACATGGAAACTTTTCTGAAAGCTCCAACTTGGCACAAAATAATACGCCTGAAAACCAAACAAATATTGGTTCCTCACATCTGCCAAAGATTGTTTAATGTAATTAAACCCACATTTATTGGATTTATACCATCAATGCACAGTATTTTAATCCTCATTTGCCCAACTCTGCAATCATACTTGGGAATCTTTCCCATCTCTGCTGTCCAACACTTAGGACTTGGACATGGCATATGTCCAGTTTGAGCACAGCGGCTGACCTCGCACCTGAACCCGACCTTTATGCCTGCTGTTGAGGTTGAGAAGGCAGAGCCTGAGGACTTGGGAGAAGGCTTGCCCATGTCAGGCAGAGGTCACTGAGGGAGCTAAAAACTTAAAAACTCGCAGTGGCAAGGCGCTAAGGATAGATGAGACGCTGAATGTTGGATACTTTTAGGTGATGATAACAAGGGACTGGAGGGGTGGGCCTCATTTATTTGGTGCTGGAAAGGAGGCTCCAGTCAATACAAATCCAGTCCTGCTTGTATGACAGTAGACCAGCTCTTGCAGGGATGCTGAAGGTGGCGTGGGTTGTTTGCACATGCAGCTTAGATGTTCCAACTGGAGAAGTTCCCAAGGTGTGTTGTGGAGACACTGTGAGTGCTATAAGGCACAGGAATGAGAGATTTGCCTTCCTACGCGGCAGTGAGTCAGGTGTGTTGTCTAGGTTGTGCCTTATCGCCGAGTCTGCCATTTTCATGGATCAGTCCTGTTTGGAGTGCGCATCTTCATGTCAAGTGTTGTTAGATGCTTCACCATGACATATGTTTTAAAGGGCTATTGTCTTGCCCTTTTTTTCCTTGTCGAAAATTCAATAAATAAATCATATGTAAAAAAGTGTTTGAGGTGCTGACCCTCAATTTAAAGTCTGAGGCCGTCGTAGTCGAGGGAGAATGATGGATTGCCCCATGCGAGGAGTTGCCAAAAGAGAAAAATTTCTAATATCTCGGGCTCATGTTTAAAAGTTACCACTGAGATTGTTTAGTTCTCTCTTGTGTTTTTTGGACAGTGGCTGACGACAGCCTGACATTTTTATCTTGCTGCCTCAGTTGTCCTACTATAAAAAAAACAACTGATTCTTTTAATATATCTCTGTATATCAGAGAAGCAACACAAACTGTAATGTAAGAACAGCCAAAACACAGTGAGGTCATGGTGTGTAGACACCAATTAGAACCAGCAGTGTGAATCCCTGAGGCTGGTAACCAGGTGGATTGCCAGTCATCTGAAAAGCACAGTGTTAAAACAGTCTAACTTTTGTGTATAATTCATTATCCATTATCCTGTGTTATGAATTTATAGTGACTAAAGCCCTAATGGCAGCAGTTAACATGCACTCAGTGGTCACTTTTTAGGTACACCTGTCAGTTCTATTCAATTTAATACAACAGCTCAGCCATTCATTTTAGCTTTAAAACATTTTTCATATTTTGCATAACTACAATGTTAATCTAATTTGAACAGTGGTGATATGTAGAAAAAGAGAGTATATTTTTCGGGAGCAGGGAAATTAGCTATAGTCCAAAACTGTTTTTTGTACCAGGCTTTAAACATGTTTATTTCTGCTGTGAAGTTGGACATTTTAACATGGGGACTTATGGACTTTTAGCCAGCCTCAAGTGGTCATTTGATGAACTGCAGTTTTTGGCACTTGCCATCGGTTTCACCTCAGATTGCCGCTGCGTTGAGACATGTTTATATTTACTTAACGCCTCTCTGACACTGTCAAACATTACAAGCATCATAAAAGTAAACTTTATGGCAGAACAGTTCTATTGGATTACATTATTGGTACCTAATAGCCTTGAATGGCGTGTATAAAGCTACTTTACTGGTTATAATAGTGACCTGTTACACGTTTATTTGTATTTGATTCTTCCAAAAAGCAGATCTGAAAAGTTGTTGCTAATAGTGTGAGTGCTCATGTAAACAACTTGTATACTGTATGTAAATGGAGACACTGAAATCAGCTCCAGTGGAGCACGTGATGCTTCTGAATTTGGACTTGAGACTATCTGTGTGCTGATGCCTGCATTGTCTGAAAATCATAGCAGGACAAGAGCCATGATTTTTTTTTTTTCTAAACTTGGATATCGCTTCTGAAATGATGAATAGGACTCCCTGTGACACACCATTTTGCCGTTTGACTCCCAAACCTCTGTATCCGTATCTTGTATTTAAATGGTTCCTTATCGGTTAGTACAAAATGAGATAAAAGCAAAATGTGAAACAAAGCTCAGACATAATGTATCACAGTGCGGTAAGTGCTTAGTTGCACCATCAGCACTTTGTACTGAGTGGAGATCCCTGATGGGAGACAAATGATCTTAGTAAGTCCATGAAGTAAGACGCCAGTCTGCTTTTTAGCATGATGGAGAGCTGCACGGGTGCAGCTGGCACCCAAGGAATACAGTTTGCTATCTCTAGCAAGTACATACTGGCAGCTGCACAGGCCTCTGTATTCAGACATGTTTACAAAACAGGGATAATCCTGCTGGGGTCTTTGTTCACCCGTCAGGGCTTATGTGCAATAATGACCAGCTTGCTGTTCGAAATCTTTGTACCAAAGTGAGCTGTAATAGTTTGACACAAAATATTAATTGTATTTTAGTTCTAGCAGACTTTGTAGCTTCTTCCAGTTATTGGTCCAAAACACCTGTGGGGCAAACCCTAACACTCCCTCGGTGCCCTGAGCTCAAAGACCGGGCAGCCCAGCTAACAAACTGAGTCAGGATTAGCTAACAGCAGCTACAGCTCACAGCAGTTTACTTTGCTGTCCATCAGAAAACTCCGTAAATGACAGAGAGGAGGAGGACATTGGTTGGAAATCAGAACATTTTCTACCCAAAATACGATCTAGTAGTAATAGCTGGTGGTGTGTGACTTGGTGCCGTAATGCGTTTTGTACTTATTGCAAGTGATTGTGAAACGGGACACGAGGTGGGAATGACAGAGACACCATTCACCTGATTATGCATCAGTGTAGCATCAAAATGATTGAAATCTGTTATTTTATAGTAGAAAAGTTACACAGTGGTGCTATGAAATGCTTTCTAATCCAGTGATATCAATCTCAAATTACAAGGGGACACTGGCCAGGTTGTTCTCCCCCACTGTGAGAAAAATGAGCTCTGGTTTTTCAGTTTTCCTATTCTCCATCCCCTAATATGCTCCTCTGAAAGTTTAGTAGAGGAACGCTAGCTGAGACTCTGGAGCACAACAGCTTTCTTCTTGCACATCAAAACAGAAGCCGTTGCATTAAACTACAAAAAAAAAAATAAAAAAGGAAAGGAAAAAACTCAGCGTCCGCATAGACATAACCACAGCGTCCCTGGTTCCACCCCAGCCTTTGTTTCCTTTGTTCATTTCCCTCTCTTTCCTGGTGTTTTCTGGGTCTCTCATTGCCTGCTGTCAAATATTGCACAGATTGTACAGTTTAGTACAGCTCGCAAAGGAAGAGTCTTGTATTTTTCAACCTGGGTTGTATTCTCATAACTGTGGCCACTGAGACTATGAGTCATAGTAACTATGCGCTCATCTCCTCCTTTGTAGAGATTCAGGAAAATGCAACTTTGGCAAAACAACACCACCACACATCGGGGCATGCAGCACAATCCTCCCACAGCTTTTCAGATAAACAGGATTTTTCCATAAATCCTCTCAGACACTTCTCTCCAAGTTTGACCAAAAGTAAACACACAAAGTAGCCCTCTGGATTAGCCAGTTGTGTGTGTGTGATTTAATTAATCACGTTAAATGTGAAATTACTTCTCCGCCTTTAACCCGACCAGGCTGGCACCTGCTGGAACACACAAATGCACAGGGTCACATATTCAAACTGACAGATGCCAGATTCACTGGAGCAGAGGGCATCAACCCACAGCACCTGGGGAGCAGATGTTTGGGGTGGGGCGTACGGTGCCTTGCTGAAGGGCACCTCAACCGTGGCACTCTTTTTTGAGCAGCGAGAGCAGGGATTGAACCTGCCAACCTTGGGGCTATTGGGCGACCCACTCTACCACTGGGCCATGGTCACCAAAGTTGTGCTAACTGCACAGTGATAGCTGTTCTCAAAACTCAACAATCAACGTGGCAAAAGTTCAAGAACATCAGACACAATTATGAGAAGCATAGAAGACTCACGTTTCCCTTTAAATGTGAAATCCAGAGCAATTTTATGCTCTGATTTTGCAGTCTTGCAAGAAAATGAAATGATTAGTGTAAAATAGAAAACTGAGGAAAAATCAATAATGTATTTGTGGGTTGGATGCAACATTAAATTTGAAACTTGTGGGGGGCCTTGTTGTCTTGTGGGCTCAATCTTAGTTTGAGACCCTGGCTCTTTTTTTTTTTTTTTTTACTAATCACAAAATTTAAGCTGAGAGAATAAAAGAAAGCTAATCGCTAATATTTCAATACACAATCAGGAAATAGTGTTGTGTTTGTGTGTGTGCTGCGTTGATTTCAGCGTCACACTCACGCCTCTGAGACGAGTGCGGTGTGGTCACACACCTTGCGTGTCCTCCTGCTTCCACCAGGAGAGCTGGTATTTAGGACTTTTTGTGTAATATCTTATTGAGCGCGGCTCCTCTGACATATAACATTATAATCTGCTTCAAAGAACAATCAAGCTGAGTGACATTTTTCACAGTTGCAGGTTCCGGAGTGGCGTCTGGTTCGAGGGTTTGTGACTGTTCTGAAAGTGAAAGTTAGTCTTAAAAGTAAGGTCAGAGCGTCAGTGACAATGAGTCATCTTTGCAAGCACTATCTTTTTCTATAGAGACTCGTCCTCTTCTTGCTCTTTTGCTCCCTATTTTTCAGCTCTCCTATACTCACTTAAAGAAGTTATAGTTCCTCATTGAGCCATGGCACGAAATGTATTTAATGCATTCCCTTTTATGTTGCTTCTCTGTTCTGTCTGCCAGTTACCCTTTAGTTGGATGTATGTCTTTTCTATTACACGCCGGTTTTTACCTTCGTATTACGGCAGTTAAAAGTGACGACTCCTCAGTATGAGACCTGCAGTGGAACATGGTTCCCTATCGGACAGAAAAGTCTTGCCAGAAAAATCTGTCATACATACAAATCACTAAAAAACACGGATGCAATACAAAAACGGAAAAGAATGAGATTTTACAATCACCCCTGCGTGCCAAAAATTGTTCTTCTTTTCTCAGTGAGAAGATTTCATGTGCAGGCTCAATAGAGACTTGTCATAGTAATATTAATGCAATCAATTACCGTTTTCTATAGAGACTTGTGGCTGAAGGCTATTTGTAATGACTACTTTAACGAGCCAGTATGAAGTGACAACTGCGCTGCACTTTAATGTGAAGTCAATAGTTTTCCATTTGATTTTTCTGCCTCTGAAAGACAATAATAGCCGAAATACGTTGCTGAGATGATGCGCACGATGGCGATGTATTATTCTGCATGTTAAAAATGTATTGCACACAGATTGTGCGCGCAGTAGAGCTGAAGGCGTTGATGTTTTTTGGGTTCTTCTACACGTTGAAAAGGTCACAGACACACCCAGGTACAATCAGCGAGTAAGATGTTCTGCCTGATAAATCCCGAGCATCATCAAACAATTGTTTCAATACATTCTGATTTCTCTTTCCTGTCAAGTGTAACAGTTTAGCTGCTTACATATTTGCTGCAGTGACATTGCTGCACATATAGAAAATGTACTAAAGGACTAAACAAAGCCTCTCTAATCATTAACGCAGAGCTTTAAGAAAACACTTGTACATCGATACAACATATAGAAAGATCTATAATGTTATTTTTTTTTCTGGCAGGGTGCCGGGAAGCCTTGTGCAATGAGAGAGAAACATGCTACGCGGACATGAGCCCTGAGGCTATACTGCTTCAGATTAAGTTAAAAAAAAAAGAAAATCATCTGTTAATGCTTATTAATCAGAACATTCACATAAGAACGTAGCTTAGATTTATGAACAATTCTACGTCAGAATGAGCAGAGCCAGCGCCTCCCCTCAAACCTCTGCACACCAAAGCGGTGAGATAATTAAAAGCAGTCACTGGAAAACAAGAACGATGAAAAGAAAATGGAATTCTTTCTGATGTCTGCGTTTTATTTTCCAGTTCAGATTTCACTTCAGTGGTAAATTTAGATTTTCGGTGCCAAAACTGAAAGTCGCTGTTGCGGCTCCGTGAGCAGGCTGCTGTATGTCTGTGGTTGATAAGTATGTTTTGAAAAATGGGGTCACCAAATAATCAGCGCTATGTCAGTTAATCTGATTAACTTGGCCCCAATCCCAACGCAGCGCAACAGACAGTCGAAAGCACAAAAAACAGTCATTATATAGTAATTTATTAATTTTGGCGAATGTCTTCTGAAGGGCAATTTACAGCTTTTACCGGAGCCATAGAACAATACTTTATAATTACAACATTTACAGGTGCAGTTCAGTTTGTCTTTTTACATCAAACGATGGAGATGAGCCGTGAAGGAGAACACAGAATCAATGCATCGAACACAGGTACTGGAGACAAAGCAAAAATACTTCTCATTGGTCAATATTTAACTTGCTCATTGACTTGGCCTATGGGAATGCATTTGTCTTGATCAGCCGCCGAGCCGTCACGGCACGCGCGTGACAGCTCGTCGTTGTTTTTACAGCGGACGGACTGACAGGATTGCCAAATACAGTCAAGCGAAAGCATCAAAAAACCGACACGTATCGTCATCATTCACCTAAATATCAACACCGCCACACTCGTGGCATTATCTGATAGATATACTTAATGGAACGGTCCTTTAAACTGAAGGAGAAAAAAAAAAGGCAGACTCTAAACACGGACAAACACCACGTGTGAGAAAATGAGCGGATGGAGATTCAAACTAGTCTCGGCTTTCAGTCACACGTGGAGCAAAAGCAGTTTGCATTCAGACGTCTCACTCAGACTCATTTGTATTCCACAACACTCATCCTATAATAGAAAAGATAAAATATGCAAATTTAGGAACGCAGAGTGCTCGGAGATAGCAATTTGAAGGTTAAGATTGATTCAGCAATATCCACTATGTTTCTTTATCCAGACAAAAAAAAAAATGGAAAGAAACTTTTTTTTTTTTTAAAACAAGAAATGAATTGATAAAAGGTTACTGACAAAAAAAAGTAAAGAAAAGAACGTCACCGTCTCAAAGCACTCTTCTCTTTCAACAGAGCAGAGTTGTGAGAAAAGTAGAGCAGCGATTTTAATAGTACCACAAGCAACAGGTTGTTCCAAATCGTCGGCAGCAAGCGTCGTTGAGGGTGGCCGCGTCTGTTCTAGTCTTTCCTTCAGTGCTGCGCTCCAGATCTCTCTGCTTCAGTCCACCGTGAAGGACACAGCTGATTTCCTGTATCAGTGTTCTTAAAAACTGTTCAGATAATTAAAGTTGCTATTTTTTTTTTTTTTTTTGGGGGGGGGGGCTTGTTTAATCTTTTTTTGCTTTTAAGCTTGTTACTAAAAAAAAATCCTGCAATTTAAAAAGAAAGAAAGGAAGAAAACCCAGGGAATGTGACATGACATTTGTTTGGATTCGAAGAAGCGTCTTCATGAATAATTTATAGAGCCACTTCCAAATAATAAATAAACAAATGAATAAATAAACAAGCAGGCAAGCAAACATCAACAAACACATTTTTCCCAGTATTTTTTTTTTGTTTTTTTCCCGTATAAATGTCTCTGGTAATCCAGTGTCCAACTGTGTGATATTCTTGAAAAATAGTCCGATACAAGTTATTTCCCACACTGTTGTTTTCCAAAAGCATGTGGATAAGGAACAGTGTGAGGATTCTGACACATGTAGCTGGCAGCTGTAGACAAGTTTGCACCCGTTACAGTCAAACTAGTCACCAGTGTTTGTGGCCGAGAGTCTGGCAAAATATAGAGATTTGAATCCTGCTATTAGTTCTCATGGACCAACAGACGTCCTCAGCTGTCAATGAACACATGGCAGGTGCGATCGCTCCTGGTCGCTACCTGATGGAAAGTTGTCTTCCTGTGCCGTAAACTCTCCTTTTTATTCTCTCTCCGTATTCTCACACAGTCACAATCCCTCCAGCATTGAAAAAATACATTTTAAACTCTTAAAACTAGCCTTTACAAAGCTGTTTTAGTTCTCTGATGTGCTTTAGCGTCCATGACACACCTCCAGGGTTCTCGTGGAAAAGCCCGGTGGACTCGTCCAGCCCTGTTTCAGTCAGATGGGTTCTTTCCGAACTGGAGGAAGAAACCGAAAATGGTTGGGACGGTGGGGGTGGTGTAAAACGGTCTCTGTCGTGACACAGTGTTTCCTGCTCTGTGTCCTGAACACAGTCTTCAAAGACAGCGCCTGACAAAACAAAAAAGACCAGTGGTACAGGCATTTGGGCTAAAGCACGGTGGCGTTGTGGCCCTCCATCCTGGGCAGCCTGGGGTCCTGCACTGTTCCCATGGTGACTAGCAGTGGACGGCTATCCTCGGACATAGCCGACCGACCCAGGGACACAGAGGTGGGAATGGAGGCCCCCCTCTGGTGGGCTGCTGAGGATGGCATGGAGATGCCTTGTTGGGGTAGAGGGGGTGGAGGAGGGGGGTTCGGGTTCCCATGGGCCGCCTCCATCGGCATGCCTTGCTCCTGGTAGCCGTAGCCGATGTTCCCACAGGGGAATCGTCTTAGTCTGTAGAGGGGAACCGGGGGCAATGCGGCTGAATCTAAAAGCAGGGGTGACTGGGCAGCAGGAGGTGGTGGTGGAGGTAACAGAGGTCGGCAAAGACCCTGCTGCTGCTGCTGCTGCTGATGGTGCAGCAGCTGGAGTTGGTGCTGCTGCTGGAGCTGATGCTGGAACTGCTTGTGCTGATGCTGATGCTGGAGGCCCAGCGCCCCCGCCACCTCAGCCACAGTCCGGCCTACGTGCTCCTGCCCCTCGCCAGGCACCCTACCACTGTTGCCTCCTGCTCCCCCCACCCCCGCCTGCCTCTGCTGCTGCTGCTGCTGCTGCTGCTGCTGCTGCTGCTGCTTCCTCTGCTGCAGGAACCACGAGCCGTATGTTGGGTTCCAGAGACTGGTGCTCTTCCCGTTGTGGCCGTCCTTCTCTTGTGGGTGGCCCTGGGTGAACGCCAGGTTGATGTGGCCCCCGTCAGGGCCGGGCTGGGTGGTGACATGAGGTCCCTTGGCAGTGAGTGCAGAGGTGGCCGTGGAGGTGACTGTGTTGGTGGTTGTCATGGTGATGGAGGTCGGCGTGTGAGGCTGCTGGTGCTGGTGGAGGTATGGCTGGGGCTGGGCTGACATCTGTGCTTTGGCTTCCGACGCTGTGCCCGTCACGACAGTGTGCTCTGCAGCTCTCCGGTTCTCTTCTGTAGGATAGGATGGAGGCGGCTGTGGAGCCTCCCCATCAGGCACCTGGGCGTTCACCAGCACGGTCGGAGCTGAGGCGGCGTCGTCAGAGCGCGCGGGTACACGCTCCTCCTCTTCGGGGACGGGTCCATACTCTATAGGCAGGGGCACGGTCACCACGTCAGGGTCCTGAAATGTGGTCAAGAGATCAGAGTTGTATTTTGCACTCTCACCGTTACAATTAAGACGCAAGTACGATGTCAGCAGTCAGCAAAGATGGTTCTATAATTCTGATGAAAGACGAGGAAGCAAACTAGACTATTTCGACAACTCGACTGAAAGTAGGAGCTGCTCTCTCTTTCATAACATGTGAGGTATGAAGATAAGCGCTCGCGGTCGCCATGGCAGCCGTTCTCTGCGTGTTGCACATACGTTTCACATTGTGTATGCATGACGTGAGTTCAGTTTGTCACATGGTAGACCTTGTGAAACGGTGGCTGGTTTGAACGGGTTTAGGAAAAGTCACGACGGGTGGTTGCTCTGTTACCTGTAAGCAGTAGTCGATTCTCTCCAGGATGGTGGAGAAGTTAGGCCTGTCTTCGGGCTGGTGCTGCCAGCACTGAGTCATTATACGGTACCTAAAGACACGCATGGACACACACACAGACACACACGCACATGAGCGGAAATTCCTTCATGAAAACATTTTTCTGCCAGCGTGGAGAAAACAAACAGAAAGCTTGACGAGGCTGACCATCGCCACCTCTCCGGATGATTTCCCAAATAAACAAAATACTCCTAATAGTTGTTTTGATTGCTTCAGGCAGAAATGTGCCGACTCCCACCGGTCTGAGTGATTAGGGGCGATGAAGACTACAGGAGGAAAAAAGTTACGTCCTGAGATTTGGTTCATGAAGCCGCTGCTTTCATTAATCAGTGTGTCCCGTCATGAGACTTTAAAAAATTCAAATGAAAAGAAACACCGCAGGGCCATGTGTGTGTGTGTTTTTTTTAAAAACATTTTCAACATGTGATTTGGGCTTGCCAAATGCGACGAGGAGTAATCTGCAAAGCTGAGGCCAACAACAGGTGTGAAGGATAAAGACGCGGACTCACAGAGAGGCCAAAGTGTGCATGAGAGAGAAAATGCGCGGGCGTGTCTGCCAATATATGTTTTTGAATTAGGTTGGCGGCATCAGAAAAAAAAACACGCAGTGATATGGAAATGGTCTTTAAGCTCTCTGTCGGCTCCCCGTGACTTCGTCTAAATTGGGAGGCAGACATGAAAGCGAACAGTCGATGTGGTTCCCACATTGAAAGCGCTGAGCGCAATCTTCCGTGACGCCTTCTAGGTCACAACTCACTGGCGTGTCGACATGATAGGAGCCTTTCATGTTCACCTCTGTTTGTTTGCGTGCGTTTGCAATGTATGCATAATACACCGCTGAGCATCCTCGTTCTTCTTTCCCTTCTGGAGAAGTTTAATTAGACCTCGTGGGATCACACTGTCAACAGCATCTGCGCGCGGATCTGAACTTACACCGGCCCGGGGCAGTTTTTAGGTGGGTCCATCCTTCCACCATTGGTTACAAACTCCAACACTTCCTGGTTACTGCGACTTGGATACGGCATGTAGCCCAGTGAGAAGATCTCCCACAGCAGAACCCCAAACGACCTGAGAGAAAGCAGACGATGAGAGGGTAGATTAGTTACAGGCAGAGAGGGGAAGCGGGCGAGACGCAAGGACAATCAAGTCATAAATTATCAGCATCATCGGCGCTGAAGCTGTAAAGGATGAGAGCGGAGGACAAAGAGCGAGATAGAGACGAGACAAGGAAGAGGGAGAATAAAAATATTGCTGGGGATCAGAAGCACTGAAGGACAGAGGGAGGTGAGAGGCGGAGGGGGAGAAAAGCGGGCAGGTTGGGACAGCAGGCGTCTGAGTGTGAAATATAGGAGCTGAGATCACACCGAGGGCGAAGCTGACGCCAGTTAGAGAGAGGCCTGACAGGTACTCACCACGTGTCTGTTTTAGATGTGAAGATGCCCTCCATGAAGGCTTCAGGTGGCATCCACTTCACCGGCAGCATGGCACGCCCCCCCTTCCTGTAATAGCTTGCCCTGCACACACACACACGCACGCACACACACACACACACACGCGCGTTTTGAATAGTCAGTGTCTTGATGACTAACTGTGGCTAAAAGTAATGCTGCCTACGTATCATAAAAAACAGTTGTACAATGAAGTGTGCAAACGCCGTCTCTATGGCAACGCCGCTGGCCTCAAAAGCCGAGGATGAAATCAAAAAAAATTCTAACACCGGACAATTAATTCACCGTTTGTCAGCGGCTGGATCAGCGCTCTGATCCCGTCGCGTTCTCAGCTTCCTAACATGCCGGCGTGAGAGACCCTCTAAGAACTCCTTATCTTGCGGGGAGGAAAGATTTCTCGCCAGGCCGAGCCCCGCCTGAGCCATTTTTTTTTTTTTAATGCCGTCGGTAGAGAAATGATCTGATATGTGCTCCATCTGATTGTCGGCGCTGATAGAGGTCACCGCCCGGTTCATCTCTCCCCGCTCGAGGGAGAGCTCGCACGCGCGGCGAGGGACAGACGCGCGCCGGGGTTCTGCTCGGCTCCCCATCCCCATCCGTCACGGCCCCGGCACGGAGAAACGGACACACATCAAGATCCGAGTTAAGTGGTGTCAGCTGTGTTTGGCCGGGGAGAAGCATCGCTCTGGCACCGTTCACTGTTACAGGGGAGTAAATCTGTTTACCCCAAGTGATTCTGTCATGGAAAAATGACACTTTTTGTCCCCAAGCCGTTGCGTGTAAACATGTCAAGTTTTTATGATAAATAGCACTGCAATAGCCAGCAAACACCGTTCTGTGACTGGGCTTCCCCTTTTGGGGAAATAGAGGGAGTAGCAGTAACACTTCTCTTTGCCTTTCAAATCCGAACATGTAAAGTGAAGCACCAACTGCTCTGCTGGAGATGCACATGGCTGCGCAGGAAAGGACTATAATTACAGTGGGCAGCTCCCAGGTGTGAACGTGACGCAGGATGAGAAAGGAGCGTTGTGCTCTGTTAGCGTTCCCTGGACAAATGAAAGCTTAAAAAAAAAAAAAGTACATAAAAAGAAACGGATGGCAGACCCATCAAAAACTGTGTGGGAAAGAATAAAACAGACACTTACAGCTCGGATGAAATATGGGACAAGCAGAATAATAATAATAATAATTAAAAAAAAAAAGATTTTGGCATTCTGAGCTGCACAGATATTGCATCCAAAGCTTGGGCTGCATGACCCACCACACTTAGTTGAATTTAAGGAGGATTTCAAGTTGATTACAAGCTGTGCTCTTGTTCCACCAGAAGCTAAAATGTCTAAACTGTTTAGAGCGTTAAAGGTTATCTGTAAAATAAAGTGTCAGGGAGCTAAAACAAATGTATTATTGCGTGATGTGCACAATCCTCCGCCGAGCTTGACCTTCTTAGCTGAAGCAGGTGAGGCAAGTCAAGACCAAAGGAGCTTAATTTAGCCTTTTTTTTGGGCAATATTTACTAGATTGGAAATTCAGGTTTGAAGGTTAAAAGAATAAATCGACAACTGTATTTTCCACAGGATGGACTCGAGGCAAATAGCAGGAGCTGGCACTCATTGTTTGATTGAAATCAGAGCAGCTGTGTGCCTTCAGGGACGCTGTGGTGAAGAGATGAATATAGATGACGCGCTGTCAGATAATGTGGCTAAAAGGGAAATATATACTTAGCAAACGATTGGCATTAGGAGTTAGCCTTGAAGAAAATTACACATGATCAATGAAGCAAAGAAAACAATCACTAGGTGAGTTCTGCTGGCCTGACAGATTAGCTAAAAACCACCGCGGGGCAGCCAAACGGATCCCCGCCCAACACCTTAATCTATCACTTAGAATAACGCGATCAATTCGCTGATGGGAATCAGTTATCACCTCTATGTTTAAGCCTACAATTAGAGGTTTGAATCCTGACACTGAATCCTCTGTTGTGCTCCCCCTTTTCCTCAATATCCCTCTCATTTTCCTGTCTATCGCAGTAAAGAAAATAGTGAAGGAAGCTGACTGGCATCAAAAAGATGTAATTAGATCAAACAGCTGTCGCAGTGGGGGCGCAATGAAACCTGTGTATGTCGGCTGATGAGGACTCCACAAAGACCAGGATGCGAGCCTCCTATATATTTGTTTGTTTCCTGACCTCTGCGAGTGAAATGCGTCCCTAAAGAAAGACAAACCGAACAAACAGAACTTGGCGCGCCGCCGTTCAATCTGTTATCTGCCCATTAGAAAATATGTTGAGAAGATTTGGGGATGATAGAATGTAGAGCATAAGACTGAAAATCCCCCCTATCAGTGGACTGACCTTTTTTTTGTTTTTTTTAGCAAGGGGTTTATGGACGTATTTATTACCACTGCTAACACCACCAACACAGGCTGAAAGCTGAGCTGCAGATTAGCGAGGCTTAAATATACAGTCCCAGGAAATCTATAGCACAAATGGAGGTGTTTTATACTTTTTCTTTTTCTTGTGCGAGCAATTCAGTGGGCAGAATGGAGGCTGGAAGATAGAGATGCATTCAAGGCAACTGTAAGAGACCGAGGCGTCGAGCGGGCTGTTGAATGGAGAGACAATACTTGTGCCTGTTCTTATGTTGTTCTGCCTTTACTGTGTGCGTGTGTGTGTCTGTGTCTGTGTGTGTGTCCGCATGCTGACAACCTGAAGTCATGCTACACGCTGCTTGATGATAGGTCAGATGAGAAGACGGTCATTTAAGGCAAATGCCCGTTCTTTTCCTGAAAGCACAGTGAATTTCTCTCCGTAGCTCTGCCGGCTGTTTACCTCAGGACGATTACTGACTGGCAGCTATTGTTTACCCAGCTTTATATTTACCAGCGCATCAGCCGTGCGCAAGCAAGCGAGACTGTGTGTGCGAGGGATTTAGGCCTCGCCCTGCTCCTTCACTGTGACGTCCGCTGCGACGGCCTCAGAAGGATTCCCTTTTTTCCCCACCACACACACACACACACACACATCATGAAACAGCAAAACTAACACACCGACGTCGGCTCCCGGCGTCGAAGCATTGCGCACTAAGCAAACCATCGCGCCCTCTCAAAACAATAACAATGATAATAAAAACTCCCGGCGCCACGGCTCCAGGCTGAGAGATAAAAAAAAATCACATCGAGGCACCTGAAAAAACTGACATCAGCAATTAAATCAAGCGCTCCTAATTCGACTCCCGATGGGTATTGTGCAACCGTCTTTTCCGGGATGTTCCGAGAGAGTGACTTTGCTCTTGTGCGACTCTCTGTTGGATGAGTCGAAAGTGCGACGTTGATGCAGCTGAATGTTGTGACATGCCCCCCCGCTCTAATTTCCTAGCTGATGAAAGGCTTGGGAGATTTCCCTGCTGGATTGTATGTTCATCGAAATGGTGTCACGTGAAACTGTTGTAGCTATAGAGAAAGGCTGAGGAATAATAAGGTGCCGCTGGGGTTCCAGATGAGCTGATGCAGATTAAAAGAAAGCATCGGTACGAAGGTGCGATGGAGAAGAAAAACACTTCAACGTCTGAGCTCCAACATTGTAAAATCGCAAGTTGTATTGTATGTATGAGACAGTTGGAATAAAGGAATAAAGGGGGAGAACATTGTCTCTGTCCTGCTGTTTAGGAAAACAGTTTTAAGTCTTCAGTTTTGGTTTGTCCTGTGGTTGAAGAATTGTACGTACCCAGAATTTCACTTGGGCAAACGGTGCGAATAAACAGTCTGAGTTGTTAGACTGTTGAGAAAATAACAGCAACAGTTCTTGTACAAACTACTTTTGGTCATGTCCAGAGCCAAAGCGTGATGTGTAACATACGTAGAGCGTGGCGTGTCTCATTTCTTAATCTTGGCGCGAGGCTGCGCGAGCTTTTCTCGCGTCAGTCAGTGAGATGTGCTAGCACTGTACCTGTAAATGTCTCGAGCCATCCCAAAATCTCCGATCTTGGCCATGCGGCCCGTCCCTTTGCAGGTCAGAAGGCAATTGCGAGCTGCGATGTCCCTGAAAGATGAGGAAAACACACACAGAGTGTCACGTTATTGCATGCACTAAACGATTTCCAGTACGTGCAATAAGACATAAGAACACACGGCTACTGTGAGCCTGAATGATGTGATTTTCAATATAAGTGGATAAACTGTATATAAGAAACTGACATTCACATATTTTGGTATATTGGTATATATTTATAATTCACAAGTAGTTTTATAGATATTTCATATATTTGCATATATATGAGAGCTTCATGTATGAGACACCTACAGACGCTCCCCTGGTGGATATGAAGTTCATTGTAACTACCAAGTCGCCCCTGGGCAAGCTGGCAAGGTGTATACTTTCCTACAGTGCCTTTATGGCTCTGCCCACATGGTGCATCCAGAGGAAAGATGTTCCACAGTATATCTAGGCAGAGTGGGTTAGAAGAGAAATTCGTATTTGCACTGTATGGGGTTGGTTATTCTTTGAGAAAGCACAGTATTATCGTGCTTGACTCCCGTCTGGGGAGAAGGAAATGGAGTCCCACACATTCTCCTCCGCTCCCCGGGCGTCTTAAGAAGTGACGCTGTGGGCGCACACTGCTCCTCGTCGGGCTAAAAGACAAGCTTGCACTGGGGCCAATAAACACCCAGAATTGAACATGAAAATAACATCATGTGACACTGTGCTCAGACTAGATCATGGGATGGGGCACGGCTTGGAAGTGAAAAAACTAGCAGCGCCACAAACCACGGCACTGAGCTGCGACAGTGTGTAGACAGCAATACATTGTTTTGGTGCTTTGCCTCCACACACTGATTAGCTCGGCTGCGAAATGACACAATGAGGATAAAGTAATAGTTCAGACTGATTAAAAGTGAGGGCTTTTTTAAAACGGGACTGCACTATGCATGGTTGCCCCACTTACACATGGCAGAAGAAACTATTCAGCTTATAATTTTATAGTACTACTTCAAATCTGAGATTGAATAATTAAAGAGTGAAATAAGAACAATTTCCTTTTGCTTTTCAGTTCCTCTCTAAAAAAAAAAAAATCTTTTTCACTTTGCTTGAGTCCCGTTTAAATTGTCAAACCAGCTACAGTACAGAGAATTGACTAAATCGTTGCATCCTGCCACTAAATCTTCGAGCAAAGACAATCCATTTAGGCACATCTCAGCTACTCCAGGAAGACTGAATGATTTCTATGATAGCATGGTTACAATCAGCATGTGGGACACACACACACACACACGCACGCAGACTTTCACAAGTTCCTTTCTCGTGAGCTGCTGCGGCTAAATCCAAGTCGTCCTTGTTTAATAGCTTGGAAGAATTCGTGCAAATGATTTCCTTCTGCTCGTATGCAAGGACGAGCCTTGAAATGTAGCAGTAGCTGTCCTAGACTTGCCAGCTGTGGGCTTAAGGGAAGCGCACGGTGCTATTGTACATGCAGCACAGGCTGTTATTGAAATAATGTTAACTGGCTTTACACTGTAGACCTTATTTACAGTCAATTTTAAATGCGGCTTAAAGACCCATTTGACTGCAGCGCAGAGAGAACAATCTGTGTTATTAGTCTTTTTTTAACACACCGGTTGCATTAAAATACCCGACTCTCTTCGGAGCGCTTCCTCTCTTCAGGTGCTTCCAATTTCCAGTGTGAGTACCAAACAGTCTGTTGTAAAATAAAGTTATCTTAACAGTAAATGACATAACCCACCGGCCAAAGCAACAGATAAACGCCACCACAGAGAAAAGAATAGACACACAGAAGACACCGGAGTAAGTTGTTCTCAGACAGAATTAACCCTGCTGGAAAACAGCTCATCATCAAGCGCCGTAATCCTTCTGAAAAAAAAACAACTAAAAACTGTATTTACTGAGTAGCGGCTACTCCTCCACCCCAACTGATTCACCTGCCCTTTATTCAACCCTAAGTAAACGCGCCTCTATAAAAATGTGAAATTAGCCTCAAGGACAGCGTTAGGGTGAATTTTAATACAGGTTTGAAGGCAGAGAAGTGGGCTGTATGCTGACAAGCATCCAGAGAAGAGTCGGCCATTAGGTGGATTGATGGGGCTTTACTGTGCCACGTTGGGGCAAACAGGGTTTAATAGGCCTCGTTTGTCATTGGCCAATTCCCAGGAAGTCAAACAGACATGAAGGAATGGGGATGCACTTTAATTGTGTTGATGCGATTGCAGAAGCCATTTTGACCTTTTCCCATTTTGGCATGCGCTTGACTTTCCTAATATAATAGATCTTTGCAAGGCAGATTCAAGAGAACGACTTTAAAATTCTTTAGTTGCATCCTCCGGTTCACCAACCCCTGTGAGTGCGGGTGTGGAGGGGGCACTCTGTTGACTTGCGCCTTGGATACAGACCATAAAAAGGCATGCCGGCTACCCCATCTGCCTGCTCCTCTGCTAAACTCATCACTTGTCCTTTCTGCTATCACACGAAAGGCAGGAGGCATGCAGAGTCCATATGTCACACTCTGACGGATGCAGTCGGCTCATAATGACTGGAAGTCAGCAGATGAATGTGGGAAAGTCTGTGTTTGTTGAGTTAGTATATTTTCTCGAGCACATTTGCAGTCCATATGTATCCACATGTACTGTATCTTGTTTTTTCTCTCTCTGTCTCTGATCTGTTTAGGTAGGACCATGGAAAACAATACACCCTCACATGTGTTGCATTTGTCTGGGCCAACGCACTGTTGTTGCCTTTGCGGCTGTAATATATGCGGAATGTGTGATCATCTGCTCAGGTACCTGTGTATAAATTGGTTCTCCTCCAGATACTGGCAGCCCTTGGCGATGTCTCTGGCCACGTTGAGAAGGTCCACCATGGTCAGGCTGGACGGGTGCTCCTGATCGCACAGAGAAGAGACAAAATGTATTATTAATGATGTGGATCTGGAAAAACAGAAGCAGTACACAGAGTGGTTGCACAGTTGTACGGTTGGAGATCTGACTGATCTAACTTGGGTCACAGTATGGTCAATTCTGGGGCGCTGGTCAAAAATGATCACGTTCACTTGAGTGTGATGCAGCAGTGTGTCTCACCAGCCGCGGTCTGGTCTCCCTCAGGAAAGATTTGAGATCTCCTCCGGCCATCAGCTCCAGCAGAATGAACCTGGGCATGGCCTGCAGACTGACTCCTATACAACGCACAATGTTCTGGTGGCTGAATTTACTGTAGAGAAACACAGCAGGGAAAAGAAATGGCTTTGTTGGGACAGAGTGTTGCTCAAGGTTCACTTATTTGCCATTCCACAATGACAGGATTGCTAACCCTAAACCAAGGAAATGCTGTTGTAGTCACTTTATGCTACATAACACTCTATTTCTGCAGAGGATGCGTTGAGGAGAGAAGTTTCTCCATGGTCCGGTGGTATGGCAGCAGATACTTCTGTATCCTTTGCCAGGCAGCAGCAGGGTGAACAAGCTGTTGCTCCTACTATCCTTTGGGCTCTGTGCAGGCACATCACCTCACTGATGGATAAATGGATCTCAATGATCCTCTGGGTGGTTTTAATCACCCTCTGCAGAGCCATCCTGGGCAGAGCACATCCCACGCCAATGCCTAATGTTGTCCAAGTGACTCTTACCTGATGATTAGAGCCTCCATGAGGAAGTCCAGTTCATCTTGCTCAGAGCAAACCTCAGGAAGGGTCTGTTGTAAATAGAACAAACACGTTAAGACCTACAGTAGTTATTGCATTCTGTATGTAACACCCGATGTGTCGACACTGAACTGTTGTTTAATGAGAATATTTGTGCTGTAATGCCTTTAAATGAAATTAAAAACAAACTGCTGTTCAACTTGAAGATCTCTTAAACTGAGAAAAAATATAAAATATAATACATAAGTGCATGAAGAGTGATTATTGTAGTCGCCTTGAAACTGAAAAACTGTTCTTCAGACTGGTTGAAAACTCACCTTGACTGCCACTTGCAGTGGACTCGGTTCACCTGGTATTCCCACTGCCAGCCCTTCATAGACTTCACCAAAAGCACCGTGACCCAGACCCCTGAAGACGCATTAACACATTTATTATTTATAAAGACATTCATATTTTAGTGTGTTAAGCTGAAACTTCCACACAGAGGAGACATATAAAAGTATTTAAAGCAACATTCTTTAACTTTTCTACTGTAAAATAACTGAATGTGACTGGTGTCCCTGTCATTCTCTCTCTTTGCGCCCCGTACGCCTGTTCTTGTACTACTGTATGTAACTTTGCATGATCACCCGTGCAAAGTATATAAATCTTTACAGCGCTAAGTGACAGACCACCAACTGTTTTACTGATTTTAGTGAAACTGGATCATATTTTATGGAGAATATGTTTTCTGGTTTTCCCTCTGATGTCCTCCGGCTCCTCAGCCTCAACTCTCTGAGAGAGTTTCTCTCAGAGTTTGATGGACAGTAAAGTAAACTGCTGCAAACTATAGCTGCCGCTAGCTAATATTGGCCAAGTGACCTCAAAGCCCCGGGGTGTGTTAGTGTTTGTACTACACGTGTTTTGGACCACCGGGAAGAGTAGGCTGTCAGGCCCGGGGTGCAGGCGAATGCTGATGGGAAGCAGAGCTGGTGTCATGCCAGAACCGTAAGCGTGCCAACTAAGCTTAGCATGGACATAATGACATAGGCGAAAAGACTGAAGAGGACGTTGACGGAGGAAGCTAAGGATAGAAAAGGAGAGAGCAAGAAGCCACCAGACAAGAGTAAACCTGGGACTGACTTTTAGTTGTTGGCGAGAGCTTGGTGAAATAAGACAGATGCTGAGCTGGTCTTCTCACTAGCATCATTAGCTGACTACTATGCCTTGAGTTGTTGCACTTGCTTAATGGCTGTTAGCAAAGTTATCAACTCGCTAGTTTTTGATCGTAGGTAATATAATCATAACAAATACACATGTACAGCAGTCCAGAGATTTACATGTATACCCATGTCAAAACAACAATTACCTATAGAGCTGAATACTAGCTAGAGAGAAAATGCTAGTCAGTATTCTAAATGAGAGCTCTTCAACTTTCCAACACGCAGAGGCAAATAACTGTCTCCGTGTGACACCCTGCTGCGGAGAATCAGAGTGTGGAATCGTGAACTTTGACACCAAATTATAGTTTTGATTTTCCCCTTTGCAGCTTTTTCACTTGATTCATAACATGCATTAATCTAGATGCTGGAAAATATTCATGGGTCCATAAGAAAGAGGATTTCTCAGGAAGATTAAGTCTCAGAATGATAAACTGGTGAACTATAAACACATGAAAGATGCATTAAAAATTGAAAAGAGCCCCGCAAAAAAAATAATTTCTCAGCTGCTGGGATCACTGCAACAGACTCATACAGTGTGAGACTTCACAGCTTATTTAAACAGCTACTTCTAACACTATGCTGTATTTATGAGTCCACCATATTCAAACAGTTCACACTAATGGACTTTCATTACAGTTACAGTGAACTGCACCATTTGTCATAGGTATCAATTCAGTAATTTCACCACAGATGTGGACAGGTGCATTCAGCTCACACTTATTTACTGATGAGATCATATTGTCCCAAGAGATGGAAAATAATGTCTGTACTGGACCTTTAATCTGGTCTCTTTTACCTGGTGAGGGAGATATTACGGCGCGGCACTTCCTTCAAGTCGTTGACCGACGCCGTCTTGCCGGCGAAGCAGTAGTTGGGGTTGTAGTCGGTCATGATGGTGGAGGCTCGCAGCTTACTGAGCTTGCAGTCTGGACTCTGCAGCTCCAGCTGAATGGACTGCAGCTCGGTGTGTTTACGTCTGTACACTGGTGAGATGGGAATGAAAGCAGGGGTTTTATTTCACTACTGAGATATCCACAATTTAAAAAAAACCAAAACAAACACAATCTTGAACCCATCTTCTTGTAGAGAATGAAGGCTGGCAGCCAAAAACCTACAAAGTGGAAAGCTTTTACAGTTATTATTTCTCTAAAGACCTTTTGCTTGTACAACAGCATTTTTTTTTTGTGAAATTCCTTTGTGTCTGTGAATTATGGATTCCTCCTGATCTGATGGCGGGTTTGTCTCTCTGAAATAATCAGATAAAAGTTTCAGAATTAAACCATGGACGTATAAATATATCTTCACTGTGCACAAGTGAAAGACGCAATCACATGTTTGCTGTACGGGCAAATGTGACATCCACATGGCAACCGCATGCACAAAATAAACACCTCCTTCCTTTATACTGCAGCTCACTGTATGAACACACTACTTGTCTTCTTTTCTCTCTCGCTCTCTCTCTCTCTCTCTCTCACACACACACACACACACACAAAGCCACACACTTTATAGTGCTAGAAGCCTCGACCTGGGCTGCAAACACATTAGTCACGGGAGGGGGGATTGTTTGTGTGTGTATTAATGTGTGTGTATGCATGTGTGTGCAGGGGAGTTATTTATTTACCAAGTGCTGCCTAATGTACGAGTGCTGTCAGCCGCCGGCTAAGCAGCCATCCATCATTAGTGCGTTTCATTCATCACAGTGGTGGTCTCACACCTCCTCCGCTCCCACCTCGTCTGCTGATGCGCGTGCATGAGTGTAGGCGAGCGTCTGGACGTGTACGTCGGTGCTCGAGTACGAGAGCGAGCGCGGCTGTGATGCGGAGGAGATGATGGCTCAATGAGTGCATGAGTCTGGCTGTAATAGCCTGAAAGCACGCGGGCAGACGAGGATCACTTCTCGTTCTGACAACAACCTGCTGAGGGCCGTCTGAGAGGGCCAGGCCAGACACTGGAGAACATTGTGCGTGTGTGTGCGTGGGCGTAATGAGAGATAGTTTTGAGAGAGTTCACGTGTTTTGTCGGGCAAAGCAGAAGCCAGAAGTACTCTAATGTGAACCTCCTTAGGATCAGTATCAACTACTTCAACTTTCCCACCGCTCCATGTTTGTCTTGCTCCACTGCATTTCACGTGTTCTTTGCTCAGCGCACAGTTTACAGTTCACAGTGTGTACTCTAGGACAAGTCGCAGGTTGCATTTACATGGACAGGACACAGTCATCATCACAATCCCTCACAAGCCCTTTCGATTTCACTTTTGACCCCAGACCTGAGCCCTATGCTTGAATCCACTTCGTCCATTTTAAAGGGTAACTTTGTTATTTCCACATGTTTTTGTGTCAAAGTGACTAATGGGGACGGATCCTGAATTTGGTCCAGCATGTAGTGAGAGCCCTGGAGTCATGAAACATGCAACAACATAATCTTGCGGCGGGCTACTGGACACCATCGAAATATGTGTCTGACAACATTATATATTTCTAGGAAGTGTGATGGACAATACTCGCTGTGTTGTCTGTACCAAATGCTCATACTGAACTTGGGAACTTTGCATCCTCAGACTGGAATGTTTTAAAACTCAAAAATCTGATTTCTTTGAATGATTTTAAATTCATATTGAAAGACCCAGAGACGGAGTCATTAGGGTGTCATTGTATTATTCATGGCTTGTATTGTTTTTTCATTATTATTCTAGATTGCTATGTGTTGTAATATTGTCCGTGTGTTTTGTGTCTGTTGTTATTTGACTTCTACTTAGTTTGTGCTGCTGCCTGTCTCGGCAAAGAAAAGAGGTTTTCGGTCTCAATGGAACTCCTCCTGGTTAAGTAAAGGTTAAATAAAATAAAGAAAGGAACCTACAAAAAAATGTAACATTTTGCGTACGCTTGGCTTAATGTGGTCCATGAATTCTTCTCTGTGGAAAGAGGATTACAGCAACACCCACAGGAACACCACCACCACCAAACGTTGCAGCCTTGCAGCAGCTGGTTCACCCTCCCCTGCCTGCTGCCTCTCTCCTCCCCGCTGGGTCTTCAATTTATCGTCTTATCCGTATATTCAAAGAAATACGGATGGCCAATGGATTACAAGGCTTCAACCACATCGTCCAAATCAGCTAACTAACTAGTTGAAATGACTTTAAATAAAGAAAGATTATTTAGAGAAAAGAAAAGAAAACCTTTAAATAACACTAAGCTACACTTCTTTGACTCTGACACAACAAACTTTTCTCAGACGGTGCGTGAGTACCCTGTTCGTGAAAGAGGTGACCTCACCACTTCAGAGACTTAACAGTCACATTGTCACCTGCTTCGAGGCTGCAGCACTCTTCCACTTTGGCGCAAAATGTTGGAAAAAGAGGTTTAAAAAAAAATACTGAAGATACCCTTTAAATGTAAGCACCAGCGACTGTCACCTCCACCTGCCCTGAAAGGAAAGGTCAAATACTTTTTTCTAACCTACAACAAACTGCTTAATTAAATATGCCCCCCCGACAGAGTGTCTCTGAGACTTTGAATCTTCATTTGTCTTCCAGCTTCTTCAACTGTTATCCCCAATACTAACCGACATCCAAGCCATTTTTATCCACAAAAATCAAAATCATAAAAACACTCACATCTGCAGTGGTTTATGCCAGATTTTTTCTTTTTTTTTTGAAGATGGATACATTGTGTCTTTGTACTATATATATATATTCTCTACAGCGGTCCTTATAATAAGATTCTCTTCTCTTCTCTTCTCTTCTCAACATCAACCATCCTTAGCGACTGAAGCCTGTCAATACTCACTTATCATGACTCCGGAGACAGCCAGCAGCAGGGCGGCGATGAGTGCCGAGGTGCCCACAGACAGACCCAGTGCCAGGTGCGAGAGAGACGGCTGAGGAGGCTGCTGGATCGTCTCTGCAAGACGAGGGGAAACAACAGCGTGGCACGGTTGTTATCTTCCCTAGAGGAGTATTAACATTCACTTCGCCGCTCTGATCCCCAACTTAATTAATGATGTGAAAGCAATGACACAACAGAGCTTAGGCGCCGCGACGGCCGGTGCATGTCAATTCCTTTTCAGTGGCGAGGGGGAGATCTCATTCCACTTGTCTAAGTTGAGGATCTGCACGCCGAGAGAGAGAGACCATATTGAGATTGTGACCTTTCATGACGTGGCATCGCAGAATTATCTGCTGCTTGTCATTACAGAGAACAGATTTGCAAACCATAGGGCAAGGAGACACTCTAGGTCATTAAGATATTATTGAGATGGTAATAGCCCTGTTATTTTGCCTCGTATTATAAAGTGACATTGTGCCACATGAATTCATTTAAGATCTACATTCATATACTCATTATTCTCCTGAGATTACAAATCATAATTGAAGAAGCAATTCTAGCTCCGCGGGGGGTTTGTCTGCATTCCTTTGTCGCAGTTTAACCCGCGAAGAAGACGCGGCACAACTGATTTTTACTCAGGGTTGACATGGTCTAATGGGCAGAGCGCGGCATGTGAACTTACACTCATTAAGCCCATTATGAAACGTTGTCCAGTGTGCATGCAGGGGCATGTACAGTGGACGACATTCACGTGAGGACTTTTAATCTCAACCCTTTGACATGATAAGATAAAGAGCTTTTATCTGAACGTAGCGCAGATATAAATTAGAACTCGCAGCACAGGACTCAACAGCAGCTAATACCGCGACAGGTATATCCATTTTCATTAACAGGTTATCCCACGGACTGATAATTAGTATGAATGATTAAAGCACTATTAAAAAAACCTTTCCTCAGATAAAGATTCAATAAAATACAGAGCCTCCCAGGCTTAATTACTTTTGTAGATTAATTCGTTATCTATTCACTGAGTCACAGTCAATTAACAGGTACAATTATGTTTCATCTCAATTTCAGATCATTTCTACATTTGGATTAACCACATGTTTGTGGGGAGAAAGATCTTATGGTTGCTCATTATAAGCTGCCGAGTGTGCGCGTGTGCGCGTGCATGCGTTTTTGTGTAACAAACCTGTACCGTTGATGCAGGACACCGCGTCCGGTGCCAGGGTGAGGCCGTCATCGCAGTAGCAGACGATACTGCCCTCGCTCTCGTGGCAATCGCCGCTCTCACAGTGGCTGCAGTTCTGCACCGGACTGATGATCACCTCACCATCCCCCTCCATAGCTTTAGGCAAACACACACACACACAATGAGCAGGGTTTGATTAGACATCTCCAGGATGTCTCCCAGTAAAATGAGCAAAAGTTCAATAACACTGCCATGTAATTTGGAAGAAATGAGCCTAATTAAAGAATGTATGAGGATGGCTTTTCTAGGTTTTATTCTCACTACTATCATCACCCAGCATATAAAAACCTACAAAAGCCATCCTCATGCATATATATATATATATATATATATATATATATATATCCAGTTAATTCACAGAAATAGAATATAATATTTACTGTCATCTGTTTTGGTATAATCTGAAAATACCAAGCCATTGGTAACTGTTGCAATCTACAACTTCGTGGCTCCACGCCACTACACACTGGACCTTTAACACGGAATCTAAAATACCACTCAATACTTCACTGTGTACGTGTTATTACTGCTGTGGTCTGGTGGAGCCACAGAGTACCTGTGACCACGACAACCATCGCACAAAGCGTTAAATCTGTAACCTCACAGTGTAAACTGTTACCAGCTACTCAAGATGAATTCAGCCAGGTCAGGTCATCGCGCTGATGACGGATTGGGCTGAGGAGCCGGTGGATTTTCATTTTCGAAAATCGAGATGAATTTACTGATTCTCACTCACGCTGTGTTAATGAGCGAGATGATCTGGGCTGGAAGAAAAACCTGCAGACTCTCTCCGCCCGTCGCCAAACGACTGCTCACGCTGCCGTCGTTTAAACTTAGTTCATTTAGATTTAAGGAAACAAATTCACTGACTTGTAAACTGGAGCGGGCAGGGACAAATCAGTCTAACATGAATTAGTTCCGGTCTGTCAGTGAGAGCTCGTGTTGTTTAGTGAGCAAATCAGATGCACTCGTGTGTAAGATATATTTACTCTCATTACTCTGTTATCAGCTTCATAAGCGCGAATGCAATAAATATGACCGAGAAACACTGGAAGAGGTTTCCGAGGAAGAATACAAATGTCTTGAGCGTAGATGCTGACTGCTTTACTCGGAGTGACGCTGAACTTCTTCAGGTTTACTTTCTCACTGGAGTGGGGGAGGGGATGACGTCTTCTCTACATTCTTCCGTCTGCATGCAGACAGACTTTGTGCCGCTGTTTTCATCATTTTACCCCGCCGTCAGGCAGCCCTTCCTCTTGGTGCTACATTATCTCAAGCGTAGAACTGAACGTATTCCTACGCCTAGCCTACTGTGAGCGTCTAGACGGCGTGTAACGCTGCAGATCTGAAGGTGAAGCGGTGAGAACGTGCTGACTGTAGTGTGTCGACTGTAGGTAACACACAGACTGCGTATAAGCACCTCATACTAGCCCACTTCAAAACAGCTGAACTATTCCTTTAATCTCACTGACTGTTTTTTTTTTTTTTATTATTATTATTACATGTAATTTTCTCAGATCCACGCCTGTGTGAGAGCCACTGGAGCTCTCCTGGCCTCCGATAACACACGCGCGTTTTCTTCATTGCCTACCAGCACTAGAGATGGCGGCGTGATTGGACGACTGTGCGGCTCTATCTGTATTATTATTCCTCTCCGCGTTGGTTTTGAAGCAGCTCGTGTTGCAAACTAGTTCCCTCTGACAAGATTAATGGACTGATCCTCTTTTTTTCTTCTTTGGGTTTTCAATGCACACAGCAGGGCTGTCCAGCATCACTTGATGTTTTCATCTGAGCTCGAGACCCTGCCTGCGCGGTTCAAGCCGAGAAGGAAATTACTGTCGCCAGTCCTGATTAAAACTTCAAACTACAAATGCCCTCAAACGTGACCTTGACACAGAAGGTATTCATTTAAGCTATCAAATTACAGATATTACAAGCTGATATCGGTGCTGGGTGCTATGATAATGGCCATGATCGCATCGCCTTTCATCACTTTGTTTCTTTTGCAACAATATTAAGCCTTTCACCGTAAAACCTGAAACGAATGTACTGCATGGGTAGATGTTAACTATACATTTCTGCCGTTTATCTTTATTATCCGTCATATGATGTGTGATTTTCCTTCATAACGCTACAAAAAATGAGACATTTAAGAGGTGCTGGACAAAAAAAAACCCTACGTTTATGGCCTAACTAGCACTACCGTTGTACCTAACAAAAAAGGTTTCATTAACTTTCACTTTAAAAATGGCTAAAATACTGGATGAATATTTAAAATGAATGAATGAAGACCAGTGATGTGAAACCATCTTAGCGTGTTAACCAGCTAGGGGCCAGAATAATGTGTATTTTAATAAATGAAGAATTCGGCGCGGTTTGAAACTGTCTTATTTACAGCTGGGATTCATTCTGAAGTCTTCGGCTCCAGAGAAAATGAAGTAAAGCGCGGGGGGTGGCTGTTGAGATCATGACTATCTCACCCGAGAGAAAATCGTCCCTATTAAAGCTCAGTGTGAGGGCGATATCAGCGCGCACTTTACCACAGCCCAATGAAAGACCATTTTTTCTCCCCCTTTTTCCCAACTTCTCTCTGTTGTTGAGTGAAGAGGGAAGATGTATTGATGGTCAACAAGCTTATTACTACAGCTGAAAAAATCTGTCAGGCTGCGGTTTTCAGTGGCTGTCAAGTTCTAATGTCCAAGAAGGACAGAGCACAGAGGGGAGGGGATTTAACGAGCAGCTCCTCCTCTGGAGTGATTTTAATCAGTTATATAATCGAAGTGTGTATTCTGTCAGAGGGGAAAACTGCAAACTCTCATCCCTCCATGGGTGCCCATTTCTGGTCTACATCCTTGTCTGATGTCGTCACAGAGCGAAGCGTCTCGTTCTCATCTCGCCTTGTTAGTTGTGTGCTGTGAAAACGTGCACTGCAGAAAGCGATTCAGAAGAAAAACTAATTGAAAACGCCACTGGTGTAAAGCGTTTTTCCTCATCATTCTGTGCAAGTGCAAACATTAATCCTCATCTGCAAACACAAATGTATCGTAATGTAGAATGCAGATTTCCCGAGCGCGGGCGTTGACTGCTGACTAGTTTGCCTGCCTTCTGCTCAAACGCCGCCTAGAATCCTCGCGCATTACCTTTCAGAGGATTGATGAAGACCTCTCCGTCTGTGCCGACGAAGGACGTGCCGTCGTCGCCGTCATGTTTGGGGTCGTTCTCTATGGAGGTGTTACCACCTAGAAGCCAGGAGAGGAAACACAGAGGAAGTCAGCAGTCACCGACACATTCCACTGAAATTGAACAAAAGCATAAAAAGCACTTTTCATGTGCCATCCAGACAAAAACCTTGTGTGTCCCGCTGCATCCTACTGAAACAGTGATCTGCATTATGCTTACTAGCCTATTTCCTTTATTGTTATTTATATTTGTGTCTACTCATGCCTTATGCTGTGTGTTTACGCCGCTGCTCTGACCCACTTGTCTACCAGGCATCTCTTTCACCGCTTACACGCTCAGTGCAAAGAAACACGAGGTGTCATATTCTGATACTGCGTTTGAACGATGTATCGTCTAATCCGGAGTGACTTACAGCCGATTGAGCAGTCAGAGGGACAGGATGTGAAGCTTTTTTCCTGGGATTCAACCTGATCCCTGATCTATAAACTGTCACATTCAGTAGAAGACACGCATACAACACTACACGATGTGCATTTGGGTCATACCTGACAGTTCAAGGCAATTTATTTATTAAACTTTCTCTCTGTGTGTACTAACTAACCTCTGTAGCCTCCGCCGCCGCCCCCGGACAGACATCCACCCCCGCCGCCCCCGAAGCCGCCATGGGTCCGCCAGAACTTTTGACAAGCCTGCCCTCCCTGGCCTCCCAGCACCAGCGGTCTGCCACCCTGACTGACAGGAGCGCTGTCATTCCAACCTCCGCCTCCACCTGTCACAAAACACAACACGCTTTTGATATGATGTGGAGCCACGCGCCGTGTGGTGAATCAGTGTGTGTGACAGATGTAGAGAGAGGCGCAGAGAGAGTGAGTCAAAGATGTACGTGGGCACGCACACACACACGCACACACACGCACACACACTCACACAGGAACCCTCTATTAGTGATAACAAAACTGGTTAGAGAAGACAAAAATGCGCTTAAAAGAGACCTGGTAACATGAAATTAAAGGTATAGCTAATAAAGTTAAAACTAATCCCTCCCATAGTCCCCAGCACTAGCAAATTTAATTTTCCCCTTTCATTTTTCCTCTTTCTCCTGTGAACCTGAGATATACAAAAAAAAAAAAAAAACCCACATCTCACCACACGAGCAACAACCCCCCCAGACATGCTGAATATTTCATTTTTCATTCACCGGGTTTCCTCAAAAGTAAACCCCTGGCTTTGTGAAGATGTAAAAATCAATATCTTATGTTTTCTGGGCTGTTCGTCAACTCCGAGCGCATGAATAATGGAACCTGCAGTGAGCACTATTGCACCGGTAGAACAGAGCGTGTAGTTCTGCCCTGCGATGATGGAGGACAAAGTGCCCAGTATGAATAATCATGAGCAGGGCCACGCCACGTTCTGTTTTCGTTAAATACAAAGGCCGGTACCTCGCAGAGGTGGAATGTCTGTGAAACTCATGCATTAAGACAGAAGTAAACACCTTGGGGATAAATGGATGTGTTTACAGGTCCAGGCAGACGTGCAAATCAACACTTCCACTGCAGGTTATCTGTAAACTCGGATTATTACTTTGCGTGCATGCAGCGGGGAACAGGATAGATATGGCCTTCTTCCTCATGAAGTGTGGAAAGATAAGCCCTATACACTGCGCTGCTGTAATAGGGTATTAGTCATCTAGTAGTCTCAATACCTCTAACACACCACACAGTGTCTTTCTTCCTTTATCCAGCTCCCTTACTAACACTCACATAACTGCAGTCACTTATGATTGTTTATTGTGCTCCCCTACACATGGCTGCCGTCGCTGTCTGTGGTGTACCTGCAGCGCGTGACTTCCCGTTGCGTCCCGGTTGGCTGAGGTCATAGTCCATCTGCTCCAGCTGTGTGCCTAATTGGCTGCTGTAGCCCCGGCCACCTCCCCCAGCAGCGATGAGGAGGGGGATGTACACGCCTTTGTCCACCTGGGTCATTATTACAGTTAGATTTGTGCAGTGGTGAAAGAAACAGTTCGACATTTTTATGCGCTTTCTTTTTTCGCTGAGCGTTCGATGAGGAGACGGATCAGAGAGGAGGTCGTTGTGGCAGGCCGTGTCTTGGCCTGTGACCTGTTTGTTACACGGAACCATCTAGAAATATGGTGATTGTTGAAAACATCTTTTCCTTGCCTTCAGTGTCGTTCCATGCTCTGAAACACTCTCTGGTTCGGGCAGAACTGATGCTTAACTCTAGCCACCGTTGTAATTTTCAAATAGTGACCATGTTCATGTTGCTGTTTGGACACAAGAACCTAGCTTGATTCTGGCATGATCTCCTGAAAGGAATAGCCCAGCACAAGCGGCTGTAGCGTCATATAAAAAGGACAGATGAAGTGGAATCAATCTTCTCACATAACTCTCAGCAAGAAAGCTAATCCACGTGTTTCCCCAAATGGCAAGCCGCCCATTGAATAAATACTTTGTTTGAACTTTGAAGATTGGCCTGTTGGTCAATTTATAATTTGTCATATATAATCATAAAAAGAACAATCATAGTGATATGGTGTGATGAAAGTGGAGACACCAGAATAACTTGTGTCCCTGCTTAGATTCTTGGCTTCAGTGCATCAGGATCATTCATATAATGAGTAACAGCAGGCCACTAATATCTCAATGATATGAAATGCTTAAATGGTACATTGAGTTGACAAAGTCAATATCCACAAAATCCGCAGTGTGATATGAAACTGGCTTGACGTGCGAGACACATATTCTTTCCTGAAACAACATGCAGAACAAAATCTCTATAACTTTTGCGCTGCTCCTAAATATTATATATATAAAAACATCTTATTCCCTCAGCACCTTCTTACCTTGAACACGTACGTGGCCCCGCCACCTCCTCCCCCGCCACCTTTCACTTGCGTTTTGTTCACCATTGGGCCACTCTGTTCCAGGCAGATCTTATTTAGCATGGCATTGGACTGCAGGGAAGGAGAGAGAGAGAGAGAGAGAGAGAGAGAGAGAAGTCAGTTCACAGGAGAATTGTTTGCACAGATGTCAGTTGTGTATGAGGAGAGACCCCAACCGCTGTGAGTCTAAGCATTTACCATTATAATATAATGGTGAGGAAAAACTGCGAGCAGAAATATCCACATGCACACAGGAATTGAGAAGCAAGGCTGGATGTTCCCCTATAGCTTCCTGTTCACGGCGAGCGAATAACACATCTCTGGAGTTGAGTTTGAAACTTAAGTGGAGTAAATGGGGCTGGTGTGTTTGGCAAAAAAACGGAACTAGTGTATACACGGAATAGTTACAGATGTGTGGAAGCGGATTTGCCTGAATCAGTATGTTGTTCACAAAAATGAAATGAAATTCACCATCACTGCGCTGGAAACACTCCATATTTTGCCACTGAGGGATGGTTCAGGTTTGACACACCTCTTGCTTGATTACAATGCCTAATAATATATTCATGTTGACATCACGCAGTCTATTCATTTTTGCTAAAACAGACCTGATATGGGAGTTTTGAGACTAATAAACTGAGTACATGGCGGCCAAAATAGTGATTTTTTTTGAGCTGGAAACAAACAAATCCAAACACACTGTTTAACTATAAAACTAAAAAGGTTCCCCGAAGGCTGCTTTACTAAACAAACACCTTCATTAATGAACATTTATCTTAAATATCCTTTAACGTGCTAAATTATGTACTGATTACTTCGCCAACCAGTTCTAGCTGACACTGCTGACAGTTGCTTCCTCTCGTTGACTCTGCGCGGCTTGCCACAGTACCGTAAATCACAGCTCACTTCGCAGTGACACTAATATACTGCCGCACTGTTTTCATGTCGGTATATACTGGATGACGCTGATAGAAATGTCTGTGATGGGTCAATATTAGCTGACTGCGGTTTTACTGTGGTTTACTAATATCAATGTTGTAGCTGTTCGCATATTAACTGGATGGTAAAACAGTTGTAAATTGTGTGTTTTATCTGTCAGTTCACTTGTTGTTGTTTCACTCTGCTTCCTGGGAATACAGCCTTTTTTTATAAAAAATGGAACCGGACGTTTTGTTGGCAAGTGATGTTAGTTGTAGGGACTTTTCCACAGCTGAGGCTTCGCGAATTGATGTGTCTGCCTCGTGTGTGCTATCATGCTGAACTGCCTGGAGCCAGTCCTAGTCTGAGTGTGAGAGGGCAGAAGTTTCTTCCCCTGGCTGACACACAGACACACACACACACACACACACACTCTCGCAGCCGCTCGACTATCTGTCTGAACCCGCGCTCTGAGGGGCGGGACTTTATTGACTGTGATTGACAGTTAGAGGAGGCAAAAGGCAGCGCATTCAAATGTTCTGGAAGAGTCTTCCTCACTCTGCCTGCTCTGTCATATTGCAGCTTCTCGCTTTAAAGAGAAAAGAAACGACGGAAAGGAGGTGTGCGTGTGTGTGTTTGTGTGTGTGTGTGGGCTCTCTTTAGAGCCTGTGTATTTGTGTGCGCACGCCAGGAAGAGGAAAAACACGCACAGAGAGAGAGAGCTGGTATTTGTCGAGACAAGCGGGGGGTAGGGGGTATCATTTCCCTCACCGGAGGGGAAGCTAGGTGTGAGAAAACACTGTTCCACAGCAAAAATCACTTTCAGAGAGACCCTTCAGAGAGAGAGTGGCCACCTCGCTGTCAGAACTTGGGGGAAATAAGAGGAACCTTAAATGACTTTCAGACTCACTTTGGAATGGCCCGGTACCTGTCTGCTGTCTGTACGGAGCACTTCAAGACGCACTGTTAAAAACTAATAACTGGATGACAGCGGTGAGGACCCCCCGCCTGCTAAGCCACACATCCTGCCTCTTGGAAACAAAGCAGCAAAACACGACGGGCACTCCAGCTGCCTCCTGACTGCTGTAATGAAGACGGGGCTGCTGGGTCAGCATCGTCTTAAAATGGACTTCTTTGAACTATTATTTCAATGTAACTATTTACATTTCATGCGGTGGCTGTTCTGAATTTTTATGAAAGAAGGCACTGTCTTCTACACTTCTACTTCTCACTGTTCCTTATTGTATGCTCTTATAACGCTTGTCTTATTAAGATAAGCACTCTGACCAGTTAATTACATCGATGCACCTGTAGACACAAAAATAGATTCCCCCAGTGACAATCCTTAATACCCCGCGTCATAAGGACATAAACATATCTGCAGTATACTGTACAACGCAAACATACAAAAAGACATTTGTCTGTATTTTCAGGCGATGATAAGACTAAGCCCTGTTCCCTCAATTTTCAGTGGTGGGACTGGCCTTAGTTTTCAAGCGTTTAAATAGCGGATGATGGATGGTTTCGTTGGCGACTGGAGGGATTGTAGTGGTTTTAGTCTCAGTGTTATGAACTGTGAGGGGAAGCAAGCTGCTCTGGTGCCAGTGAAGAAACTCCAGAGCATAATGGATGACAGCCACCCCTGGCAAGGAAACGCGAGTAAACTTAAGAGAGGCAACTGGGAGATCACTGCGGGCTTCAGTCGCAGATTTAAACAGTCGTTGGAGGCCGTAAAATGTTACGACTTAGAGCGCGGGCATCATACGAGGAGGACTGCAGGATGCCAGATTCTTTTTATTTCCAAAGGACAGAGACATGCCCCATCAGCTGTCTCAGAGGTAAAGAGGCACTTCTTCTGATTTTTTTACATTTAGAAGCAACTTTAATCTTCCTACATTGGCATCATTTAAAAAAAACAACAAAATAACAAGACACATAGACATATGTTTTGACTCATCATGGCAGCTCATCATATTTACAGCTATTTCAAAGTGGAACCATGAATGTACTCTTAGTATGTTTATCTTGCTTTCATGACATGCGCCGTGGGTTCATGCGATCCCGGACATTGACTTACTGAACCTCCTACAGTAACTTAGACTTACATTGGGACACGCGTCCTCTCCTTGCTGTCCCACTAGCACGTAAAGCAGTTCGCCCTTCCTCAGCAGGAAGTCTCCGGTGATGTAGACCCCCTGTGACCTGCTCATGGCCAACACGCTTCGGCCGCCAGCTGCGCCATAGGCTGTGATCCTGGGGTGTATAACAGGAACAAATGTGTAGGGGGGGGGGGGGGTCACACAGCACAACAAAGACTCATTAGCGTGATAATTAGACAACAGTGTGAGACAGGAAATGCAAAGTTGGTCACGTATTTTGGTTTTGAAGAGTTTTCACAGCCAAAGGTGATGATGTATTTATTCTACATTCTAAGCTGCACTGTAGGTGTTTATCAGAGATACCCTAAGGCTGGCTAAGGCTACATTCCTCACATATTCCTCCAGCGATGCAGTGCACAGCATTAAATAAAACCAAAAATTAATTCGGAAACACCTTAACACACTTTCACCCTGGGCCTTTTTAATAAAAATATTTTGACCTAGCGTGGTACACTATTCTAAAGCGCACGCACGTACCCAACACCATGCACAGAATACAGAATGCACGGGGCACGCAAACACACAGACATTAAGATACACACACCTTTGTAGCAGAAGACACTAATTTCAAATGTTCCAGTTTTCTTGCCAGGAAAAAAGAAGACAGAAAAAAAAAAAAAAAACGAAAACAACTTGATTGGTTTTTGGGAGCGCTTCGATATTTTCCTCTTCCCTGGTGGTTGCGCTTGGTGGGGGGAGACAGAGAGAGAGAGAGAGAGAGAGGGGACGCTGGCCGTTCCTCAGTAGCTACCTCAGCTGTTTGCCTAATGACTTTAGGGAGATGCAGCGCGCATATTCATCTCCGTGGCCGTCTGTCAGCTTCATTTACAGGCTCTGCCAGCTAAACTGGGTCCGCATCAAGACCACAAGTCCGCAGTTTGTGTGTAGACAGAAGGTGTCTTTCTAAAACTCTGGCACATGTGTTAAACACAGGGCTGTCCATGCTGTTGTTAGTTATGTATTTTAAGACTCGAGGGGTTTTGGCTGAGCTTAACGCTGTGTGTGTGTGTGCCTGTTTTGGTGTTGTGATGTGGGAGGCCTGTAGATTCAGTCTGAAGCATCCAAGTTAAATCCAAGTTAAACGCCTCATGTTGTCATGAATGCCCACAGGAGGAATATTGATCTCTGCACAAGGTAGTGGATATTACTGCATTAATCCTAGAGCGGCACACAGTTTGAGGTCAAGGTGCTGAGGCTGATTATTGCAGTATTTCCAAGGCCACCAACATAGTCATGGAGGTGGGTGTTTTGAATTTTGGAACCAGTGAATCATCCTATTTAGCTGCCATTACTCCAGCCTCTGCTCCCTCCTGCATGGATCTGATAGAGATATTTCTCTGTTTGCTTGTGGAAGATTGATGCGCCGCTGATGCACAGAGGAGTTGAGGTGGGCGTGAAGAAAAGTCTGCATTATGGCAAAAAAAAATGTGAGTTTTACAGAGTGTGCTGATACCTCAGAAAGAGAGGTTAAGTGTGTCTTCTATGCTGTTTAAAAAAAAAAATTTTTTTATGTTGACTCCTCATGGGGCCTCAAGTGTACGTATCTAATGAATGGCCCCGCGATCTACCGAGAGCCTTAAAACGTCGGTGGGTGTTGCGCTGAAGCTTTGAACTGACAACAGCCATACCTGTAGTTGCCAGTTTCCTGGACCCGCCACATTTGAATGCCTTTGAAGGGCCCTTGGGTGCCGACTGTCACATTGACGTTGCTGTTCCTGTAGGAGTTGAGGCACTGAGTGGGAGTCGGGCCTTCAGGTCCCACAGCCCCACAGGTATGGAAAATCCACCTTTTGGCTGCACATGAAAAAATATATAAAGAGATATTTAGCACTGAACAGCAGTAGAGACACACATTCTGCGCACTTAAGCAAACTTAAATACGACGCAGACTGAAACTCGGAGCGCACAACAGACTCATTATAGTTTTATTTCTCTCACATTCGTTCCACTTCAACATTCCCCACTGCTCCACTTTCACATCAATAAAACCCAACTACACAGACATGGAGACAATTGTTACATATTGGGTAGACAGGCTCCAGACCTGGAGCTACTCATATGAGGTGCTACTATCGTCATCATATTCGCAAGTGCAGCAGGGGACGTAGTGACAGGATCACAGGTGACAAACATTTCTCCTCATTTTCCGTGTAATCCCATGTGTCGGTGGTAATTGGAGTTCTTTTCACTGTAATTAACACAAGATTAGTCTTGTCAGATGGACGTGGACGGACTTAACGCCGCAGTACTAAACCCTGATTTAAAGCTTGTGAACACGGAGCAGCGGGGAAGACACAGGGGAGCGAGGCACCTCTCTCCCTCCCTCTCTTCTCCTCTGACTGGCTGAGAACACTCTGAGACTAATCATTCATTTCAGAGTCGGGATGCAAATGTGGCACAAGTCAAAGTCGCCGCTGCACAACAGCTCGCATGATGGCTTTAATAACCTCTGAATGTGATTATAACACATGACACTTGAAACTTAGCACGAACAGTCACAGGAAACTGCTTTACAGCTGCAAGTAACGATTATTCTCATAATCATCATTGATCAGCCATCGTATTATTGAGTAATGAAGCAGTTGTTCGGTCAATAAAAAGCCCTACGTGGCATCCACAAACCAAAGATAATCAGTTTACTGTCACAGGGCACAAAAGAAACGGGAAGATATTCACGTCTTGGAGGCTGCAATCATAGAATTTGGTCAAAATGATCAAAATAGGGGCGGCCCGTGGCGTAGCGGGTTAAGCAACCGCCCCATGTATGGAGGCTACAGTCCTCGCTGCAGCGGCTCCGGTTCGACTCCCACATCGGACGCCCATTTGCTGCGTGTCACTCCCCCTCTCTCTGCCCCCTGTTTCCTGTCCATCTTCAGCTGCACTATCATTAAAGGCATAAAATGCCCAAAAAAAAATCTAAAAAATGATCAAAATATTTCAACTAAACAATCGACTCAACTCTCAACTGATGGCGACAAGTCTCAGGATTGCAACTTAAGCTTATAATGCTCCCAACACGACACCTTTTCCTGTTAAAGTGGCCTGCTGTGTGGTGCCTATTAGAGCTGAAGTCCGGGAACTGAGATCCCAGTATTTCCAAGGATCTCTTGCTAGAATCCACTCTGTCTGCCTGAGCGAAACAACTGCAGGAAGCCAGTATTCTTTAGCACGTGTGTACCTGTGTGTCCGTGGGAGGAACAAAATGAGAATACACACCATTTTTGTATTAATCATTCACGGTTGAGTTGTGGGGAGAAATTGCACTTTCACAGAAAAAAAAAAAAATAGCACTATGATTTTGGAATGTAATCCTTTTACAGCCACGGAAAAAAAACACAAAACACTCATTCCTAAGTGCCCGCTGCTGTCGCAACCAGTCCAAATGATGGCTAGCATTAAACCTGGTTGAAGTGCGTGTCGAGCCTCGCATTTGTCAGTCTGATCCTGATGATGATTGGTCCAGGCACCTGGTCTCCGTACAAAATATCACTTTTGAGTTGCCAACACAGACAATTGCAAGCAGGCCAACACTCTCAAAATCACTTTAAAACAACACTATTTGCAGTTCAGTCGGGTCTCAGCAAATACACTCCTACTGTAAAAAAACAAGCAAAGAAAAAAAAAAGAAGAAGAAGAAGAATGAACACTTGTGGGGTGACTGGAGTTCTGTCTGGCTCTTATCCAGCAGGAGTAAATTGATCTCTCAAGTCAGTATTTTCAGCACCCAACAAGGTAAAAAAAAGAAAGAAAGAAAAAAAAAAGTTAAGACGGCTGGAAATAAATCCATCACTGGAGCAGACAAGCCTCCAAAGCCAAACAGAGCTTTTGATATAAATCCTACTGTGCTTAATGGTTTACTCAGAGATGGCAATAAGTTACGGTAGGATATGCTAAAGAAAAGGAGTGCCGGAGTGAATTCGTGGCTATTTGAAGCGGATAACATCCTTGTTATGTAAAGTGAGCTTGACTCTTTTGACATCAGAGCTGCTGGTGGTGAAGATAGCAAAGATCCTTGGTCTGTTTTCTCTATCCCGTCTCTCAAGGGTACTGTTTGGTTTCACACTTCAGCACGGCTGATCGATCTTGTTGGTCCATCAATACGAGTAGGTTTTTATGGACACACACACACACCTGAACGCATCAGCCAGCCGCCGTAATGAGCCGTTCCGTGATGGGCACTTTGCAGAACAAATAAAAAAAACGATGCGCTCTCACAGATGATAGTCTTCTCTCTAATAAGCGGTGTGCACACTCATCAGCCCCACTGACCTGCAGCACAGACACACAGACACTAAAACACGCTTACACATCCCCGGGGAGACTCGACTGTTATATGAATCTCCTTTCCTATGAACTTTGCCACCGGCGGTATGGCATCATCACAATAAACACTGGCCTCCATCATTGAAAGGGGCATTGCTGCACACTGTCATCAGTGAGGAATAAGAGTCAAAGGGAGAGAGTGTCTCTGATCGCCATAGTGACGGCACTTCTGAACATTATTAAAACAGGACTGCAGAAAAACAGTCTTCTTTTTCATGAATGACTAAAGCAGTGCTCGGGCCAATCAGCGACAAGTAAACAATGTGAATAATGAAGCTTTCAGATCATCGCTCTGTAGAAAAGGGGAAGTTTTGAGTCTAAATTCTCTAATTGTAAATGTTCTTTTTCAATTTAGTCGTGATTGGGTTAGTCTGGGTCCACGCTGAATGTTTCCCCAGTCGGAGGAAAAAAAACCAACAACCGTCAATTAGAGCTCTACAGGCTGGACCAAGGCCACGTTCAGACAGACAGTAGCACCGCTTGAGCAAACGCGGCCGTCGCATTCATGTAAATGGCGCCAGTCTGTCAACACGGCGGGGGTGCCAGCGCATGAGGCTCTGGAACGAGGCTCAGCCTCTGCTACAGTGCAGCACGTGGCAATCCTGCAAATACGCCTGATCACATTCTTAATGGATTCATTTGCGAACCGCGTCTGCCGTTTACCTCTGGATTGTCATCACAACGGATAAAATAATCGTAGCCACGATCATTTTGCAGTTAAACTGTGTGGCGTCTGATAAACCTTCAATTCGGGCGATCTGTTACTGAAACTAGTCTTCCTGGAACTTATTCATTATCTCACCAGCGCCTGAGGCAACGTGCCTCCACTAACGCAGCCCCCTGCGTTCTTTTAACACTGTTTGGTGTGAACACCCGCTAAGAATAAGCACATCATAGTCCCACAAGTATGCGAGAGAAAAATCCCTTCCACGCGACTCCTACGTCTCAGAAGCACTTGTGCGTCTGTTGCTGTCTGGGGTTTACAGTGAGAAGACTTCTCAGTTTTGCTATCGCTCTTTCAAAACAGCATGCCGGTTTTGCATAATCTACGTACTCCTTTGATGGACATTAACAACCGCCACCGCAGCATCTGTTTTGACTGAAAATGATGCAGACGGGACGGCTAAGTTAGTCACTACTGCAGGCGAAGACGACCGCGCCACTTAAAACAGAAAACAAAAAGACAAATCTGATCAGCAGAATATGACGGAGCCTCATTTGGACGTGATTTCCAGAGCGAGCGTTGTCAGCGGTAACGAAACAAACACTCTTACTGAACACTGTTTGTTTTTAATTCTAGGGTTGCCTGCACCATTGCTTTCCATTCAAAGTAATCAAATGAGAACTTGTTTTCGTATGTTGCTACATGTTTGCTGGATTTTTTAAATACAAAATTCCATATTAACTTAACACCCAAAATAAACGGTAGGCATCTCATTTTGTGCCGCTTTTGTCTGTTAGTATGTATATTCCTTCGTTCAACCTTTGTTTAAATCTTGAGGGATCGGTGAGGCCATGCCCACATTGTCAGTGATGTCGAGCGTACGGTTAAAACAGAATAAATATATAACACGAAAACAAACACGCAGACAACAACGGGACACAGTTAAAAACAATATATACTGTAGCAGTAGCCTGCTTATCCGGTGACAGTTGTCCTCCTCGGGCCAGGCGATTAGAAAGATGGATCAAGGCTGGCGCGCCATGAATGGCTCTGCATTCGCAAGAGTCCAATTAATTACAAAAGCCTGTTTTGCGTGGGACTGCTCGTTATCAGACTCATAACTGTCTTCGTGACTCATGTTCCCCCTCCAAAAACCCAGAGTAACAACAACTAGCAAACTGATTGCCGCAGGCTGCTGTTTATGAACGAGTGTAGGAAAGAAGCACAGACTGACATCTCCACTCTGCAGCTAATTAGCGAGCGTGTAATGGCCAAAAATTCCCTTTCCTGCATGGAGCGTTGAGGGACCAACATCTGCTGTCAGTTACTTTCAAGAGCCAATGGGATTGCTTCAATCAGCACCCCTTCTGTCTTTGATTTGGTGCCAGTTTTCATCTTTTCCACAGAACCTGGGTGTTTGTTGTCGTCTGTTGTTGTATGAACGGAAGTGGAACACCTTGATATGAAAATGCGCTGTCTGTTCAAAGAAGCCAATGCGTGTACGTCCTTCCATGCTTTTGCAGATGAGATGTAAATATGATGGTATTTTGTTCCGTCGTGACAGCGTATTGTGTAAATGTGTTGTTTTATTGTCTACAAAGAAGAACACTGAGCTCAGCAACATGTAAAAACACCCACCCATATACACACACACACTCATACAGTGACTAGCCAGAAAAAAAAATAAGGCCAGGGCTCATTTAGAGGTTGGCGACGCGTTCCTTTCCCCATCAGTAGAGGTAATCACAGAGAGAACGGGAAGAAAGCTCATCTAGGTTGACTTTTTCACTTCCCTCCCCGACGCAAATGATGACTCAGCACTGAGAGGCGGGGTGCCACACAGTAGGGCAGTGGTGAAAAATGAAAGTGACTGCTGCCAGAGTAGTGGGGAATCAATTGAGATGAGGGGAGAGAACAAGTAGAGAGAAAAGCATGAAGGTGAAGTCAGGGTGAGGGAAAGAAAAAAAAAAAGAGCCGGAGTCAGAAGTGGGACAACAGACTGAGATCAGAGGGAGCACTGACAGACAGACACGGCGGCTGGGTGGGAGGGTAGTAACGCGAACGAGCAGACGGTCGGCAGCAACTTTTAAATGGCAAAGATGGGAAACATTGGAGAAACAAAAGGGAACAAAATGTGCACGGCCTAGATATGGTGGCGGAGTGAAAGGGAAGATGATGGGGGAGAGCGAGAGGAGACAAGAGACGTTGACGTCTGTGGGGTTAATCATCGAGCGTGTCGGGGGGGAAGGGGGGAGCCTTGTTGGAGTGACAGGTCTGCAGAGCTTAAACCCTCATCAGGCTTGCCGTCCTGGCCCGCAGACGTCAAGGCATCATCTCCAGAAGGGGAGAAAGGAGACACGCCTGGCGAATGTTAACCGCTCAAGGCTGTCTTTGAAATGGCCAGGGTATAACTGCAAGTTCAACTTCTTTCCCCCTGAGTTAATATCTATGATAATCACAAGGGCGAGAGCAGTGTGATCTCAAAGTCCCATCTTTCTCTGAGGAGATTAAAGTCTGCTGGCTTTATTGTAACCATACGGAGTATTACCTGTGTAAGCACATTAAAATAGCCTTTTTGTTGCTGCCCTTGCAGCTAAATCCTGGTAGCAAACTCCCCTATATGAAAACCTTTTATATAATAGCGTACAGTATATGAAATGTTTCCTCAAATGTCAAAAGTTTCCGGCCCAGCATAGAAGATTTCTGTCTGAGACTGAATAGCCTTTGTTTGCTGGCCTGTGGCTCCACTTCAATGTGCAAGTCTGTAACTTTATCAAATCATGTTAGCTGGCTAAACATTAATGTCTGATCTCTCGCTGTCCCCGTTTCACCCTTAGGAGACAAACAGACGGCCCTGTGTTGGAGACTTCAGAGTGACCCACATCACAGACATTCATTCAGACAAGCCACTGCACAAAAAAGATCCAGAAATGAGCAGATTGGAGCACTGACACGCTTAGCTGCCTTTTGATCCACAGTGGTCTGCTGTAGAGAATTGTTGTTGTGGCTGACGATCGGCCCTACTTTTTACATAGACTCCAGTTGGTTATCAGTGGCCGTGCAGCAGAAGAAATGTTGTATGTTAAATCAGCTGTGCAGGAAGTCGGCGTGTGTGCGTGCGTGAGAGAGAGAGAGAGCTGCCTGTCTGCTTTAAAAGACCACTCCACCGATTTAGCATTGCACTTGTATAACATTGTCAGATTCACTCTAAACAATTTACAATGGAGGGTCAAAATCAATGCAGCAGAAGCAGAGATGTTGTGTGCTTGTCTTCCATCCCTCTTCCCCCCGTCAAAACTGGCAGGTAGTGGCTCATGTAGCCTTTAGCTGCCTCAGGCAAGGTTGAGGAGCGGACTACAGAGGTCCAGTCAGCTCCCTTTCTTTTATCACGCCCCTAGTTTTTCCTCATTTCCAAACTCAGACCAAACAGTGACATCACTACATCACTTGACTCGGCTCCTGTTCGAGCTGCAAGAGGTTTTTTTTTTTACAGCATACTGTATGTGCTGTGGTACTGCCCTAGACCTGTAAACAGATTTTCTTATGCAAAATCTGTGGAGATACGCTTGAATCAATCAGCAGGTTTCTCCAAGGCCAAGAGTTTCATGTAAAACAAAGTAAAACTTCACTTCAGTTGTAACTTTTTCTTAAACCTATTTTTAAAAAAAAAAACATACATTGGCGTCAGGTCAAGTACAACCTGATGATGCGAAGCGGTTTATCGGTCCCCGTAGTGTGTGAGTGCGATTCTACTAACCAGTTTGAAATAGAATGTGAGCCTCTGTACCGTCCAAAATTGATTTGCTTGGCTTTAACAGCGTATGAATGTCATAAAAGTCTTTTATGCCGCCTGGGAGAGAAAACAAGATAAAAATGAATGCAATTACAATCCTGGAGTGTGCGAACACTGTCCAGACCAATCATCTGTTAGGAGTGGAAAACTTCTATGTCACTAAGCAAACTATGTAGGAGAAAGAGGAGTATCCATCTTTTTAAAAGACGCATGCCCAACACTAGACATATGATATCTCTCGGCACACAAGTCCAGTGTACCTCTAGCGTTTCATAGCCACGAGCTAAGGAAATGTGTTTCAGAGCAGGTAAGTAACTCATGACTTAGAATATAGCAATTTAATCTCTGCTTGTCTTTACCCTTTTGAAGCGGGGAATTGAGAGAGTGCTAGGTGGATAATGTCAAGTCTGTGTAAGTGGCTCCATTGACATTCTCAGGAGACAAATTGGAGGATTTTACACTTCAAAACTGCCCGTCCTGCTCCATTTAATGCCAAAGGAGATCCCTGCTGCAGAACTCACATGGATGTGGACGTGGCGGAGACCAGCAGGGGGCACACTTACTTTGTTGCAGCCCATCCTCTACACGTCTAGGGTAATTGTGAACCATTAATGCATGCAAGCACACGTGTGAGTGTGATGATGTGTGAGCAAAGGGAAGTGCAGGCAGGATAAAGAAGTAGAGACACAGAGAACGTAAGCGTACTTACAGTCTGGGGGAAGGGTTGCAATCGGCGGTGGTCTGGTTGTGCTGGTTACCACCGGTGGAAACTCGCCGTTGGCTGAAATGAAATAGAGTATATTTATTGAGAAGGCTGTACGTTCTCTCCTTAGCATGCGGCAATAAAATCCTGTTGCTGCTACACTGAAGACCTGGAAGAGCTAAGCACAGTAGCTGCAGACCCCTCACTGGCACAGAGAAAGTGGAGCCACCAGCAGGGGTCATTCTTTCATTTGTACCACCAATGGCTGCACAGGGGGAGTGAAATTCATAACATCCAGCTCCTCTCCATCTCTCCCCGTCCCTCCACTAGATAGGTAAGTACATTCAGTCACAGCGTTTTGTAGAAATCCATCAGGCCTCCAGCCTCACCGCTTTCCCAGGACTGGGATCATAAGCTTGCTGGCGCCTTGATCTCTTCAAATTCTCGCCTCGATTTAGTCTCGCAGGCAAAAAGGCCTCGCTGATTGGCTATTGCTGTTCAAAATAGAGGAATCTGATTTCTTCCTAAAGATGTTCCGGCGGGGGGAGACTTATTTAAACTACAAAAAGTTTAGACGCCGATCTGGAGAAACAGTGACCAGGTCAGCGTGATTCATCCGACCATCGCTGTGCGGATAAATCATTTTCTTTGATCAGGTCCATGCGCTGCAATCAGTAGTATAAAAGACTGGCATGAATGGCGTTAAAGAAAGCTGCCGCCACATCTGATGAGGCACTCCGGAGGCTGCAATCAATGTGACCCTGTCAGCTCAACACAACTTTTCCAGTATTTACTTTAGGAAGTGCTGAAATGACAAAATCAATATCCAACAACAGTATTACAACACCCAGCAGGACAAAATACATTAAAATCCCGAATTAAAATAATTCCTCACCAGTACTGAAGCCACTGCAGAGAAACCCATTTCCTGAGAAATGGGAACACTTTTTCATTCTCACTCTGCGAAGGTTTCACTTTCTTATTTAAAGAATACCAGATACAGATGGTGTGATAAATTTATCCGCGACTTCAACTGTATTTCCAGAAAGTGTTTTGTTGAAGAGCTCTGTCCACCTCCTGATTTCTTTGATGTAATGTTCTGTAGAAAGCCCCCTCTGTGTCTCTGTTGTTAGATGACCCTTGTGAAAGTAGACGAGACTTTTGCACGAGTAAGATTATTTCAGAGAGGTCAGATGAGGTTCACTGCGGTTTGTGGATCTTATTCTGCTGCCATCACGCAATGGGTATGACATCAAACAAGGGCATGAGTTCAAATCTTGACCCGCTGCTATTCTTCTGGCTCGCCTCTGATTTATAACTTTTAAAATAATGCTTGAAACAGTGTAGGCCGCCCAAAGAGGTTACATTGCCTAGTTAACTTTAGAACAATAGAAATCTTTGCGGTTTCAGTCAGACTATCAACAGTCTGCCTTCCTTAAAGTATTTTTATTAAACACTCTCAATGCGTCTCATATACTTGGAGCATATACTAGCGAATGCATTGTACTTGAAATTCTGTGTGCGTATGACTGGCATATTAAGCTCTGTATCTGTTCTGCATATGGAATAGGCTTTGGAGAGAAAGATTACATGGTTTCAGGGCCTATTTCCATTTCAGTTGTAGACAGGCCCATCCTAAAGCAGCAGAATAGCGTGCAGTTTGTTTACACTGTAGCTGCCTGATATTCTCCACAGGGTTGCCCCGGACGGCCAACAGCAGCAAGGAATGATTTAAAGGTTTCTCGAGAGCATTTTCTTTCACTTGCTTTGCTCCTATGAGTACTCCTGGAGTAAAAAGTTGCAGTGCAGATAGCACTAACAACCCGCCGACGAGCAGGTGGTGTTTGCAGAACCTTGGAAAAGAGCTGCATGATGCTGAATATCAAGCACGAGTCCAAGTTTCCTAATTGTGGCGAGCCAATGAGTTGCTCACATGGTGTCATTCGTCCCCGCGGTGAAAACAAGCCACGCCTGACTTTCCTGCCGTCGTTCCGGGTGTGTCAGGGGACAAAAGCAAAACTTTTCATCTATATCTTTACAATCATTTCTACACACAAACACTCCTCCTTCACCATCCTGGCTCCCGTGTCACCTCAAGCTGGAGACTCACCGTTTCTGACAATGTGGCAGGGGGCTCCCTCAACAGCTGAAAGGCTTGGAAAGGTTAGGTTCCATTTGGTCCAAGAAAACCTGCTTTGACTTTGAGCTCACAACTTGACATTAATATTATTTGCGCTCGAGTTGTAACCTCACCTCTGGTCTCTGGGTGGGTTTATATCATTAAAGAGAGTCAACATCAGCAGGAGGTCTCTCGTGGAACTTTCTCTGAATAGAGAAATCTTGTAATTTTGGCTTCAAAGCTTGAAAAAAAAAAAGCTGAAAGAAATCACAGCGCTGCTTAACAAAAATCCTGCCAGCTAGAAAATCAATAGCTCATTCCCAGCCCCCGTAATCCTCAAATAAATATGATCGTCTAAGTCTCCAGTGCCTTTGATACAGACAGAATTTTTCTGCAGACAGTCACATATCGCGTGCATGCGACCACAATCTATTCGATTGTTTGTGCGATTTACTCCACGCAGTCTCTCTTTAAGTAAGACCCTTGGATGTGTTGCGTGTACGCGGCAAGTTCAGCAACTTTTTATATCTTCAACAAAGTCGCTAATAAGACTCACTGCATTGTTATTCCGGGCATGAGGTAACACGCTACAGCAGGGAACAGACAGAGCAGGAGCGCGCTGCATTGGTATGCTGCAGCAGCAAGGAGAAGGACTCAGCAGGTCCACCACAGAGCAGCGTGAACCAGAGGGCAGGGCAACAGCCGGCGTGGCTGTCACTGTTCATTAGCAGGGCGCCGTAAGCTGCCTGAAGCCCACCAGAGGCCGGCTACGGGGGGAGGGGGCAGTTAAGACTCACCCAAAATATTTCGAGACTGCAATAGCTTGGGGGAAATATCCACACCATAGATATATCGTGTCTGTCTTCATGGAAACGTGAGATTTAAAAGCCGGCCTGCCGAATTGTATATTTAGATCATTTGCATGTATGGCTCCTGAAGCCGGCTGATAAACGTGGAAGCAACAACACATGAGTAAACTTCTTTTAAGTAGCAGGTCATCAGTGTGAGTACACTGAAGACTGTAGAACATCTGTACTTACTGGTCAATGGTGTGCCTCAAGACCGACAGGTGCAGGTGATAAGTACTGAAATAAATGTCAGTGTGTGTAGTATTACAGGAGTTACCATGGCGGACAACAGCCAAACAAACTGTTGGCAGATAAATTGAGTAGAAAAATGAGGTTTATGAATAAAATTCTGCGTTTTGTGGTTTTCATATCGTCGAGTAATTTCCATGCAAATCTCCATCACTCAAACAAAGCTTTTGAGGAGTGTTACATAAAGGCTAAATGGACTGCACTTCTATAGCGCCCTTTCTAGTCTTCTGACCGCTCAAAGCACTTTTTACGCTACATATCTCATTCATACATTCAGCAAACTGCTCAGTCAGTTTTGGGAGCTAACCATTCATACGCAACCCATCAGTATCTATCCCAAGGACACTTCGACATGAAGACTGGAGGAGCCGGGGAATCGAACCGCCGTTCCGTTCAGTTAGAGGATAACCCACTGTTCCTCCTGAAACACAGCTGCCAGTGATGTCAAGGACCAGCTATACTGAAGAGGCACGTTCACAACGTGACGTTGGGGAGCCTCTATTAATGCAGCTCAGTGCGTGGGGGAATAAAAGTGATGGTACATGGCACGCGAGTAAAGGATGAACTTCCTGTGCTGTCTAACCTAATAAACTAATTTAATGATGCTGGTGAAGATAAAATGATAAAACTGACAGCCAAGTCCAACACCTGAAGGGCAATGAATGCATCATCAAGCACACACGTGCTCGCCAAACTATACATCACACTAAAGCCAAGCGAAGTGCAGGGAAAGGGGCACGGATGGCTGATCTCCTGCATAATGTGCCCGCAATATGTTTTCCCCACCAAAACATATTACAGGGCCGCGTCACAATGCTCAGGGATCCGCCGTGCTAATCACTCACAGTGATCACTCTGGGAAACGATGTCTTTTGCTGAGCATCAGCATCTCCCATCAGCCGGTCTGATTGATAGGCGATAAAATGTGACTGTGTTGCGTGTGGATGTAGGTAATGGATACCTGGCCTAGATTAAGAACTTGCCATCTGGAAAGTAAGCGAAGCCAGGATAGATGATCCTTCAGCGCTGCCATACCAGTGCTGCAGCTCCAGAGGACATAAAACACAATTGGTGTGCAAATATCTCCTGGAAAATGTCATCTCTTTAAATAAAGCGTCTCTGACCCAATAAGCCCATGTTGATTCAGAAGCAGCGGCGACTCTGCTCCGGCCTAGACCAAACGCAATTTCTCACATCGTATTCGGGGCTGATGAACTCCATGTTATCCGATTGATTTTACAATCAGGGCGACTGAGTTATGATTATATCTGTGGTTGATGAAGTCAGCAGAAATATCATCTAATGGTGAGCACGGAATATATCATGTGTGTCAGTCACATTTGTCATCTCTTATTGTACATTCGGGTGAAAATTGGTAGCTGAACAAGGCGTATTTAAGGCTCTATTTACAGGATATAGCAAAAATAATCATGGGGAAGCATGGCAGAATATTATGTTTTCTTTAGCGTGTAATCACCTGAAGTTATTACATTATACTGAGCCTTGTATATCTACAGAGGAACTGGCTCGTCTTCCACAGAGTCCGCCATGTTTAACCTTGTTTCTACAATAGCCCAGAATGGACCAAACCAAAGCGACACTCGCTGTGAGTATCTACAACGTCACTGCTACATGCTACTAAATCCTACACTCTAGGCCCTTAGTAGCTCTAATTAATTACATTTATCTTGAATCTATTCGTTGCAGTAACTACACCGCTCCAAGACCTTCTCACCTCAGACAAAACACCATGACAGGGTCAGCTTTATAATCCACAGTGGAGCACAAGCCGTCAAATTAAAGCGGGAAGAAAAATCAGACACTGTCAGAGGGTGACACTGGTGCCCCTGCCTCTTGAATCTAATTCTTGGCCAGGGTTGTAGACAGTTTAACACAGCTTCATTTTAACACTGTTCTCATTGTTAGAACTATATTCAGTCAGGTACAGAGATGTTCAGACATTATTATTCCTGACACAGTTCAACCAGGTTCCTCCAGATGGGCAGAGATGGAGGGAGGCACTGAACTCCCTAACCCTTACATTCTCCTGACGGCACACGCGGTTGTCACCTTACTCCTGTTTTTCTACTGATAAACCATCTCAGTTATAACACCGGAATATCTGAAAAGGTGACGTGAGGCTTGACCTTTAGAAGCCTGCTGCACAAAATTGGAACATATGCCCTTATCATTCAGCGAGCTATATTACAGTTTAAACTCCTCTGTAATTTCAGAACACATCAAAGGTTTGCTAAAGGCATGTGATAACGTATATAATTTATCTCTAAGCAAAGCTGCAGCACGCTTGATAAAAATGTTATTTCTGTAACAGAAACATGTTTAGAGGACTAGTGTTGACTGAGAACTGCAGAAAGTTCTGCGTGGCTTAAAAGACGACAACGTACTATTTTAAAGTTCTGTCAAGGGAATATTTACATGACTAAATCATGGATAAGTAAGCCCTTAATGAATGCTCCAGAGTGTAAAAAAACTGCTACTCGCTCAAATATTTCTTTTTAGAACATGAACATAGCACAGATCTGTGTTGATTATTACTTTAACTGTTTTTTCCTCAGGCAATGGGTCAAAAAGACTATCGACCAAGGTTTAATGAAGTAAGAGATAAAAGACTCAACATTCTTATGGTACTCACATGCCAGAAAGCAGTCCATACTGAGAGAGATGTTGTCGAGAGAGATGGCTGAACGGGTTCCAGGTCCATCTTCTTTGCTAAACTGCAGCCAGAACCTGCAAAAAGACAGAGCTGCTTTAAATGCCTCACCGTCTGTGAATGGATGGTTGGATAGCTTCTGACTGAAATAATGTGAGGAAGAATTTATCGTGCTTTAAGAAAATTTCCATTTAGGTTTGGCTTTGTATGCATTGTATGCCTTGTGACAGCTCAGTCTAAACTGTTAAGGACTGCTGCTCTTTCAGCAGATCTAAAGAGAGAGAGAGAGAGAGAGAGAGAGAGAAAACTGTTTGACTTCTTAAAGGATAAAACATATTTTCTGGTTCCAAATGATAAAACGCTTTCATGCACAAAATATTTTAGGCAGGCATGGTTACACAAACTGGCAAGAGCTATGCAAAAAAAAAAAAAAAAACCTTTAAAGAAATGGTTCATTTTGAGAGATATTCTTATTCACTTTTCTTTCCAAGAGCTGAAGAGAGAGGATTGATACTGTACAGTAAATACGATGCCCTAGCCAGTAGCTGCTAAGCTTAGTTTAGCGTGCAGCAAGCGGAAACAACTAGCCTGGCTAGCTAAGTTTAAAGTTAACATATAACAAATGCACCTCTAAAGCTCACAAATCAACTATTGATTGATAATCTGTTGCATTTCACAGGGGGTTAGTGCTGGACTATTTCTATTTCTGGACCTGTTGATAGGCTGCTACTTGAAGATTCTTCAGATATAACGTCTTAATCTGGCTGTATGCTAAGCTAAGATGCTAACGGCTGCTCACATGAGGGTAGTTCTTGTCTTATCATCCAACCCTCAGGCAAAAATACCAAATTACCAAAATGTCAAACTAAGTTTTAAATAATATCAAATTTTATATATTTTTCATCACGTTTCTGTAAGTTTAATCAGTTTCTCATCATTCTGTTGTTATTGTCTACGTTTCCATGTTCTGGCTTTAAAAGATCTCATATTGTAGAAAATGAGATTTATAATCATCTTTTTAATTACAAAGCAAGTAAAGGTGCTATACACGTACCTTACAACTATTGGGCTGTCTGTGGCTGTGACTGACAGTAACACAAGTTACAGCAAATATGACTTATGATTCAAACAGCATTCCCCCTTCAGCACCATCAGTCGTTCAGATAGGAGGTTTGTATCTGTCAGTTTTAATATTTAATACGCCAATTGTTGTTTAAACTTGATGGCGTCTCACCTCTTGCTGTCAGCCCACGGGTCCTCAAACCGAAAACACTATACAGACGGTTGTTAGGTCCTGACTTTTCTTTGCACTCAAGGCTGTGTTTCTGATTCTATTTAAGCTCTAGAAAAGGTCACTCTGCAAAGAGTGGCAGGTTCACCTTGTGGTTACGAACATGACATTATAATTAAGAGCACAAGCACAGCTGACTACATAACCCAGGAATCAAAAAATAATCATCTCAGGGGAGCGGGATTATCCGAGCTTGAATAGTAAAGAAACCCCCAGTCAGGCAAACAGAGAAGAACAGTCTTATCTGGGGATTCTCTTTTTCTTCTTGATTTATTCCACTTCGTTTTAATCTCGCTTTTTTTTTTATAAAGGAAATCAGGGCTGTAGCTAATTGGAAAACAAGTAGTGTGCGTGGGTAGAGCCTTCTGTATTGATTTCTACTCTCTTTATCACAGACAAGTGGAATAAAAAAGAGAGGAGTACATTTTATACAACTGTACACATGGAAGTTTCATGGCATGAGACTGGAGTCCCTACGGGATTCATTAATTTTGTGGAGCAGAGAGGAAATGTTTCGCTGAAAATGAAATGTAAATGTTGAAAATCTGCATTTATGAGAGGGTGAACACAAGGAATAAGAGCTTCTTGGTTCTGTTTCTTAAGACCTCCTTTGCTGTGATAGCACTTATGGATAGTGTGTAAGGTTTGTTGAAACGCTTGCCTGGTCCTAAACATCTCAAAGTGCCTGCTTGATGCCTCCAGACAGTCAAAATGCGGCTTGATATAATCAAAACTCCTGCTAACGGGGCGAAACAGGTGAGTGTTTGTCATACCAGTCTGCCAGCCCATAAAGGGGAAGTTTGACAAGTTTCCAGCCGCTTTCAGATTTGGGTTCACTGGCTGAAGTCCACAGTCTGCGCTGCTCCTCTGGGCCCGTGCTGTTCTCCACGATCCACAGGGACAGCGAGCCTTTCTGCGAGCCTCCAGAGCACAGCCAGAATCGCACCTGTTGAAGTGAGATTTGGAGTGTTGACTTTTGAAATGCAAGCCGTGCGACGCACATAAAGACGCCGCAATAACTTTTCGTGAACTTGAATTTATGCGAAACCAGCCAAGTGTGTTATATGTCTTGTGCTTTTGAAATTGCATAGAGATCAATCAGCAGCAACCATCTGTTCACTTCTAATTATTCTAAAATTAATAGAATTCAAACTGTAATTTGGGTTATTTTGCTACAGGTACTGCTAATTTCTCCGTTTCCAGGGGGGATATGGTGAGTGTAAACCCGCTCAAAATAAACAACAGGCAGGCAACATAGCAAGGATTAAACAGAAAAAGAAAGTCTGCATCCAACACTTCCTCACAATCGTGGGACGTGACCATGCCCCCCTGCTGCATTTTGCTAGAGCTAGAGAATATAATTCTTGCTTCACCATTTGAGTGGAACAGATGCTGGATTAAGCTTGATGAAAAGTGCACATAGGGACGACACTACCCAGACAACTGAAATCAACATGTTTATGCTGCCTGTCAATAGCGGATTGCAGGCCCTTATCATCAACTGTGAGACCACATGGTGGCCGTTTAAACATCAAGATTACAGGCAGCGCATGCCGGGCACGACATGAAAGTGAATGTGGCCTGTAGCTAATACCCAAAACTAATATCCTCAACATAGTTGTCCAAGAGCAGACAGGGTAGATTGAACAGCACCAGTTCAGTGTGGAGAAGGATTTAGAGTGTTAATCTGGCATCATGGCTAATCTTTGGCTGTGTGCCAAGACGCTGCTAAAGCAAGGTCTGCAATGGTATAGCACACTGCTGTCTAATATCAGGCGCCTCCAGTTCACACCTGCGAAGCAGCCAGCTCCTCTTACACTTTCATTCTTTCCTCTTTTTTTTTTTTGCTTCCCCCTCTCTGTCTTCCCTGCAGCCCTTTTTTTTTTCTTTCGCTATGTTTTTCTTGTCGAGGCTAAAATTTATTTCCCCTCTGTCTCCCTTATTATCTTGTATTTTTGACCTCTTGAACTCTGCATCACCTCCTCACCTCCGTGCCTCCCTTCTGTCTCAGCTCCTCTCGGCTCAAATCAGTCCTGGTCTCCACAAAGTACACATGCAGGAGGGCAAAGGTCGCCGTGCGGTGCGATATTAAAATAACCAACGCGACTCTAAATGCTAGATGCAACAGCATCAATCAAGACTTCAAGTACACAACCGCCCCCCCCCCGAGACCGATTCTGTGGGCATCATGATCTGAATAATGCATGACTTCTAATATTTTTTACAAATAGGTCAGCAGATACAACCTGTGATTGATGAGGTCAACCTCACTGTTTGTTAGGATCTGTCTCTGGGAGGTGCACACAGCACAATGTTAACCTGCTGTCTCGGCAGATTACAGTTTGATTTTTGAGCTGCTTCTGAAGCAAATAACAAGAATTAGAGTTTCCACTCCTACAGCGACAGAAAGTGTCCTGAAAAAACACTGGCCTATTCTTTTTTTACGCTTTCTTTTATTATAGCATATCCCCGAATGTACATTTCAAATATATAACACAGTTTTTTCATTACAGCTGTTGAATGGTGAAGTGGCAAATTAAACAGAGTCAAATGAAGTGTTGATTTCCAACCAGTGGAGACCAGTGGAGCATATTGCACAGCCTGTCATGTCTAGTTAAGGCTCCTGTGAAGTGACAGTTGCTGTTCAGGGACCAGGTTTGGCCAGCAGTCAGCTGAACACACATATATACAGAGGTATTCAGACAGCGTTATTTAGGATTTGCAAAGGCAAGGGGCATGTCATCACCAAACACGTAGGGGTTAGAGTTTAAAGTGACTCTCTCCTGCTCTTTATTTAGTTCTGGGAGGTTTACACTTGGTACACATCCTCAAAATATTTTCTCATCTAAAAGCGGGGCAAACTCTTTAAAATATTAAAGCATGGATCCACGCGTGCTCGCGAGTTTTGCGAGGTTGTAAACAGCCTCGCAAAACAAACAAAAATATCGACAGATACAGCGGCAGCAACTGTGGGAGATGAGGGCCGAGCGGGCCGAGTGGTGCGCGCCTGATCATGTGTTTGCTCACCGTGCATGGGGAGTTTCTTAGAGGTGGAGGGTAGAGAGGGCTCCTCAGTAACGCTGAGCTACGTTGACCTTTAGACTGGCCTCCTTCCACGCTGAACGTAGCACCTTTAACACCCAAACACACACATTAGCCACAGAGAAAAAGACAAACAGCGGCGTTAATATACATGTGAGTTTCAGTCATTTGAGTCATTTCTCCTTTTGTTCGACCTCTATAAAGACAATAAGGTTTAAGAAAAACGCAGCTCATCAGACAGACAAACATTGAAATGAACACCGGTTATCTGTCAAAGTACATTTCACCATTCACAGGTTCTCCAGACTACCTCTGAGAGATCTGTAAATAGTTGGGAGCAAAAACAAGCCTCCACAAACAGACACACGCCCGAGTCACTGCACTGATGATGAACTGTAGGACTCAGGCGTGCCGCAGCTTTTGCACCCAGTGGGATTCTGTTTGTGGCGGCGCACTGAGCTCTGAACAAGACAACACGTCCGTGTCTGACACATCAGAGCTTTTTGGTTATCTTTCCACATTCACAAGCTGTTAGACTCAAATATTCAAGGTCACTGCTTTAAAAAATCCCCAAGTCCTGCTTTACTGTATAATTTTCCCCCTTTGAAGTCCAATTTAATGAGGCTTTAAGGCTGCCGTGTGCACACTTAGGAGAGCCTGCAAATAGGCCACTTCCTCATTTGCTCAGAACACTGTTCATGCTATCAGAATAGACGTGTATGAGCCACCTGATGATGGACAGCTCTGTCCGGTAGCCTTGGCCGGTGACTGGATTCTTCTCCAGGAGAGACCGCGGCCCGTTATTGACTGCCAACTGCACTCGCCATCTTCAAAAGAGCAGTAGCTGCCATTGAGAAAGTGGCCTGAAGAGATACAAGAGAGAGAATATATCAGGGCAGGAGAGAAGAAGATAAGGAGGGAGGATTGAAGGTGTGGGGGGGCATATAATGAGTGGACAGGCCCGGCAGGAGGGTTAGAGAAGAGAGAATGGAGTGAACGCTGACAGCCAAACTGCCAAGGAGAAAAAGGACAGGGGTGGGGAGGGGACTGGGGATCAAGGAGTAGAGCGACAGTGAGGCTGAAGAGGTTGAGAGGAGAGAAGCATGCAGGGGGTGCAAGACTAATGGCCCACAGGACTAAATGTGTTGGTGAAAATTAGGGCTGAGGTGTGGTGGGATGTGCTGTGGTGTTGTGGGGGGGGGGCTCTCGGAGAGACTCTAGAAACAGAAGCAGAAAATGGAAAAGGCCTGAAGTGCCTAGAGGGGGAGATAGGAGAGAGTAGAGGAAGAAAGGAACAGGGTCTGAGGGGAAATGAGAAAACTGAGGTGGTGACATGATGTGCTTTGGTTGTGGCAATCAACTTGAAATCACTTCACAGGACGGCAGGAGCCTTGGATGCATTTCCAACCACTGACAATTTACAAAGTTAGTCTGTTCAGCAGCAGCACAAAGACAATGGTTAATTGGATTGTGTAGAGCTTGTGTAACCATAAAAAGATACAGTAGGCAAGTCTGTGTTCGGTCTGTCTCTTTATTTCCACAGTCTGGCTTCATGCGAAGTGCAAATTCCTTGATTCGCAAACAAGGCTTCTACTTTCATGTTTGGTTAAGTAACTGGCAGAATAAATCAAACACAACTTAGATAGTGCAAATACTTAAACAGACATCATTTTGCCAGTGGCCCCTTTTCTGAATGGATTCTTTCACTTTGAGGACTATTTCCCAGTCCATTTTCACTTACAGATAACAGAGCTCTACTGTATATATGTATAGGGCCTCAAATCAGCTTAAATTTTTTAAACGAATGTCACAGTATCTGTCCAAAGTGCTGAAATGACAACACTGGAAATACCTGCCATATAAATAAATCACTGGCATGGATTATTGAAATGTGCCAGTTACTGATTTCTTTCTCATAGAAACACAAGTTCCCTAGACATTTTTATAGACTGAAATAAACATAAACATACATTTTAGTTTTGAAATGAACCTTTTGAACCTTTTCAATTTTCAATCTACTCATGATGTATTTGTTATTCCTTATTTGATCATGTAAATGATTTATTTTTGATATTTTTAGGCAATGCTGAGCACTTCATATCAGACGTCTGTTGACAGTCAGTGATGAAGTTGAAAGTTTTCACCTTAAATTTGCTTTATGTTCCTGTTATCCCAAGCTCTTGTCTGTGAGTGCCCATTACCTACAAGAATCCCCGAGTGCCCAGATAACAGTGTGCTTTCTGGAAATGGCATCATCCAGATAATGGAACTGAAACTGTCCTGAGCAGAGACCATGAAAAACAAATTCAGGTAAAAAAGCGAAAGAAAAATACTTGGTTTATCAGTGGCACTAGCTTTTATGCACATTAAAGGCGACAAAAATCCTGTAACACCATTTGGGCTTTTGTTTTAATATAATACAAAGAAATGTTTTCCTGTGATGTTTTTCTGAAGCAAATAAAAGCTTGTCTGGACTGTTTGGATAATAAGTAAATTTCATGTTCTTCTGTGTCTTGTGATATTATGAGTCTCTATTCTTGTTACATAAACCAGTTAGTGTCACTTAGATGTTCTTCACGCAAAGCACGGACTTTATTCAAAGTCACATGATAGGATATCTGCACATGACATGAATAAAAAAAAGTCCTTGATGATGTCACGGCTACACACATCAGCCCGGTGCAGATGTGTGACTTTGTGCCTATCATTCATTAACTGTTGGCCATCAGTCTTGCCTTGGCACTCTAATGGATTCAACCCCAAACACTTTATTTAATGAGGTGTGAATATGAGGTGTGAATATGAGGTGTGAATAAGGCTGACATAACGGTGTCATTACTTTTTTATGAAAGCTGATATGAACATTACTTAACCTTTATGAATGTTGAGTACAGTGTCATCCAGTGGTACATGTCACTTTGAATGCAGTGTTGACAACCCTCTGCTGATGTCTGTCATGGCAACTTGACAAGACTGCGTGGCCTATAAAAACACGCCATGACAGGCTCCATATACAAAGTGTGATTACACTGGTTGATGTGTCCTCTGGAAATTCTTTAACTCAGATAGAGTGGTGAAGATTTATTGGAAGTATACAAATACAAATAAAATTGAATTTGATTTGGAAGTGTTACTACTTCCTGTTTAGTGCTTTTATTGTGGAAGGTAGAAAACGGAAGGAGTGGATCTGTAATGGGGCTGCTTTTGGCAATGTTGTTAGCAATGAAAAGTATGACGTCTTGGTTCATCCTTCTTTTATAGTTTTATTTACCCACAAAACACAGACAAACATGCACTGAAATAATATATTAAATCCAACCAGAGAGAAATTATCTGCTTAATATAATATAATATAATATAATATAATATAATATAATATAATATAATATAATATAATATGCTAATTTTGCTGTTGAACAGAGGTCAAAGGTGAAAATTCCTTCCAATTGGGTTTCAGATGGGATCAGTCTCTTTTAATTAATAAAAACCCATTTCTAATTATTGGTGGAATTTTTAGGGCCCTTGTAAACACAGCTACTGTGTAATGACTGTTATTTGGGAAAAAAGGACTGATCTCTTTTTGCTGATGATGTTCAAAGAAAAACAAAAAGAGATTCTTGGATTTGTGGATTTCTACTTTCCAGCTTGTGTCCACATTGGATGCAAACAACATTCCTCTGTAGATGTAGGGAAACTGTAGCGTTGGAAAACAGTGGGGTGTCTGCAGAATCAAGGCCGACTAAGATGCGTTTATGAATAATAATGCCGATGTAGGATGGTGAAGTAGATCCACCGGGACTTGATTTCCCTTATATGTCAGGAATCTCTGTGATTGACACGAGCTAAGTTTGTTGCTCCTGCCTTCCCTTGCTTTTTTCTGTTAATGAGGCTTGGCACAGCTTATGAAGGATTTAAATAGATCAAAATCAGATGACGATAACTCGTGGATAGATCATACAGAATATGCTATCAGAGAAGGAACAGTGTGTGATTTGGGTAGCGGGGGGTAATTGTGACGAGTGGAAGACATGAAACTGGAACAAATACGGAGCCGAAGGTAGACTGCGGGTGACAGTGAGAGAAAAGAGAGACACGTGAGAGTGTCAGGATGGACCGATGAATGAATCGTTGGTCCTTGTCCTTCATCAAAAAGGACAAAGGTCATTGCTATTTTAAGAGTAGATTGAAAGACAGAGAGAAAGAGAGAGAGAGAGACAACCTTGATTTAAGGCAAATGACAGCTGGCCTTCATGCCTCTGTGCACTCAGCATTATGAGGGCACACAGTGGAAAAGATGTGTGGAGATGTAGAGAAAAGAGGCGTCAGATCTTAAACATTTCCCCACTGACTCACAGCAGTAAGCTTTTCCCTGCAAGTCCCGATCAGTCAAAGTCCAGTATTATACAAGACTCTCCACACTCTTGTTTCTTACTGATGCAAATATACAATTACAAGTTTTCCTATGGTCTTCATAACATATCGTTCAGGTGTATTTATATGGCCGTAATAGATCCTTTGCTGTGGATGTTTGCTTAAATTAAGCCAGCAGCGTGTTTAGCTGGCTTTGTGTTTTACTGATTATTATTTATGCTCAAATTCTGCCTTGTACAATCAAATCATTACATACACACACACACACACACACACACACGCACACACACACACTTATTACATTCAAATGGAGATTATACCCCTGGGTTAGCCTCTCAGGCCAATTAACACTGATACGTCTCCCTTCAGTAGAGAGAGATTCTGCTTGGCTGGGATTTTCAACCTCTCTTTACCCTCTTATCTCCCAGCTCCCACAGTTTGCAAACCTATAGGCACAAGGGGGCGGCCATCATTTTAATAAGCACCACATGGGAGGCTGACCTGCACCGTGGGTAGGACCAAATTCATTCTGTTCACTTTAATATGGGTGAAAAAGTCTGAAATCAAAGTACAACATTTAAAAAAATAAAACAAAACAAAAAAAAAACTCCAGAGGGAAAGAGTTTTGAACCGTGTGTCTGTGACAAAAATGAACGCATGCAGGTAGGACTAAAAAAAGATCCTTGCCACTCTCACACATACACACACACACACACACACACAAACAGCAGGGCCTGGGGGACTTCACTTGTGAATAAGATGTCAGCATACTTGGCTAGTGTTCCTCCTAGGCCTCGGGAAAAGCAGAAAACAAATGTGCAAAGAGATAGAAATAACAACCATGGAATATGTCAAGGGTGAGCAATGCTAGCCAAGCATAGCTACGCTGCTTTTTTTCTTTCTTTTTTTTTTTTTTTACTGCCTTTCTCCCGGCCTCTCGTTCAGGAAAGCTCACACGCACGCTCATTTGTTGCTCTGTTGGGCAGGATGCAATGGCTTCATTAAAGACGAATCACCACGGCTCACCAATTTAACAATTCGGCCGTTTTGATCCAGAAAATGAGTGCAGGAAGCTTGGCTCGTCGCGTGGGCTTTCGTCTTAGAAATTCTTATCAACAGCTCTGCCCATTATCACAGGGTACTACTCACGGCATAGGTCGCCTTCGTCATCGCCGTGTGGACAGTCGGTACTGAAGTCACACACTTTGTCCAGTGGGATCCCAGGCCCCTGGTGACAGTTGTACTGACCCTCCAGTGTGATGTTTGGCCCGGGTGAGGATGCTGGACGGAGGAGGAAGGGGAAGAAGAGAGAGGAAAATTGTTACAATAAACGTTTCCTCACAGGTTTTAGCTACAGCACGCCTTGTAAAGCTATATGTTGGAGTGCACTCGGAGTTCAACTGCTTGTTGGCAGCAAAATCAAAAAAATGGAATCGCAAAAGAAAAAAAAAATCAAGAAAAATCTGTAAGTAGAAAAAAAAATCTACTTTTAGAGCCGAAGAAAATGGCTCCCGATTATGTTCCAACTTTACTTATTGAGCATCACTGCTAGATTTATATGTTGGACACAAAACACAAATCAGTAGCTCAGGGAAAACATAACTTACAAACAGTAGAAAATATGCAGTTGCTACATAAAAGTACATCAGTCAGTGACAAAGGCTAATATAACCCCTGACTGTAAGCCCTGTATGACATCCACAGACTGCCTGTAGCATCATAAATAACTCGGCCTAGGCTGCATAAGCATCTGGCTTTGAATACAGTACATATCCATCAGACAAGGAATGCAAGCAGCAAAAACAATGACCTAGATCCTGTAGCAAGTAGCACATCAGGAGGAAGCACACGCGTGCACGCACACACAACACAGGCGCCAATTGATATCAGCGGCGCATTTGCATATCTATGCAAATCAGAGAGGTGATAGCTCCGGATTGTGGGAACTGACTGCTAACCTCCACCTTAATCACCAGAAGCTGATCACAGCACAGAACAAAACAGTAAAGCTGAACAACAAAAAAAAAAAAACAGTCCACTGATGGGGATCTCATTTCTCTCCCTCTCTCACATGGAAAAAAAAAGAGAAGTGATTCTTATCACGAGTGACTGCCTCAGCTTACTGTAGTTTGCCCTTGATCTGTATTATGCAGATTTGTTCCCCCATTCAGACGAACTCTGAGTCGGAAGTCTGATAACGTTGGAGGCCATGACAGGAGAGGCAGCGTACAGAGCAAATGCTCTGAGCTGAGCTGACAAGATAGGCAGTAATGCTACGCTAATTTCGACATGAAGTTTGTAATGAATGTAGTCCTTTCAGTTTGTACAATTTTCTCTGAGACACGACGATAAACCTTCACCGCCACTTCTCTCAAGCTGAGACTTGAATTGGGGGGAGGGGGGCAGACTCACTGGCACGTGCACGACAAGATAAAGTACGGCACGAATAAACGCAAAAAAAAAAAAAAACTTAATGTTACCTGTTGGAAGGAAATAAACTCAACAATAAAAATCCCAGATGATGTTGATGTTGCTTTTAGGTGCGCACCTGTTGCCAGGAAACTCTCAAACAAATACTACCATGACGACGGCTGCTGCTGCATGCTTTAGCAGGCTTGGTGCAGTATATATGATCTGTGTGACAGGGCAACGTGTGTAGACAGACTAGATTTAATGTATGTGTGCAGGATAAAACGTGTCATTTCAAACACTAGAAAAGATCAGATGAATTACCTGCAGTCTGCAATATGAAAAGTTTAAGCGCACAGGTAAACAGGGGTCGGTCACGTCACTACAGTCTCGTATCATAATGGCACGGAAATTGCTTAGCTACAGTGCAGCAGAGGGCAGAAATTCCACAGCTATGGCTGATTTGAAGCACGCTTTGCTTTTTTTTTTTTCCGTCTGTCACTGTGGTTGAAAAACCTGAAAGCCCACTGGGGAACTGGCACAGTCAACTCAATGGATTAGAAAGACTGGGTGGCATTTTCTATTGGACAAAAAAACACATTAGTCAGGGGCCTCCCACAGTCCACTATTGTGGCATGGCCTTAATGGCTGCAGAGAGCCGCATGACTATGTCAGTAAATAATGCAGCTCTAATTCTTTGGAAATGTATTAGTCTGAGTAAATGACCCTTTTTTCATCATTACTGAATGAATCTCCTTTTTTCTTTTACAAACTAAAGCTTGTGAAGAGCGCATGCGCTCGCAGACTTTAAACAGTCTAACAGACATGCGACATTCAGGCGAACACACCATTTTTATTCAAATGACTTAAGGCGGAGGCTTGTTTATTTATGACCAACTGTGTGGGTATAGACGTGGTTTTGCTATGTGTATTGAGTCATGCTCGACGCATGCATTATGCATTCATTGTGCTCAGTGGCTTCCTCTCCGTATAATGTTGACACCGCGAGCAGAACGATTTATCAAGAAAGAAAAAAGTTATCTAGAGTACACTGAAACCTTTGGGCAAGGTATGTAAATTCATCGATTTATCTTAGTTTAATGGCGGCGGAGGGAAAAAAAAAAAAAAGTGTCAAAGTGGCGATGTCGCTGAACTTTAAGCTCCTGGGGCAGGTAAGTGCAGCCACACATGGCCGCTGCACTCTTGGCCTACCGCAGTTCTTAAATCACACTTGTCAAATTGTGAAAACAAGTGGGTCAGCGGGGGATGAATTGCCTGTGGGAGTAAGTGAGTTTTGTTATCCGTGTGCTCAGGGGGTTGGTTTGGCTTTGTGAGGGGAATGATGTATGAGTGTTGAGGACCAGGAGAGGTGAATGGAGAGAGCACGCCGGCCGCTGATAAATGAACGCACAGATAGGCAAAATATGAGAGTCGAGATACATGTTGAAGACAGTTAACATTTAACAGTTTCCAATCTGGAAACTTTTGCAAAAAAAAAAAAAAAAAGCTCAGTTTATGATCGTGTGATGTCACTCACTCAACAGTATGTAAAGAGCACTGTGCACAGTTCACTTGACATGATTTAGATCATCTGTGGAGCTGATGCCTGATGTACTCTCGGCAACTTTAAAAAAAAACGAATATTGTTCAAGATGACAACTGTTCAAAGGTTTAAGGGGGAAAAAAAAGAAGAAAAAACAACAGACAAGACACTAAAAGGAACCTTTCATGCACCAACAAAGGGAATCTATTCAGAGATCAACAAAGACGCTGTATTTCAGATGCAGACAAAAGACAAGAAGCTTTCATAAAATGACACAATATGGTCTCTTAACTGACAGTCTGGAGTGTCAATTTAGACATCCTCGTGTTTGGCGGTATTATATTTATGATAAGAGTCTGCACAAAATAACAGGGGTATCTTGTTAAGATTACACTCTTCTAGCTTTTCTAGGTTTCAGAAAAAAATGTAGTTTAATTCCAAAATAATGTTGGCAGCCTCACTTCAGGGTCCAGAGTAGAGTTAGACTTGCAGATCTGCACTGACATTGATCTCCTTTTGCAAGGCAAGACAATGAGACCGACAGCTATCTGTTTGCCGGGCTTTGCAGCTTTGTTCAAATGTCAGGAAGGAGGGAAGAGAGTCATCAGGCATGATCTATAATGTCTAGGTTACAAGGATTGATTGTTGACAACTTCCAGTGGGTAATCACTAAACAATTAACAACTAACCAAAGTCAATTAGAACACGTGAATCCTATCAATAGTGGCTCTGCCACTGGTGGCATCCAGTAGGTATTACTAATGGATGCTCCCATTAGAGGACATGTATGGAGCATTTTGTGATTTTACTCGTGAGTCACCGAGTATTTTAGTACATGACGCTTGAAAAAATATTTCTTTTGCAAATTTGCTTTCACCGTCTGCAAACTTTGCAGCATTTACATAATTTCCTACCATGGTTAAATCTGAATGCAATGCGGGTACATTAGAGAGAACAGATAGAGCAAGCACAATGTGCCATGGTCCAAATACATGAAAACATATTTTTTAGGTTTTAAATATGCATTTTGTTTTTACCAGTCAAGATGCCCTAGTTTTTCCGATTCATTCATGCCATCTGCTTTCAGGATGAAAAGCAGAGAACACTTCACCTGCAACACCGACAGAAAAACAACTGAACAAAACAGGAAGACTAAAGAAAGAGAAGACATGCCCAAAATTTTAAGTGTTTAAAGTGTAGCATCTTATATAGCATCATATATATATACTCCTATATAACAGTAGGAGCAGTTGGCTTAGACTGTAGTAGGCAGTAGGCTTGACTGGTCAATGGTGCCAACTTAAATTTGCCTACTGGCTTAACTCAATATCTCATGGTTTTGGTGTTTGCAGAAGAACAATGAGCTTTGTTCAATGCAGCGGTTCCCTTTTCCACACCTGACTAAAATCACACGGGCTAAAATCAATTCATCACTTAAAGGTTTTTGCATAACTGCGTCATGCATATTTTCCACTGATAGAGATGTCTGGCACTGATCGTGAGACTATGCAAAGCAGCTTGCGTGCCATTTGAGTAAAACTTTACTGTTATGGTTTGGTGGAGACTGCCCGTCGATTTGAATAGAGACAGACAGTGTTGAAGTCTAGATGCATAAACACAGTCTGGAATCATGGAGAGAGGAGTAGACTCATCCTGCAATTAATATGGCTTTTGTTTTCCTACAGATGAGCAGGCATGTCAGTCATATCCTCATATCCCTCTGTGTGCGCCGCAACAACCCAAAAAGAAAAAAGGAAGAATTGCCTGGCTTGAAATCTGCTCGTGTACATTTGTGTGTGCAGAATGGAAGTAAGTGGAAAGCACACACCTCCTAGTTTACGTTTCGACAGTAGTTAGAACTCATTTATCCTTTTCTGCTCATTCATTCCTGTGTATTCTCTAATCTCACATGCCTTGATAGTGTACTGTCCTCTGTCATGGGCAGGGAATTCTCGAGGGACCCAAGCAAGGGCGACGCCGCTATCTCGCCACCACATTGAAGGCAGAATCGGGAGACATTCATGGAGATTTACAGCGGCTGGGATGCCGAAGATGGATGCAGCTGAGTTTCCTACTGGACAGTCGACAGGACAAGAAGTATTCGCTCATGAATTCAATTAACTGCACACAGCCACGCTCGATTGGTCAGAGCTCTGCCCAATCACTATCACTATCTGTCATGCTCCCTAGTGGAGACACAGCGGCACACACAGGAGTAGACTGGGAGAGACAGAAAAATGAACACAACACCTTTAATGTCTATTTTACATTCCAGAGATGTAACGTGCTTTCTTTTATGTGAATCAAATGGGTTCATTATTTAGGTTTATGTGAGGTACTCTTTGTTATATTGCAAAGAGATGACAATTAATAGTAATAATCAAATGTTTTGACTCACATGGTACACAAAACCTGACCCTTGTGTCCTTTGCCATGTATATTTGACAATTGCTTTTTTTAGATTTGGTGAGTTTATGTCTTTATTAGTGTTATTAGAGAGAGTGGAGAAGTGTCATTCTGCCAAAGAAATAGAAGAAATGTGGGGCAGCGTTTAGCTTAGAGCAGCCGCCCCACGTGCGAAGGTTCAGTCCATCCTGCAGAAGTCCAGGGTTCGAATCCAACCTGTGGCTCTTTCCTGCATGTCATTCCTCGTCTCTCTCTCTCTCTCCCCGCATTCCTGCCAGTCTACAGCTGAAATAAAGCTTGAAAAAGCCAAAAAAAAAGAAAAAAGAAAAGAAAAAAGAAACGTACTGGTGAGGTTTATACTGTACAGTGAGCCTATAGTGGAGCTATGGAGCCATTTAAAGAAAATATCATTTCCACATGATGGGTTCACTGACATCAAAGCCAGGTCTCTACATAAGTACTGTCAAGTAAAATCTACTTAATTCTGCAAGGGCTATAACTTCCCATATTGTATGATCCACTCTGAAGACTTGTAAAACGTATATGCAGCTATATGTACAGCCATGCTAGCCGTTTTTTTGAGACTTTGTCTCAGTGGTGCTTTGAGTTGAACGTTAATATGTTGACAAGGTGACATGCCGTTAATCTGGCACATGTTTACTATCTTAGCTTAGGGTGTTAGCACGCTAAGTATATAAGACATATGATGGTGGAAATGTTGTTTTATAGGTATTTAGTCACAAACCAAAGAGAGTTTGGACAGAGGGAAATGTCAAAATTATTACAATTGATACTAATGCTGCACGGTGCAGTGGTTAGCACTGTTGCCTGACAGCAAGAAGGTTCCTGGTTCAAATCTTGGCTGAGGAGCTTGCATGTTCTCTTCGGGCACATCCACAGTAAAAAGACTGTGACTGATGAATCTAAATTGTAAGTATGAATGTTTCTATGTGCCCTGCGATAAGCCGGCGACTTTGGATGTACCTCAAAGTCCGCTGTGATAGGCCCAAGCCCCGTTGTGACCGTGATGAGGATAAGCGAGTGGATGGATCCTCAGGGAAGCCTGGATGTCTGTACCAAACATCAGTTTGGCTGTTGAGATATTTCAGTCTGTGGACTGATCATGTTCCTTTTTGCTACTTTTACTTTTGTCTACACCCTGTGTGGTAATTTCCTTGAAATATACAAAAGACATTATTATTTCTCTGTATCTCACTCATGAATTACAAAGAATTGCATGCTGCATTTTCTTACTTCTTATGCTTCCCGCACGACCACACCTACTTGAGGCTATGAGGCTAAGTAAACATTGTTACTAACAAAGTAAAGACAGCGGCATTAACATCAAAGCATCTCTTCCACAGACAGAGTGGCTGTGGTGAGATTGTGGCCTTTCTTTTGCTTAAAACCACCGGCATTACACCGGAGGACTTTGATTTCCATGATACCGTTCTTTGGTTTGATTACAGGTGGGTGGCAGGTTTGGATCCATTCCAAACAAGAAATTAACTGACTGTACTAACTTTAAGGTTACATACATGATCTACACTTACATTGATCTATATATATATATATGTGTGTGTGTAACTGACGTCACTAACGCAACAAATAGTTCAGCAGGTGTTGGCATATGTCAGGTGTTTCTTTCTAAGGATGCCAATTTTGTCAGTGTTGCACAAGGTGTAGATCGAAGTCAGTAAAGGTCGCAGAATAGTTAGCAAGTCCTCTTTAGAGCCCCCAGCAGCAGAGGCCAGGAAATGAAAAGTCACATAGATTGTAACAACATAGTTAATTATAATGTACAAAGTCATTTGAAAATAGATGAATAGAAGCGACTTTATGGATGAATAGCAGTGACTCCATGCATGAATAGAAGCGACTCCATGGCTAGAATGAGTATTTCCTGCCATCCCTCCATGTACAAATGACCCCTTTACAGAGTAAAATGAGATTTGGGATTGCAGTAACTTAATGACTGACTTTTCTTCAATGACGCTGAAGTCCATCACATCTAGAAATTTCCTCCTTCCTGCCAGGTCAGAGTTGATTTAGACATCTGTTCCATTTGGTATATATATATGCTGGGAACACTCTACTTGGTGCCCTGAGCCATTTAACACTTGCTCGATATCTTAAAAAGAAACTGCCTGTGTAGATTGCCTTGGAATGGTGCCTACAACAGAAACACAGTTTTTGTTGAGAGAATGCTGCTCGCGGAGACGCCTAAGGCAAGAGATTAGAGGTAGAATGTGATGAAGCTCAGTACTGCAGATAGGGCCGTGTCTTCACCCATCTTCTGTTAATTTATGAGTTGTGTGTGTTTTAAAAAAAATGTATTTTGTTTTGTTTTTTGGTCGCTCCGACTTTGTTTTTGTCATTCTCTTTGGGCTAAAAATGTGTGACCCTCAACAAGCTTTTTTTTTTTTTTTAAGATTATTTTTTTTGGCCTTTTCAAGCTTTATTTTGATAGAGACAGCTGAAAAGTGACAGGAAATGTGGGGAGAACGACAGGTCGGATTCAAACCCTGGGCTTCTGCAGCAAGGACTGAACCTTTGTACGTGGGGCGGCTGCTCTACCAACTGAGCTAAACACCACCCCGGGCCTCAGCAAGTTTTAAAGTATCCCGAGCAATCAAAAGCGCCATGGAAACCACATCAAAAAGTAAAACAAAAAAAGAAAAAGAAATTTATAAAAATGACCTGAAAAGTAAATGTGGCAGGTAGATAAAGAGCTGAGTGCTTTCCTTGAACGTATGTATCTTAATGTACTTATGAAAGTGAGATGCAGAGAGTTTCCTGTGATCAAAAATGACTTTTTAACTCTCTTTAATCCAGGCCCTCTGGCACCTTGCACTGTAAAATACACACTGAAGTTAATATAAAGAAAACAATTGCTGAATGAAAAGAGGTTATACTGAGATGTTAAGAAAACATGACCTGCCTTGAGATGACAATATGGTCTAAAGAAGAAAATTCACATTTAAAGAGTAAATGAGAGGCCTGTTACAGTCGAGGCTCAACAAGTCCTTTGAATAAATGTGTAGAATGGATAGCATGTAACCAATCAACAGGCAGCTTTGTGTTGATATTGATTTCAAACAATGAGAGAATTGATTCTTCAAGCGTGGGACATCTTAAAACTGCTAATTAATTTGAGCGTCGTGAACCTGATGCACTAGATCTGTACCCGCTCTGATATTGACCTCATCACCATATCAATAAAAAAATGTGAACATCACAGTTTTACAAATGTTCTCATTAAAACTAGTATAACTGATGTTGTTCGCGCAGAAACATGCTTACATTTGTACTCCGAGTTGAATTAAATACTATGCTGAAATGATGTTAACATTTTTCAAGTGCGGCAGATATTTGACTGTTTTTTTTTTTTTTTCTGTTTTGAGAATATTTAATTGGATTTCCTCGGGGCACTCTGCCTGCACACCTTGACCCTGTTTTATTTTAACTCTGCTCTAGGGAATTCAAACGCCAGTGAAGCGTAACCTATTGAAAGTACAATAGAGTTGAAGAAGGTGGATGCCCATCCCTTTGGCAGAAATGATTGAATTCGCTGTGCAAATGTCTAACACACATTTTAATTAGTGTCAACGAGTAACATAATTATTTAAATATGTCAGGCAGATGCAAAAGCATAGCATAACAGAGCACTATTTTTGGGCCTCTCTTAATATCCTATGTGATCATTTAGAATTCATTTGACAGGAATAAAAATCTCAAACAGCTAAAGAACTATACTACATATACATATGTAGTACAGTTAGTTATAGTATGTACATATACTATACTACAATCTGATGAACACACACATGGAGACAAGTGTTTTAGTCACTTGACTTCAGCACCAGGGAGAGTGCACAATCCAGATCACACACTGACTAATCATTGAACAGTTCGATATCAACTCTGTGTGGTCACCTCAGTGTATAGTTTCTGCTAAATATTTAGTCCATAAAAGATTGAACACAGCAGCTGTGAGGCTGGCTCGGCCTTTGTGCTTTAGGATTAGATTAAAGAGCTTACCAACCACAAACAGAGCCCATCTTTACAGTATGGGCTGGCTAAATAGCTTTTTATTTGTCCGAAACTATATAGGAAAAGCACCCTATTTAAGCTCTCGAGATATATGCCACATTTCTGTTTATTCATATGAGCGCACGCAGTCTTTCTCATGATGTCCAAAGTGCATTTAGTGAAGAAAAAAATGAACCAAAGCAGTGTGGCTCACCTACAGGACTTACCTATAAAGCAGCCGTTACTGTCTAGGGACTGAGGTAAGGCTTGGAAGCAGGTGTAATAATGGGCAACCCCACCAGCTAATCAGATGCAAGATCAGTCAAGCGGATAATAATAAAAATAATAAATATATAATATTATTGTTATTGTGTAACTTAAACATGAAAGCTTTGAGTATCCTAAACCAGAGGCCTCTAACGGTGACATGTTCCTGTTAATTAGTGTTTAAGTTCACTTTATGAGTTTGATCCTTCTGCTGAAAGCTTTAAAGTAGAAGATCATTAAAAGGAATGTTAGAGCCTGAACACTGCGGGAAATAAATCCTCTGCAAACTTCAGGAGAGCCACAAGATGAATCTTTGTGTGTCAGAGGAAAATCAGGAAACTTGCAGCATTCTGTACACCTGCTCGACATCCTTCAGCCTGCACACATGTGCATCTACAGATTGATGGGGACAGGCGGAGCTGATGAGTCTTTACAAGACTGATGGGAAACAATGAGATCAGTTATACCCCATCACTCATCCTTATGGGCCACTGCGTCACTGTATGGCATTCCTCAACCCTTTGAAATTTTCTGCAATTTTTGACACTCTTTTGATCTCATAAACACGCTCTCACACTGTTGTGACAGCGCGGGACGTTATTTTTATTGCATATTTATATATTACCAGATTGAGCTTGTTATCCAATAAGAAAAACTCCAGGGATGAGTTTATTTTATTCATGCAGACAAAAGAGAAATTGAAAACTCAATTTGAGGCTTATGTTGGAGATGTTCTGCATATTTCAAGGCGAGTCTCAATGCCACAGTACACTACTGAATTGCTCCCCCCCCCTTCTACAAAACCCCATCACACATCCATCCACATGTCTAACACTCTGTCCACTTCACCAGCTTTCTCCAAACCCATTTCCCTCATTGCCTCCACGGGGCCGGGTGTGATTGATAGGCCTAGGGACACCCTCACGCTGCACTGTACCTAATCGCAAAGTATAGACTCGCTGTAACGCTCCATTAAGGGCCTGCAGCAGCAAGGTGTAATGGTTAGGGAAATGGGCCAGGGAAGGGAAGGTCACTAGTTCAGATTCCCACGGGGTTTGCCTCTGCCTTGTCCCAGCTACACGTCCAATTGGAAGAATGAGTAGTGACACTTTGCACGGTAATACACGAGAACAAATACGAATGCGCTCTTCAGTGGACAAGTGTTCCGAGTGTGAAGGCAAACTCGACCTTCTGCCACACCACAGTACGATGGCGGCGGCAAAGTCAAATCTGCTATTGACACAATGGGATAATGAGCTTGTCAGTCATCACAGTAGTGTCTGTTTACTCTCTGGATGAAAAACTGTGGGCGGTTAAGAGTGTCACTGACAGGTTTGCTGCCGTTGAATAATTATGTTTCCTGCACGGCTATGTCACAAGCATCAGAGAAACGCTAGCAGAAGGCGGGTCTCTAACTTCCTGTCAGGAGGATGAGCGCCAGAGATAGGAATATAACCACACAAGTCACTTTAGGGGCAACAAATTGGATTGCTTGTTGGCCCTGTGACTGATGAGTTAATTAAAGTGGAAGGGTATGGAGAAAAGAAGTCAGACACTGCTCCATTTATTTACCCTGTATTGACTATATCTCCTCGCACTTCACTGGCTTGAGTAATCGCCGCCTTTCTGCTCAAGAAAACAACTAAGGGGGAGGAAAGGGACGTTGTTAAATTTCCAATTGAGATTCAAAAGATCACAAGCTGATTAAGACCACATTTATAGACGTGCTTAGACGAATCGGAATCGACCAGCAGTAAGCGGGGAATATTATGACTTCTGACAGTTAATAGTGTATATCTCAAGGTGGACATGCTCAAAAGACAACTGGTAATAACGCACCATGAGCGGTCAGAAATGAAATTTATCATCAGTATGTTTTTCCTCGCTCACTGATTTGAGAATGCTCCGGGTGAGTCATGCTTTTCTCACAAGTTTCTTTCAGGTCTGCGGGAAACCATCAAGCAACCATACCGCCGAGATACACAGGACACACTTATCACGTGAAAACCACTGTCTGTGCCCGGGACTGAGTATGAAGGCCTTCATCGAGCAGCCTGGCTCCGTGCTCTATGGCAGGTAAAAAGGGAGGTAATTCGAGCCCAGGTTTTTGACAGGTGCTACAGGGGAAAGTGGGGGGAGGGTTTAGCACAGCGCAAAATGTGGCGAATGTCCTGAAATGGATTCGGGTTTAGTCTGGGAGTGGGTGTGTACAGCATAGTGGGTGTTGTGCAGGGCACCCTGAGAAGAGCACTCTCTACGAGCCATGGCTTATGTACTGCCTGGTGACAGGAACACAGTGAACCCAGAGGTGAGAACAATTAGACGTTGTTCAGCTGAGGCTGGATTTGCATGATCAAATCAGCAGCCGCTCTGCTCTGTCCCTACAGTGACAGACGGTACAGTCAGACAAAGAATCACTGGAGAATCACGGACACTTTAGTTGGATATGATTTGCTGCTTTTATGTTTTTCTTTGTTTAGCACTTTTTTTTTTTTTTTAATCTGAGACTTCTCTCCTCACACAATGTGACGATTTAGAGAAGTGACTGATTCTCATCAACTACTTTAAGAGCAGGACTCAGAGTGAGGATTTTATTTTTAAGATTAGGATAGGTCTAGGTCAAAGCAGGAGTTGAAGTCAGTTATGCCGTGCTGATGTCAGGGTAATAAATATGAAATTTGTGGGCATGTAAGCTCCATTTTAGTTTCCCTCTCCTCATCTTTGCCATAATCTCCCCCCTTCCTCTCTCACACGCACATGCGTGCATTTACATACTGACAACCAGATCCAGATAACATAATGGATGAGTCAGGTGTTGTTGATTTGTTATCAGGTTGGCAGTGTAGGCCAGCTGTGAGAAAATAAAACGCAACAAATGATGAATTGTTCCCTGTGACTAACTGCTCTGACCTGGCCTCAAGTCCAAACATCCCATTTGAACAGAATTTGAGGAATTAGAGCTAGACAAATCTTTTCTTTTCAACCACGTTCCAGACCTAAATACTGACCAGGCATAAAAGCTATTTCATCTTTGCAGAACGCAAAGAGACTCTGCCTCCATAAAAGTAGGGAAGATTAAATTTGCGGGGCTGAATTCACGGGGGAATGATCACCTTTTTTCAAGATGCTCTGTATGGTTCTGTAGAAAAATATAAAAAAAGGTGAGGCCAGCATGAATGCCTCCTGGTGTATAGCATAACAAGAACTAGATTAGAGCGCTGTGCGCAATCCTGGTCCATCTGTCGGCCTTTTGTCCAAGTGATCCAGAAATCAGGGCAACTGAGCATGATGACAGGTGACAGATAAGAGAACAATTGCCCATGTAACAAGAAAATTCAGATGTGTCCACTGTGTCCAGCGGCGCAGTTTGAAGCACAAACAAGAAAACAAACCCAACCAACACAAATGTTAGAGCGCAACAATAAATAAATCCTCGCAAATATATTTTCGGAGAGTAACTTTGTGAGGACAACATTGTGTAAGCAACATTATGGATATTACAGCTTGCAGGCAATTTAACATCACTCATCATCATTTAACATCATTCCTCTAACGCACGTTTTGTCGGGTCTGAAGTGCAACGTCATGGTTTCCCAACTAGATATCCACATTGTGCGCACAGATGTGACAACATGATACCAAAGAACATGCAAAGAATGGAGCTTGCTCATTAGTGCGCCATTAGCGCCTGCGTGTTATTTTGTTGCATATCTGTATGTGATGTAAGTGGTTACGCGCTTAAAATGATCAGTGTGGTTTGGTTTAGGCAACAAAACTACTTGGTTGAGTTTATGAATAGATTATGATCTGGGAGGAAATAAGCAGCAGCTGTGGGCGATGATGAAGTAGGACGAATGCAGTAAAAACCAAAATAAAAAAGAAACAGTCTGCAGGAGGAAGAGTTTGGGGACAACTACGGGACTTTAACACAGGAAACTGGAATCTGATTCCAAATGATCTCTTTATCTTCAACAGAATTATGAATCTGCAGTGAGTAGAAACAATCGCACTGTGATTTTAAATGTGAGTTAACATGTTGTGGCTCTGGAACAGTTAATGCAAGCCAACTCTAAATGTTTTTTTTCCAGACCATGTACAGTTTTTTCAAAGCAACCCTTAATATAGTGACATAACAAATAATGTTAATGGAGTAATAATGAAATAATATTAACCACTGCAGCTATAATTTACAACAATTTACAGCTACTTCAGCAAAGAAGTGAAGAAGTTGAGTCATTTTCCTTACAGAAGTAGGGAAATCATGTCTATTTTAAAACATGTAGCTAATTGAAAATAATTACACATATTAAATATTAATGCAAGTTTCATTAAAACGTCAGCTCCGTTTAACAGTGTGATTTCCTCTGCCTACAAAGCATCTGTCTGTTAGAGGAAACAAACAAGGATTTTATACATATTTCCTCAGTAACACACGCTTGAAATCTTTAAGCAAGACTTGCTGTGCTTCTGCATCTAGCTCAGAGGAAATTGAATCAGTTATATTAATCCAATTTTAGGAGCTTTCGAGGTTGACAGAGAGGGATATTATTTCAGTCTCTAGCTGTCTGCACATTTCATTGCACAACATGGTGTAATGAAGTTAAAAAATCACAGAATGTAGCTGTGCAATTTCCAGTTTGACATGTTTGTGCTGCTTTGGGAACTCGGTCACTCTGCAGACATGTGAGACACATTTAGTCTAGATATATATTACAGAAACTTTGACAGGAAACACAAAGAAAACAACTGAAAACAAAAGCGGGATCCCAAGAGTATCAGCTAATACACCGGCTTGTACTTGTGTAGACAACTTCACATTTGATCTTTTGCCTTAAATAATATTTTTACACTTTGGTAAAGTGTAAAAAAATGTTGAATGAATGATGAATTCATGTTTTATGTAGTCCCCCATTTATAGTCATCAAAAATGTTCCATCTAACAAAATCATCAGTACCGCTCACACAAAAAAAGAGCATCAGCAACACACATTTCTGAAAGGAATTACAAGCCTGTGCCAACTTACCCATGGTGCAGTTGGTGGTGAAGTGGGGCTCGATGGTGGACGCGTCATCCTGTGGAATCCGCTGATCGTAGCTGACTGATACCCGAAAAGGTGAGCCTCCGTGGGTTCCCAGGGTGAGGTGGACCACGGCCCAGCTGCCAAGAAGAGAAAGCAGGAGTAGGGTCAGTGTGAGGAGCAGACACCATGGCTGACATAAAAAACCACATCCGCTTCGGGGGTCGGGGGTTAGTGTAGCTCTGATAGCGCGGCCCTGCTCTGCCTGAACTCCCAAAGTCTCTGATGAGGGACTGTCCAGAGCTTCAGTGTAAGCCGACATGGGTGTTTCTTCACTCCCTTCCATTTTTGGAGGGTCCCTTTCTTCCTTTGTCTGTTGATGCATGGCCCCCCCTTTCAATGCCACCCTCGAATCCGTGTGCCTGGTAGAGCTTTAGAGGTGGCCAGGTGCAACGTGGAGTCTCACTTGAGAGCTTAAGGCTGGTGTGAAGTCTGACTAGAATTTAAAGCCACTATTTCAGCAGGTGTGTGGCAGAGGGACAGCAACACACTCAAGTCAAGTTCTTGTGTTAGCGAGCTGCAGTCCTGCGCTGAATGCTGTCCTGCCTCAACCCGCGTCTGGCTTTGTGTAGTTCAACTGTCCCTAATTTTATTAAGCAAATTCTGCTGGTTTCTCTTTGGCTCCGAGCTCATCAACAATCTCTCTCTCTCTCTCTCTCTCTCTCTCTCTCTCTCTCTCTCTCCTTCTGCCACTCTTCCCTCCCCCTGTCTCTTGCCCATCCCTTCATTTTCATGCACAAGACTTGACACCACATATACTGTAGTAAATGCAGTGTGAATAACTACTTCCCTAATGGGAAAGTGCATTTATGAATGCCATACTTCACACACGCACACACACACACACACACACACACACAGCACACGGGCAACAATAGCTGCAGATTACAATCAATAACATACCGCGTGCGTGAATGTAAGCTGTGTCACAATAACACACGCATCACTGCAGGCTGCAACGGAACTTCTTGTGCTCTCCTTACCTTACAATATTTACCGAAATAACTATAAAGGGGAATAAAGAATCTTTAGCCATGTTATTTGGCATTGTCGTAATTTGACACGAAATCAGAAAAAAAGACAAAAATGTCATATTGACAATGTGTAATATAAAAAAGTGTGCTCTTAGTGACAAACCAAAGAAACATCGGCATATCTTTTGTTTTGCACTGTTTTGCTTTTACAGTTATTGCATGGTTTAGTCTCACTGCTCTTATGAATCCTGCTTCTCCTTCCCGTAGCCATCTTTATTGCAGGATAAAGACAGAAGAAGTTAGCAGTTAAACTGGCTAGGATAGAAAGTTAAACATCAAGCTGCTAGACCCCATAACTCAATCAGATACCTGGAGTTTAAAGAAGAGTGAATACTGGCCAAAAACATATCAGTATCCAATCGGACAATAATGTTGTCCTGTGTCTCCTGAATGTCTAAGAATACAATTATTTGCTGACATTTAAGTGATAATTTCATAATGTGTCAGGGCTATGAGAGTGTTTTGGAATTTCTACCTCCCAGTGGACAAAAATCAATTAATGCAATCCTTAAGCTTACTAGGATGTAGTAGATAGCATTGTCCTCTAAATGTTTCACAGTGTCTCAACATTTAAAAAACAAAAGATTTTCTATGGTTTTAGTCCCCAAACTCTCTGTTTTCATTACAGTAGAAATGCTGGAGTCAAATACACCATATTTGTCATTGCATTTACTATTCGGAAGTTTCCCTCCCTCCCAAGATGTGCATTTTTTCTCTCTCTCAAGCATCATGTAATCATAAGAACACCAAATTGGAACAATTCTACAAATTCTGAAAGGTTATCCTTGGCACAGACCATTGGTGGCGATGTTATTCTCACTTGTCTACCTTCCGATTATGACAAGTGTACTGGGAATAAGGAGGCTGTCTGCAACCGCGTTTATTCTGGGGTTTATTTTGTGCTTTTGTTTGGGTAGAACTGTGCTTGTGAGGGCACAGCAAACATAAATGCGCACATGCACACACACACACACAGGCCCCACTACACAAACAGGCTCTGAGCTTTTCTGATTTCCCCAATGTCTGTGCTCTGACTCAATAGGCTTTACATTACTACCTTTGCCAGATTCCCTTCTTATGTTTTTTCTTTATTTTGTTTTGTGTGTGTTGCCTTTCCCCTATCCTCCCTGCTTTCGCTGCTCTCACCTCCACTAAATCCTCTTTGCTCCATCTCCCTCACCCCCAGACACTGTGCAGAGGGGAGGGAAGGTGGTGACCAGATGGGAAGTGATGTTATAGCACCATGTCTTTTGTGGTGTGGGACCTGCTCCCTGCCATATCCCATAATAGAAAGGAAATTAAGCCCCAGATAAGGGCTGCCACTGTGTCCTTGATAACCTTGAAATGATTTGTCATATGCATATGGTGTACGCTGAATTCTCGGCTCGCTAAGGGCCAAATTTAGAAACAGTCTTCCCGGTGAATGAGTACTCAGCGTAGTCACGATGGGATTGTCATTGTACAGGAATGTTTGCCTCTACGTGTGATAAATGCAAGCATGTGCACAGCAACAGCATGTACTCAACACCATGTACTAGATAACAGTGATGAAAGTGCTCTACATATAAATATGAAACACAGCGCATCAACCGAATCTATAATTTGAAAGACGCAAACGTGTAAACGAACGGAACTCGCGCTTGCCGCTGAATATGCTCAGTGTTCCGATAATGAAATGAGAATTGCGCGGCGTCCAATCTAAGGTGATCGATGTAAACCTGCTCTCTGTCTACTCACGGCGGGAAACTACAGAAGTCCACTGCGTCATTTTTTTTTTTTTTTTACGTCTCATTTTTACGTCTGCGCTCACAGGACTGATTAACTGAGCAGCGGATCATAGCAGAGTCGGCAGAGCACATCACTCAAACACTTACACCTAATTAGTAGTGTGCCATGCAAGGCGCACTAGTCCTAAATATAAATAAATAAAATGGAAATGAATGATCGTAATGACTCCTCGTGTGGGATTTAGATATACATGACTAATCCAAATGCGGATGGTAATAATTCTCATTATGGCCCTTTGTGTCCTTACGGCCTGTTGGTTATTTAAAATCACCTGACCTTGTTCAGACTTGTTTGCTGAAAGCCTCTCCCATCTTTTTTTTTTTTTCCCCTCACCATAGAAAAACAAAACAAAACAGCTCAGGCCAACTAATCTTTGCTGCCAATTGACAATCCTCATTTCATAATGCTATTCATTTATGCTCCCTTAGTGCTCTGCTCTGGCTAATGTAGCTCTTTTAATTTTCATTTAGGGTATGTGTGTGTGTGTGTGTGCGCGCGTTTGTCAGCGAGGATGTAGGATGCGTACGTCCTGACAACATTAAGACTTATTTTTTTCTTGTGGGTTTCTGGTTTGCATTAGCTGTGAGTCTCATCCATCAGGACAGACCATACGCGGAGTATTCGGCGTGTTCTTTTCAAAGCGCTTTCCTTAATGCTTGTGCGGCCTGCTTGGACACATTACCAGGGTGTGGCTGGAACAGACATTACGGCCGCCCCGTGTAATGTACGTGTTCATGTGTGCTCTTGTGCTTCTGTCTTTAAGAGAAACACCCCGCATAACTGCAGAATTGCGCCTGTACACAAACAGCATTTCCAAAATGATTTAATGGCGACTTCAGTGTTTCTTCTTTTCTTTCTCGTCGGTGCGGCTGAGCACAAATTGCAGTCATTCAGAAAATAACCCACCTTGACTTTTTTTCTCTACAAAATGGCATACAATTAAATTGTAGATAAATAAATAAAACATGTATTTCTCTGAAAGAAAGCATTAATTGTCTTGCTTTTTGCCTTGAAAACTTTGTGTTTTTCCAGCTTCAGCAGGAAGAGGTGGCATGTGAGGGGATGACAGGAAGACAGGAGAGTCTTTAGTGATATGGAAGATGTAATTCAGGGTTTAGACTAAATGTTCAACATATGCTTGAAAACCCTGCGCACAGCAACACTAGTGATATTACTTTGGGCTAATTATACCTCTTTTTTTATGTCTGTGTAGGTAGGTACATACTGTTTGATTGACAATTTGGCTGACTGAAGAAGTCAGCAGCGGGGGGGCGGGCACATCCTCCCACGCAACCCACGCAAAATAAATGTGTGTCTATGAAAAACTGACATGGAGTAAAAGTAATTGTGTATGCATAAGAAAGTTCGAGAAGTGACAGCTACAGATGACACCAACACGATGAGGTAGAAACTGCAAATGTGGTTTTCCCTCAGCAATTAGTCAAAATCAAAACAAATTTGTAAAATGCCAAAGTGAATCAGTTTGAGACGTGGCTGTGTGAATGTGCCAAAAACCATTAAGTATCGCAAATAGACATGTACTTGAATCTGTCAGTCTTGGGCCACAAAGCTGAAGTGGGACAAAAAAAATGTAAAGTACACAATGCGTCATTGTCTCATCTAAATAGTGCCCTGCAAAAGACAACCTACTGTGATAAAACGACCTGTGATGTGTAAGCGAAATTCACGAAGCCATGGAGAATCAACACGACATCGAAAGATGATGCTGAGGACATCACAAATGTCTCCATTGTGGGTTCCCTGGCTCTACTTCAGTGATTTCCATCACATGTTGTTTGGGTTGGTTAAAGTTTGGTGACAGTCCAGGAGTCCAAGAACAATTATAGATGGCAAATTTAATTCAGAAGATGAATATGAACAACGGAACGGAAAATGGAAACAGAAGCTTCAGCCTTAAGAAGGCCCAGTGACAGTCAGCACAGCAGGCAACAGTAAGCCAGGGGTTATGGCAATTTGGCTGTATTCAGCTTGAATTTCTTATGTTGTTCATTTGTTTGTGTTTTCAAGGCTGACATCATGTCTCTTGAATTCCTCTCAGTGTAACTAGATTGAATCATAACAGTCTGTTTTCTCGGTAATTCACAGTGAATGGCTGTATAATCACAATTCTCCATAACAGCTATGGATTCAATGTCAGCAATTAGTCAAAATCAGAGCAAATTTGTAAAATGCCAAGGCGAATCAGTTTGAGACGTGGCCGTGTAAATATGCCAAAGATTATTAAATATTTCATGTTCTTTGAATTTGTTTTGGGTCCCAAAGCTGAAGCAGAACAACACGTGCTTTCACGTCTCCAATCCAAATGGTTTTCTACAAAACACAACCTACTCGTGTGTGATCAGATACTCAACTCCTAATGTGTAATCAAAATTGCCAAGTCATTAAACTCATATCCTGAAGTCTGAGTGCATAAAACGGGAAAGAGGTTTTCAATCATGCCCACCAACCTGTTGAATGCTTGTGCAATAAAACCAAAAGAAGGAGGATAGAAATGGAAACTGCTTTACATGGTAATGGAATTTTTACCCCCAAGAGACATCGCCCTAGGTTTTGATCATGCTGGCTGTTTTAAATCGAAGTGGGGGGTTTTTTATAGCGAAAAGATGAAATTGATTGAAAATGATTCCGCGTGCGGCTAGGCCTGCACAGAGGCGGCAGGGGTTAAGTAGTGAGGAGGTGGGTGGGGGCGGTAACGTGATTGCTGATGGATCAGGATCTCTACTTAAGCCACATTGATTTTGACTGTCAAATGGCATCGCGCACAACAGGCATTCGCTAATACGTCAAGAGACGCGCAGATTAGATTGAACGGGCTGACATGGCCCGGCTGAATGAGCGCCACTTCCCCAAACTTGGCAGGACACGTTTGATTGTTATCTGTTGAGAGGAAAATCTGTCACACCATAACACTGCTGGAATCACAGGAGGGACGAGGTATGCTTGGGACGCAGGCTTGACTTGTCCTGAGGACATGTTTTTTTTTTTGGCAGAATTCAGCCTTTGCTCAGACAAACTGGATTAAATAAGCTTTAAACGTCTTTTCCCCACACTGGATCAAACCTTTTCAAATATCTTTTATAGGGAAGTCACACCACATTGTCAGGAAACAACATAGTCTAGGTGTCATCACACATATGCCTCACAGACAATGAATAACTAAACAATCCCATTATGGCACTTTGTGAACACTATAAACTCAGGGAGAGCGGTTCAGTCGGCCGTAATCGCGAGGCTTTTACACAATTTCGCTGACTAAAACTTGGGAAGGCACTCCAGGCGAACATTAGCCATTGTATATTCACGTATGAGTCACACCTGAATGGAGCTATCTTGCATTTGCTAAGCAAAATTATTCTGCGACTGAAAAATGAACAATGTGCCAAGAGCAAATTACAGAGTATGAAAGCAACCCAAACTAAGTAAACAAACCCAGGTGAAAAAAAAACATGATGCGAGTGAGTCCGCCGGGGATACATGCTCACAAAAACCGCAAAGCCACGGTCAGCCACGGTAAAATGGTCAGTGTAAACCCAAACCGAGTAGGCAATCACCAGTTATGATGGGAACACATGCCTTCTGTGCTGTACCAACTGATGAAACTCGCCTCTTGCGAGAACTGTAAGACATGTAATTCCAGTGTGATTGCTGTATCACCATAGAAGCAAGGGTTGATGCTGACATGTTGACAGCAGTGCATACGGCGGCCTTCTGCATACAGGGTGTATATGATTTGCATTTCACTCATTTAATCACTTGCTGATACACTCACGGGCGTCTCCATTGCGTGGCACTCCACCACCTCATACCGAACATAGTTAGTGAGGACGTAAGAAAACTGTTGAGAGCTGACGGACAGATTGACTTGACAGCTGGTAACTCTGAGGGCCTGTGAACTTACCCAAACAGGTATTTTGTATTACATGATTTTAGATCACTCTGTAGAGATCTGTTTTCGCTTTGACTATAAATGGTTATATATTCGGCCAGCCCCCCTGCATACATGGGTAAATTACTTCACCCCTACTCATCAGCTCACCCTCTCAGGTCAAATATGCCAGATTTGCTATCTGTTTCACACACCCAAGACCCGTGCTGATCAGGCATTTAAGACCGTAGCACTGAAACTGAAACCCTGCCTGCACACTTATACCATGCCGCGTCTGTGGACTCTGTTTAGACAGGCAAGATAACCTGTACGCACCAGGTCTCCATCTCTTGCATTCATCATGCATTTCTATTGTGTTTTGTAATGATTTGACTTCTTTGTTGTTGAATGTGCAGTACTTTGTGACAAGCATCATACAAGTAAAACTCACTCAGTTACAGAGCACAGAAAGAACACGCGTTGAAATGGTTTTCCTCTGCTGTTCTGAGACACCTCATATGCAGCATTTCATCATAAAAACGTGTTACATAGCAACCGGAGTCAAAATATACTCTTGCAGCATTTAAGGTTCAGGTTTCATTTGTTTGTCTTTCTACATGTACAACAGTTGCACAGCGACATGTAAGCTGTTGTCCCTTTGTGCAGCACAAGAAATGGTGGTGATTGTGCGATTTAAGACTTCAATTTGAATGCTAAATCAAAACAAAAAATCATTCTGTTACAAGTTAGATTATTAACTACGAATTAATAATTAGGTAGGTCAAATGTCACAGATGCTTAAAAGTACAATATCTAAGAAATTTACCGTATTAAATCATAAAATGTATATGCTGTGTCATCAGTATACAATGCAATACAAGCTTCTTAATAAATTAATATAGTCAGTATTTTAGCTTCTTATTTTGAAATTTACCTTGATGGTGGTGTTTTGTTCTGTGTGTCTTGATAACTACACGGCTCATGACAAAGCTCCAGGTTGCCAGATAAGAAACATACTACAGCCATGGAAGCAACTAAAGTAGATCAGCAGAGTGAATGTTAAATTCTGCCCGACTTGAGAAGCTCCATGAGCAGACATGTGATAAAACACGGTAAATGTTGGAGATGATTTAAAAGATAAAGACGTTTAGAGCCAAGGAGGACCCAGAGCTCTTTGTTTTTCAGTGGGTTTCCACTATCATCGTCCCTCTCTTTTTAATCTCATGGATGCTGTAAGATTGTGTTGTGACAGAGATCCTGACCCACAGCGCATCGCGGAAAGTGACACGGAAAGACATTGTCAAAGTTACAGACCTACCCGGCTCTCGTTGTGGGTGGACTGGGCAGGTAATGGTGACCTTTTCCATGTTTAAATTCATCAGTCATTTCCCTCATAATGTTTCCAAAAATGCCACCAACAACACCGCTGTGGGAAGTTATGAAGTCACTGAGTTCAAGCGTTGAAGTCACGTCACGTAATCATCATTGGTAGACAGCGGGACCTACTTGGCTCTCACTGTTCAAGAAGAAGGCTGCTTTCCCAGGGGAACGTGACTTTTAGCTTGTAATTTTTACCTAAAAAAATTACCACATCAGTTGTGTCAGTTGTGTTGAGTTTCTTTTAGGTCTGGAGGAGTTTATCTATGCTGAACTTTACCACTGTAAAACAACTGCAAAGTAACATTGTATTTCACTCTCTCTCTCACTGTGTGTGTGCATGTGTCTCCCGCTTTGTCTGTGTGTCTCCCTCCCTCTCTCTTGTACAAACGGACACAAACCAAATTAAACTTGTCATTATTTTGTGACACAGACACTGAAGTCAGACTCAGACGTGGAGCTGCTTCATTATAAACCGTGTTGTGCTCGTTTTGCCCTTATGGAGGTTTAGTGTCTTCAATCTGGCAGCCTGCGTTAGCTTCAGTCTGGGGAGGGGGGGTCAATCTTATATATTGTACCTTTAAACGAAAGATGTTAGAAGAGAAATTAAGAAAAAAACAGTGAGGCCAAGACTGATAAACATATAACTTAGATGTACGTGATGGCAATGCATCAAAGGAATGGCTTCAATGAAATCCCCATTTTCATTTTGTGAGCTTCCTTCTGCGGCGCTTTTTTGCTAATGTCTTGAGTGAGTGTTTTGTATTAAGTCCAATGTTCATTGCTTGAGAAAGTCCTGTAATGAGATGAGGTCTTTGGCGTCTGCTGTTCAATATTCCATCATGAGCAAACTGTCTGAGTGCACTCAGACATGGAGCATATTAACAATTGGTAAGGGTTAAGAAGAAGCACTGAAACAACTTTGGGAACTGAAATAGTTGTAAATGAAATGAGCCCAGTGAAATTGTCTTTTTTTAAATTATAAGTAGTGATTAAAAAGGCTGTTCATCAGTGACCATGCAGACATAATAATGCTCATAGGGTCCCAGGAAATCAATGAGAAGTACATAAATGATGAATTAAGTGCTATGAAGAAGAGGGGCAGCGAGTCCAAAAAAAAAGCTGATGTAACAGGATCCTGTTGATCGACAGGTTGCTTCAGCTGTCTGCCCACTACACTCTGACATCACTCAAAAATGTCTGCGGGCTTCATAAGGATTTAAAGATTATTTGAGATTTCTAAAAAAAAAGAGGCAGCGTTTAATCCTGTCACTAACACAGAAGAACCTCACGATTCGGAGGGGGGGGGTGGCAGTCTGGCCATCTGGAGTAACGAGAGCTTTAGCGCTGCTCTATCAATGATACAAAAAAAATAAACAAATGTAGCATTCTGTTTGATTCTGCATTAGTCTGGCCATCTGGCCTCGTACAAGTGTGTGCGTGTGCGTGTTTGTGGTGCAGCTATAAATTCCCCAGATCTTATGAACGCATCAATTTCTCGCTAACATTTGGAGTTTACGCACGCCGAGGTCGATTTAGATGCTACCTCGTTTCACGTGTCACGTTCCTTTCAGCTGCCGCTAACGTCTCGCGTAGATAACATGAGGTTATTTATCCCGTAGCTCCTGTTCTCCGATAACGCGAGCGTCTCGCCATGGGATACGCTCTCTCAGCATTATCCTCAGAGAGCTTCTGTATCATTACCCCGCCAGCAATCAAGGCGGAACCCCCTGTCTCCCATAAAAGGAGGGATTGACTCCGCGTCAGTCATTGTTCAAGATAAGACAACGTCTTCCTCAGTTCATGCAAGGTGGGTGATTCCGGTGGAGACATCCCACTCATGTTATCAGAGAACACGTTACACGATAACTAATCTTAAGTTCTCTAAAACAGTCCTTTCAGCATCTCACAATGGGGCTACACTGACTATCTATTGCCAGATAAGCTTATCTGACCTACCCTGGAGGTGCAATTTTTCCCCAGAGTCCACAGTCAGGACAGTAGGGCCGAGAGGAGGTAAAAAACTTTACAAAGGGACAAATGTGAAGCAGCCTTTTCTGTCGATTTTTTCACTGCTACACTGGGCTACAGATGGTGAAGGTGTATGTGCATGCAACCGGTTTTAGGTATGGGACGTATCAATCACGACCACAGCTTAGCTTGGTTTAGCTAACTGGTGGTGCTCAGCCACATACTTGGTGACCAATGGGAACTACGTTTGTGTGTTACGTACTAAACTAGACACTGCAGAAAAGCAGCGAAGCTTTAAGAAATGCAAGGAGATGAAGTTAAAGTGATGCTGCATCAAACCCAAACACAGGGTAAAAACCATGTGGCTGCATCCTGACGAGGGAATAAACGCGGCTGTGACGGCCTTGAGTCTGTTCTGATAACGCCGTGTCCCTCATCGTGACATGCGAGAGGAATGTTTGACAAAAACAGATCACAAAACTGGAACCTGTACCGTTTGCAAACATGAATCGCGAACAGAATGATAGATTTTGACACACCTGTGGTGGCTGTTTACGATTCTGCAGTTAGACTGCAGTCTGTGATTAGCATAAATAATGAGTGGTGACAAACTACAGGGTGACAACATAAAACTAAAATTCGAAGTTGAAAGCCCAGTTTATTCGCCGCTTTCCACATCTGCTGATGTCCTCGTTCATAGCCGCTTACTGTACACTGTGTAGCTGTAACACCTTCACATATTTCCAGCTCAAAAACAAAGGCGCAAAGAACATGTGACAAAATACTCCCGTCTTCACACGTGGTAGGGAGGTATAACACGTTGACAGCCATCCCAGCCATTTTCAGCGCTATTGATCACTGGAGCTGCTCACTCACAGCCTTTTCCTCCTTTGTCATCTAATTTAATTTCCTCCGGTTTCCTCCCTCATTTATGCTGCAATCTGTTATATTGCTTCATTCTGTCATGCTTAGTCTCTCCCGTTGACTCTTTGAATCTGTGTTATCCCCCTTCCCCACTACTTTTCTGAATAATTCAGAGGTTACGACTCTACAGTTGTGTTGCTGATTGAAATATTACTGCAATTGTGAGGTGGGAAATATCTTCAAGGAACCATGGCAACATATCAGCCGTGCTTATAGGGAGGAATGGAAACCAAGCCCTAATTCCTCCTCACACAAATACTGGAACGTATCATTTTTGCTCAAATTTAGAAAACTGGTTTCGATACAGTTTGAAGTCTCCACATTAAACTGTGCCATCTCTTAACTCTGGTATTTTTTTTTTTTTTTGCAGCCTATCCTCCTAGCCAACTTTCTCCATGACCGATCCTCAATGCATTTGTGTTTTCTTCCTGTCAATGTCAAATTAAACTGCATATCCAATTTAATAAGCCTTCTACTGTACCTTACATGGCACATAAAGCATGGAAGACCGCTATAAATTAGTAATTTCAGTGATGAAAGCGCTGGCTCTTAGATGTAAACTGCTATGTTATTACAAAGATGAAAGGCACGGGGGAGAGAGAGAGAGAGAGGGAGAGAGATCACATGGCTCTTGCACTTTTTAATTATGACCCAAATTCAATTACTTTACAACCTCATACTTTGCAGAGCCACAGGAAATTGCCCCAATCGAGTGACAGCACTTGTGATTAAAACATGTTCACTCTGAAATGCTGCTTTTAGCTCATAGGAAACAGACTCCAGACAACAGGAAACAGTAACCCACACCTAACTGACTGACTTATCATGTGTCACCACATCACATGTTGGATGTGCTATGTAAAAATATTGTCCTGTTAGTCTCATTGCTAGTGCCGGTCGCTGCACTGCAGCCAAACTTTATATCAAGAAGCATCCAAGATATTTCAGCAGTCTACAATACTATTTTAATATTGTTCATATTTTTTGTATATTATGTTTACATTGAAACGTATTAATATGATTCATCTTTTTGTAGAGAAGCAAGTCATGAAAGTAGTGTTTGAGTCCATCTTCTCCTCTGGACCATGGAGGCCCAGCAGACCAGTAATTGCCCTGCAGGAAGATAAATGCTATGATGTCTGTAGTCCTAAAAGCACAGCACTGCTTAGATGTTAGCAGTGTTGACAGGATGTCCCCGCAGACATTTAGGAAAACAAACGCCCATAAAAGACTGAGACACAGTAAAATACCAAGAGAACACTAAGCCAAAAACATTAGATCAAGATCAAGACCTGTGAAAACTCAGTTTGATACGAGGTAACGGCAAATAATATTTCCAGCAGTTATAGGCAATCACATCTTTCACATATATTTTGTTCGTGTTAATTCCAACCATACATGGTATATTTTCAAAATATCTACTGACTGTCAGAAGTTAGGTTAGTGCGCCATAAAAATATTTCTGTGTCAACCCTGAAAAGTGAAATGGAAAATGAAAAACATCAGTTTAACCCTGCCCTGTGAATACAGATGGTGGTTAGTTTGATGGAGCTAATAACATTAATAGTCCATTTCCCTTTGTGTGTGTGTGTGTGTGTACCAGAGTCACATTTGTTCAAAGTTTGTATTAAAATTTAAAAAAAGGCCTGAATTTGTAAATGAATAGCTCTGTGTTCCTGCAAAGCATTTTGGGGAGGTAAAATGATCTTGAATTGAAGATTATTGGAACATCTGAAAAATACTATTTATCTGGTTTCTCTGCTGTTTATCAGGTCACCACCCCTCAGAGCTATCTCACAACCTTTCGGTGGTAACGCCTGACTGAGCTCGTACTGGAACTAGACACACAGATATAGTTCTGGGTGCATGTTGGCCTATGGAAGAATTCAAATCGCAGGAACAGAGCTTTCTAAATAACTGAATGTATCATTGTGCAGTTTTGCGCAATACGAAAGGACCTTATCGCTGTCAGATAAGAAAATACATTGAAAAAAAATGTTATATATTTCTCTAAATGTGTGACTAGGAATCGGTTAATGTGCTGATTTATGCGGGTGAAAAAAAAACCTGAGAGCATGAGAATTTATTTGGTGAGGACAAAAGAAGCGTTCGTTTGAAGTAGGTCAGACTGTCATAGCTAAATGGTGGTAACTGCACTGCACCACACTTTCATGCATGTTTATACCGCGGCTCAAATTATTCAGATCTTTTTTTTACTCAAATTCCCATGTTTAACTGTGTGTTAAAAGGGAATGTGTTAATGGTATTTACTCGAAGACCTTAGGCGCTGGGCTGTGTAAAAGAAATGTTTTCCATGTTTAAATAGGAAGCACAGGGGGCTGAGCGTTTGGCTCAGAGCTTAGAAAGCAGAATGTGAATGTGATATGATTTAGTTTTTAGAGAGGAAGGCAGCTAAACTTCAGATCAGTAGGAACTTTCATGTAACGTATAGTGTCACTTGGAATGACTTTTTATTTTCAAGCACAACAAAAGTTGTGTCCTAAGGTCTCATTTGAAAGGGAAGAATGGATTAAACAGCTCAGTCCGATGTGCTTCAAAGAGGCTATTGACCTGAGCATGGGGTAATGTGCTTTGCTTCCAAATGATGTATGTGACATGGCATTAAAGACATGACTCTCTTTATAGAGGTGAGAAAGTTTACATGATGTGAATTAATGGTGTCTAACAGTATGCGCGACGTGCCATGAAAGCTGACATCAATTCGACTTTCTACATAAGGTCTGCATTCCTGAATGTGTCATGTGGCTGTCTTATTAGTTTTAAGTTACTATATGAATACAAGTAAATGTTTGTTTTCTGGTCTATTAAGTCGTCTATGGAACTCTTTCACATGCACCATGCCGCCTTCGTAGAGAGAGCACCATACTTTTGCTTCCGAAAGGATCTCCAAGAAAAAAAAGCCATTACCCTTCTAGATAACTATCACCCACAGCAAATGTGATGAAAAAAAGCCTCCTAAGAACAAAAGTAAGAAAAACAAGGACCACTTTTTGAAAAAAAAAAAAAAGAGACAAAATGGTATGCGCTGGACTCGGACTTGGTTTGCAGCTTGATTGAGCATTGTTGGTTGGAAATACGGTGGGATTCTTCATGAATAATCACACAGGCTGCAATCATGCAGAACAAATGCATGATCAAATTTCTCCTCGCTTCTGTGGGTCTACATGTAAAGTTTATATTTTGTGCAGGAAAAAACCCCCATTAATGTTTACATTTTTCATGGGATAATAACTGAACCGTTCCACCGAGATCCTTTTATACATTTTATGAAGGACACAATTAATCACAGCCGGTAAAGGCTGATTCTCAGACGTCAAGGATGTTGCGGCCATTAATAAGTGGCTAATTTAGAGCGCAAATGTTGTGTTGCACAGATAAAACTCATTGAACTGGTGCCAGTGATTGACACACTGACCACCGGAGCTTGCCATGACAAGGAGGGCCCGTTTAATACGGAGAGCGCAACGCAATTTGAGTGTAGAAAAATATGCTTGGATCACTGCCTACATGGATTAAACCTTAGCCAGCCATGTCCTATTTAGATTTTTCTTGTTGCTGCAAGTGGAAACACGTTCCAAACGGTCCAAAATCCCCTCAATGAATGAGATGCATTAAAGGGAATTTGTCAACCGGTCACATGCTTGCGAGAGCATTAAAATGTGTATACATGTTGCAGTACTACTGGTAAAGCAGAGAGTATATAAAGTTCTATTCTTTTTTTCATGAGTTATTCTTCTGCCACCCAAACCGTGTTGTAAAATGGATAAGGCCCAGTCTTCTGGTTGATTAAATCCCTGCAGCCAGTCTGAAGGCAGCAGGACCAGTATGTTTGTTCCAATTATAGCCTCTAATTTGAGGGATGTGCTGCATATTACCAAAACAGTGCCCAATTACACTCACCTCATGTGGGTAGCATGATTAAATTTTGTGCAACTAGAGGCTTCTGCTTGATGACGCATAAGCCTACAAGAACTGCACGAGTGGTCTCCCCTCTTTCCAGCAAATTTCCCAAAAGTGGAGCAGCGGACATAGACCTGTGGCTGTGATGGAAAACATGATGTGGCAGAGCAGCCGGCGTACATTGACCAGACTTTATGATATTACAGACACTATATTTGGAGTCTGTGCTCTGACCTTGTTGCTCCCTGCAGCGTACTGTAAAGAGAAGCACAGTGGTCACAGCGCGACTCTGCCACAGAGTGACATTAACAAATTCTATCTCGGGGGCAAACCGAAAATCAGAGCCTGCAGTTGGGTGGAGGAGGGACGACAGCGAGCAGCGATCAATAAAGACTTACAATTCTTATCTTTCATGATTTGAGAATCCAAAAATCGATTCTCTCGTTTCATAAATGACTCATGTTTTGGTTTCTTCTCACTTTAAAGGCCACATAAACAAAACACAAACAAACACACGAGTTCGTGCCGCAAATGGTCTACTAGAAATGATGCTTGAGAATAATGGCGTCCATAATGGTGGCGAGCATTTTGACACACTGTAGACTGTCACTATCACTCACATACATGTACTGTGATTCCCCCCAGTGGAGGACGTTTAATAAAACTGAAGATACTTTGAGCTTTCCTCGAGTGTAATCATCCACATGATCTAACACTTTGAATCATCACTCCGCCTGACAAGATTTATATGTAGTCCCAATACAAAACGCCTCCTGCAGCAAGAAGTACGGTAGAGGTCTGGGTGTTCAATAGTCATGTCATATTCATTGGCTTTACTAACCACAATGACAATATTAGGCCCTTTATTTGGATAGCTTTCCTACAGAGTATTTGTAACGTTTCTAAAGCTTACTAGTTGAGATTTAATTCAACTGTTTCACATATAAGACTTTAGATAGTTAAGGTTTAGTTAGGTTGAGGCAAAAAAACAGGTTAGGAACTGTTAAGTGTGACTGTAAGTGAAACAGACGAGCTGTTACAGATATCCTGTAGGAAACCTTTCCAAATAACCAAACCAAATCACTTAGTCTGTTCACAATTCCGCTCGGTGGGTTGGTTTGTTGCATCTTTGTCTGCTTAGAGACAAAAGTAATTGCTTGAGTCTTCCAGACAATCAAAACAAAATAATTATTCATACATACATCATATATTATTTATTGCAACTGCGCATATGATTATTCTGTGCATCTTTATCTACCAAATGAAAGCTGTTAGTGCGCATCACTACACACTAAATATATTGACAGGGCTCCAGAAAAAAAAGAAGAAGAAAAAAAAGGATAGGGGTGTGATGCATTTTTATTTAACATGCATTTCTGCTCACTGGAGTAGCTTACTGGCAGAATACCATACAGTTACATTAATTTCTTTTGGGATCATGTTTCTACTGGGCAGATTTAAAAGTAAAGAAATCCATGGAAGCTTATAATGAACAGATTGCCTCTAAGCAAGCTCTAATAGCTCATTATATGTTGCTCATTGTATGTATATGCCAAGATTTCCTTTTTTAATGCAATGCTTTACCAGCAATTCTGGGTAGCACTGTAAAATGTGCAGTTGGTAATGACAGAATAAAATGAACAACGTGGACTAAATAGACTTGCGGATTGGTTTTTATTTCATTACCAACCTCCAGAAGGGTCTATGTGGTAAAACAAATGTAATTACTGACTTCAGTGGGATTGTTCAGTCCAATAGACATGTTTTGGTATTCGCACAGTGTCCGCAGCAGCGTTGTTCGGTCTCATTTCCATCACAGGAATGAGGGAATAAAACCACAGATTTCATATTCAACAGCAAGCGGTAAAAAAAAAGTTCATGTTCTGAAACAATTAAAGGACCACACTCTACAGTGCCATCTAGGAGAATAGTTGCAGATTGCAAACAACTTGCTTCATTTTCTCCTACCTAGCATGAAGGAGAAACTACAGTGGCCACAAAAAAAGTATCTAGAACTAGTGTTTAGCTTGTCTGTTCTGGGCTGCTGTAGAAACATGGCAGTTCAACATGTAGGATTCTGTGAAAGGCGACCTGCATGTGGTGTCTAAAGGGCTCTTTCTAAGGTAACAAAAACAGCCCTCCCTAAATTCTGAACACAGGATGTATTCATTATTCATTTAATACGCATATTAAGTTTGTAAGATGCACAAAAACTTAAACAGCTTCATGAGCACAGTTGAGAGAACGAGCGAGGAAAGGTCAATGTGTGCTTGATGTAAACAATTATACAGTTAATTTTTCAAACTGAGCTGGAAAAAGACCAGTGAAAACATGCTGGATCATTTATGCATTACTGCCATGAACACTCCTGTAAATAGCAATCATGAAGGCCACCTCTGCTGTGTTCCATCAAATCAGTGTGTCTACGCACCCTCTTTCATTCAAATTCAATGAAACTGGGCCAGGGTGACTGACATGTAGCACAGTAAAAAAGAAAACCTTGTTGTGAATAGGCAGTGAGAACACTTTGCCATGAAAACTTTATGTAACTAGGGAGTGAGGATGAAATGAATAACAACTTTGCCATTACAAACGACGTCTTGACGGTTTTCTGTCTCTCTAATTTGCCTGGTGTATTTGCAAGACTAGAAAGAGTCTAAGTTTATCATCTGTGCCTCAGAAAGGCCAGCCTGGAGACCTTCTGTCTTTGCTCATCATTAAAGTGTGTGGCGTGCGTCTTCATATATGCATGCGTATGATTTGTGATGACAGCATGGAATTTAATGATGAGGAATGTAAACGTCTTCAGAACTTACAAGGTTTAAAAAGAGTTCCTCTCAGACAAGAAAGATAATTCATCTTCCTTTTCTTTTTGACACACCTTGCATATTCTAGACAGTGTTGTGTCGAAGTAATGTCGGTAAAAATTTGGATCTGGTTGCTGAAATGTTTCCATTATTAAATTGCACAGGAGAAATGGTGGTCTAACCCTCCTGCTGAGTGCAAAGCTGATCCCGCAGAGTTTCAATTAATTCTTTCAGGTGCTGAAATTCTATTTGTTGCTAACTTTTTTACTCCTTGTGATATAAACTTTTGTTTCAAAAAGTAAAATTCTTGGGAAAAAAGCAGGTATGAGTCATATTCTGGTTCTATATATGTGTGTTTGGTATACACTTACAAATCCATTAAAGCAACATTTTGTAACTTTTCTACCTTGAAATAACAGCTTGTGTGTGTGTGTCATCATTAGTCATTATGATGCTGCACTGGCTTGTGAAAGGGTGAACGGCCTCTCTGTCATTCCCAGTCTTTGTCCCGTATACCTGTTCTTACACTATGCAATGGGGTCACACCCACTGTTTCACAGATTATCGGAAAACTAGGTTATACATTGTAGGAAAAAAAGGGTTTTCTTTTCCCCCTCTGGTGTCCTTCAGCTGCTCCCTCTCATGTGTCATGCCAGAACCGGAGCCTGGCAGGCAGAGGTTGTTGACAGAGGAAGGTATAGAAGAAAAGGAAAGAATGACCGAGCAAGAAGCCGCTGGACAAGAATAAATCTAGGGCCGACTTTTAGTCATTGGTGGGAGCCAGACGCTGAGCTGGGCTTCCTGCTGTTGGACTAGTGACTAAAATCACCTTGCTGCTATGTCTTGTGTTGTTGCACTTGCCTGATGTTTAGCTATAAGCAAAGCTGTTGACCATAAGTAATGCAATCATAACAAATACACACGTATAGCTGTTCATATTTATGAATGGTGCATAAGTGGAGTGCACTCTGGAACTGCAGTAAATCAGAAAAAGAAAAATCAGAAAAATACCAAACCTTAATGTTGCCTTGAAGAAGGTTGGGTAACACTAAAAAATGATGTCGATTGTAGAAGTTGTGATTCTACCTCATGACACTACATGGACTGCAATAGCATACTTTGAGTCCTTACTACAGTCAATTGTTGAGGTGCGTGTATAGGTAGTCATAATGTCCTATAGGGTCCATCATTCAACCTCTGATTTCTGATGAGTCAAGAGCATCCATAAGGCACTTAATATATGATATAAATCATCATAAGTCACATCTATAATGTTTTAGTGCAGAAAGCATTAAGTTTGTGAGTTTAGTCATAAAGCATTATGATGCATCATAATTCATTATGAATGCCCTAAAAACACAGTATGGATGTGAGATTCATAAATAGTGTTAGCAAGAGGTTTAAACTAATTTTATCCTTGACCCAAACTGAAAGTGAGAATAACTGCATCTGTGACACCAATTTTGATCTCTTCTTCTTCTTCTTCTTCTTCTTCTTCTTCTTCTTCTTCTTCTTCTTCTTCTTCTTCTTGTTTTCCTTTTTCTTTTGAGTCTCCTAACATTATGGAAATTAGCTTTAAACACGCTATAAAGCTATAAACAACTTTTATAAAAGCAGATGGTCCACATGAATATCATGTCAGCAGTATGCAGTTCTAAACTACCATGTGTCTTTCTTGTCATGGGATTCAGAACTATCTTTGGCTGACGTTCTGACACAAGCTACAGCAATGCTTTTCCCTGATGGGCTCAATAGACTTCATGGTTAAAATAACTTGGTGGGCACCAGAAAACACACGACTCTCCCTCAGAGACTGCCCTCCATACTGAGCTGTTTTACATTCATCTCCAGTGCTGCGGGAACACTCAAGCATAGTTTAGCGGTAAGGACGTGATGCCCATAAAACATGCTCAGTCCCAGAGAAGATTTATCATCTAGCTCCCTCTCTGTTGCTGCCTGCAGTAGATTACATGTCAAAAGTGGCACAGTGAGCAGATATTTCAGCCAATAAGCACGGGTGGAGGGAGAGCAGGGGCTCATCTCGAGAGTGACATTGCACGGTCTCGCTGAGAGAAGGGCTCGGGCTGACCCTTGATCCCATTGTTCTTAAGAGTGATGGCTGATCATAAACCTGCCTGACATCATTGAGGTGAAATGTAGCAACAGGGGAGGAAAAACAGATTACAGGCCTGAGGGATGAAATACTCAGAATAGAATCTTCTCACAGGCTGAGCACATCTAGCTGCAGAGATGGTTTCCATCTTGTTGTATAGCTGCACAGAGGTAATGAGCCAATGGCAAAAAAATAGCTGAATGTCAAACAAATCATTGCAGACATTGATTTGATGGGAAACCCCTTTGCCCCCTCACTCACTAGAAGTATTCAGATTGGGGATGTAGACCAATTCAGACTATTTGTCCATGATTAAATATATATATATTGTAAAACAGACAGAATATATCAGTCTGAATTTTAAATGATGCCAAGACTGCAGCTTAAACTCCTCTTTTGGATTTGCACGTCAACTTTAATATTGACCAAACATGAGCGTCTTTTCAAGGCTGCCCATTAGCCATTACAAATATCGCTCAGTTAAACTACTTTAAAGTACCACTTCATCAAAGTTTGGACGTGCCTCTGACCCATCACATGATGCAATGTTATGCCTAATGTTGTGCGTGTTCTGAAAAATGCCTCCAAACATCACATTCAAAAACAGTTGCCTCGTCGTTATATATAACACTCTCGCTGCAACTTTTTCCTCATTTATATATAAACACAAACTTCAAGACAACGTCCCAAAGGTCCGAACAGACCCAGTATATTATGAGTTGTATGACTTTGTTGAACTTTTATGAGTGTATTTCATGCTTCGGCATGTTAACGGATCTTTGAGTCAAAGCTGAAGAAAAAGCTGAAATGTTCCAAGTCTAAAAGAAAAACTGCACTGTAGGGACATATAATAAACTTCATTCTTGAGTACCCTGCTTCTTTCATCACGCCTGTCTTATGAGGTTTCTAAAATGATAAATCAGAGTCCAGGTGCAGTGCCTACAGTCCTTTGGTTAGTTTGGTGGCAGGTCTGCAGTTGTTTATCCTGTTCTCCGGTGGAAATCTTCGGGCTTGTCACTTACCATCAGAGCAACAGGCCTCCTTGCACAAATGATCTTTGAGAAGCCGTGCTGACTCATGCATTTGATGTGTAGTGACACGGCTGCAGTTACAGTATTTCTTCTGCTCCCCGAAGCTCTCATGGATATCTCCAGCCTGTCACTTAACATTGAGGGTGTTGGGAACCATGGACATACGATCTCTAAGAGCAACTGCTGACTCTTCTGTTTCTGGATGGAAAAGGTTGTAGACAGAGCCGTTCAAAAATTTTTAATGAGCGTTTGCCTTCAGCAACATCTATATCAGAAGATTCCGGTTGTGTTTTTTTCTATGATTGTTATTATATCACTCTGCTGTCATTTTTCATAAAAACATCTCTTTTTCAATGACCCATGCACCCAAAAGTGATCAGCATAATGAATTCGTGATCTGTCACTGGGCGTCTTTGAAATGACAAAGCATTCTGCACAAAAATAAAAAAAATATGTTGCCCCGACACATTAAGTACTTTTCAAACAGCAGAAGAAAAGAGCGAAAATGGATTCTGAATGCGGAGTGGATGTTCAATGTAATTCAAACTACAAAAGAGATAGCTCAAACATCTGTGCACTGGTGAAAAGATAAAAATCAAAGGGATCATTGCATGCCCAGGAGGCAAAGCATACACTGGCAACACATTTCATGAGCTAAAACCAAGAACTGTTAAACACATTAATAACTTCTCTATGTTACTAACCACATATTTCAGTTCAATTATCCAGTAACTGGATTAAAAAAGAGGAAAGTAAAAGGAAAATACGCATAAAAATTTGTCATTTTCATCTAAATGATGAAGAATATGCATTGGAATCAAAAGCTTTTCCACATTATAGGCTGCACACTAACACAGTATACATACTGTAGATGTATGTCTGAATTGAATGGAAATGTATCACTGGCTACCTTTTGTATTCTTACAAAATACTATAAGACTGTTGATACGGTGTGTTACAAGCATCATGTGTTTTTATATGTAGTCATAAAGAATTATGAAGCTATATCGTCTTCCCAGAAAGTGTTACCATGAGTTCTGCTTATGACATTGGCATGTTCTTGAGAGTACACATAGTTTCATAGTGTATCTAATCTACAGAATGCATTCGTGCATGTATCTCAGAACGTGATGTGTATCTAAATGGTTAGAACCTTTAAACATCAAATCGAAACAACAACAACAACGACACTTCAAATGATCTGAAAAAACAACGTGATCATTTGTCACATTTGTACCATATATTTATAGACCCATTAGACTAATATGTCTCAACATAAGCCCTCATTGAGACTGCTAATGGAACCTGTTTGTTGTTTTTGGCAGAGCACCAGGCCACGAGCTCATCCAGAGTGGCCTACCTGTCATAAATTCTTCATCTCATTTGGAGGTAAGATCCACTCCCTTCTTCAGTATTCAAATTTAACTCGATCCAGTTATTGTCAACAAAAGGAACAAGGCCCAGAAGCTAAAACAATTTGTCTTCTTCAAACATACCACAACAGGTCTCAGGTATTAGTTTATCAATGCTGGCAGGGAACACTCCGATAATGACAATCTACTCCACTGTCTGGCATTTCACCAAGCCACGCTGGTTTAATATTGTGCAAAACTGTGCGTATGAAAAGCTGTGTTTCATCTCACATTTCTGACACTAATCCCTTGACAGGATTTGATTGGATTGCTATCTGAATATTACGTTGTAGCTCTTCAAATCTCATTTTCGTTGACAATCGTGGATAATTTACCCGAAGAGCGCAAGGTGTTTTCCCTCAGTATCCAGACAGACACCACAAACAGAGAACACGCATCACATTTTTCACTTCTGCCACCAGCTGAGCTGTCGTCCTTTTCCTCAAGGGCACCCTGCAACTTACTGTTTGTCATACACCTGACTTGTGTTGTAAGTTATACAAACCAATCAGACTCTGAGGTTTTCTTTGGATGAATTCCGGTTTCTCGTTATTCTCCTGCCATCAACATTTACCCTCCTGCATTTCACACAGATTCCCCCGATCAATGCGCCAGATCAGCCACTCAGGCAGAGGCGTCACAGCTGAATGATCCTCCTGGATCCCCCACTGGCCGTCTCCTCTTTCTTTCTACAGCTCAGTATTCCTCCATACCTCTCTCTTTCCACCTTCCTCGCGCTCTGCTATCGCAGATCTCGTCATTGTCTTTCTCTCCGTCAAATACCATAACCCAGAATTCCGTGCTGCCGTACAGCTGCGGTGGTGTAATCCAGTCCAAGTTACATCAGCACTGCAATCAATCACGCAGCCTGTCCAGCGGCCTTTCACTCTCCTGAAGAGCGAATGACATGTGGGCCGTCAGCTCGCTGTCATTCACAGAAACCCCCACAAGTATGTAAAGGTCTGAAAGCACAGTCAAAAGCTCAGAGCAATTTATGCTTAATGCAGAGATTAAAAATAATTTGGCATGGTTTCCTTATTAACCCCTAAAGTATGTTGATCTCCAGTCATCAGTCAAGAAGAGAATGAATCGACTAGCATTTCATCAACTGAATCTCTTCTCTTGTGTTTTTCAGCTGTGTCACTGTGTACACAGAGCAATGTTTGAGCGACAGCATGACAATCTGTAAAGTGTACAGAGTCTCAAAGTGACCACCGACCACAAAACGAACCGCGCTGCAATCGGAGGAGGGCGGCGCGATGGCCGACAGAATTGCGCAATGCAAGGCTTCTCCGATCTCCTCTGCTCCGGTTGATGACTGTCAGTGAAGACGGCTAAACCACTTTTGCACCAGACGGTGATACAACCTCCTCTCCCGCCGTCCACTGTGATGGACTCTTCGGCTGACAGCGCTGTCAGCAGCTCGGCAGGAGAGACGCTCCGTGGTGCACAGGGATTTTAAAGCGGAACTGTGAGCAGGGCGTGCGTTCTGCCTTCTCTGCCTGTGTGAAATTCTGATGTTTTCCCATCACAGGTGATGAAAAACGGCATTAAAACGTCACTCTTGACAACTGATGAAGGACTTTAACATTCAGCTGAAAAGAAAAGGCTGAACAGCTGACTCTTTGAACAGTCAAGTCCGTAAACAAATCAGAGTGAAGCAGATTATGCGCTAAATATGCAGCTGTTTTTTTATTTTTATTTTTTTTTACAGCTCAGGGGTATTTACAGTGTGTCTAATACCTCCAATTAGCCAGTCATCTATGCAGGCAGGTGAGATTTCACAAGCCGGGCTTCATAATGACACCCTGATGGGCACTTATCAGGATGTGGCATGAGCCTGTTTTCTGAGTTTGGCTACTGCATTATTGATCAGAGAAGTGTGAAGTGTTAAGTCTAAGACAAACAGCTATGCAATTAAGTCAGAGTGGAAACAGTACGAGGCTTGGAAATGTTCATTTTGAACGGAAATAATACATACATTCATAGAATCTATGCAGTACGTGCATGTCAACGGGAAATCAAAGTGGATGTGATGAAAAAATGGCTTGACTTTCCAGCTGCAAGCAATAATACAAGTGGAAGAATCTGAGCCCTGTATGACAAAACGATGCCCTGTGCGTGATATTTAAGCTCATTTCAAATTAACATGAAATGTAATATCTGCTGATGCCTTTATATGCAGCTTATGGCTTTGGAGCAAGAATGCTAAAGATGACACGATGGCCACTGGCAGTTGAATTTAACGTTCCTGAACGGTTGTAACATTTTTTGTGTATGACCATGTTTCATATCCATTACAGCGGATGCAACGGCCTCCTAAAACAGAGTTTTTACAGGCTCCTCTGTGACATTTTGATGAGACATATTCGATAACAGTTCACATTATAAACAAAGCTGTACCGGGTCTTCATTATTGTTGATCCAAATGCTTTAACCTACTCCACCTTCATGCGCGCTCATTTCAAATGCAGTACAATTCAGCTAAATGCGACGCATTATGCAGAGCAGACTGTAAACTACCTCTAAATGCAATGCAGCTGGTAAAAAGTTGATAAAAAACGGTTTGTATGTACCAAGGCAGGCTTTTCTAGGGTACATCAACTGCTTCAGTAAGCACAGAGTTGTGGATGTGTACTGACCCCAAAGGTTTTGAATAGCGATTCAGCGTTCAGGACCAATATCTGCCCCTCAACTCTTTGGGGCACCCTGCTCTTCAAAGCTGATTTCCAGAAAATAAATTGCCTGCAGGCTGCCTGTTGAATCATGGTATAGATACAGCACAGCTATTTTCCACGGCGACAGACAGATGTCTGAAAGGCAGCTGTGGGGAGGGGGAGGATGTAAAACTTTATTTTTCCTACCTCAAAGTCCCACCTCATGACTTCATTATGTTACTGTGACCCCTGTAGGCGAATGTGCATACAAATGACCAAAATTCATTAAAGGATGTGGAGACTAAATTGCATCCAAATAACAATTTATTTTACAGTAGTATTTATTTATTTATTTTTTTTTACATATTGCTGAAAATATGCTTGCTTACCCATATTGTTCAGGCTGCAGGGAAAAGCACCAGGAAAAGAAGGTGTGATGACTGTTGTGCAATGGCCAAAAAACGTTTGATATTTTTTAACAACAGCGACATAAGTACTGCTCCTTCGTGAAGTAACGAGCGATTAAGCTTTCAAGATACTGCAAAGAAAAAAAGACGGCACTCATCTGAAGGACAGAGCAATTAAGCTCATGTAACCTCACTTATATTCTTGCAGCTCTAAGGATCCAGTAGTGAGTCAGAAGAACTCCTGGCATGTGGCATGTGTACTCGCCTATGAATAACAGCCTCGAGTTTGATTACATTTTTTCATTAGTGTTTTGTTGGGCTGCGGAATGGATACTTTGGGTTATTCCATGATCAATTTACACAACATGCGGGGTTGTGTGTTCCACCCACTCAACACAGCAGGAGAACAAATGATAGGTTGGAGCAGTCAGCTGTTGTTTTTTGAAGCCTCGACGAGTAGACGTTTTGTGTGCTCCTTCAAATGTGCTGCTAGCGTCTTTAAATCGCTCTAAAGCGATGACGCTGGTGAGAGTGAGGTGATGAACTGCGGGGTGAGTTGGTAATGGCGTTTGTTGCTGTCTGCCACAGTCTCTTTTATCAGCGCGGCCATTCAGAGTCGGAAGTGACAGAAATCTTACATTTTTAAACCCAACACATTTGGACTTTAATAATGGCGGACAGCAAATAAAAGCAGTGGCATGCGGATCGGTTCCTTTCTAATTATTTCTCTTTCTCTGAGTGCTAAAATGAAAGTAATACATTATTGAGGGTCTGCAGGGTCTAATAGTTAAGCTCAGACGAGCCTGCTCACAGGCAGGGGCTGCTTCAGCTTCATTTTCAATATATTTGAGAGCCTGTCATGGTGAGAGCCTTTGGTGAATAGGTGCAATGTGGAGCCCTATAGCACCCTCATGTTAATTTACTAACCTTAAAGACCTTTACGTAGCAGAATACGAAGAAATAGTCAACCAACTAAGTAGTGTAAGCAATAAGTAGTGTAATATATATAGTGCTACATTGGAGCAGAAGATGAAATCTGTGTATAGGACTCTGTCTCCTTTGATTAATAACCCAAGCAAGAGAAATAACAACATATGCTTTGTCTTGTATACTGTAGTATTTCTACATTTCTTATGTCAGGCCAGTCCCTCCTAAATAATTTACCGAACACTGAACTTAAAGCGGGCGTACACACCGCATACAGAACATGTCGACAGCCCTGTGAGAAATCTAAAAAACTTCTCGCGTTCTTGTGTAAAACGTGGGAGGGAAGCGGGAGTCATTACAGCCGCTACAGACTCACCTTGACAAGGAAGTAATCCTTTCACACAGGGACGCACACACACAGCTACGCACCAATACACAAACCAGTTCCAGTGAGTCTATAGGTCTCAAGTGAGGAAATACAGCTGGAAGATGTTCATAATCGCTGATATCAAAGGCCCATTCATCCTTATAGGCCAGTTACAGTCGTGAGTCACATTCAGACCTCAATGTTGAACAAGTACCGAAGTTTGCCAGAGGTCATGTACTAGTGACTGCTCTGCAAATCCACTCAGCAGTATGTTATTGAATGTGTCCACGATAATGGCGAAGCTGACCCACGGCTGAACTTTATATTACCTGGAGACGACATGTCTGTTCCCTGACAGCGCTTACATAGTATGTCTGCATCCCGGGAAGAAAGCAGCCTTCATCAAGGGAAGAATTCATCTGTATTACCGCAAATTTCTCAGAAGTTGTTTTCCTCTTCTTCTTCCCTGCCATCTCGTTCTCTGCGATAGCTTCTGTTTAAGACAACGACCTACTCTGCAGTGCAGTTTGACATGCACACGGATACTGTGTCAAGTGTTTTTCTCCCACATATGGTTGTTAAGAAAACTTTTTTTATTTTGCTCGGATCAGATTGGGGCTACTGGTATCTACTACATGAGAGCCTGATCAGGTGTGCCTTTACGTAGCATGGTTGGGTTAGTTACTTACTCTGCTCCACATGAAATGCGTATCTCTGAAAATATTGCTGCATACGGACAATCCCACAATCAGTGTAGCATTGAGCGTAATCTCTTTGACTTATCTTACCAATCATTCAAAGTGATAAGAAGTCTATCATTAAGAATAGAAAGTCAACACTGATGTAAGGAAGGTACAATCAACAGAAATCAGTCTGTCGGTGATGCACACAGATGCAGATAAACATGAAAAACTCCCGGAGCAGTATTACTGATGGGATGTCAGTCAACAGTGAAGTGTTGTTTGTGCAGTGTCAGTCTGTATTTGCATAAATACACTCAAAATCAACATGCATGTCAAATTTCATACAATTGATTAGGCTGGATCATGCGTGGAGTACAGAAAGCAATCTGGCTTGCAGTACTGTCAGTTAATTATCTATAATAATATAATAATTACTGAAAAGAAGCCAAATTTGGGCAGCAAAGTATTTGCAAAATGATTCATAATTTATATGAAATAAACAATAAAAAAAACCTCTCAAACTGTTAAGTTCTTGATTCATCATGAATGTTTTACTTTCTGCTCATGTCAGCTCTATCAGATTTTATACACTATGCAAATGGAGGTTTTATTTCTACTTGTTCCTGATTTGCAGCCTGAGGGCATATTGAAAAATGTGCTGATGGCTAATGCTGGGCCTATAACCATATCCATTTGTATGAAGGATAACAATACGAGCGTGTATAAAACCATGAATGCATTTTATGAATGAATGGTTCTCCTAAAGAGACGAGCTCTGTAAATGTAAAATGCATCACTTGCAATCAATCAATAAACTTTATACATATGAGTAATATCCTGCAGATATTGCTTCTTAATATTTCACCTCAGATAATTAGTAGAAATGAATGTCACACAGTTTGACATATCAGATTACCAAACAATAAACAATCCACGCAAAGCTTCCATCTGTTGCAGAGACTGTGTGGAATAAATTGCTCTTCTGTTTAAAGATAGTTAACTAGAGAAAGCGCTTGTGGCAGCTTGACCTTTTGAATCAGACCGATGCTTGAAACAGCTTCACCTCTGATGATCCCAGGCATGCCTGGCTGCCTGAATACTGAACAAGCTTCAAAAGAGTATTTGATGAGTTACAAAGACATCCGCCAAGGGAGGCATCCAGTTGCCAAATAATTGCTCAGAGGACAGGTGCATCTGCTTCGCTGAAGCACGATGTAAGTAGGCTAAACAAAGCAATGACAAACAGAGTGGGAGGAGGGATGAAACATAGATTGAACACAGTGGGTAGAAAAGGGGAGATAGAGGAACAGCGGGGTTTTTGTATGCCGCATCCTGTGGCTCTGCAGAATGAAAAGAATACCAGGGGAAGAAAACTGTATGTTCCTTGAGGTGCAGCTGTTAGGGAGACAGGTCCCTGGCCATTTCACACAACACCGGGCTTCCTTTAGCCAGCCTTGACAAGTGAGCAATGGTCAAAAATGCAGGGAGCACTGCTGCTTTGAAAGAGGTCAGCATATGAGGACTCCACCAAGGGAACTCCAAGATAGCCACTGTGGTAGTGACTGAGAAATATGACTGGCTAGCTAACATCATTTGTGATCCCAAAGGACTCTCTCTAAGCTACAAAAGGACAATGAAAGTTCTCGTGCTATGAGTAATGAATGTGGAAAGGAACATTCAGATTCCCTTTTTGGCCGACCGGACCTGTTGGCTCCTAATGATGAAAAAGGTGGGAGGTGCGTGCGTGTTGCCCATGATGAGGTTCCCGTCTCTTGAAACATCTCCATCAGCGGAATCACACACGCCAAGAAATCTAATAGAGGTAGCCACAAAGACAAGTCTGACAAAAAACAGCATTTACTTGACTAGTCATTATGTGTCTGAGTCTGCAGGAAGGTCCATTTATCTTGTACTAGGGAGCACATTGTGCGGATATTTAGACTCCTGCTGCTTCAAATCAACTTAATCTTGTTTCAGATCCTATGATTGCAGACAAAGCTGGTTATTTTCACTATGTTTATTCCCATCTGCCAGATGGAATGAAGGAAAAGCGTGCTGTGAAGTTGCACCACAGATTCACATTGATTCACATCCCCAACCTAGTGTTAACAAAAAAAAATGTATTTGCTTGGGTTCAAGCTGTTTCTTGAGGATTGATCCTGCGAGCCTCGGGCACAATGTGTTTTGAGACCAGTCATTTTAAAGGAAGTACGCATCCAACTGCCAAAGGACCAGAAGCCCCAGTGTGACTTAGGCAGGCATGTGAGGGCATTTTCAGGAGGAGAGCAGGTGAATTCATGATGCATCCTATTTTTTTCAGGTTTACTTTTCCACAGCAGCTTTTGCCTCAAGGCTCGCTCAACTGCTTCTTTATCTCATTATCAAGTTAGTCTGAATGCATGTTTTTATACAAATATTAATTGTAGCAGTAGATAGTCTTGGTAACATGTTTTATTTGCTGTAATGCTGCTAACGTTTTCCATCAGTTTCACAATATCAATTTGAGCATGTGTCTGCCCACGTCATGCGTTCTTTCTTTATAAATATTTTTCGATACCTATTTTCCTACTGTATTTCAACTGATTTGACCCAGCAAGTAAAACCTGTTGTTTCCTAGGAGAAGTTATCAGCTAAGAGCGGCTGGTGCACAAAGAAAATTGAGTTCAGCGTAGTGGGTGATGTGTTCAGATTTAACAAGGTGAATGCATTCTTGTTTTCCTCCGCACCTTTCCCTGTAGTTATCGGAGAGGATTCATGTAATAAATAGTGCTTTCAGAGGAGTTGCCATGCTTTCATCTTCACTAAAACACACCCCTGGGGCTGATAGGTGATGGAGGGTTAATGTGAATACAGGAGGAGGTCTGCAAGTGTACATAGTGGGGGTTCATAATGGTGGTGAAGAGGGCAATAGGGTAGTGAGGGGATGATCCAGCAGCGAGGGGAAACAAAGGCCACATGGGGAAAAGAAACAGCATGGTTTATCCTGAAACCAGTTAGACGCTTGTTGTCATTGGTTTTTACCGACTTTTTTTTGTTGATGATCATACCGCAAACACAGAAACAAACAACTGGTTTCATCAACAGAAGACAAAGTGCAAAACGGAATCGGGCAGGATGTTCAAATCTTTCAGTCCATCATCCTCAAAGACTCATATTTCACGCTTGTACAGAAATATTCCTTCTGCTGTACAGTAAATCAGAAAGTTCCCAATTTCACAAGATGTTTCTTCGCTCCTTGACCCAAACAAACATAGAAACAAGGAATAACAGCTGCTTGCTCGCATGTAAAGTCTATAACTTGCACCAGAGAAACTACTTGCAGATAGAATATTCTTTGCAGTGTAGCAATATATCAGCGTGTCTAAAGCTTGATGAACAGTACAGTTAGCTGACTGTCCCAGCTAATCAACAGATGACACCACAGCATATCCTTCACCCAACCTTATCCTACCCGGACAAGAAAGGGAGCTGTACAAGACGAGTGTTACAGTTAAACATTTAACACCATAGTTCCCTCCAGACTGGCGACCAAGCACAAGGCCCTGGACTTAACACCTCACTATGTATGCAGAACTGGCAAGAGACCAGATGGTGAGGGTGACACACTTCTTCCACCCAAAGCCTCAAGTTCGGAGCACCCCAGGGCTGAATCCCCCAGCTGATCACACATAACCCGTCCTGAAACATCAGCAAGACTAAGGAGATGATACTGGCCTTTTGTTGTAGGATATCATTATTGTTTTTACTTATTTAGTTTCACAGAAGTACATTTCAGTCTAGTTGTTCTTGTACGATTATATTTGACAGATGAATGGAATTGAATTAATTTGATTGGAAATCTGGGAATTTCTAAATTTAGGTAGCAAGAAAAGCTGTGAATGACCTACGTCCCTTCAATTCCTTCAAGGATACGTCGGACACGATGCTCTCCCCTCCGATTCTACTCTGTAGAGATGCAGGCTTTTTTTCCCCCTCCTCCTCTAAACAGCAAAAGCGAGAAGATTGTCCTCAGTCTGTCCTGAATGAAGCGTTTAGAGACTGACTTGAGACTGAGACTAAGACTCCCTGGTTTGTATTTGTGGCCGACTCTAAGTTCAGACATGAGATGGCCTTGAAGTCTCGCTATCGTCATCTGTCTGGGAGCATCATTGATGTGACAGTTTGATTTTATTGAGCAATCGACTTCAAAGAAACACAAAAGTGGTATGATCTCTCTTCACTTTGAAATTTTAATGGTTCATACGAACGCAGGCTGAAGGGTGACATGATAATGTAGCACTTGGCTCTGGAAAGTTGCTGTAATTATTGGGAAATGACACTGAGGCAGAAAGTTCTTTGTTGTCAACGTAGAGGGAAAAGACTGAACTAAAAGTAATTTGAGGGTCTCCTCAGACTCAGTTTAGCCACTGGAACACACTCACAGACTGGGTATTACAGACGGCAGGGTGTGAAAGAATGAAGTCTGTTCTGAAACATACTCCATGCTCCTGAGTCAGTTTTATTAAAGTCTGTAGGACTGTGGCTATCAGCCATGAAACCAGGTACTGACTTGTAGTTGTCAGAACTATGCGTTGGTCACATTGCCATAATTGATTTAATCATTACCATTAATAACATTAAACATCTTGTTTCCTTACTTTGCTACTGCTAAGAAAACTGCAGGATCCAATTTAATGTGGAGCTTCGACCGACATTTTGGTTTGTGGCAAATGGGAAAACAAACAAAGTTGCTTGGAATGAGCAACGCAACAGGTGGCGTTAGTGCTCCCAGATTGCTTTGGGCTTTGCTTTGCTTTGATGCTTTGGGTTGCTTTTGGCTTGAAGATACTTGAATGTTGAGTTCCCAGTGCGAGCCACACCTATGGTGTTGTGTGACTTGCTCTGAGACACTTTGTTGAGCACCATTCGCAATTATTGACACAACTACTGTATCACCTATTTTTTCTCCAGTGAGACCCGAATGTTAAGCCTTTATTCAACCATTATTCATTCATTATTCACCAAACCATGAAATCAAATCACCAAGAACACAAATGAGGAGAAATGACTCTCACTAAATGAAATAATTTTTGTACAGTGCTTGATGCTGCCTAGTCAGATCTGGTTCAACAGTTGCGTTTGAACTGAAGTATTTTTGCAAACAAGACACAGATGTTGTATACAAGGTAAGTTGTCATTTTAAAGAACACTTCCAGGACAGTCTAACACACGGTGCCAATCAGCTTTTGTATGATGGCGCTCTAGCGCTCTCAAAATACTTAATATTTAAAGATGCTCTCTTCTACTTATACTGTTATCTGATGTGCTTCTTTGAATACCGTATTTTCCGCATTATAAGGCGCACCTTCAAAAAAACAACATATTTTAGAACTTTTTCCATATATAAGGCGCACCGCAGTATAAGGCGCACCTCATTTTAAGGCCCTACATTAGAGGCTGGGTTTACGTTATGCATCCATTAGATCAGGGGTCGGCAACCTATGGCTCGCGAGCCAGATGTGGCTTTGATGACTGCATGTGGCTCGCAGAGGAGTGAAAGTAAGCCGGTACGGTCCGGTACTGCGTACCACTAAAACAAGGGTGCCCAATACGTCGATCGCCAGGCGTGATCAAGTCGATCGCAGAGGCGCCCACAGCCGCAGCCGGCAGTATGGTGGACCATCCACCCCGCTCCCGTGCGACAGTATGTTGGGCTGTCCACCGCGCCCGCCGCCTTATAGTGCGGAAAATACGGTAATAAGATGTGCTTTCCTGCCGGACTGAGGCAAAATTATTTGTCATGTCTAAAAAGTGCTGCAATACTTTTTCCTCTCAGCTTTGACAAAGTTTCTAGCACACACACTTGTGAAAAATATGAAATATCATGTTGATTGGCTATTATTATTGTTCAGTCTTGAGACAGTCCTCGTAGTAATGCATGAATGACTAAAACACTTGCAGCGTTCGTTGGCTTTTTCATATTTTTCAGTCACATTTTGCTTTTCTTATAAAAATACCCATGCAAACTGTGCGCTGCCTTTCTTCTAAGCATAATGTGTTCTATATGTCCATCATTATAGACCGCAAGCCACATATAGCCCCATAGTTATAGCAGCGCCATCAAAGCTCTATAGCATGTCACCCAATTGCATCACTTCATTCTGTGCTTCCTTGCATCTGGTTTCTCTCTGAAACTAAATCTAGTTTCTTCTCGCTGTGGCTGTGTACCATTATCAGCCGTGTGCCTGGGAATGTGCCACAGTGATGCGTTGCTTCAAACTGTAAGCTCTTTCTGCTGTGCTCAGGTTTTCAAACCATGCCTTGTCCTATCATGTCAAAGAGGAGTTACAGAGAGCTCAACACTGATTAAGGCTAATTCTTGTAAAGGAGCACTGATGAGACAGCTGGATATTCTTACACACTATTAATTACTGAAGGACTATTATGTATCCGGGTCTTGTCTCCAATTGTTGATTTCGAGCACCCATTAATTAGCTTAAATGCAATTTTCAAATTCTCAAAAAAACACTTTGGTGAAAAGGCTCAATGGTCGTGCTTCAAAAATGTGAATGATTATTTCTCAGCTATATCTATACGAATCTCTCTGAAGAGACCAAAATGAAATGGAATCTTTTCAGTAACTCTGGCCATGGCTGTTTGCTTGTAGTGTGAGAGTGCAGAGGAAAGCAATTATATAAGTGTGTGGGCAGATGTTTTAGCCTATCAGTGTGCCATTACAGACTTGGTACAAACTGGTAGTATTATCACGTGTGTTTCTTTTGCAGAAACAATCATATCTGTCTTTTGTGAGCCACGCGAGAGGTGGGAAGTCAACAAACAGTTTGATGATTCTTAAACCACAAAGCAAAAAAAAAAAAATACATGACCCACCCTGGTGCCAAGCCTTTACAGTACACTATATAATGACCCTCAACAACCCGAGGGCATGCTGAAAAAGAATCCAACAACCTCATGTTCACGCTTTAAAGATTTAACATGTAATATTTCAGAGATTCATATCGAGAGATATAGAGAGCAGGTCCTGCTGTATGTGAAGTCTGCCATGTAGCACCGTCATGTTTCTACAGTAACTCAAAACAGACAAGATAGCTCCAGACAAAGTCTGTCATGTTTTTTGTTAGTTATTTGATCTCAGAATATCCCGGCGTAAAAAACGAGAGGGTATTTAGTTGGTTGCAATCTGCAGCCACACAGCTAGATGCCACAAACATACTGAAAAGCAAACATGAAGTAGGCCAATACAATAGATACAATAGACTTCTATTTGATTAACTTACCATTTGAAATGGATTAATTACCAAACATTAGACTACATATGGTCTTTCTCTACATTCTAACATTCTTTATACAACCTACAGTAAGTCCCTCTGCGAATGGCCAGCATGTGCTTTATGGACAATAATAGCTAATAAAGAAGCTGACTGCTGGTTTATTTGGGCTTCAGAGAGAAAGCTCATTAAAGACGCAAAGCCCCTGCAAGGATGAGTTGTCTGAACTTTGCTTTGATTTCGTGAACGCCAGCAGCTCTGAAACCGTGTTTCATAATCGCGCAAGTCCCCTTTCAGATTTTGTGCCTTGTGAAATATTTAAACAAGATGTACTCCTCCAGTGTACACACCAGCCACAATCTTTTTCTGTATGCTTGTGCAGTGTGTCATTTTGTCTACAAGGATTGAGAGGCAATGAGAAACCCTTGAGAGAAACATGCAGTTTGTTGGTGGCATTCTCAGTGAGCAGTTCTTGATGAAAAATGTCAGTGACATCCTGTGGACTTTTTTGTAGTGCGTAATGAAATAGAAGCTGTGACATAAATAAAGCTGTTTGCACATACCACTTGAAAACACCAGGGATGCCCAAAACTGGACCACCAAAAGGTTCGATTTGGTCTGGCAGATGCTTCCATCAAAAACAAATTAAAAATAAGATATAAATTACAGTTTATGTGTTAAAAATGCTCTTTAAATATGTAGAATCCATAATTATGAATTATATGAGTGACAGAGAGTGACAAGAAGTCAATCAAAAGAACTCGGTATCCTAGTAGCATTTTGCATCTAATCAATACAATACAAAAAATGTTTGTTTTTGGACTGTGGCCCACCATGAAGTTTCACTTTTGGCCCTCCAAGGGAAATAGTCTGGACATGCCTGCTTTACAGATGTCAGAGAATGTAATGTTACCATTTTAACTAAAGGCTAAAATCGAATTTAATTCTTTACACACTAACTGGTACATCTCATCGACATGCTTGAAGATTAACTGGGCTACTTCACACTCAAACAGTCGGTTGACACTTATCACTTTGATCCATTTGTACAGGTCTAATCTGGTGCGGAACGGAATGACATGCCTTGTACCGAGATGGCGGGTGTCTTTCGAACTTCCCTTCAAAGCCTGCTGAAGTAATCAGCTTAGAAAAACATTGAGTTGCATCTATAGACTTCTATATGAAACAGACATACCTAGTGTAAGGCATCCACGATGCATTTGCAAAATGAGTCTTTATTTTTCAGGAATTGGGTGTCTTATATAATGATGACAAAGAAAAGGAACAAAAAAAAAATGCATTCATTCATTTTTTTTAATCAAATCTTTGTGACCTTTCTGTGCCTTCTATAGTTTGAATATGCTCAGCAGGTTGAAAGATATATATCCCAACATATCCTGTCATTACACGTCCTCACCTTTAACACACATTTCCTTTCAATTACCACATAAATGAACACGGCAATCTCATCTCCTTGATATTACTATTAGCGTTTTGTACAGTGGCACCTCTTCACCTGTGTTCTCTGAGCAGACTATGATGACCACAGTGCTCTGATACCACAATGGCACTACTCATTAAATAGACAACATAACCAATGTTGCAATTAAACTCTACACAATGTTTTATGGCCTTTTTCTGCTGTCAGCAGGGTTTCCCCCTGGAAAGTGTTTGGTTGAGGCTGTAGAGGAAGTGCTGTTTGACTTTACTCTCTAAATGTGACCTGTGCTGTCAAAATATGGACACAGTACACGTTTACTTATTAAAACTGCTGGTTGTAACCAAGAATAAAACACACCAAATGTTTCTCATCAAAAAGGAATACAAAATATCACTAGCTGTAAGGCTTGATCTTTTACTTTTATATAGAAAGGTATGGAATTAGAGCTGGAAATACACTGAAAGTACTCTTATTTACTCTACTTATATGCTGTCTTAAGATTTTGGGATCAGTTTCCTCTCTCATCAGGATTAAGCACGTACCCCAGGACCCCTACCACCCAGCAGCAGCAGAGGTACAGCACCTCAGGGAGCAACAACAGACACCCGACGTGCCAGTTCAACACTGTGTACAGGAAGATGCTGCTGCAGAATTACGGTGGACACGTTCTCTCCTGCACGTGCAGTGAGTCTTTGAGTATGCTTCACCATGCTGGCACTAAGTGCTCTAAAAATTCTCGGCTAATTTGAAAGCAATTATTAGCCTTAATTCATGTACATAGATTTCCTTGCTTGATATGGGAGTCTAAATGCAGAAATCATTATATGCACATGCTTGCAGCTGCCAGAGAGGCAAGGGCACCACGGATGCCAGAGGCCATGTAGTGGAGGAGCAATTGAGTGCTTGGAGATAATGAACATATGTGTGAGTGCAGCTCAAGAGGCAACTACTTGTGGGGAAGTAACCCTCAGGAAGAGGGGGCCATAACGACCATCTGTTTTTCTTCCACATATGAGGTGGTGTGAGAATACAGCGTCAGTGGGAATATCACTAAACTGTGCGCAGTGGCAGCTGTGCATTTAGCTTGGCTATGGGAGATCAACAACAAGTAGACTAAATCTACATGAAAATATTTATTTAAAGGGAGCCAAAGGTTTTAAGAAGAAATGAGTCCATTACTTTCAGAGAGGCTTTGTTTACTACACCTGACAAGCCAGCAGGTTAATTTGGAGATGGTAATTAACATTGTTGACTGTCAACATTTTGACAATCTTGCACTTGGTCTAGGTCAAGGAGAAAGTAAAAGTTAAAACTCTAAAAAAGTTTTGATATTGTTTTCAAATGACTTGAAATGAAGTTTGGGCTTTCTATTTTTAGCTGGTAGAAGTTTCACAGAGAGATTGTTTTGCTCATTAGGAAGAGTGTAACAACATAACACAAGATGAAACAAATAAACGAATGTAAAAAAAAAAGAGATACATATCTGATTGAGAGACATATTTCATATCTGAGACTTTCCTGAGCCATATATACGACAAAAGCAGCTTAAATGAACACCAGCACTATGCGCACACTTGTTAATGTTACGTTGCTGTGGTGGGATTGGACAGATGACCTGATTATCCTGCAAAGCCCTCTTTCTCTTGGGATTCCAGACCCATCCTGTAGACGCAAGTTTTCAAGGTTTTGGAAAAGCGACCTCTCATTTCCCCTGTAGCAGTCCTCTGAGGCAGCTCAATAAGCAGAGTGCCATTCTAGCAGATGGTAATACTGACTGGAGGATGGCCTGATTGGAGGTGATTATACATCTGGAAGCGTCCAACAAACCTGGGGATCAGACTCCCCGCGGACAGCTGGAGAAAAAGCCATTCTCTAAATTGCAAAACAAAAAACCTGGATGATCAACCTGCTTCCCCCCCCCCTGCTGTCCTCTGAACTGTAATGGCCTGTGCAATTATGAGTATCAAACCGTTCATCCTGAAGCAGAGTAACCAAATTTAGTGGTGCCAAGGGAGGGGACAATGAGAGGAGAGAAAGTTCCTTTTTCATTCACGCCCTCGTTGTGTGAAAATGGGGACCTCCGGGCTAAAGGTGGCTTGCTTCTGTTCGGGCTGTTGCACAGGACATCTGTTCTCTGGCTGCCAGCCAAAACCAGTGTGTTTCAGAGTTTGGTCCATGTGGGAATGAAGGCTGGTTTTCACTGCGCATCTCATCCATCTCATCTCAGCTAATTGTCTTCCGTTTGTACTCCATATTGTGCGCATAATGAATGTATGATTGAATTAATAAATGTCCGTCCTCGACTAAATCAGTTCTTAGTTGATAATTCTTTACATAGCTGATTGTTGATTGAAATGAAAACTCACATTGTCTCTCCATAGATTGCGCAGTCATGATTCCTTGAAATCTAAAGGCCAGATATTTCTTCCAATTAACGTATGTTTATAGTCTTATCATCTGAGCAACATTTGGTCATTTACCTTCACAAAGCTTATTAAAGTCATCGGCAGATAGTGCGCTAAGAAAGCCTGACATCTTTTAAAACCTCATGGTGTCTGCCACGAATCTTTTCTGACCAGGTCAAACCCACTGAGCTACTTACAGAGCTATGGTTTAAATTGACCTGAATATAAGCTTTTAGCCTGAGGGACACGGTCACCTGAAAGAAAGTTAGTGTCTGGCACTGATATATCTGAACTTTTGAAGACATAAAAATATCTAGTACCAGGCACAAGTCTCAAGTTATTCCTATTGTGCGCTTCCAGTCCTATTTTTTTTATATAAATCTTTTAATTTTTTTGCATGTTACATTAGGATGAAAGCCCGGTTTCATCTGAATGATTATAATACAAATGGTTGCAAGAAGATATCTGACATAGTTGCAACACTTGTACTGAGCTTTGTATTTCCACTTCAGTTTCGACACTTGATTAATGGCTGTCTGGTTAGATGCCCAGGAGCTACAGATAAACTATTCAATATATCTAAAGCAAAATGCCTTTGAAAGGCTGGATATTTAGTCAGTGTCAAAAAGGACTTCAAAATGTTAAATTTACCTACTGGATTATTGACAAAAGTCTTTCATGTCACCAGTCCGCAGGCACTTGTTAAAATATGGTTTCTGTCGGATTTATCAGCCGCTGCACCTTTGTTTGTCGGCGCTGCTCAACAAAGAATGAGTAGAAACCATTTCTTTCCACATTGAACGTTGTTTTAGCTACAGTGACACTCTGGTGATGGCGGCGTCAGTTAGTTGATCCACTGCTTTGGCCCAGACTGAAATATATAAAACAACTGTTGGATGAATTGTCAAGGACGCCACCATGATGTTGACATTTTTATTTTGAGTGAAATGTCTAAAGAGCGTCAGTTTGAAGTTTTGGGTCACTGACCAAGCCTCTGTATTTGACAACTTGGGAGCGAGAATAAGCTGACAAGACACTGAGCAATGGGCAGTTAAAAGCCTGACACTGTGTCAAGAAATTGTTTGCATAGGCATGTATACAGATTTTAAATATAGCTTATTTATTTATTTGCTTACCCTAATCATATCTTCACCAGGTGATTTCCCTGATTAGTTATCAGCTCTTCGTGACACATGGCATCCTTGGCCTGTATTGATTTTTATAGAGGATGACAAATGTTGTTTGACTTAGCCAAACTCCAGGTTGCTCCATAAAGCCATAAAAACTTAACAGCTCTCCTGCTGTGGGATGGGAAAACACATAAAAAAGACACGAGAGGATCTCCAGTGAAATCATTCTACATCAAATTGGGAATAAAAACTTCATGGTTAGCGATTGAAGCTCTTGTGCTGATGTTTTATGTTTTAATAAGGCCCCTTAAAAGATGGGCAACCGTCATCACGGTACTTTTTTTTTTTTTTTTACCATTTGTGACTTTGTGTGTGGCACCAGGATCATTTTCATACAAATCAGAAGACTGATGAGAAAAAATGGCTAGATCTGTAGCACATAAAGAACAGTGCCACCTTTTATTTATTTATAATTTTGACATTGGTGCTGTAAAGAAATACAGTACATCCAGTGACATGCACCACATATTTGATTCAGAGCTCACAAACCCTTTACCGGTGGCTGTGTTTACAATAATTACAGCAATCTCTGAGTATTAATGACTTATTGAGATTGTATTTCTACCTTTTAAATATGGTTGAATTGGACATATTTTTTTTCTCATTCGCACTGTATTACCGAGAGACATGTTTTTCATCAGCCAAGCCGCGGGGGAGAGACGTGGACAAATACACTATCACTGTCTCAGCATTTGCTTTGATGCAGAGCGCGCATCGCAGCAAAAGGCTCCTGTGAATTAGGTGCTAAGCTTTTAATGTCTGTGCTTGAAATTGCCCAGGTGCCTTTGCTATAGGTGAAAACTGAAATTCAGTCTTGTCATAAAAACTAGGCCAGTGTTGCTTTTTCCCAAATTTCACTTTTCTCTACTCTTGTGTAAAACTTCAGCTGTCAGGAATGTGAAATGCAACTGTGGGGAAATATGATTAGAGATTCTTAGATGAGAAGGAAGGCCTATGAACACAGGGGGGGAGGGTGGGAATAAAAACCATAGTACCTTATGTAACCTGTCTGTGGAGAAGAAGGGGAAAAAGATAAAGAGAGGGTGCATGAGAGGGAGAGGATTGTGGAGCATGCAAGCTGAGGATGACAAGATATAACTCATCTGCGGATAGGCAGTTTTTTTTTTTTTTCCCTCTCACAAATTCCTATATGAGGCTCAAATGTTTCATTTCTGGAGCTTTTTATGAAGTCCCAACGGGAGCTGCCACCAAAACACTACAGAGATGCTGTAATAATATTTTGTTGAGACAGAGGAAAATGTGTGTGTGTGTGTGTGCGTGTGCATTTGTGTGTATAGGTGGAGAAAGCACAAGATAAATAGTTCGAAAATGGGTAGCATAATGTTTGAGATGTGACCGTATGTGATTATATGCGGTATAATTAGATCTAAATGTAAAATGTACTTAATATCTAAGGCGTGTGTGTGTGTGACAAAAAGATCTGGCATTATTTTGATGTTTTAAATGAAGTCTTGTCTCGTAATCATGGCGGACATGTTGCAAAGGACTCATAACTTGACGTCATGGACACGTAATGAAGCACATGGACACTGTTGGACAATTCATGCACAACAATCTACACAAATGATTCAATGTACATATATAATAAATATGAAAACGTAACACTAAAGTGACATCTGATGACCACAGAAGCCAGGAGTGACTTCTTGTATTTTTGTCTTTTCATGCGTGTATTAACTTTCCTGAGTCAGCGTGCCTGAAATGTTTCTATCATGGAATGTTGACTAATGTGCTGAAAATAGCAGAGCTCAGAGGACAATGTATCAGCCGATGAAAATAATGCTGTTGCCTCCTTTCTCTGGTAAGCACAGCGAGAACAGTGGTGTGGCAGTGACGGCCGGAGCTATAACGAGACTCATTTACATTTGAAACAGCAAAATAACAGGGAAGGCGACTGTGTAGCCTTGGGAAAACAGAGAGCATGTCAAGAAATACAAATCCAGCCCCCCCCCTTAGGCACTGTGCAATGTGCAATCACCTGCAATGCACAACTTGCCCTCTTTGCTTTGCTCTGGCAGGGATGAAAACTTTATAACAGGTAACATCACTTACTAAACAAAGATGCACCACAATATAACACTGATCATACAGGCAGAGATTTCTATTTAAGCCGTTAGAATATATCGGCCTGTTCCAAGCCACCAGACTCCATTCACAAAAACATGAAGAGAACATGGGAGTTCGCTGGTCTACCGCTGCCTTGATCGGTTAGTTCATCCGTGCTGTTGTTTGGCTGTGATGTTTTAACGCGCTTGTTCAAATGCATCAAAGTTTAATGTTTAGGATTCTCAGCTTCTATCAGCTCCCTACAGTATGTGTAGGTTGAATAGGTTGCTGTAGCTATCAGATAAAGCAAAATCTATAGCACAGACAATCATTTTCTTTAGTTTGAGAGCCCTAAAGCCAACAAAGCTTTTTGCTGAGGAATGTCCTCTAGGCTTGGTTTAAAAATCTGTGGAGCTTTGGGTCACAATGGCACTTGTCTACCAGCATTATCACACTGGCACCTAATGGTTTCCCTCCCTGTCCCTGAAACGTCATGTACTACACCGTTGGCTACAAAGCAGGAAGCCTGAATTCTAAGCCGCCTTTGTCTCTTCTAGTGATTGCAGCCTTCCTACTGGCAGTGCTCCCAGATCCAAAGCTATAAGGATCCCATCAGCTCTGGCTCCACAGCGACCAACGGTCCATGAGCTGGAGGTCAGCTCTTGCAAGTACGGAGTGGTGAAGCAGCGGAGGAGTTGTAGAGGCCTGCCAAGGATGAACTCACTGCTCTGCCAATCAAAGGGGCAAACCATCTCTTTTACTCTAGAGTGGCTTCATTCATCGAAAGAGCCACAGAAGGAGGCTGTAACCCTCTGTTGGGTGGATTAATCGTCACTCCTGTTTTGTGGGAGAATTTTTACTGTGTGGTATCAAAAGAAAACAAAAAAAGTGGTGAGAAAATGTAAAGTGGCACTTGGATCATTACATAAAACTGATGATGATGAGATGATGCTGTGCCATGATTACAGAAGCATTTAAAATAAAGACGTGTACAGCTGCAGTGGAGATGACGCTTAATTATTCTTTATTTGTTTTGAAGCTACTGGTTGTACGTGGCCTGCGATAAAACCCAATAGCTTGAGAGGAAAAATGGCTTCAGATAGAAAATAATCTAATTCTATGATGGTTTATATTACTTCAAAAGACTATTTATCCAACAAACTTAAAGTGAAAGCACTCTGCCGACTGCTCCTATCAACAGATGCAATGTAAGTCGACTTTAGAGGACAGCTGTTTTATGTTATTGTAGCTATATTTATTACAAAATCGCCAAAATGCAACATTTCTAAATGCCCGACACTTAGCCCTGCCCGCCTTATTTAGTTGTTGCAATGTCTGCACATAATTTACAGTGATATTAACAGTGGCAGATTTAATCAGAATTTTCCCCAGAGAAGTCAACAAAAGCAGGCTTCTCATTTCCAGCTGACTTGTAGCTAACGGATGTGAACTAATGCTAATGCTAATGCTAATACTCTTTATTATACTACTTTAATAATGTTGACAGCTGATAACACGGCCGTTGCCTTTGGACGGAACTTCCACTTTTACTTCCTAGTTAGATAAAAGGTTATGTATGCACGTTTTATGTCTTTGACTTTCTCAAAATATTGAGAACCCAGGTATTGTTATTATATATAGAACTGTAATTTCCATATGCCTGTGACATGCTGAGTTACAGTTACTAAGCTCTCTTTGGACAGTTGCTGTTTGGTTGAGGGGTTAGAAGGTCAACTGAACATGAAGGGCACTTGACATGACTTGACTTGACATGCCACCAATAAAGTTGAAGTACGCAATAGAGTTAAAAGTGACTTTCTTCATTCTAACCAGCTTAACATACGGTTCATATTGATTCCCATATTTTAATTTAGAAGCTAAGTGATGCAGATGTTGGTAATTATTCAGGTTGCTAAGTGTATCTACAGCAAATACACAGACACATATGATGTCAGTGTTGAGGCTGCTTTGTATTTCATTCACGGGACTGTAAATTGAATAATCAGGTTAGTGGCAAACATAATTCTTTTTGCTTACAGGGATTACAGCAAGTTCAATTAGAAATAAAAATGCAGCTTCGGTCGGACAACTTTCCTCATGACCACAACAATGAAATCTTCTAATTGTCAATGTATATCGACTGTATTTATTAGATTTTTAAGAGAGACTGTAACATTTAGCAAATCGTGTTCAGTGTATTCCTTCTTAAGCTTTATATATATATTCTCATCCATTGACTTATGTAGGCTTATGTAGGACGGAATGTGCAATGCGGCTAATATTATATCGCTTGCAATAATGTTCTTACTGTATGTCAGAATGTAGCGTTATCACTCGCCTCCTTTGATGCTTCCATCCCCCGCGTTACGGAAGCTATGGATCGGTTTTAATGTGAAGCCGCTTTCATGTCGTGCTTTAAATGACATCCAACACTTTCCACACAAATGCATAACTGAATCAAACTGGGTGGTTCAGATACCTACACAGACTGCGACTGCGAGCCGTTGCATTAATGCACCTTGCGGCTGAGGCCATTCCGTGAGCACGGTATTAATGTAAAGTAAATGAATGCATGAGCATGCAATATGTGTAGTGTATGTTACCCTGTATGTGCATTTGGATATGCGTGTAATGGATTGGGTGTGAGATAAAATTATAAAGACACATAAAGCAGGGCATGACAGAGTGGGGCGCCGTGATAAGATGTGGCGGTGGTGTAATGGATTACCCTGTGCCTGCTTCCGCCACCTCGCCCACAAAACAAGACTGATAACTGTGATAATTCACCGCCGCCAGATACAGTCACGGTAAACGAAATGAGAGATATTATGCACGTATGTGCAAAGTCTGTACGAGCAAACACAACTCATGTGGAGCTATGCACAAGAGGACATCACATTGTGGAGACGTACACGCATCTCGCAGCCTCTCTCTCTCTCCGTCTCTCTCTCGGTGCTGACACCAGGGACACATGGGATGCTGACATTCACTGCGAGAGCAGACACTGTTTGATGAGTCAAGTCCTTCAATGCCTGCGTTCAGAGGTCCGAAATATTCTTCCCCCAGGTGTAGTTAGACACTGTATGATGAAATCTGAGGAAGGTGTTTGAGGAAGGCGAACCGGTAATGAAAAGCTAACCCTAGAATTCTGCCTGCATAGCGGTGAGAGGAGACAGATTCTTTTTTTTTTTTTAACTTTGATCAGGAACATTTGGGATATGGTTTTTTAAAGTTACTGGTAAACCAGTTTGACTCAAGCCCTTAAAAAGTAGGCTGAAATGAATGAATGATTAATATGTTTAATGGATCAAACCTGAGCTCTGTGTTGCATCATGTGTTCTGTCAATGTGACATTCTTCATCTCGCTACCTGTTAAAGTTTCATGTTTTGGTTTTTAAGAAGTATCTTGCACAACCTTGAGCTAGTATATTAATATATATATTTTTTTCTTTCTAACTTATTTACCCTGTGCACATGCCATTTCTTCCACACACCACAAGAAAGACAGGCCTGATTTTTACACTTAGGATGAAACATTAGCCACTGAGAACTGCCTCAAAGATTTTATTGTGCTCGGACAATTCTTCCATCAGATGTGACGCAACGTTAATGCAACACAGGCAGTGGAGCAGCTTTCAGGGCTTTAAAAACAAGCGCTCCCTAATGGCTGACAGCAAGCTCGTGTTACGTGTTTCAGAGTTGATCAGAAACAAACACAAAATGGCTCCTATAATCTGCGTTAATGTGTCTGTAATTCCGTCAATTATGTCACTGTTGCTAGTGCAACATCACAGCACCTACTTCTCCAGTGGGAATGTATCTGGCGGCATGGGTATTTTTGTTTTATGTGGACACTGCTGCTTGGTCTCTGTTCCAGAGTCATTTTAGCACAAAGTGTAACTAAAAAGGAATACAATTATGCTTGATAAGGGAGGAGGACCTCGTGAAATGTTAATGTGTACAAAGTTATTTTGCTTCCCTCTTGGCTAACCCCGCTTTGAATGTCCTGACTGCTGAATTGGACAAACATGTCAAAACAGAGGATTAAAATTCAAAGGCAAGGGCGCGGGTTGACTATTACTAAGACTCTTCCAATGTCGACGGGTGGCTCTTGCTTTTGTTTTTGCCCTCCTTGTTCTTCTTATTATTTTTTTTATTTTTATGATATGAGCGTCCTCCAGTCGGAATAAAAACGTGGCTGAATGAGTCTCCAAACGGCGGAGATGGTGTGGGTGGATGGCAGCCTCTGACTACAAATGAGAGCGCACGAAGTGCACGGTGTAATCTGTCACACGTGTAATAAGCAAATCCCTGCAATGCTCCCTTATACTGGCGTGAATGTTCACATAAGCACACACACACACAAATGTCAGTGGACATTCGCTTCAACCCACAAACAACAAGCAACAGACTGAGGAGAAATGCATCAAGCATGGCATTTATATGATTCTAATGCCCTTAAGAGATCACAAACAGCATGAAACCTATCCACAGCAGCCAACAAGAGTTGCTCTTTCTATTCTGACTTCCAACACGTATAAAAAAAAATAAAAAATACAGCCACGCTATTAAAAGCAGGCGACCATTGGATGCATTTAGGGGAGAAACTTTTAAAGTCAGTATTGTCCTGGCTTCGATCACCCTATTACTCCTGTGTGAGACACAGATCTCTGCAAAGCCTCCAATGAAAAGCCACATTGAGAGGAGTGCAGACCTGATGTTAATTAAGGATTAGTCACACTGGAAGGTTGCACGAATGCAGCATTCGCTGATTGGTACCCAGCTGCTGCAAAAGCAAATTACACGTGTTTTAAACGACCTATCTCCCCAGCCAGCTCTCTCTCTCTCCATCTTACACCATCTCCACATGAAAAGGCTTTCAAAGAGGGTGGCATCGTTTGAGTCCGCTGAATGTTTTCTATCTCGAACTCTAATGGAACACGTGTACACAGGTCTGGGAACAGATTATTCGCAACCAGCCCAGTGGACCCGGGGATGACGCTTAGAAATCCCATACACAAAGCTGGGTCAACTTGTCAATGGGAAAGTTACAAGTTATGTGTCCACCCCATCAGGAGTGGGTGGAAAGGGACTTCACACTTATTCTCTTCACTCAGATCAATCCGTTGTTTTTTAATCTTCTATCATACTATATTTGCTAAAAAAAAAATAAAGAAATAGTGCTTACCCCGTGATCCGTGGCAACGTGTCAGTGGAGAAGAGGGCAAGTGGAGGTTTGTCCCGCTCTATGAGCCATATGGTGTACTGCCCACTTTGCTTGGGGTGGAAGAACACAGCCATGTCCAGGCTACAGAGGCCCTGGCCGCCCCACAACCAAGGACTCAGCACCCAGGGGCCAGCAAAAGCTGAACTGTTCACCCAGAAAAACTGACCTATGGGAGAGAGAATAACAAGGAACTGTAGAGCACTGAACAAGGCCACAAACATTAGTAAGAAAAAAACATAAAAAGGGTTAGAGGTTTATTAATCTTTCTAAACACACAGCAGTTGCAGCAAGAGAGGTGGAATGATCAAAAATTCTAATCTCATCGACATGATGTGCTTTTACAGTATGAATTGAATCCAGATGAGTGGTGGGCTATGACTTCAAATAGTTTTGAGGCAATGGCTGAGAGGAGCACTTGATGAAAATGCATGAAATAAAACTGCTTTGAAAAAGAACAGTCAATGACATCCCTTGCACAAAAAAAAAAAGAGGCAGTAGCAAGTGAAAAATCAAAGCACATTTTTTTTTTCTAGCTTTGAGATGAAGTCCCATTTCACTTTCAAACCTATTGAGCTCATTCAAGCAGGAAGTTCATCAGAAGCTGAGAAATGTGCGCGTGCGTCTCTGTGTGTGTGTGTGTGTGTGTGTGTGGTGGGGAAGCACAAAGAATCTCGACTTGAAAGGAGCAAAATCCATTTTTAATATGCTCTGTTAAGAAATATAGCATTGATGAGGGGAAGTTAGAAAATGCAACGCAACATCTTGCAGAATAAGAGAGCATTAAAAAGTAAGCTCACCCTCGTGTTGCTGTTTATTCTGTTTGTCAGTTTTGGGGTCATGAGGTGCGCTCCCTGCTGCTGTTACAGTTGTAGAAATAAATGTGGAAATATTTTATAACATGGGGTTGACATATTTCTTTTCTTTCCCTTTTTAGTTTGTTTCCATTTCCAGACGGCACTCTTGCCTCTGGATAATGATAATACCAGCCTCCCATGGGTCAGATTGTATTAAAGTATACTTCTCTAACTGGGACGCACGTGTCTCCTTGTGTATGTCAGCTGTTGCACTCAAACAGCCTTTTGCTATTAGTTGCGTATGCATATGTGTATGTTGGTGCTTGTCAGAGAGAGGGACAGTGGTGAAGAAGCTGTACAAACTCCCCACGTTGGCAGTGGCGCCCCCCAGAAGTTTTTCATAGGGGTGGCCAGATAGTGTATCTGTGATTCACATAATTGTTTTAAGAATATTACCTAAATTATTAGAGAGAAGCATGCAACATTATTCAACTTGCGTGTGGGCCTGCTGACCTCACTACACCTCCACTGGCAGCACCGCTGAATATTGGCATGTTGATAACAGTAACTCTATAGGTCTGAATAGCACTGATCCGTGTCAGTCTATATCTATCTATATGCTGTATATAATTAATATAACCAGTTTTGTATGCTTGCGTGCAGGCTAAAATCTGATTTCATTGCACGATATTATTTCCTCTGTATTGTTATGGAATTTTCTATTCTTGTAGTGTTCGGAGTGACACATATATACTTTTAAATGGAGTATAATAAACACACACTCATAGACGCACAAAACACATAAACATACAGACACACTACTATACACAAGGTTACACAAAGTCACATGTGGGCCTTGAGGTCTTAAGCAGTATTAGCTGTGACTGACAGTAGGTGCCAGTCTATCTCAACACTGTAGGGGCCAGGGTCGAAGGACTCTGGTGCTGCCTGCTTAGACATAATAGACAGCTTGCCATTGACATTCCAATCTGCATAAACAGGCTGTATCTGTGTTTCCAGACTAAAATATGTTGACAATGACACTGTCCTAATTCTGGGCGTATAGTGTTTGTGGTGTTATCTCTGGGTTTAAAGTCTGTCCACCAGCACGAGTTGGGCAGAATGTGAGACCGACTCAGGCACTTCTGATGTACTTTGAGAGTGTCTCTAATTCTCCTTGGCCAAGTGTTAATAAATAATACAGCATAAGACATCAGAGGCTCCTGAACACTTTCTTTCTTCCTGACCTCACCACTGACCTTTGACTTCAGCAATTTCTCCACAACATGTATCTTAACTGTCTTGCAGGTTTCAAATGTATATATAAATATACACACACATGGGCAGGTGGAGCTTAGCCATTAGTCTGCATCTGTACTCGGCACACCTTTTCTATATCTTTCACTCCCTCCTTTCATCCTTCAGTGATATACAATGCTTCCCCTTATCCCCAGAGGCCGCTGAGAAACTAGTACATTTGGAGGCCTTCAGATTGGAGTGCTCCAGTTAAGCCTCATTTGTTCTCCCTTCCACATTTGCATGCTCTTTACACACGGAGAGTCCAGACAATTTGGCAAGGACAGTCCGAGTGCTCACAACAAGTTTTCAGGCAGTGCACATTTTCTACACGCCCAGCAGTGATTTGATATAAAGGTTTTAAGACTCAGCCTGGAAGGGCTTTGGGCCTTTAGGCAGAAACCAATTAACTCTTGTTTCCTAGTCCAAGTTAGATGTAGAAATACCTGCATGGGAGCAATTATCGGCAGGGTACAAATTATAATGGCAAACTTCAAAGGCGAGACTGTAATTCCATTAGTAGATTTCTGCCTGAGTTTCACCTGTGAATACTGCTGCCTAACAGAGCTTGATGCCCTCATTTACTGCATCACAAGACCTGGTTCAACTGACTGTCTGCCTCAATCTGCATAGTGCAACATGACCACTGATGGGGGTTTAAGCGTTAAAGACAAAGATGATCACTCAGCAGCCTATATTAAAACCAGCAGTGCATAGAAGAAAAAAAAATCGTTATAATACAAGAGATGTAAATTCATGATGACACCTGTCTTAGATTAGCTTCCTTGAGTGTTGCCTTTAATGACACCATGTGGGGATCCACTGGAGGTAGCCTCATCCAATCTATTCCGTTTCACTCCAGACAGCAGGACTCTAAACTCTGCGCAAATGATATCATTCCTTAATAACTATTCTTAGTGGAAGAGAAGTTCACCAGAAAAGAATACACGACACTGTTGCTGGAACTGTCAACCACTGATCTGGTGATTTTCTTTTCTTTTGTAACCAATCCCAGCACTTTAACTCCACTTGGCCTGTTCTGCTGCAGTTAAATGACATTGTTGGAGGCAATTTCTCATTTATCCGTGAATTTTAGGATTAGTATAATCAGTGTTTGTAAAAGGTCACTTGATCATTACCCCTCCAGAGAAGGAGACCAAGCCAAAAAGCAGAAGACAGAAAAGCAGCAATATTTCAATCCAAACTGATAGTTGTATTCTATATCATCGAATCAAGCTGGTAAACACTTTTCTCGCCCTCTGCGCGGTTACAGATTCAATCAACTGAGGCTCTTGTCGACATGGCATACCAAATCAGACCAACTGTTGGTAGAATTCCCCCGGATAACAAAACTGCAGCTAAAGGCGCGAGAGAAGGAGGAAAACAAACTGTTCAGAAATTATATTCTCTGCCAAATCCTCTTACGGCATAATGCATTTACTCAGGGCCAGCACAAGCTTTTTAGGGTCCCAACAGTTTGAATGCCTCACACTCTAATCTACAACTCATTCACTGGTGCAACACAGTGACAGCTTCCACTGTAGATAGATGGTGGAAAAATATGTTCAGCGGGATGATAAACAGCTTCCTTGTGATAGTGTATTGTTTTCTGCCACACTGATTCTGATTTTAAACCAGCAGTAACTGATTGTTTGGCTATTTGGGGGAAGCAGTTGTGAACGCAACACTGACATTTATCACCATTGTTTTTTAACATTTAATTTGTGGGCAATATCATACAATAAATCCATCAGCATATTTAAAGATAACAAGTGTAAAATACTGTATATATATATATAATACATACAACTCATTCAATTCCAAGGCAAATCTGGGACAGAGGAAGCAAGCAGTAGCAGTACTTTCTCGAAATTGGTTCAGTGGGACCAGTCTAGTCCTGTGGGCAGCAAACCATTGTTGGTGTTTGTATAACGCCACACTCACTGATCATAGAAAAAAACAACACAAAAAACAGACCGAAAGCCATGCCTCCTCTCTTTGAGTCAATGCGAAGCAAAGAATATGTCAGCGTGTAACAGCCAGCAGAAATGTAGTTGCGGGAGACTATCGCTTACAAATGCCGCAGACAGTTTCCACAGAGGATGGATGTAAAATCAATACCTGAAAATTTACCTGACATGGGCGTCTGCCAGTTAAAGACTTCACAATTCAAACAAAAAAAAAAAAAAAAGAATTCTAGAATTCCTGTCAATTACTGTGTACAGCAGTTGCTCCACCGAAACATCTTCCACCCTGCCGCGAGAATGCTGCAACGCTAGCGCGTGCTACCTGTTTCCGACTTCAATGTTCAGTGAATGGCCAGAAAAGCAGTCGGCATGTAGAGGCGCCAACAGCAACGCAAGTTGTTGTTGTTGACCTCTCTTATTGTAACACCAAAGAAACACAGACAAACTGTGCATTATTACTGGATCATGTTAAATAAGATGACAGTGCATGTTGTGCGCTGACTACAATTCACTCTCAGCGGCTCATTAGTGAAAAAGCAAAGAGGCCACCATTCATTAGTGATAGCGTACGTTTTCATGTTGTGCCGCGCCTCGTTTGAAAAGGCTGAACGCTTGCGATGTGAGAAGTAACTGTGATACGGTTAGATAAGGAGAAGGCGTAGAGGTGATATTCAGTGAATAACATCAAAATTGGGGATTGTTTGATAAAGAATAGCATGCACATTTGGATACGGCCTCATTATTCCTTTGATGTGTCACAAGACTTAATGTGAAGACGTGATTAGCCTTAATTTACACCCTTTCTTCAAATCAGAATTTTTTTTTTTTTTTGGGGGGTGGGTGTTCGTTCTCGCTAACTCAAAGAAAACAAAAGAAGAAGAAAAACACTTCCTTCCCATTTCTAATGTGGCCCATTAAATATGTATTTCAGACTTCAGGCACATTTAATTGTACAATGCTGCATAACCAGAGAAATTGTTTCTTCTTCTTAGCTTTTCTCTTCTGCCACAAGAGCAAGTCTCATGGCTGTTGATTTGGTGTTGGTTTGTTTTTCTAATTTTTTTCATGTATCATTACAAATTGAACTGGCATTGTCTCCAAGGAAATTGCATGCAGACCCTTAATGTAAGCGGGGAGGGGATGTCAAGAAGATGTCGCTTCTTTGTTCCATAAATGTTTTTAGTCTCAATAACGGTATTGCATATTTAGCAGTTCAGACGAGACACTGGGGATTACAGCTCTCTGCGGCGAGTTTGCCTACTCTAACCTAAGTGCAAACACTTGTTTCTATGAGACTTCTGTTCACTCTTTAAAGAAGCTCACCTAGAAAAAAAAATTATGGTGCTCTCACAGTCTTTGATTTAACACAATAAGATGATTTATGTGGAGGTTTCCACAGACTTCAAACAAGATATATTTCTTAAGCTGAGGTTGTTAGGCTCCATTGTTTGTTTGTTGTGGAGTAGTTAGTCCCAGGAACGCTGCCAAATCTGCCACTCATGTTCATTTTTGTGGGTATGTTTTTTTTCATTATCATTTCAAGGCACTCAGCCATAACGGGGCAACCAGTTTGACTGACTTACATCTGTCTTTTGTTGTTAGCGACTGAAAATGATCTGATGTGGTGTGGTCATGCTAAGCGCTGTCATAAAACCCAAACAACAACAACAACAACAACAAAAAAGTGGTGCCAACAGCAACAACACTGCGGCAGAGAAGGAGAATGGAGGCAACTGAGCACCGATGTTCACCGGGGTGCTTGGTGAAAAAAATGGTGTGCGTGACTCTGGAGCAAGTGTATAATGAGGACATCGGTCTACCCACCCACAAAACACATGGATAATAATAAAATGTCAGCACTCCAAAGAGCAAAATATCTATTACTGATTATTCCAAAACAACCTCTTAAAAATGATTGCCTGGAAGTAAATTTGTTGTTCCATCAACAGGGGATCCGTCCAAAAATACGCTATAAAAATAAATAATTTTTTTGCTAGCGGGAATTTGTTTTGTCAGCCAAAATTCACCTCACACCCACATATCATGTGCAAAAATTCAGAAGTACAACAAATTGATTAGGAAATGAAAATTAGCCAGTACAATATTATCACGTTAAAAATAATTATTTGGGGTACTTCCTGAACCGCAGCTGCCCCATGAGAAGAATTATTGAGTGGTCTGGTAGTGGTGTGAAAGGCAACAACATGGGCATTCTGTCATGTCTGTGATGCCCAGTAATGCATCATAGCTGATCTTTAATGAGATGTGTGATTGGCTCGATTGGATCATGTTTGTAGTATGTTCACCTCTGTGATCCCGTTATTCAAATCCAAAAAGACAGGTTCAAACTGCAATGTAAACCTTCACCACCTCATGCCATCTTGGCCCCTATCCTGTTTTAATCATCCTAAGTATAGTGAACCATATTCCAGCTATCCAGGTTTCTGCTCATTCACTATTTTCAATCTCATTCGTCATGAGCTGATGCTGCTTGCCTCACTGTAGCTCATACAGTACAGTAGATATTTTGTGTTTTTAATATGCACTTGTCAAGCAAATACGTAAAGGCAACTGGATGTGCATAAAACAAGACATCTATTGCAATTCAAATGGCATAAAACAAGCAACTCCTCTTTAGAAAGTGTCTGAAAGTAATTTTGACAGCCAATGAAATGGCTCATCAATTCAGATAAGAAGAAAAACTCCATAAACAATTACAAAATTGCCTTTGGTCTTGGATGAAAACATTAATGATGCTCTTTGTGAGTATTAAAAGATAAAGCTTAAACTGTTTGAAATAAAACATAAACACAACAATCCGCTGTGGAACAGCAATGTTATCTCAAAAAAAAACGTGAGACTGGATTTTATGATAGCAGTGATCTATGAACAAACCCAAAAGTAATTCATTGGTAAGAAATACAAGTTCCAATATAATACGAAATGTGAATCGTGAACTAACAATCTAGCATTGGACGAGCAAGATACTGCCTTTGATTGCCAGTGTTCTTGCACAAAACATGAGGACTCTAATATCTGATGTAGTTAAATACAATTTCATAGATAGCAATTTCCCTCAACCAAAATTTATTTCACAGCAGTCGTGTCAGTTCTTCTGCTGATGATGCCTCGGGCAGCTTTCAACCAGTCAGTACACAATTCATTATTCCCTTGCCTTGAAATATACTGAAAAGAGTGGATCAAAAGAACTCTTGGACCATGCTTTTTATCCAATAAACGAAAGTTATCCTCAGAATGAAGCAATTTTGTCTCTGTCAGAAGATTTTGCAAGAAATCTGTGGACAAAATCATTTAATGCTCAGATTGTTATGACATGAATGAATTACCAACTCAGCCATGACGCACAGCACTGACAAAAAGATTGAAGATTTGCACTTTTACTAACGTATACTGAGTATTTTGAAAGGGTTAAGACCTACAGTACAGTGCACTGGCTTTTTCCTGACACTACAAAAGCTAGTATAATTAAGAACAAAAAAAAAAAATCCTAATAATATCAGTTTTAATTTGTAGGTTATTTATTGCCATGTATTGTTATACTTATTGTAATTTATTTACAAATACAGTAAAGTTTTAATGGTAACCATCCACAGTCTAGAGAATTACTGTCTGTCAACCACACATCAGCCTAATCCTGACGATATGGAAACTATAGAAAATAAAAACTAAATGCTAAGAGCAGATAAAACTTTGACAAAGAAGAATAAGAATACATTTATTTTTCCCCCCACAGCAAATATGGAACATTATTTTAACTTGACCCTAAGTCAAGTTAGAAGAGTTACATAAACCACTCTGTGAATAGTGGATTCTTTGCAACCTTGGAGGCAAGTTTACTGCATATAGTGACACCGTGCACAGTGAGAAAGAGTTGTGTTTTGCACAAATGGGAAGAATTTGTTCATGTTTAGAAGTCAGGGTAACCCAGAGACCTAAATCTGAAAATGTTTTTCACTGTTCTTTGTCTTCAGTAAAAAAATACTTCAAATGAAAATGTCCACAGTACAACACAGTAACAGCGAATACAAAACGTAATGTACAAAACCTATGCATCACGATTTTACGAATAAATGGAAGGTTTGATAGAAAATGATGTTCTTCTAACTCACATAAACAACCAGCCTGCGGTTGCCTCCACAATGCCTGCAGTGGGTTTTTGCAAATGTTTTGTTGTGGCCAAAATTAGGAGACGAGAGACAACCTGAAGAATTTTTTTTTTTTTTAAATGTATTCTTGTAGAACATTTCACCAAGAAAACCAAGAAAGAGATTGAAGGTGTGTGGAACATTTACAGGCGGGGTTAGGAAACTTTCACCTATACAATATGGAGCCAGTGAACCACGCAAGCTACTTCAAATGGCTATTTAATCAATCTTTGGCTCGGCTTCATGGCGCCAGACTCACTTTCAACATCGCTTAGCTTTTTTAGGGAATGTTCATCACTTGATCTTGGTCACTTTGTGAGGGTTTTTCATAAAGGCCGTCATACTTCCAAGTGTTTTGTTTAAATGTTATTGTATCATTTCTTATTATAACCACATGCTGAGTTAAGATCAGGACCTGGCAAGTTTATATCAGGACGAGTGATAACCTAATTCTTCAGCCGTTTGTATTCATGTGATGCAGACCAGACAGCGAGTAAGAAGCACACGGGGACGGTGAGTTGAGACAGTAGGCTGTTAACACTGTGTAATGCTGCCAGTGCAGAGCAAAGTAAACAGGTGAGTCAACAGAGTGATTTAAAGAGGGTTAGTGGTGACTTCAGCCTGAGGGACAAAGTGTCTGGGTCCTGCAAGCTGACTGATTAAGTGTCCTTGCTTATAGATGGAGCCGATACAGATGCTGCCAAAGGGCCTCTCCCAAATTAATAAATGATGTCATGGCCCATCTACTGAGTTGTCAGCCACTGCTGTGTTCATTTGCAACAGGTGCACAGGAGGAGTCAAGATAAATGAGGATTTTTCCCATATTGTGACTTGATTGGTGTTAACGCAACATCGACCAGTTGCGCTGCTGTAAGGAGTAATTTAGGTGCTCTGAGTGGATAATTATAAGTGGATGATTGTGTCATTTCAGTTCTTTTCTCCTTGCCCATTATTTTCCATGACAAGTCTGAACTTACTTATGTCTACTGTCAGCTCCATACTGCAGGTTTGCTCTACCTTGAGCCTGTCTGAGGCACCCACTGTTTTATAACATCCACACACAGTTTTCACAGACATTTTGCTGCCTTGACAAGCCTCTTTGCATACAAAACATGTTTCTACTAACAATCCCAGGCAGCCAAGCATGCAGTTACCTGAGAATACCCATTTTCTTTCTCCGCATCACCAACAGGGATACTATCTTCATATTATATTATTGGATAACTGTGTTCTTAATGGAGTACAGTTGCAACAGCGGGTATTTTATAAGGTCACAAATTCTGCCAAAAGGCGAAACACTTGCCCGGCAGCGTAGAGACCTGGGTTAAATTCCTGACAGAGGCTTAGTTGAACACAACTGCAAGTTTTGGCAGGTGGGGAAGCCAAAGGAAGCCCTCACCTGAAAAGAAATGGTTGGCGACAGTATGTGTACAAAGACCCCAGCACCGCATCCCCAGTAACAGAGGCAAAAGCCGCAACACAGATCTGTCATTCACACGTTTACACACTGAGCATTAAAAGTAGTTACAGCAGCTACTTACAAATAAGAGCCAATTTTTATTTAACCTCTTTACACCATCCTATCTGGCCTCACTGTGTGATCCTACATCCCCTGTGACCCCTGTAGCTATGCTATTAGCTGTCTTTGACCTCATTATCAAAACTGCAGTTTTCTGAATGAATACAGTCTCAGTAATAAGAAAAGCTACATTGTCCATCACAAAGCAATTGAAATGTCTGAAACACAGCAACCCGTACAATCAGAAGGTTGTAATGGCAATTAACATTCTTTGGCGGACAAAACACACACACACACACACACACACACACACACAACCACACAAATTTGATAGGAGTTAATGTTCAAGGACACAATACAGAAATGAAAACTCCAATTGTTTCAGCAGCATATGTTGACTTTAAATAAGTGCCCAGTAGTCGATAGTCTATTATCAGTGATTACACAAATGAAATCATCAATAGTAATTTAGACAACAATTGACTAATAATTATCCACTCTTACATGAAAGTCGTGGTGTTGAAACGATGTAGCTAATAAGAGTAAATTTAATCTAAATGTGTTTTGTTTGGTTTTTTTTTTTTCAACATGGAGCCAATTGGACTTTGTTAACTCCCCCAACATTTACAATTTTTTTCTAAAAAAGTGAACTTAAGATGCTTCAAAACCCATTCCTTAAACATTCCTATGTATCTACGTGCTTATGATGGACTCAAAAATCTTCGACCAACAAGAATTCAGACCAACAGGATCTTGAACAGAAGGGATAATTTATCAATATGGATAACCTGACTCCACAAATACTGGTAACACTCTGAGGCTTCAAATATCCTTTTGACAGAGATTTCCCTTCACGTTAATGCATTGTTTTTGATCGTGTAAAGTTTTTAGCTGTATCTCAGGCCACGTCCTCAAAGTCAAACGTCCAGTAAGATTACTGCCAGCCTTTGGGCACTGCAGTACTATCAAACTATGGGCTCTGATAGAACGTCAAATAGAAAACATTTCACTTCAACAGGAAGGTCAAAAGCTCACTCCACTCGCCAGAAAAAAAAGAACAGCTCTGGTTTGAAAATGTGTTCAAATAGTGTCCTCAGAAAAAAAACAAAAAAACCAGAAAGAAACAAAAAAAACCCCAAACTGGCTGGACATTGGCAAAAGAAACTAAAAACTTCAGAGGCACATTGAGTGTATGGGCGGGATCGATTTGCAGAAGTTACAGTCTTGCCTGGCAAGTAGGCTCAAGATCCAGCAGCTGAGGGAAATATATAAAGAACTGGGACACGTACTGCCTTTGTAGTCGAGACAAAAAGGAATGAATACATAAATTAGTAGATCCTCTGAGCGGAAAAGGCACCCAAGTGTATGTGCAATAAATAAATAAATAAATAAAAATAATAAAAAAAATAGGAAACCTCTTGGCAACCCGGTGCAAGCAGCCATCATGAAGTCTTTGGGAAGGTAGATAAGATACCTTGTTGATTACTCCCCAAATGAATGCCAGTATGTCCTGGAGTGAGTTTGTTAAGGCTGGGACATTATCACATTATGGAACATTAGATGCAGATGGTTGTAATAACCATCTGCACCATAGCTTTTTCCCATTTCTCTTCCTCCCTTGCCTTTCTTTTCTGTCATATTTTTGGAGAAACGCGGGAAACTATGCATGTGCTCCTGCGAAAAAGCGTGCAGTCTGCATTTTGTGTGCATGTTTAATTAATTTACCCAGATTAGAATGAATGAGTTTGTGTTTGTGCGCGTACGCAACTGCACAAGAGCGTCACAGTTCCACCTGAAGGCAGTTCGGTTCCTCAGTGTTGGTTTATGAGTGCGTGTTATGGTCTAGGATGGCTGACAAGAGACTGGCTATAGACTGCAGGCCAGCCAGCCAGCCAGCGGCCTCTCAGTTATGTTAAGGGAGTTGATGGATCGCAATCCACTGGGGAAAGTCAACACTTCCTATCCCCTGCCAACACCTCCTGCCTGGCTTGCTTGCAGGGAGAAATCCCATAGCGGCTCTCAACAAGAGGCCTGGAAGCACTGTGGCAGGGCTGCAGCCAAAAAACACACACAAGGCAAACCAGGTAGAGTGCCCGTGAGCTTGCATTCTCTGCGTGTTGTATGGACTCTTCAAATGATAGACTGCGTGTCTATTACCTGTGTGGATGGGAAGAGATACACAGTGCAATGAGGTGAATGCGAGTGATATTCAGTATGTGTAATGTACTGAAAAGGTGTGTGGCACTGCGCTGTTACAGTACAGTAATAACAGATACAAACTTTATTACCGTGACTCCAAAACTATACTCATTGCATGATAAAATACCTCAGTGGTCGGTGTTTATTTGAAGCCTACGTAAAAGTGAAAACAGCCTTACTGTCCTTGGTGCTGAAGATGTCCGCACAGTCATTCAAATAAAAGAACAGACAAAAAGAAATATTATTTTAACTTGCTGTCTCTAAAAAAACATAAATAATAAAAAAAACATCTCTGGTTCAGAACTCTGAGGTCAGAATTATTATTTAAATCCAATCAATTGTTTGAATAGCAGGTGATCACCACGGCCGACAAGATAGCTGCAGCTCATACTGCTGCTACCACTTCAAGCTACTACTGAACAGGCTGCAGCCGTTATAAAGTCAAGGTTATTGACAGACACATTCTCACTATTGTAGGTAGTTTACTGGTCTGTAAAAGAACAGGTGAGGCGCTTGGGTATTTTTTCTTTGTCACCTATAATCATTACAATCACAGTATACAATCAACAATCACAGTGAGATGTCTTGCCAGGAAATCAAACCTATTTTCTTTCTCGGCTTTGTTGCCTTTCTTGTTAAATGACACATTTAGATATTATGGACGGACACAGGACAAAAAACATGCATACAAACAAAATCATTTCTCTGGAAACAGACATATCAGCTCAAATTGGGATGATGAAATGCAGGCTGTTACATTCTGCTGTATTTTCCTCACCCTGAACATTCTCGCTTGTCTGTTGCTACTCACTCATAATGGACCACATCAAGCGCCGCCTGAGACCAAAAACCGCAAACACAGACTCTAGTGAAAGCACCAGAGGTTGCAATTGTTACATTCTGGCATGGCGGGCTAGTTGTGGTTAGCGGCTCAGCATTCTTTTGCTCTGCAGGCTAGGCCACCAAATAGATGCAGACAGGTCAGGGACGTGGTGCTTACAAGTCAGGGGCGCTAATTAGCACTTCTTGCTCCATACACGGTGTAAGAAAGTTAAAGGAGGGAAGCGGAAAACACAGCGGCAGACCAGTTTGTGACAGTGAACTGCGTGTGCAAACGAAGTAAAACAGCAGAAAGCGTGACAAGAATCCAGTAAATCGTATGTCTCAGGCCACTAACTGGTTATAAAATCTGGTGCCAGGAGAGTGGGAGAGCGAGCAGACAAACAACAAACCCAAGTGCGACACATCTTCTCCTCACAAGGTCTTTTTTTTCAATGTTAAATAATTAGAGATATTAAATGAGTAACTACTTGGCATTGAGAAGAGGAGGAAGATGAGGGAGGTTAGGTGAAATGATTTGCTGTAAGGGTGCAGAGGTTACACAGACATGTAAGTAGCTTGAAGTGCTTGTGGTTCCGTTCTGTGCGGAGCCACAGTGATGACTGACCTAGCACCCTTAGACGGGGACTGTAACCCTGTGCTTGTACACGCCGACGAAGGCCAAAAAAAATTTCTTAGTGATGCCAGACAGATATTTTAATTATACCTGCTGAATGAGAATTTTCAGTGCAGCCCTTCTCTACATTTTTTCATGTTTCCTTCACATCAGTACCTGAACACATCATGAGCTGGAAAAGGACAACGGATGCCGAATGCCAACCAAGCGCGTTAGCCAAGTATAGTGGCCAATAATCAGCACATTTGTGAATTCCTTCTTCCTGACAACTTTACTTGTTAGCTAAAGACAATTCCCTTTACTCCACATTACTTGGTCTTACTTGAAATTGAATTGTGATTTTCTGGCGCTCCTCCTTGTCAGTGTTTTCATTACACAGCTTGCGGCTTGAAGAAAGCCCACCAACTCCATTCCAGGGGGGGGGTGAGACTGCTAATACGAGATTCCTGCGGGCACTTGCTGGTGCTGAGGAAAGCAGCGAGGAGACTGCGGTAATTTGAGGCTGTCCTCCGTCACAGAATGAAATGGAGGGCGAGAGTTCTCAGCCATGCTCAACAGGTCCCTCTGTTTATTATCAGATAGCAGCCATCACTTCACGCTATGGGTGAAACATTCTCCGTAACACATGGGGCGCCATGCTGAGTGAGGCGTGCGGGGTGTGTGGCATGCATGAATAGACACACATTAACTCGCACACAAACACGAATCGCTCCCTCTCTTTTTTTCCCCCTCCCCCTTGAATTACACTCAGTCAATTTCCTTTAGCTGAACACATACATTCAGACCTCCAGGAGGGGTAAACAGTAAACACTCAGCTTGGGCTCTTCGGAGACTGGCAGACGGTTCAAGGGGTCATACATGTTTGTGCTAGTGTTTGCACACATAGATTGACTGTGTGGCGATGTCCTCCGGTGATGCAGTGAGCGGATTATTTAAGGGCCTGTCCTACAAACGCGTACAGACACAAACACAAACACATCGGCAAATTCCGCGAGTCAGCTTTCAATTAAAAAAAAAAAGAAAAAAAAGGCTCTTGAAAAACATACATACACAAATGCGTTCATTTTAGAATGCTCACTCGCCCATTTGTGCATGCTCGGAGCTCAAAGCATCCTCACACACACACGCACACACACACACACACTCACACTCACACATACACCCAGCGAAAGCTAATTTAATTAGCTATCCTGCCAAACAAGCGCTTCTTTTAATTACTTGTGGCTGCACCCAGCACAGTCCCTCGCAGCTTGCAGAATAGGAAACTCACCATGGATTTCCTTAACTAATGACTGTGGCATATATGTCGAATATAATGGAGCATTGTTGCAGAAGAAGACCAGTCAAAAGCTGCCCACATTCTTCCAGACAATTTGGTCGTAGAGATATAGGAAGTGAAACAGTAATAAAAAGAGCACAGAAATCCACCAAGCCCTGTTTACGTTACTGTCAGAGTTTTTAGCGAGCCGGCTCGTGTCTTGAAGGATCACAGAAACAAGCACATGCGAGGAATAAAGCATCATGGGTAGAATGGAGCAGGAATAAAAAAAGGGAAATCAGTTTAAGCATCAAGAATTGTAACACAAAGCGGCCCCAGTTACAGACAAAAACAAGTTCCACATTATATGGAACATATATAAGGAACAAGGATTACAGTTTGACTCGCATGATGACGATTATACTGGTGGAGTGTATCGATTCCCCTTTTTCCTTGTCAGGGCCAGCTGGGTCTGCACTTAGTGTGACTGACTTGTACCAGCACACTAAGAACAAAAAGCCAACTTCCTACACTTTAGATGAAAGAGCTAAGGAGATGTTGACTGAAATGAGCCTAATATGCTGCACAATAACATTCACAGATGATTGCGTGTGTGCCATTCAAAGATTTGCCAAGTTGAGGACGGCAAAAGATGTAAAATACGTAGAATATAACCTCGGCAGCGCTGGCTTAATGTGTGATTGGCATCCTTATGAATCCTTGGAAATCTATGGGGGTAGTTATTAAAACAGATACTTGTAGCACACCATGAAACACAGGACTTGTCATTGCAGATACATGTGCACTGCTCTGCCTAAATTACACTCCTAACTGGAGCACCACGCTTAATCTTCCACAGACTCCAATTCCACCTTGGTTTTTTTGCGGAATATTCATGTTGCATTGCAATGGAAAGTACGACCAGGATGTTTGTATTCAACTGTTTGAACATCATTAGTTCCAAGCATATGTGCATATATATGCATACAGCCTACAATATAGGACAAGAGAGGATAAGCACTGCCCAGAGCTACAAAGAGTTCATCAACATGGCTCATAAACAAGGCACTGGCCTTTTTTGTAATATATTCCATCTTTACAGGAGGCTATATATTTCTTTATACACTAGCAGTGAGCCAAGCCTAACCCTGGGGGCCTAAATCCATCTGTGTTGCTCTCTGTTTTAATGTGCTCCTCTGAGAGCCACTCATCCCTCTCTCTCTCTCTCTCTCTCTCTCTCTCTCTCTCTGCATCTTTGCTGCTGTCGGTCCATTTCTGTTTGTGGGAAAGAGGAGAATGTGATTGCCATGGTAACCAAACCTGCTTCCACTGACATGGACACTGTTGGGTTGCAACGAGCAATAACAATTCGACACATCCACAAAGCCCAGAGTGTACTGAGGGGCAAGGTTCAGATCGCGCGGAAAAAAAAAAAAAAAAAGTAGACAAGCCCTCCACTGCCAGTGTGCCGAATCTTTGCTCGAGTGGCGTCTCGCTGATTTCTATTCTTTAAACGTCTTCTAACCTCTCAGTCCTGATGCAAAAACAGGCGGGGATAAACTAATCTAGCTGCGCAAATACTGAGAACAATAAAGCTGTTTATAAATATCAGGAAATGCAAAGCATTTCTATCTCCAGAGGTTTAAGTGCTTGCGTTTGATTGGTGGGCCACTTCTTTCTATTGCAGTGTTTGCCAGGCACACAGAATAATTCCGCTGCTGAGTCATTTCTGCCAAATCGAGAAAGATGTTAATTTATTTGAATTACCTGAGCCCAGAATAGAGTGGGTGCAGGGGTGGTTTTTTTTTGTTTCCCGTTGCCGAAAAATTCAGGTTCTTGAGTTGCTCAGGTGTGAATTTGATACAAGCTACTCTATTTCTTCAATTTTCGACATAATCACGAGTGCGGGCCGCATCTCGTAGCTTTTTCTCATTTCAAATGAAGCACATTTTCCCCCTGTTGATTGCAGTTGAGAAACACAGAAATTAACCTTCCACTCAAATTGTTGCTATCATAGTTGGAATTGTTACCCTACCTACCCGTTCTGTCAGCTGACGGAACAAAACATGCCCACCACGATTTGCTTGTAAAAGAGCCTAATCAGTAAAAAATAAGTCAGATGTCTTCATGGGACGGCCTCCACTATGAAAAGGTTGTAATTTGAGGAAGCATACATGGTGATTAAAAGCACATCCTCAGTAATACACACAAAAAGGAATTCATTTAGTCTGGACGGACTACAAGATTTTACTGAGCTAAAAGTGAGTTGAGCTTCCGTCAAATCTTTTCTGGCTCTCTAGCCTGCTGTTTTTGGAATGAGCCTGTATTCTTCATCGCGGGCGCTATTACACCTTTGGCTTGGGGCAGCAGCTCCGCTTGGCTTCGGACACAGACTGGCAGAGGAGACGCAACTAGCAGGGCATAGATCTCCCTTCTCCCTTGGGAATCTAAGCCTGTGGTATTTCCAAACAGTTACACTGTCAGTTTGGCATTTAGCACGGCAGCTGATGGACACTAATAGGGGTTCGGCTGCTCAACTATTACCCTAAAGACAACTCTTGTCAGCAACTATGTGATCAGTTGCCTGATCAAGGATGTCTAACTACATGCCCGATTGATCCAAGAGGTCTTAAGAGCGGATCTGTAACACAGATGTTTAATCTTAACCAAGCTATGGTTAAGATTGGCATGAAATTTGAAACGTTATTTGCAACAAAAAAAGAAATAACCAGAACGGTAGCATATGTGTATGTGCTACAACGCTAGATGTGTCTGAGGTCATGTGTTGATATCGTTATTTAGCATCCCTATCAGCAGGACAAAGGCACACAGGTATTTACTTTCCAAGTTTAGATGGCTCAAATAAATAGACCGTCTTAAGAGATCAATAAAAATAAAACAATGGTTGCTGTTCTTAGGCGATGAGAGCATATATGTGTGACCCGTTTTAAAGATTTATGTCTCAGTAGGAACTGGGCTGGGTATGTGCTTGGGGTCGAGTGCCACAGACAGGTTAGCAAAGTTTGAGAGAACAAATATATATAGAGGGATGGACTATTATATTGTTGGTTTTGTTCTTGCTCATGGAATTTGTTGAAAAAAAATATGTATATGTTTATATCTATATCTTATTATATACATACCCAGGCTTGATTATATTATATTATATATATCATATCTATCGAGCCCCTTCTCATATGATGACACAATATAGATCAAACTCAGAATGAAACTATTCTTCCTCTATAGCAGCGATGCCACAGGAAATATATAACAAGTCAATAGATAAGCTGAATAGAACAGTGATTACACAACACAGTAGCATATGCAATTAGTGTGCGGTGTGTGTGTGTGATTGGCCACGTTAAATGCGGTCGGAACAAACACATTCAGGAAATACTTTGCCAAGGATTAGGAGCTAAGAATTGTGGCAGAAAATACTTTTGCCTCACTGAGTGTAACTGAAAAGTGTTGCAGCAATCAGTCGCATACAAGCCTCACTGTCGTTCCGCAATAACACCTGTGGACTGACTTTTTGAAGTTGTTGGGGCCAAACCGACAACTACCATACCGACAGATTGACTTGCAGTCGCTTTTGGCTGCGGCTAAGAATGGACAAACGCACTGAGCTACAGTCAAGTGATGGCCTCATATTGTTTAGTGACTCCAGCAGCTTCAAATGTTGCTCACTGATCACCGTGTTGTGAACTCCGTCACTGTGCAAAATGGCCATAATGTTTCTGAAAGAGGCTGATAGGGTAGTTGATCAATACCAGTGACTCTCTGATTACTTTACCATTTGCTGAGATGCGTGGCTTAAAACTCTCATCTCTCGTCGGCGACCAAATGAAATCTCAGAATGAAAGATTGCTTCATGGTAAGCTTTAGCACGCACCCAAGATCAACAGGATGCAGTGTTCTAATCAGTCATTACAGCGGTTTGTATGACTGATGAGCGTCGCCTCAAAAGGAAAGGAGGATCTAATCAGTGAAATCAGCTGCTGCTTGGCTGGAATGAAGACGACAGAGTCAGCGCTCTGGTGCTAAGGGGGGCACCAGCCAGTCTGAGCCTGCAGTGATTCAGTCAGAGTGCAGTGATTCAGCAGGTGACACGACGGGGCCGACAACATTTAGAAAAGATTCAAAAGAGTTACTTGCAGAATGTGGCAAAAATGGAACATCTCACGCATGGCTATGTTTTTATTAGTCACTACATAATGACCTGTGGAATGATGCTTTTGTTGAATGAGCCTCTATCTACAGATGCTGCCAGTCCACCATGGACAAACTAACACATTTTCACATCCTCACTTAACCCTTCTTAAATAATAGCTACTTAGTTAGTCCTGCTTCGTGTTACTGGATGTTAATAAGCCTGACATTTCACCCCCCCCTTAGAAAATTGGGTGTCACTTTTGAGCACACATTGACCCCTCAGCAGTGTGTGAAGCGCTTGATTCGTTCCTGTAGTTTTACAACTGAAGCACATTTCCATTGTATAACCCTTTTCTCTTGGCTGGGAGATATCTCAGGCTAGCTTTAAAATAGTCAGTAGTTTAAAATGTCACCTCAAACCTTTTCACCAGGTCCTCTAAAAGGTCTCATATGAAACAAATCTTGATGTCTTCACACTGGCTCTCTCCCTTAAAGCCAGAACCCAATTTAAAATCTGTTTGATCACTGATGTCTTCTGATCAGGGCTGCTTGGTATTTCTCCACTCGAGGCTTAAAATTATTGGAGACTGCGCCTTTGAGGTTGTTGCTCCTAAAGTTTGAAACTTTGAAAGTTAGATCTGCAAGCCCCCTTTCAAAAGCGGCTCATTGTGTGTTCTTTAAGTCTGTTGCTTTTATCTGTCATTGTGAATATTATGGTAAAAAAAAAAAAAAAAAATCGCTCATCCAACAAACAAGTAGGAGAAAATAAACCAGACAGTAGAATTTGAGCTAATGGGACGAATTTTATCGTAGAAATGAGTCGTACACTATTCTTGTCACCTTTTTTTGCTGTTCATTTATCAAGCATCTCACAGTCATTTCCTAAGACCAAAAACAGGACTGGAGACCAACTTGAGATATTTATGGTCTCTATAACAGGCCCGTAAATATGTTTCATATGGGCTTAAGCTTTCTACACTGCCAGCACTGACAATACACCGACCCAGCAGGAGAGCAGGAGACGTCTAGGAGAGCGTAACGTCGGTGATTTATGACGATCTCAGCCACAAAAACAGGAATTATGATGTATTGTAGTTTTCTGATACTTCCTATTTGAGTTATTAGACAGGTTTAAGTCTATTGTAAAACATAGGTAATGAGTTTTATGAATGCACTGTGTTAAGATTGCCACCAACATGAAACTGTAAAGCCAAGGTGATCTTTTCAATAATACGTAATCTCTACTGTGGTCTGTCAGTGAACACTGACAAGCAAACAATGTGGCTTAAAACATAAGCCTATAGACAATTAGAAGTTGACAACTTGACTCAGCTGCATTCTCGCATTGTTCAAAACTGAACAGAAATCAAGTCATTTCTGGTTTTGCTTCCTTTTTTCTTTAATCACGAATTGATGTAAAAGATTTAAGACTTTTCTATGCGCACAAAATGTTTATTTCACTCATTTGTTTTTTTTTTTTGCAAATTTGTTGAAGTCCGTACCCCTGACAAATCTGGCAAATCAGGATGTATTGTCCATGACACAGGTGTGCCTTAGTTCTATCTTAAAAGAATACAATTCAACAGTGAACTTAACTTGAATATAGAGTGCATTGCTGCATCTACAGTGATGATGCTGCAAAGCTTCCATGGAGATCATGTAAACTTCTAGCTTTCCATGACACCCGGTTAACTAATTTGCCTTTTCAAATTAGTTATGTCTTACACGTCACAAACTCTTGGAAGATAAGTTGCAACCATAGAAACGTAACCCTTTTATAGCTTGAGTAAATAATCAACTCACACGATGCGTGAAGTAGCTTGTGGAAAGTAACGAACCTGAGCACCAGTTGCTTCAAGAGCCATCAGATTTGATGGATCACTGCTGAAAGTATCCGATGTGACAGATTCATTGTATCTTTTTGTCATCAATAACCATCTCACCTGCCGTATCAGGAAAGGGCCATATGGTCCAAGACGGGAATCATTTCAGTTGAGCTGCTGGTAAAATGCTTTTATTCTCAACAGTAAGACCAAAAAAGTGTCACATCTTGTACATGTTAGAACTGATCTGAACACAGCCTACACTATCAGAACTGATTCAATACATACAAAATAGATGGTTTGACAGATGATTTTTTCTTTTGGTAATATATATATATATATATATATATATATATATATATATATATATATATATATATATATATATATATTATTATTAGATGTTCTTAGGAGCCTCTCCATTTTCCTCAAATGTCAGATATAAGTAGGGCGCCGACTGTTATCCACCAAAGATGTCTTCTCTCTCCATCACTGTCTTATTTTGTCTATCCCACTCTTATTTCTGGCATCCATCTTTATACCAGACATTATCTTCACATCTCTCTCTTTCTAATCTCCTTTTACTCCATCAGTGCCTGTGACAATTTTTCTTGCTCGCTTTCCTCCTCGTGTCTATTTCTATGTCTCTATCTCATTTGTCTCTTAGCCCCTCTTATTTCAAAGCCTGCTATTTAACTCAATTTCGCCGAGCCTCCAATCTCTGTTTGTGTCCAATCTTTTTTTTCTTTTTTTTCCTACTCCGCATTATCAACTCCAACTTTTCACTCTCGCTCTCTTCCTGTCCCACATCTTTTCTGTCACTGCCGGCCATCTTGTCGATCTCTCCTTGTCGTCTCACCCTCACTTTTTCATTTCTTTCCATTCCTTGCTATTAACAAACTTTGTGGACCTTGCTGTGGGCCTTACTGTGTCTCTTTTGTCTGAAGAAAGCGGCTTGAAAAAAAAAAAAAAAAAGGCATTAAAGAGATTTCTGTTTTCTGTCAAGACCAGCCCGACACGCCCGAGGCGGTTCGTATTATTTCAAGACTGAAGCAATGCAATCATAAGCAGCATAAGAAAGCAGCACAGCCTGACGCGTATAGACAACACTGCAAACGGGAAGAGAGGTGCCTACAAGCGGCACTGTTTGACGTCTCTGCATGGTTGCCCAATAAAATGGATGGTCTTTTGAATGGGAGTTGCTGTAGGCGCTGCTGGCTTCATCGCATTGACGATCTTGCTTAACAATATATTAACAACACCTGCGCTGCTGATGCTTTCTTGCCATCAAAGTAGATTTTTAATGTCAAGTGCTCACCTGTTTTAAGTTCCACTGCCTTAAGGCATGCGCCCTAAAGATCAGTATCAATTCCTCGTACTTAATCCACATCCTTATGCGCATGGCGAGCAGACAAGGACCGCTCACCCCCTGAATGCTCTTTGCACTGTGTGTACCAAATCATCCCTGAGGCATTATTCCCACCAGGTACATTCATCACGCAGCATATATCTTTGAACTTGCCTGGCGCTTGTGCCGACCCCGGCTTCACCACCAACAATTCACTTTGACAACACTGCCTGTGGAGTGGAGAAGCAGACTTTTTTTTTTTTTCCTCAGTTGCTCTCCATCTAATTAGTGTCAATGCTCAATTCCTTTTCTCCTCAACACGGCGCTCACTCTCTTCCCACCCACCATCAAAGCTCTCAGTACAATTAAGCGCGTAAAGCGAGGCCAGGAGGGAAGAGAAAAGGGAAAGGCAAAAGGCAGACGTGCCATCTTTGAAGTGCAAAGTGAGATGGGGCAGGTAACTCTTGTGGGGGAGATCCGCCAGGTTCGCAGCGCTGTTGGCGAGTGGAGAACGCGTACTTGACTACAGTCTTAGAGCGCCTGTCCTGATGTTTTATGCGTCACCTTAAGCGCGGGTAGAAGTTACGCGAAGCCAGTGTGTGTAAGCATGTGCAAGTGTAATTCTCGGTTGTGTTGGGCTGTCAACGCAATTTATGTGTGAAGTGTCATCTGTAGACAATGACTACAGAGAGTAGCCTATCAGGGGACAGCAGGCCCTCTTTGCTTGCTCAAGTGATCCATTAAATGATAAACACTCCCCAGTTGAAAACAACTGGACCCACCGCCCTCAGAAAGGACAATCTGTACAGGTGTTTCCTTTCTGATCGGCTCAGAATTTATAGGCCACCAGGATTTGTACCTCGCGCCTCTCTCTCCGTGTCACTCTCTCCGGAGGGTGGTGGAGATAAAAAACTAACTTGGACTGCAGACCGAGAAGAAGCCAGCGAGGAAAACCCCTTTAGAAAGTCATGAGAAATGCAACGCGCAGCCAGAGTGAACTTGGGTTCATGACTTGGGTGAAAAGAAAACAGAAAGAAAAGGAGTAAGGGAGTGACAGAGGAGAGAAACACTGGGAGTGGGGCAGCGAGACTGATAACAAGGTCGAGGATACCCAGCAATTTTAAAAATCACACACACACTTCTGCGCACACACACACACACTCACACACGGAGTAGGGTGTCTTTGGAGTGCTGGCATCAAAATGGACGATGAACTGGCATTCTACTGACCCTGATAATAAGAGATAATCTGTGGAGGCAACACTGCTGCCGAACACCCGCGTGTTTATTGCAAGAGGAAGGACGGTAGAGAAAGAACACACGAGGGTACCCACAGACACTAATCAGGATTAATTTCCATGTGCTCGTGTGAGCACGCAAGCAAACCGGCGTTCTCTTAGGCTTTCAACATATGACTGTGTGTGAGGTCTGCGATAAACACATTCACACTTGTTAATGTGTGTATCTATATTTTCTATGGATGGAATATCACAGTCTGTTTCTATATGCATCTGCTTCAGCCATGCCAGCGGAACTAATGGTAGTCAATGACCCCGCAAGAATTAATGAGAGACGGGGGGGGTTGAAGAAGACAGGTGTGTAGGAGGCGCAAGTATACCTGGGGTTATTTTGGGAAACCTTCAAACCACTTTTAATGCATTGTTTTATTCTTTCTGCTTCTGGAGCGAAATGAAACAGCTTACATGTAACAGGAGGGGGGAGGAATGGCACTTGACTCGCAACGCAGGATTGCCAAGTCACAAATACTGCCAATTCATGAAAAAAGAAAACACAAAGGTACAGGAAGTCTTTGGGTGTCTGGAACTGAAGCCTGGTTAGTGATCCATAAAATCAATCCTTAAGAGAAGCAGGCTTGGTATCAAAGCGGCACTTACCGACACAGTGAATTGGCCAAAGTACAAAAAACTGACTTTATGCCAGGAGGTTGTTGCACCACGAGGAATCAAACGCTGGACTGTGGAAACACTCACGAACTTAGCGAAAACACTTATTTATTTCATTTGCGAACAGTTAAGTGGTTAATAGCCTTTCTGTGTATTGCAGGCTCGATTATGAGAAGCTAATTAGCTTAAATTGCCTAAATTGCTCACAAACAGGTGAGCACACGCTAACTATGTTATTAAGCATGTTTCACAGCATTTATTCTGTTTATGATGGCAGTTTTCTTTCGCAGCACCATTAAACACAAGGGGCTCCTAGTTTACTGAATTTTCCCCACACTACAAGAAAAAACAAACACCATAGACCAAAGCACAACATGTATTACTGTATAATATTAGAAACTAAACTAAGTAATGCTGCATTTTTCAGTTTTGTTTGCTTTAAAATGTGCCACGCTCCACCATGGGCTGAACGCGTTTGTCTCCTCCTTGCATAAACCCATCCAGCCACACCTCAACCCGAGCCATATCCTGCACAATATTGGCTGAACACTGCCCTGGTGCCCTAACTGTTTTTTGAAACTTGTAACTGAATCTGTGTGGTTTGGAATTTAGTTTCTCTCCTATTTTATTGTTCCCACTTTCAGATATCAGTGTAAGCGACATGGGAGAATCTCCGCTCTCCCTATTTCTTTCCCGCGGCCTAAGAAGCACCGACTGAAATATCAGACACCAGAATATCCACTTCATACTGTAAACACCAAATATATGTAGCAAGATGTTAAATGGCAATTCAGTAAGGATATACGAAACGCATGTTTGAACAATAATGTTTAAACCTGTGTTTACATGGCACTACAGAAGCCTTGTTTTCCAGTCCACTGGGGGCTTCGACGAACTTGTTGGAGCTGTGTGAAGTTATACAATCTAAACATTCCTGCTGCTGCCACTGCCTCACATTTAAAGCTTTCCACCTGTCAGTGGCTTTCATTGTGAAGCAGCTATAGCATCGACTTTGTTAGTGGTGCTATTCTTGAACAAAAAAAAATTGTCCTTCACAAGAAGATATGGACATAATTGGTCAGTTTTGTGGGGTATCCTAGTAGCGGTGGCCCTTTGCTGCATGTCAGGCCCACTGTTCCAGTTTCCTGACTACCTCTGGCTGTCACTGTACAAATAAAGCCCCCCCCAAAAATAATAAAAAATAGCAGGGAGGAATAGCATGAGGCCACAGTGAACTGTCAGACAGAGAGCTATAGATGACAGGCTCTTACCGTTTCTCTTGCACTCCTTCACCATGCCATTGAGGTAAGCAACACCTCTTCCTTTGCTTTGCTGTGTGGAAGATGTCGTTATTTTAGGAATATTTAGATATTTTAACCGCGCTAATGTGATCACCCAGCACACCCTGACTTTAACACAAATGTCTTTGACGAGTAGTGGAAAAAAAAGACATCCAAAGAAGCCCGACATAGACACAAAGGGAACAAGCAGACTGTCACAGAAAGCCACCAGCCAGTGGGCTGCTCTGCTGTGAGGTGACAGTGATCATCACCATTCTGCCCTTGATATTACTGCGACATTAAAAGTCTGATGAAATAATAAAAAGTCATTCAACCATATACACTTTTTGCTTGTATGTGTTTTTTTTTAAAGGAACGTTATCATATACCATAATCATATAAATTAAGATGAGTGGATGGGAAAAAAAATGAAAATGAAATGTATGAAAGAAATATATCCACGACGTTCATTCAGATACAGTATGTGCTCCTCGTGCCCCGAGGCCAGTCAATTGTTTGCTGCTGTACACTACAGCCAGTTTATCCGTCCGCTCGATCTGTTGTATCACGTCAGTGCTCGGCTCAATAGAGAATAAAGACAGACTGAAACCATGACTGGGAGATTACCCAGGGGGATTTTCGGGAAAATGGATCGCACTATTGCCATCACCTCTACGACAGTTATTTGGACATCAAATGCTGAGTCCACAAACTCGAGACTTCAGTGAAGCAGATCGTTCAAGCGTCGGCCTTTTGTTTCTAAGAGAATGCGAGAAGCTGTTATTCACACATATTGACACAAATGCGCCAAGGGACTTAACATTTGTAGTAATACATGTGGTTTCTATATCCTCTCTATAACCAATTGATTAGATACAATAATAGAGAGTTTAAAAAAAAGTTAAAAACTGATGACATGATGATGGCAGGATTTTTATTAGAAATGCCCAGGGCTAGACATATAAACCATGGATATGCACAGCATGATAGCAAATAACACTTAATACACAAAATTCCATACATAATATTGATATTACCGTGAATAAATTGATCAATTTTCTTTTAATCACACCTACAGAGGCTCAGGAATCAGGGTGCTGGCATAAAACCAAGAGGAAATTCGGATGCATGTAACTGGAAATTTAATTTTGGACATATCATTTTACACTAGTATAGTGTTTATAGTGTCATATTGATTGATACTGGTTAAATGTATAGTGTGATTCATGCTCCTGTTCCAAAAATCCTGTTGTTAGTTCAGTCGGTTCAGTGTACAAGAACACATTTTTCAACCTGAATCTATAGATAATTTACACACCATTTGGAGTATTTTGGGGAAAAAACAAAACAAGCACAGAAAAGAAAAAGAAAGAAAGAAAGAAAAGAAAAGAAAAGAAAAGAAAAGAAAAGAAAGAAGTGATGCATTTTATGATTTTGGCAGAAGTGCTGAATAGCCAGGCTGGGAGAAACACCAAGGCTAAAAAAGACAAAGTGACACACAGAAACAACCTTCAACGACAGAAAATGAAGGACAAGGAACGACGGTACAAACCTCTCTGCACAGATGTTTTCATCTTGTTTGAGGATGTTCTGTTGCAAATTCCCTACTTTCATGCAGACCTTGAAAACGGAGCTAACTGATAAGACGTGCTGACTTCATTAGAGAGGAATAATTGCGCATAGTTGAGTTGGCAAAATAAAACAAGATGGAAAGAGAAAATCTGTGGGGCTGGAATGATGAGGGGGAGGTATACAACTTTAATGTTGTAAACTATCAATACACAGACTGTGACAATGTAGTTAGAGCATAGTTATAATAGCTTTATTGCTGGAAAAGCCAATAACTATGAAGGTCAAAGCATTAAAATTTGGCATTTTACTGTGGCATTTGAATACAGTTGCCTCTCATGGTATCTTTCTTTCTCTCTTCTTCAACACTAGGTCACGTCAGTCTTCCTGTCCTTTCATACGAGCATTATTACACTCATTACATCTCAGCGGGTGGGGTACAGTCTGTGTGTGTGTGTGTGTTGTGTGTGGTGAAAGAGGGAGTAACAGTTAGAGCTAATCAAGTAGGAGGCCAACCCGTCTTTATCAAACCATTTGACACTAATGCCATTAGGTGAGATGCATAGCTATGTGAGTTCATAAAATTAAGGCTGGGGCCAGCAGCTGAGCTAGCACAGACGCTAAGGCTCCCATCCACATGCAGTGTGATGAGATTAGCATGGTGCGCTAAGCGCTGACAGGCCTTATCAGTTCGCATCAGGATGAGCCCACTGAGAGAAAAACCATACCACCCTTACTGGGCTTACTGTAGTGGGAGGTTGGTGGGGGGTGTTAATGTGTGTGTTTGTGTGTGTGTGTGTGCTAGTGAGTAAGTGAGTAACAAATAGGGAAAGAAAGAGAGAGAGACAGTGTGACTGATGGTAGGTGGTGTGTGTGTTCAAACCGATAAAACCCATCAACAATCAACATGACCCAACCTCTGCCTGGGAAGACCAGATGTTCCACAGGCCCCAGTGCCAATGCCATTATAAGCCGAGCCAAATGCACTCGCAGATTCATGTTACTGATGGCGATGCTGATAGGTCAAATTGAGTGCTACAAGTTCCAGCAACAAACGGACGACCCGCCTAGAACACTGATTACAGCAGACAGGCGCTGGAACGTGTTCTGAGGAGAGCAGACGCTCGGACTGAGATCTGTGTTCAGGCCAGTTCTGTCATCCTGGGACAATGTGACCTTGTTGAAGTGAGGCACATTAGCAGTTGTCAAGAAAAGAGCTGTTGCTAGCGAAGGACAAAGACGGGACCCCACTGCTTCCTGCTGATGGCTGACGTTCAAGGCTGCACCGCAGCTTCAAAACAGCAACAGCAGCTGGGACTCGGAGCGCCGTTCGCGATACCGTCTCAGTACGTCAGCACGAGTTTGAGGACTTTTTTTTTTATTATACACAGCAAAAGGAGAAAAAGTGTACACCAAAACAAACATGACAGCCAAAACTTTCTAAAACTTCATAGCACCCCTAACAAACTGTGACTTGTCTGGCTAAATATGTACAACAGCCTCGCTTGAAAAGAGAACTAGAAAGCCTGCAGTGGGCTATAGTGAAATGTTCATCCCCATAAAGAAACTTTGCCCAAGACTGAATCTTATTACAATTTTCCCCGTGTAAATCCCTGGAAGATCCGTGGGATTGGTGTTTAAGTTGAATCCAGCGGCAAGAACATTTGTATTCCTCAACAATAGCCCCGCCCCGGGTTTCGTTTGATTTGGACCACCTTTGAGAACTGAGCGAAATAATGAGAAAGCAAGAGCAAGAAGAATTGTAACCCTGACCGCAAATGTCACTACCTGCTACATCAAACACGTCAAGGGAATTTAGACTGATAACTTTTTAATTGTGGGTTTATCAATGCTTAATCACCGGACAGGAAACCTGTGATGAAACGTCCACCTTGACGGGGAGGGGGGGATGCAAATGACTTCTTTATAATACCATCACAAATGAATGGGGCCTTGGCCCCTGCCTCGACAGACAAACGAGCTCTGACTTCACCGGTTCCCGAGCGAAGGGGGGTGTTTTTCTGCCTCAGCTGAAGGACTCATCAAAGACAAAAACTGATGACGAACAACGGACTGACTACGCTGGTCATGTAATATTTCTGGATTAAGTGAAAAAAAAAAAAACGGAATAAAGAGCCGTTATTGTTAGTTTGATTTGAAGAACAACTGACACTTTGACAACGCTCAGCGTCTATTAATTCAGCAGTTTGACAGGCTGTGTTTTCGGTTGTTAGATGGGAGAAAGCAAAAAGCTTTTGTTGGCAAAGGCCTCATTAGCTCAGTAACCTTCGACACAGATGTTTGTGAAGCATTAGTTCTCCCAGCTAATCTGAAGACAGGACTGAACCCCCCCCACCCCAAATTATCTGCCACCGTCTCTTTATCTCTCTGTCAGTTGATGTCTGGTTGTTTCGGTAAACATGCAAACACAACTGAACAACTGCTAACTAATTTATTTTCTGCGCCACAGATATAGTTTGAGTGCGGAGCTGGTGCCGCTTCCTTTCCCCCCCGACAAAACGCATGCAGTTTGTCAGTCTTATCCAACCCGTCTGTCTTAAATCAATTTGTTTTCTGCCTCATAAATTTCCCTCAGTGTCTGAAATCGACTTCCTGGACCTGGAAATTCCATCCAGAGAACAGTAAGTCATATTATTTTACACCAAGGAAGGGCAGAAGGACGTCATTAAGCTCTCGGAGGCAGGAAAAAGGCCACCATTATCCATCTTTCTTAGTATTCCTCTCCACTGACAAACCCAGTTAGCTACATTTCCTTTCTATATTTACTCATCTTCTCAATATACACGTTGTATGTCAGCTTCACAAAGGACGATGGGTGAATGAATGCAACTGATTAAAGCTCCTATTAGGTGCCTGTCTGCTCCTAGTACATTTCTGTGTCTGAAGACTGAAGGAACATACTGAGCAAGTACAAAAAGATCATGTGAGGCTGGTCGATAAGAATGTAACAGGTTGACTACTTCTCACTGTTGAGAGAACAGAAAGTAGAAGTGAACGACTGGGGATATAAATGAGGCTCATCAAATGCCAGGCGCAATTTTCTGTCATCTCCTCTGTCTGTCGGTATCAGAGGCGATCTCTTTCATCTCCATGTCTCTTCTGCTCCCCATCTGGTCTAGCTGGTCCTCTGAAGCCGACCCAGGCCCCCCCCGTCATATCTCTTTGCTTTTCCTCGAATACCCCCCCAACACACACACATTCCCTAATCCTTCTTCCAGACTTATCTCGCCCAGTCTTTCACAGTGTCTATCTTATTTTAATATTACTTTATTATCTTCTTAGCATTCTTGCTCCTCCACCTCTCTCTCTCTGCGCCCTTTTCTGATCCATCATTTTCCATCACTATAAGCTGGCAGCGCTATCATGAATAATGAAAAAAAGAAGAAGAAAAAAAAAAAGAAGCAGAACATTGAAAAGGAAACAGCTTTTTTAGCTGAGTCAGCTCCCCACAGCACTGGCATTTCCTCTGGTTGGATATGGAGTCGTGGAGGAGCGGGGACGCACACTCCCCGCAACACTACCAGAGGGGCGGCCCGGGCATAGAGACGGAAGCACAGCGAGGAAAGCAAATTGAGTGATTTCCCTGCATGGATATGTAGAATTTTACAGATCTGTGTATCTTGTATATACAGTATCCATGCACATATTGCACTGCATAATGCAATGTACATATTGTCACTGTGTGACACAATGAATACCATGTTTCATGTTTTATTCTCATATTTCACTATCGTTCACAGGCAAAATCAGCAGCTGATCACAAAAAGTGTTTGAACGCATTAGCCTTCAAATCGAATCGCGAACGTGTGTGTGTGCGTGTTTGCACGTAAGCTTGCCTGCATGGGTCAGTGTGTGTGCCCGCTCACGAGCATTTGGATATGCCACCCGCCTGTTATCGGAGCTCAGCATCACCGTGGACCGTGGTAAACTTGCTTTTCTGATCCAACCAGATTAGCTGTGATCTTAACAGATCCTGTCTGATCCATGCTGCACACTGGTCTCTACAAACATGCTCCTATCTCCTTTTAACGCCATTTCAAAGAGTAGCTTAGACTGCGGTTGACAGGCTCTTCATAAATAATGCAGCATACAGAGCAGGAAGGAATATTAATACTGGATAATCTTTAAGAAATATCATGCATCGCATTTTCCCCCTGTCTGATTTTGTTGATCCCGGCTGAATGTTACTTTAACGCTGGCGATGTAATCCAGAAAAAAAAAAATAAAGAAAAAAAAAAGGAGACCATTTTTTGACCTGATTGCATCAAATTCATTTTGGTTCTCGGATCAAAATCGTCAACAGCCGAGTCCTGATTTTAAAAGTCAACACATGATCAGAGACCAACCAGACCCGTTTAGTGTCAAAGGCTGAGAGATGCTGCCTTCTTTTGACACAAGCTTTGTGTCCTTTGCAGCTCTCAGATCCCACAATTACGCCAGGGCATTGAGAAGATTCGCATCAACTCATCCGGTTGAAATACATCACATGACCATGTTGTATTTGTGGGTATTTGTGTTGTAGTGACCCCAAAAGTTATAATGGGTTACATAATAAACCTCTTGCTTCCAGACTGGGAATGCTGCGGATCACCGAATGGTAGATACATAGAAGATACACAGACGTTTTAACAGGCACATGGAGGCACTGCGGATGTAGCATACGACTGCAAGTGTCATCCATCAAACATCACAATTCACTCAGGGAAGTCATTCATCCTGGAACTGAATGGAGTTACTTTGCTGACCGCCTAAAAAAGTGGAAATTCTGGACTGACATGACTGCGTGATTCGACCAGCAGTTTTGAGTCTCTGTCAATTTAATCTTTCTCATTGGGAAAGGATGAGAACATTAAGCCTAGCTCTTAAGTCCTCTCAAGGACCTTGGGTGCTTTTCATTAGACTAATAAATGCTTCCTTGTGTCCTCTCTCTCTCTCCTCATGTGATGCAGAAATCACTCCCTCTCTTTCGTCTTGGAGGATTATTCCACAAGGAGGCAGCTTTTGGAGAAGCTCCGAGCGGGGGGGAAACACATGTGTGGCGGCAGGTGATGTAGAAATGCCACACCTCCACATGTGACACACGTGTGCTAGTTGTATGTTTGATATGATTAACAACTTAATTAAGGCCTTATCCTTCGTCTTCTTCTTCTTCTTCTTCTTCTTCTTCTTCTTCTTCTTCTTCGTCTTCTTCTTCTTCTTCTTCCACACAGTTACTCTTGCAGCTCTTACTTTGTATTCTTGTGTACACGGATCTACACATTATATAATACACTGTTACAATAATGCAACATAATGTGCTGTCACCTTATTTGTGATTTATTTGTGATAAACAAACACACACAATATGCAGAACAATTTAAATGCAATGCTGTGCCGGCATCAGAACTGCTGTTTTTATTGTTAAACGTAATCGACATACACGCACACATTATTATTATCCAGCTATGCGGTGTATTATTATGCAGGCAAATTATAGCCCAAGAAATCGTAATAAATAACACCGATTCATACATATGAAAAGATTTAATACAAATATTAAGTGTGATTAAATGATGGTAAATCAACATCTGTACTAACACTACTAAAAACTAAGAATGCTGTACAGATTGAAATTTGTTCTGCGGACGTCCATGCCGGTTGGCTCGATGTGTGATACAGCTGTGCGGCATGTCGTATCTGTAATGCCGGACACTGTGGAACCAAGGATTTCTCCTTCGGCTCCTCCGTCCTTGCTGCTCCCCTGCGTAGGCAGTTAGGATGTAAGGAAAGGAAGTGAGTAAGAAAGGTAGTAAGGAGACGTGTTAGCATAATGAAAAGCGCCCCTTGTGTGTGTCCTTCAGAGGGTGCAGGCCCTGAATCTGGGCAGCTGTCTCTTCTTATCTCTGGATGTCTCTCACTCAAGCTGCTGTGTCTCCTTTTTAACTTGGTGTTTTCATCTCTGCGTCTGCTCATTACGCTCGTTTTCTCAGACACACACACGCGCGCACACACACAGACCCAGACACACTGCGGGATGCTTACATATAATATAGATTCATAGCTTTAATGTTCACCCATTAAACCTATTCTGGATGCCATCATTATTTCAAAGAAGCACGATGCTCGGAGATGTTCATAACAAATTCCACATTTATTTCGCTCTAAGAGAACAGTTAACATTTAAACTGAGCTTGAGGACAAATACCAAACATGACTCCAACCAAAACAACCTCTACAGCTATCAACAACGTGTATTAATCACCACAGTAACTGTACATCTTAAGGCAATTTGTGTTTTCTAAAATCCAAATCTATTTTAACCTCATCCTGCTTCATATCAGGTATTCAGACTGCTCTTCTCACCACCTACTGAAAAAGAATGAGTGTGTTGTAACTACATGATGAATTTCTGTCTTTGTGCCTAGTTTTATTTAAGCCATTAGGAAAATATTCCTATAATATTATTTGTTTAATTGCTGTCCAAGTCTCTTGTGATGTTCACTTAAAATACTGTTTTGCCTTCCGTCTTGCGATGATGAAAAAGGAGAAATTCTCTTTTGTGGCCGTCTTAAAGATTTGTTCGAAATGTTCACGCTCAAAAGAATCAATTTTATCTAGCACAGAGAGCAGGAAACAACATTAGGTGCAACACTAAGGTAAACACTTAGTGGAAGAGTGTTAAAACAACCAAACACCCTCTCAATACTCGACTGTGTTAACTGTTTGTGGCCACAGTGCTTGCCTCACATTTCAATGATCTTACAGCAAACTACCATGACTTCATATTCCTGCCCGACTGTGAGGAAAACGCTCAGTATTTTACCTTATTTTCATGGCCGTGCAGGACATATCTCAGTACATTCCATAATGAGAACATTAACTTGCATCCAGACACTGACGAGTGATGACTTCCCTGGTATGTCACTCTTACGGTTCCAGCATACCGCTGTTAGCATTATTATTCTTCAATCGCTCTTTCCAAGAACTTACTGAAAATATACGCGTCGCAATCATCTGTTCCTTCGTTCGAGACAGTGAACATGAAAGACAGACAAGGATCTTACAAGGGATTCTCAAGATATTACTAAAACTTTCTGCTTTCTTCGCTCTGGTTTTTGACAAAGCGCCAAAGTAAACACGGCGCTGCAAAGTCAGAGATAAAACACATTAATCTGTCTCCAGTCCACAAAAGCTCTCCCGATTTTTTTGTCATGAATTAACAGGATTACAGTATGACCAGTGAGTGACGAGGGTAAACAGCGCGCCGGGGCCCTTCTATGTGGTTAGTGTCAGCGTGCTTTGAAAACAAGTTATTTGTTTGAGCTTTCGTTTCATTTTCGTGGCAGGGTGCTTTAACCCTGAAGTGGAACGGCAAAGTACAGTCAAAGACAGAAAGGGATTGCATGAGACCGAATTTAAGCAAGAGGCACGCTGCCTCCCGTTCAGTTGAATAAACACTGTAAGGTGTGTAATGTGAAACTTGTACAGTATGTGGGCTGTGGGGGAAACCACGCTGAGGTTGTGGAGGCGACAAAAAGTTACAAACTGCAGCTCAGAACGAAAATGTAAACTTTGTTCAGCGGCTGCAGAGCCTGTGGTGCTTTTTGCAGGTGCGTCTGAACTCATTGTGGAAAGGAGCGCAGAGTGATTACGAAGTTACTCTTACTCAGGTCATGTCAGAACACTGCAAGCTCCTGTTGTGAACACTGGTTTGAGGTCAGAACGTCGGAGCAGCGCACACGAACAGCGGCGCAGCGGCAAGTTTGACAGTTTGCACTGAGCTCACAACCACAAGTTTAACACTCTGTATGCGTCTCCTATGTCAGAATGTTTAGAGCGCAAGTGCCCATCCAAAATCTGCCCTTCTTCATAGTAAATTTTTAAAAAAACGCAGCAGAGGACTGCACGGAACAAGCACTTCAGAGTCCGAGGCCTTGACACTGACCAGAGTGAGTGGCAGACTGACCAGGAACAGCCATACAGAGCTTGTAGTCATCTAACCGAGCTAACCAGCCATGAGCAGATGCTGTCAGACCCTCTGTTTCCATGCTGGAAGTCCACTGGATCTTTGACAAGCACCATAAACCCATTAATTGCCGCTTGTAAAGGTTTCTATGCAGTGGCGGAACAAGTCAGAGCCAGGCCAGGGGCCCGGGCCGGGGGGCACTGCATAGAGACCGGGCCCGGGCCGGGGGGCACTTGCCCCCCCAGCCCCCCCTGACGCTCCGCCCCTGTTTCTTTTTTTTTTCTTTTCTTTTTTTTTTTTTAAAGATTTTTTTTTTGGCCATTTTTTATGCCTTCAATGATAGTGCAGCTGAAGATGGACAGGAAGCAGAGAGAGGGGGAGTGACACGCAGTAAATGGGCGTCCGATGCGGGAGTCGAACCGGAGCCGCTGCAGCGAGGACTGTGGCCTCCATACATGGGGCGGTCGTTTAACCCGCTACGCCACGGGCCGCCCCTCCGCCCCTGTTTCTATGTTGTACTAGCTAAGCTAGCAGCTCAGGGAACCAAAGTGCCCAGTTTGTGTGTGTGTCAGTGTGTGGCCTTATGCATCTCAATCAGCATATCTTAAACAGCCAAGGTTTTATAGACTTGTCTCCCACTCGAAGGTGGAGACGCCCATGTCTGATTAGACTGTGTCAACAATCTTTTTTTTTTTTTACATAAATGCCATGTTGCAAATTAGTATAAAGTGTCTACAGCGCTGGGCATGTAAGGTTCAGGGTGATTTGGATTGGGTGGTTCAGGGTGATTTTCAACCCATTAAATGCAGATTTTTAATCAAATCAAATCAAATTTTATTTGTATAGCCCAAAGTCACAAAACACATTTTGCCTCAGAGGGCTGTACAAACTGTACAGGGAGCGACACCCTCTGTCCTTAGACCCTGGGTTCGAGGATTTTTATACATTTAGTAAGAACCAGCAGTGACGTGTTTCATCTCAGTACAGTTGTATAATGTAGTTTACAGCTCTAAAAGCGCGTTTAAGCATGCAGCACCACTTCAACAATGACCCAGTGGTGGAATTTGGCTGAAAACATTGACTCAAGTGCACTTGGAGAAAACATGCAACAGTGCCGTCGGGGTTTTATCCAACATCATGCAGTTGCACTCATATTTTAGGATACAGGTCCAGGAGCGGATCGAGGAGGTTTTTCAAAAATCTAAAAATTTGAGTTTTAGACCGGTGTTTCCCACAGGAAAGCGAGACTGTGATGGATGTCATGTATTTGCACGCTCCCCAAAATAAAATGTCATATATTTAAAGGCTAAATGCAACACTCAGGTGAATTTTGAGAGCAGAATTTAGAGGCATGAGGCAGGAATTTTGTTGGTGGTTACTGGCATATGTAGGCTGCTCAGATTGGAACCAGTATGGGCCAATACACAAATCGCAAATCACATGATTTTTTTGGCCTCTATTTATCATGTTGCATATTTAATTTCACTCTTTTTAAACAACATATTAACTGTTAAGAATAAAAAAATACAAAGCATTGACTTTGTGGATGCTCTTCTCGTGAACATTTGTTTCTTTCTTGATTCTCTGCTGGAACGCTGAGGTCCACACGGGTGTAACAGCTTTCCGATCCACCAGTGAGCCCCTATTTGGCATGATTTGTTTTTTCAGCACTGTAGCACTATCAGAAAATGAAAATAAGTACCATCCGAAGTGTGAAAATATTTTTGGTTCATTATGAAACTGTGAATTACACTCTGGTAGTTTAAAACAGTCTAGGTAATTAATAGGTAACACTGATTAGTCAGCTCATTTTCTGCACATGTGCATGTGAAAAAAAGCACAAAATAACCTTACCTAACAACTTGGGGCAAAGTAGTGCGAACACAAAATTCAGCTGCCAGACTGATTTTTTTAGGGAGGACATTCCTACGCCTATGGGGCAGACTTCTCCCATTTTTACCCTCTTGATGGCTTCATTTCGCAAAACAAGCTGGGAAGAATTGAAGATTTCGCAGGTGAAATCAACCAAACTATGATTTCTGTGCAAACTTCAGCCAATATAGTGTAGTGAAAAGGGACACTCCAGGAGTCAATCCGATTTTGGCTGCTGCAATGCTCCTGTGGCACCCACTCCTGAATCTGTCCATGCACGGGTTTAAAAATCCAGCTGTACCTTGCCAATGATTTTTGCTGTTACAGGAGCCCAAGACAACGCAACACAAGACAGTGCATCACACCCAAAAAGCATATATTTAATGAATAAGCTACAGAGTGAGGAAAAACTGTCCCTGTGTAGCATTTGACTTTCTTCACAAAAGCTGATGACGATGAATAACAAACCAGCCGAGTATGACAAATGAACTGTGTGCCTGCGCGCATTCACAATCAAAAGCACATGCACACAAACTCATGTTTTTAATTAATACAACCGTGGCTACATAATTCAACAACAGAGCGAAGCACTGTGCTAATGCATTTTTAAAGTCAAGAGTTTTTCTTTTCACCGTTTTTAATTTGAATCCTTCCTTTGCTCTGCCAAACACAGCTCTCCAAAAGTTTCCATTTTAACGGTGATTCTCAATTACTCACAGCAAAGTTTAGATACTAGCAAGAAGCTACTGTAGTTTTCCCTGCTCCCTCTATTAATAAGCAGCTCAACATTATTCAAGGGATATTCAAGGATGCTTGAGGTGAAGAAACTAAATTAAATCCTATGAATTGATTGCTGGCAGTATGATGACAGTGTATTTGCTGCCAGGTATTATACATGTTTAATTACACGGTGTGTACAGAGTTATTATTATGCAATGTGAAAATGGAATCTGAAATCATTGTCAGGGACGTGCAGACCGTTCAATCAAATGATTTCTTACGTATTACAAGGTTGTAAGGGCTGTTTGGAAGACTCAGTTGATGTAAAAAGTAAATTCACACAGAGATGATGGTTTATTGTTGCAAAAGGCAAATGGACTGTAGTTATATATAACGCCCCTCTAGTCTTCTGACCATTGCTTTTATGCTACATATAACAATCACCCATTCATACACCGGTGGCATTGGCCGCCACAGCTAATCATATTCACATACAATCACACGCTGATTGTGCCTTTGAGGGCAATTTACAGCTCCGTTTCTTGCCCAAGAATACATTGACACGGCAGCTGGCGGAGGGAGGGATCAAACCGCCGATCTGATTAGTGCCTGACCTGCTCTACCTCCTGAACCACAGTTACTATGTAGATTACATAAGTAGTCTAGTCAAATTACAGTGACACATAACATACTACACATGCAAATGCTGTCCCTTCCCATGCCTACGGACCAGTGGTTCAACTTCTATCCCCAAGGGGCCTATTTTTGAATAGACGGACAACCCCTGACTACTTCTTAATATAACTCTGTGTGTTGTTTTCACTTATACAATAATGGGTACTAAATAGGCTCTTTTTTTTTCTTCTCCCAGAAGCCATTGTTTTATTAATTATTCAATCAAATATATCAGATATAAGAAAAATGATTTCCTGTAAATGTTGTGTCAGTAATTAATCAGCCCCGAATTGATCTGAATCACTCACATCAGAGTCTGTCACATCAAACACACATTCTGCAGTTATTGTATTCATTATGTGGGTTATTATATACAAGCTAATGGTTAGCTTTATTGACTGCTTGTTTTCATTTTCAGTTCATTTTACTTCATCAGTAATACTGATAGCAAAGCTAGTGGCGCTTAATTCATTCATCCATCTCTGGGTCACTTCTTAACAACATTTCCCCCCGCCCCCTTTGGAATGACCACTCAAACTCCCAGTGTGAAAGCTTTCAAATCGTTTTCCATTCTTCCTTTCCTTGCATTTCATTTTTACTTCTTTACAAGCTTGAAACCATATAACAAAAAAAAAAAAAAAACTACTTTTCTCTTTTGTGACATTCATCTGTGGCGTCTTTGGTGTCGTTATCTCTGCATTTCTTATCAGCGGTGTTATTGAATTGCCTTGTGCACTGAGCGGGTTGGCTTTCGTGAACGTTTTCAAGCCACACTACCGTAGAGTTTTAAAAAACCCCACCGTAATCTGCATCTTCAAAATCACTGTGTCACGTATTAGTTTCCATCCTGTTGGATTCTGATATCATGAAACAATGGTGTTTGAACACCGGATCTTGTTTAGCTCCTTTTTCTTCTCGTTTATTTAATGTGTGTTTTACAACACAAACTAAACAGTGAAACCCAGGCGCAGAAAGTTTTCACTGGCAGGACTCCATGTTGTGCCGTAATGCACAAATAAGCCTCCAACAGAGGTTGAGAAGTTTGAAAATGTAGACCAGTTTCGGCTGCTTTCATGGAGAGCCTCAAATCAGTGAACTTTTGTGTGCCTACTTTTTTTTATTATTTTCTTTTTATACTTTGCCACAACATATCCAGTATGATCTACAAACACTTATGGAGATACATACGTAGATTAAACACCAGCGGGTGTTAAATTAATTAAACACCATACTGCTGTGTTCTGGCATTCGCTGAGACATGGCTGGAGATCAACATGCGCGACAGTGTCATCACTCCAGAGGGTTTCTCCATCTATCGGCATGACAGAAGGACTCCGAAGGACAGTTGAAGGGAAGGGCTTTATGGCTAACTCCTGGGATGAATGCCCGTGTCTTAACAATGCACTGTTTATCGGTTCTGGGGTTACTGACCATCAGAGCTAGACCTTTTTTATCTCCCCAGAGAGTTCAGTTTAGTCTTCCTCACACCGGTTTACATCCATACAGGATAAATCTTTAGCCCTGTACCAGCTGTACAGGATTATAAATGGGCTGGAGAACTCTCACCCCGAGGCTGTATTCACAGTTTTGGGCGACTTTACCAGAGCCAAAAAGAAGAAGGTTCCCCCAAAATACTATCGTAACGCATCACTTTTATCACCAGGGTAGAGGAAGCACTGGATCACTGTTCAATCCCTTGCTTCAAACAGCTTTCAAAAGTGCTGCCTTCAGGTAGCTCACAGCACCAATAGAGGACCACAGCCACTCAACTCACAGACTGTTCTCCTTGTTAACATCTGGCAGATGCTACAGAAACACGGCTGCCCATACCACCAGACTTAAGAACAGCTTTTACACAACACCCTTTCACATTTATACAGTGCATAGCAGGGCAGGAATTTCACAGGAATTTGTGATTTGCGATTTGGCCTTGTGCCCTCGAAAAAAATATCTGTCCTAAGGCCACGGTGGCCTTCATGCCCCGCCCGCACTGCCCCAGTTTGTTTTGCGGTTTTCTGGTCTGCCTCTTTCCTGTCAACACAGCTTTGACACCTGCGTCTTTAGAGAAAAAACAGCGTCTTTTGGTGACATTCATCATCATTAGTGGGTCTGATTTGAGCCTGGCATGAACCGTTCAGACGGGCTATAATGTGTTCATCAAACACACCCCCGACCCTCTTGTGTCCACGTCTGCGAGGCTTGGGTCTGAGACTGACGTGAAGAGAGGAAAAAATGTGGATTTAAAATCATTGTGTTGTTTTATGGCCTGGGTGCCCTCAAAAAATTGAAAACACAAAAGGCCCTTGCCCCTAAAATAACGAGATTCCAGGCCTGGTGCATACTATACATATATATATATATATATATATAGTTTTTTAAAAATATTTTATTTATATCATTCTGCTTTACTGATTTCTGCTTTCTATATTTACTATACCCTGTGTATAGCACTTCTATTGCACACTGAATGCTCTTAATGGCAAGCTGACCCTTTTTTCTAATTTCATTGTACTGTTGACCTTGTGTTACCTTAACACAAACATGTCAAATCTGACATAGGCCAAATAAAACTGAAACTAAACCAGGAAAGAATGAGCGAGGCAAAGGGGTAATATTTGCTGCTGAGCTCATGTGTCTTTATCTTAGTTTCGGATGGCTGACGTGAAAAACTGAGGGAGCGAAAAAGTGTGCAAAGTGCAAGAACTGCAAGAACTGCAAGAAAGCTGAGAAACACACAGGGGTTTCTGATGCGCAATGCTTCAAAGACCAGCAGGGGAACTAGAGCAAGAACCCTGTCCAAGATGGAGGATGAATCAGACCCTCCGCTCACCTCTTTAGGTCCCCAATGAAAGCAGAAATGTGTCTGATCACAGCCACAGGGAGTCCTGCACTGCGACACACTGACTAAGGGTATGTGTGTGTGTGTGTTAATGTATGTGTGTTGTGTGTGACTGAAGTGTGTGTGATCCTGTGGATGCTCTCTCACCAAAAGAGGAGCCTTCAGGGAGACACCATTAAAAGAGCCTAATTAATCAAACGTAACACAGCTGCGAGAAAAGAGAAATTCCGTGAGGACCCGCATGAGGCCCCCCGCAGAACCCAAACACCCCACCACTCAACCCAGCATCATCTCCTGACTCCCCGCCAGCTGCTGACCTCCAGGAGCACAGTTCTCTGAACTGCCGCTGGCATGAGTTTAGTTCAGTTGTACAAATGGGTTGAGGTCCAGTGCACAGTTTAGCCAAGCCCAGGTAATTCCATGGATAAATGTGGCCCATTTCAACATTACACACACATCCTCATTGCCCGTTCATGTGAGGATCAATGGGCTGATTGATTGAAGACAGATATCTTGGCAGCAGGGAGGATATAAGTATGGGTATGGGATTGAGTATGGAAGACACTAGGCCTAAAGAAACCAATTGATCTGACTTCTAAGGATCGGTGATCCAATGTGAGGGGTGTTTAAAATAAGTTCATCTAAAGTCAGAGTGAGAAATGTATCACTGTGGAAATAAATACAGGAGTACTTGACTGACTGGGTTCAAAAATGAGAAGTTCTGTAGTACTTCAACATGCCATCATCAACCAAAGTAAGGGTTAGAAAGCAAGATAACTGCTACCATACACTGACAATTCTGACCAAACAGCATACAGCATTTTATTGTGACTTAATAATACATATCACAAGGGCCAGTGGTGACAGATTAGCTGGATAATTCTATGTTCCTTTCCCCTTAAGGCATTCATGATTGGAACTACGGGCAGTAGGCCAGTTACAACAATACACATACATACATAGACACACAATACACGCGCTTTGGGGGAGATGTCAACAACATAGCACAGGAATACTAATTGGATAGTCTACAAACTGTATCCTAATTACATCAGAATGAACGCTGAGATAATGAGATTTTTTTTTTTTTTCCTGTCTTATATTCTTCTGTCGGTATGCTGTACTTGTAATTGCTTCCTTCGGTGTTATTTGTCTTTTAACTGTAGTTCATTAAGCACGAGAGAGAGTGAGAGAATAGACAATGACAGCGGCTCCATAGCTTACACAGGTAATTATTATCCCCAGAGAACATTTGCTCGGGAGAGTGTCGGCCTCTGTCGGAGCGACGAGCTGATCAATCAGAGGCCATGAAAAGATACATGAAGATTTTGACATGAGATCTTGTATTTTCTTTAGCGTTCAGTTTTTCACGGCAGTAACAAAGTCACTTAGCCTATACTCCGTGAATTTACAACTATAAAGAATATCAGCCTCCCATGAAGCGGACAATTTTCTTGTTACTTCCTAACAACCATGAAGAGGTGATGAGGTAATAGTGATGTTATTGAGGCCTAGGGTAATTAAGTTGCAACTTCAGACAATCAGGGTAATATAGCACTGGAACAACACAGCAAGTAAAGCGATGAGCTCAGTGCGGTGCTGATACACTCCATTGACCTTGTTTTTGTAGCACAGGGCAGTTCATTAAGAAGCAGGGTCGAATGTGGGCCACGTGTTGGATTATTGACGATGGAATGGTTATCGGGTTTTCTTACAATACAGGACATACATACAGGACTTGACAAGACGGAGGGGTCAGGACTTCAAGGTTAGAAGGTGTATTAGAAACTGGTCTCTTGGGTCTCCATAAAGCAGTAACCTCTAGGTTCAGGAAAGCCCTCAAGGTTTACTCATTGATGAGAAGAGAAAAGCAGCCTTGGCTAATCTATATCAGCTCATTAGCAGTGAGATTCCAAGTAAGCTGATGTTTCTCAGAAATGAAAGTTGAAAGGAAAAAGGACTTAGGGGAGTCCTGGAGTTTCAACTTCAGACATAGAACCTGACACTCTTCCTTGTATTCCTAAACAAGGTTTTACGTTGTACTAGCCCGCTATTAGCTAGTATATAATACTGAATGAGTATGTTGACCGATACTGAGAGAAGAGTACTATTGCCACATTTCCATCAAACTGTACTACTACATATCCAAACCCAGTCTGTTTTCTGTTTCCACTATGGACAGTACTCTTAAATGTGGACAGCGTTGTTACTGGACTAAAACTAGAGAATCACTAAGCATATATTTTAATTGGCTAACATTTGTACGTCTCAAACTGAGTATTTTTGTTTTCTTTCTGGGATCGCAAAGGGGACTGTACAGTACTCTGTGGTTGACTTGTGTATGTTTTACTTGTGTGTTTTTCGCTGCTCGTTGTCTTTTATAAAATACCTGGTTGTTAGAGACTGTAAAGGGACCATGTATTGAGAGACATGGGTCCTCTGTAGGATTGGCTGAAAACTAAAATATTATCTTTGTCAGACGTGCACTGTGACTGGCATCGCGGTTCCTTGTTAAAGCACTGTTTAGTTCAACAGTTCCTGCTCCAAAATATCAGTATTATACCGGCCTTTAGAAATTCCCTACCTAGCCCTTAACCTTCAACACCAGCCGAGATATTCCCTTGCTACTGTGATAATCGGAGCATCACCTCTCTTAGAATAGCTTCCTCTGTTAAAAACTGCATTTCCCTAAGCTGCACTCCTACTGTATAAAAAAGGCTTTTCAGTGTAAAGTGCATTCTACTGATTTACCCCTAATCTGCATAAGGTGCTCTGCCCTTTTTGACATCAGACTCCTGTGGTGTGCTGTGTGTTATAGTCCATTATCTTCTCCTAATCTCCTTTTAGTGACTAAGTGACACCCAACTGTTACAAAGCACGTGCCCAACATGATGGTGCCGCGAAAATGGAGGCAAGAACACAACGCAACAAATTGTCCTGATATATTCCCTTTGATGTCACGGCGACTCCCTCTGGAAATGAGTGAGTGGCCTCGTTTTACATTTAACTTGCACCGTTATATCTGCAGGTACGTTCTTTAGTGACATTATTCAAAGTTGGTTCCCCAGGCGTGAGCAGCATTTTTAATAGCATATGCTGGTTACATGAGGAGAAGAGCGGATTTGGAACTCTCGTGGCAGGAAAATCCGGAGTGACTGCAGCGTATTAGCTTAACCATGTCAACCATGCAAGAGGAGAGATGTATTCCTGACTGGGTTTAATGAATACATTTACTGTACGTACATCCAACACCAGAGAAATAATAGCAAATAATAAAATAAAGACAGAGAGAGAAAAAAGGAGACACAAAGAGTGAGGGTGAGGGTGAGGTTACGCATATTTAGCTTTCTTCCTGCTTGTTCGTAGGCTGGACATTCTTCTTTTCTATGCTGTGTTAACAAGCTGGGCTTTTTCTCTGATCATACAGAAGATTCAGATTCACTGACCTTAACCTCTCTGGAGGCCTCCAAAGTTGATGCTGATGTTAAGGTATTTTCTTTTTAAAGACGCTGAAGCTGGAATTGAATATAATGTCTATACGTTTTATTACTTGCTATTTCATTTCTATATACACTAGTTTGCCATTATACTAGTCAGTAGTCACTCAATAGTCAATCAGGAGTCAGAGCACATTTCTTTCTGTCACATGTCTTATGGTACAGGGCATTTCACAAAACACTGGATTTCTTACTCTTTTGGAAAGGAAGACATACATAGACAAACACACACCAAAGGAAGGATTGTTCTGGACAAAAGGTCATGGGTCAAAAGTTTCACTGTTGGACAAACAATGTTTCCTACATTGGTCTCTGGTCTGGCTGAGCTGGGCTCACCAGGTGAGCAAAGTTTTAGTTTCTACTTGTAAGAAAACTCTTCAATTCTTAATACTGTTTTTTTTAGTCCAAGACACACACACACACACACACACGGGTCTGACAGGCCAAGTGTGTTGCCATAAGGGTGTCATTTGTCCTGTGTCCAGTTTTTTTTGCCATGCTTAACAGGTCAGGTTGCACACGGAGAAGCCAAACCCAGAGCACAGTCTTGCCAGGGCTATTATGTTTCAGTTCCAAAACAGATAAGTAGAACAAATTGCCTCTCGTCCAAAGGTAATGGTTCATAATTATTTGCTCAGATAAGAAGAAAAAAAGAACTGGATGGCTTTTACTGTCTGCGTTGCAACTGGACCATTGATCCGTCCAGATGCAATCTCACTGGGTAGAGGTGAAAGCGATAATGCCATGCCACAAGTTTTCGTCTTCTCATTTTAAATCAAACTTGACAAAACTTTGTGCGGAGCTTCTAATGAATATCGATGTTCTTTACCAATGTCTGTCTTCTGGACTGTGCATGGACTGAGTCAAACCCAAGCTTTTCTGTCCTCCCAGTAAGGTATTACCACAAGGCCTCACAAAGGGACAGACAAAAGGCAAAGTTTGCTGGTGCCCACCATGAGCATCCTTTGCTTTGTCCCATGTTTCTGCTTACTCTTTCTTCCCAAAGGGCAGATGCAAAAATGACGGAGCCCAACATCTGCACACCATCTCAGTTGGTGAAAAGACGAATCGCCCGTCATTGTGCTAGTCAAGTTCAGCTAAAACAAACCGTCACACGCGATTTCTGCTCCTGCTTCACGCACGGGTGTTTGCATGTAGATAGATCTAATCAACCATTGAATGAGCTATCCATCTTCACTAAATGTAGTACCCGAGTGCTGCAAATGGGCCTTTCACTACTCAATACCCGGCTCATATTTATTTAGTAAAACAGGTGAAGCAATAAAAATGAAATGCTGCACGTGGCACATACAAAAAGTAGGCGCTTCGATATTTCTCTGAAAAATGTATTCAGTCAATCATGTTTGTTATTATTGTACTAAAGTCCTTTGGACGATTCCACAGTAGATTTCCATGCAGTGTTTGCCTGGTAGTATAATATCTCCTACTAAGCCAAACATTCAACATACAGCAGCTACAATTATTTAACACAAAATGTAGAATAATGGTAATTTCCCAACTCTTACATTTTACCAAAAAAGATTCAGAGTCATAGCTCAAAATATTTCATTTAAAACATGCTTTTTTTTATGTTTGTAGTCTTTTCACGTGTTAATTATATGCCGTACGTCTGGGCAGCTGTTTCAAATGCAAATAATGAGATCATGGCTGCCAGCGTTTGTCTCAACTCTGGACATTAAAACCACTGTAGGATAAGAACATTAGCTTCTGTAAGCCGTAGCTCCCTCTGCATTTTGCCTTTTTTTTTTTTTTTTCCTGAATCCTGTAATGCTCAGCCCAGCTAGGAAAATCCAGATGACTCCCTGAGTTGGCAAGATGACAGACAGCCTTTGGGCCACTCTATTACAAACAAACAAATCAACAGCTCCAGCAAACAGCATCCTACTGGATATCTCCTCCTGCCAGTCACCTCCAAGCTCCGACTCATGCTTCTGTATTCTGCGTGAGGGAGCGAGAAATCAATGTGTAATCATATTCACACAGTCTTTGGCAGGAGACACTGGGGGGCAGACATGGAATTGAGATGACCCGCTCAGCGCAGAAAGGGCGCAGAAGAAGCCAAATACCTTCGAATAATTTTCTGTCTTTGTTTCGCCTCTTCCACGGCGTCATGATTCAGAACCCGTCTGGATTGCACTTGACAGAGGTGACTCATTTTCAATCGGCTCGATTAATGCCACAGAAGAAGCGGTTGGCGCTGAGATAGCTCTTGCGCGGTTTGATTGAGTGGATGTATATTTCCTGAGCTTTACCTCCTTCAACAGTTGCTGTTGCGTGTCGCCACCTGTTAGTCAGCACACAGCGGAGAAACACTTCAGTGTGCCCTCTCACCACTGAAAGAGCGAGCGTGTCAAACCAATCTCAGCTTGCCGCTGTGATTTTTCTTGATCTAAATGTTAAGCATCGTCTTTCATGCTAATTGCCATGCCAAGGGCACCGTTGCCTCATGCTGTTCTCATTACTTACTTTACCCAGAGTTCGAACGGGGCTAACCACCCCCACATAGCCTTAGGGGAGTAGGGTACACTGTGTTTCTTCAGTCATAAATCAGCGATGGCCAGGGACATCATGATAATGACTGACATTGTGTGCATTAAAGCTACATTTCATTTCATACAATAATTTACAGAAAAAAAACACGGGAAGGGGAAGGGGATGTACAGGATATGGACAAATTCAATAATGCAGACCACCGTGGGAAAGAATCCTTAGTTCCAGCAGTGGTATTGCAATATTTTATTCTTTACACGATAAGGGTATTCATTATTCAGTAGTGAGCATCACATGCGGCATAGAGGCACCAACGGATAGCAGCGTTAATCCCCTGTTTATGTTAGCGGGACCTGTGCTTGATCCAGGTGACCTCTTGGCAGGCTTGTGCCTGCGCAACCTAATGCTAACTAGTGGCGTTTCTGGATGAAGAAAACACGTGTTGACACGCTCCAAAGTTGAACATCCTGCAGGAGAAGACTTGGATACTGTAGAAAACAGCTCCGGCAATTCCACAGATCACAGCTATTAAGTATTCATCCCTTATTTCCATCCCTTTTAAATTGCAAGCGCCAGTGAAATGTGTGGAGACAGCAGCTCGCCCAGCTCAATTATTCAAAACAGGCCAACTGCATTGTGGCTAAGTGAGGGCTTGAACATGATTATGCACATACATTTCTTTTGTACTCTGCATCGCCTACCTTCAATCATGATCAGCTTTGTTTTCTTTCTTTATTTATTTTTTTTCCTGGCACTTATACATGCATGGCTTTAACTGTAGCTGTTATAGGGTCAGGGATAAAACCACAAAGGTCTGATGTCCCCTTTAATTATATTGCTTCATAGATAATCTCTTTAATATGTATGCATATCATATGCATTTTTAATTGAATCCGGTCTTGGGGATTTAGCATCCTTAAGATTAACTCAGTAATGAGTGAGCGTAATGAGAAACACGTCCTGTTAATAATTTTGTCAGGGTTTAAACTGATCCACAGTGATCCTATAGTCGCTGCGATAATAGAACATTTGATGTGCTTATCATATTGCAGAGCAGTGTTGGACTTTCAGAATAACTGCTTCGTTTCATTTAAATGTAATAAGTTACTTTACAACATTACTGTATAGAGTAATGCAATACTTTCACCAAAATAAGACAAAGATGCGATCGTGCAGCCCATTCATACATTCACATGCAGTGGCTAGCACTTTTTGTATTAAAATCACTCATTAACAACAGTGTGATGATATAGGACAATTAGCCTAGACGATTAGCCCTTTTTTTGTTTTTTTTAATGAGCAGTGATTGCAGTGCACTGGTGGAGGTGGATAATTAAACTTAATTTCATGTTTAATTCATCATAAAACAAACTCACAATAAACACACACGCACTACTAACTGGTTTGGTCAGAATAATCCCTCACGTCACGTGAGTTAGATATAATATTCAAAATATTCTGGCTCTACGCGCCGTTTTTTTTGTCCTCCACTTCCTCTCTCTGCCGCTGCTGGCATCACGCGCTGGACAGTTCACTGAATCAAAGTCTGTCACTGCACTCACAAAACGACCGGCCTGCAGTGGTAAGTGTTTCTACTCATAGTAAATGTTACCAAAATCGTGTTAGTAACACGTTATATTACTTTGCTACTGCTAAAAGCAGTTCATTACTGTGACATGCTACTTCAATGATGAAGAGTAACAGATGTGAAACCCCATTTTAATATATAATATCATATATTATATATATATATATTTTATTTAAATCTAACCTTATAGAGACAAAGAAACATAACATACATACATCATCTGTGACCGCTTATCCTCACTAGGGTCGCTGGAGCCTATCCCAGCAGACAGTGGCCGAGAGGCGGGGTACACCCTGGACAAGTTGCCAGAATGGTTGTTTCGCAGGGCGAAAGTATCAGTATCATAACACAGCAGCACACGAGCATTCACACCTCTTCCGCATTCGTTTACAACTTAAACACTGTCCAGGATTGGCATTCCACAATCATTTCTCCAGTCTGCACACACAGACTGGAGACCTTTAACCAATCGATAGATTTCTTTTCATCCAGCCATCTAGTTTCAGACTTGGGGCTTATGATAGGAAAAAAAAAAAAAAAAAACATTTAAGGAAATAAATAGAGCCCTCTGTCTCCCTCCATTTCACCATCACCTCAGGAGATAAAATGACAGAAACTGTTTTCTCATCTTCCAAGGTATGAAAATGAATGATGCTGGAGGATATGGAAGATTTGAAGGCAGGCGCCTACAGAGTGTTGCAGACTGCTGGCTCAGTAAACTATACTGAGCTCTTTACCTGAGAAAACCTTATGAAAAGTAATACCACAATAGCACTCAATAGCAAACGTGCGCCATGAATTAAGTGATAAAAGTGAGATTATTTTAGTGTCTGTTTGGCGGTAGATAGCTTAACATGAGTGGTATCCCATAATGCACAGCACCAAAAGAGCTTGCCACGACAAAACTGACAACGACTTAAAAAAAAAAAAAAAAGCTGTTTAAAAAGTAATGGCTGATGTATTCTTCATGAAGTGTGGTACAAATCAAAGTCTGAGGAGCGGTAAATTGAGGACGTCTGTTGAAAAATGAAATTCCCTTGAAAAGGGGGAATGTGATACCTTCGTTCTTACCTTCCTCCCACCCCTGGGGACTTCCTGCCTTCTTTTCGCTTCTCTCGTTCCTTTCCCCTCGCAGGTCCCCGGCGGCCACTATGCTCCATGTGAACTCTGGGTTACCTTCCAGGTGCTGGTCACATGTTCTGCTACTGCCGGGACATCGGTGATCTGGTGAAAATAAGAGGCATTTACATGTGGAAGCATCTTTGGCTGATACATTGCTAATATTCTTTGGAATAAAAGTCCACGGCATTGGTTCGTCAACAACAGTTTAAAGAGACCCAGGAGTTGAAAACTGTTGCAGAACCTACGACTGTAAATACTGTAAAAGCTTCATTCAAGCTTTGACTACAACGTAAAGCAAAAAAAACAAAAAAAAAAACAGAAAAGGCAACAACAGGCTCGGGGAGGAAGAACCTTGTCACTTCGAATACGTTTCATTTTCAGATTTAATGGCCACATACTTTCAAGTTGTGTCAGCCCACATAGCAAGAAGTAACAGCTTTAATAGCAGCCCCACTCACGGCGTATGGAGCGCACTTTTTCACTCGGAGGAGTGAAGGGGGGGGGGGGGTATACGGATGCAGTGTGCAAAAATTGCTGCTGTCAAGAGAAGGGTTGGGTGCAATGGGAGTTAAAATATTACTGCTGTAATACCCTCCCTAAAAATTTGCTCAGAGAGTAAATTAAGGGTCAGCTCTCCTCCCACTCATCCTCTCTCCGTCTCTATCTTTGCCTCCATCTGTCCTTCTCTCCCTGTGGACACACCTCATGTAGACCCATCCCCGTGGCTTGGTAAATCGCTGTTTGAGGGAGCTTGGTCACTTTCAAATGACTTCTCACACTCTGGCTCTGGAGGAGAGGAACTACGGTGTTGTATAAACATCTTTCAACGTCCGTCTACCTGTTTCCTCGGCCGTAAAGTATTTGCAACCAGTTTAACACAGTGGTGGACTGAATTATAGTCACCAGGACTGCATGATACTACTAATATTTAAATAAGTATAACATTAAAGCTATGAACTGATAATGCAGGAGGCGGACAGTGGGTATAAAGCTCACCATTTTTGCACAACCCTCCAACTAATCATGTTATAGCTCCTTAATGAAACAATCAGTGCAAACTAACAGTAACCTGATCAACGTCCCGTTATTCTCCACCAATTTCACCAGCCCAAATCAAAGTTGGGAGTCAAAGATCACACGCATGGTCGACTACAAATAAAGCATGTCCGTTAGGAGTATTCACGCCACGCAACTCAACACAGATTGCACACATTTGATAGGGCTTTATGATTCTGTTTGATGTGGCAGCATGGATTACATATCACCATGATAAAGAATATACAATAAGCGGGCCTCTGCCTATAATGAAGATAGTTGTTTTAGAGGGTTGCGTGAGGTCAATTCTAGCCAATTACTTTGATTAGTGTAGTAACAACAGGAAAGTGTATGCAGGGATATAGCTATATTCTGATGGCTGATGGTATCCACAGTTTTAGACTGACGATAATATTTGTCCAAAAAAAACAAAAATCTGCTATTTATTTTGTATAACAATGTTAGTCCTAGTAAATTGGAATATCCTGATGCTCATACTAAATCCCCATTCTGTTTTCATTTCATCAGCTGCCAATAAAAAGACCATCAGACCAGTTTCAAGCCATAAAAAATGAGATGTGGGCAGAAAGTGCCAGGTCCATAAAATATCCACAAAACACACGACCAAAAACACATACACAACTTTTTTGGTAGAAAAAACAAAGCGTGTGTAGGGAGGCACTTCTTTCATACTCGAGTACACAAGATTAACAGGCCAATGTCATCAGATCAATAATAGTAGTAGATAGTTCATCTATGCGGTGCCAGAGCTAGAGTCTAAAAAGGCTCCTCATCTAGGAGAACTTGAACATTTGTTGGACACTGTCACACTGTGCTATGGTCTTGGAGATATTCCAATATTGTGCCTGAAATCAGAAGCTATATCACATATTGATTTTAGAACAAGAGCGCTCACTTCTGCTGTTAAAAGTAAAAGTTTTGGTTTGGAATTTCAGTTCAGCCTGTAAAACCCTGAGACCACACTTTTTCACTGCAAAGCCTGCGCCCTCTTACTTTTAACAGCGCTGTTGTTCTTCAGATAAAATACGTTCTAATAGACCACAGAGAGCATGTACCAGTGTCACACGGGGCTGCTGCATTTGATCCGATGTTTCAGGTTTAGTACGAGTGTTAAAATGATGCTTCTTTAGAGTCTGTCCAACTCTGCAAAATACACGGCTCGGGCCGTATAAGAAGAACAACTAGTCAAAGTCAAACTTTGTAACCCAGCCAGTCAGCGGACAGCATGTTGAGACTGCTGTCAGCTTTAATTATGTGGAAACAATGCTGGATAGGCTCTCTCTAAACACTTTTTGTATGGTTCTAGAGAGTATTATGAACAGAGTTACTATAGTTAGACAAAGGACAAGCAAGGATGAAGACAAAGAAAAGAAAAAGACTGTATCTTCTCCAGAAAGCAATCTTCAGTGAAGACGCCCTATAGCAAATATGTTACCTGCACTTTACACAGCATGTTTTATGTTGCCACTGTAGTCTGTTCACTAATCTTTCTTGTTAAGTGTGGTGCTGCACAGGTAGTTTGTCTTTTACTTTAACAGTGTGCCTTAATGTCTTGTTATTTTTGAATTGTTTTTGCTAAACGCCATCAACTATTGCACACGCCAGAAGCCGATTTTACCGTTTTGTTCCAACGTTCTCTCTCTGACGTTCTTACGAACGTGGCAAACCAATTTCATACTTTTACGTTTCTGCACAATACTCTGTTCTACTTTCATTCATTTTCAGCCTCCCGCTGCATAGCTCCCTCCATTAAGAGAGATCTCTTTAATCCCCTTAAATATTTCAGTCTACAGTACTTAACATATATCATGAGGCTTGAGGCATAGTTTGAACAAGTTATCAGTGGACTGAGACGCTGGACTGAATGCTTAAAAGGAGCTTTACCTAATGAGGTGGCATCAAGGCTGCATTAGGCTGCCCTTAAATTACATGGCTGTCCACTTGAGGAGGCAGCTGCCTTCAGAGGAATCATAGTGGCAGTAGTTTCCAACCACTTAGTGCCAGTAAGGGTAATTTTTTCCATGCTTGAAACTCGTCATTTGGCGAAAAAAAAAAAAAAAAAACATTGATTCCAGTAACTCATTGCAACGGGGGACCTTGAAGGCTGATGAGATGTGAGGAAAATGAGAAGGTTGCAGTGAAAGCTCATTTCCTGTCCTTCAGAAAACGTCTAGGTAGCATGAGCGAAATGATCCAGTGAGTTCAGCCTCTTTAAAGTTGGACTGAGCTTCTATCAGCTGTTCTAACTCATATAGTTGCATTCACATTCGCTTTCAATTCCGTTCACCAGAGGCTGACGAAGTGGTCATCAGTAACTACTGATATGCACACAGTGTTAAACAATTATTTAAGGCACCGGTGTGTAGGGCTTAGTGGCATCCATCAGTGTAGTCGGTGTAGCTGGTTGCAGTCTCCTTGGTTCACCTTCTCCTTACTCGCTTTAATCAAAAAAACGCATCAAATAATCACAACAGCTCTTATTTTCAGGTAATTATTATGTGCTAATGAAATCAAACTTGTGCATGTTATATGCCGTTTCTGCCATATTCTGTAAAACTAGTCTGATGCATACATTTGCATGCTTAACACACTCACAGAAACGAACACAGACATAAGTTGCCGAGCTGTCTCCTCGCGTTTTTTTTTTTCACGCTCGGATATCATACCAATATTCATGCAGGCAGAGACGCACTTGGCACCCTGACGAGCTAAGCACTTCTGTGTGCTGCCAAATGGGGATGAGAGATATGATTCAGCCGTGGCGAGCAAGATGTGGCTCTGTCATCCAATTTCGCCCACCTTCTGCATGTGCAATGTGACTAAGAACTGATGACTTGCCAAATGACCAGCTTCACAGCTTTTACGGCCCATTCATTCACACGCTCATCTTTGATTTTGTTCAAAACCATTATATCTATCTCTTGAATATGTAATCATATCCTTTTTTTTTGACATTACCTGAAAGTATGGGTTCATTTACCTTTAGCTATTTAGAGAAATGCAGGTACCAAAAAAAAAAAAAAAGAGAGAAGATTTTCAACACAGCTTGAGTGTCGGCTGCCAAACGGTGTCCTTGCTTGCCCCCTAATGTTTTGGCAGAGCACTTTTTACATTATAAGTTAGTTTATAGTTTTAGTTTTTTTATTATATTATAAGGAGCAGGTCATGACAAACATTCTCCCTGCTAAAAAGTTTGTCTTAATATTTAATTTGCCCCCAAGACACGAAGTAGTTACCTGGAAACACTGTTTTAAATTGAATCAGGTGCTCACAGTGAAACTGGGAGAAGGATGGACATGCTTCATTTTTTCTCCAATGTTACACAACCTGCGATATGAAGAGAACAACAGCTCTTAAATGTTGATGTCCTTCAGACAGACTATAGAATAGCAAAGTATTAAGCTTTAAAATATATATATATACAAATACATATATAATGATAATGGACAAAGCTCAGCAACTTCGGTGCAAGTATTTCTGCAACAATATTCTTGCTTGCTGTTGACTGTTCCCCGATGCCTATAACTGGATCCCTACGTTGAACATCTGTCGTCTGTTTTTTTTTTTTCTTCTTCAGATCACTAACTAAAGAGAAAACAGACAAACAAGCTGAAGAATGAAAAGTGTAACACTGTAAAATCTGCGCTCATTCAGCTATAATTCACCGCATGTTGTGAGCACCACTCCAGATACTTTCCTGAGCAACGTGATGTTCAAAGTTATGACATAAATTCATTAGTTAACACGGCCTTTGTTGCCAGATTAAGTGCTCGGTGGCTTTGATGGGCATTTACAGATAAAGAATTATTTTATGGAAAGCCGCCACTGAAACAATGACTTTGTGAAGTCATGTGATTAATTCCAGCTATTATAGCAGAAAAGGGAAGAATCAGTACTGGCACTGCTTCAACATTATGCAATGTCTAAAACATATCTCAGCCCGTTCGATCTGAATGAATTGAAATGGAAGCTCAATCAAACAAGCTGCGGTGTGCAGCCGCAGATATTATTTCAAAAGGTTTCATTTCTTCCTTCTCCAATCTACACATCATTAATTTTATGTCATTTCATCTCAATATAATTCCATCAGTCCTGGAACCCAATATATTATTAATGCTTCCAGAGAACAATATTGATTATAATCACATTATCATTGTTTTTAATGGATCAGTTACTCAAACCTTGTTTCTTTTTTTAAAAAGCCAGTTCAATGGGGTCTTAGCACATCAGGCTTTGCTGATAATTAAAGGCAATCTATGAATTAATACCTCAGAGATGGTGGTCACTGGTTGCGGCGATGGATGAGACGAGACAGCATGAAGCTGTGAAGCATCACAGGGTTCGCAGATGAAAATCTACAGAGAGCGTTTTAAAGATTGGAAATCTGTGAGGCTCAGAATGGCCAATTACTGCTTCCTGCATGCCATTTCTGTTTAACAGGGAGGATGATTATTGAGTTTGTTTAGAGCTAGAGCAAACCTAATGTGACTTGGCCGTCATGAAAAGAAAAAAAAATACATCCAAAGGAAATGAAAAGAAAAACAACATAAAAATAATGGCTTGTGGCTTTCCACGCGAGCCTACACGGATCCATCAGGGTCAATATCGCTTCCAAAGGCCACTGCGAAGAACTCAATATGTAGTTTGATGGATTGTTCACATGTGCTTGTGATTTCAGCATCTCCACTCGTGAATGCAGCGGAGGTCGTTGACGGAGCGGCCTCCACTTTCGTGAAACGACGCCATTTTTATAGCATCCATTGGTTATTCAATATAAACAAAGGCAGAAGATCACTGTAAACAAGGCTTGTAAATGGTGTTGTCCATACGACGGATGTGCTCGGGCACTTTAAAGGGAATTCATTCATTGTAAAAACACTGATAAATCTTTGTGCTGCTAGCAATTAAGCGGAGCATTTCCAGAGTCGCTGTTGGTTCCGACTGTGTTAACAAGAGTGTGTGATTGGTTAATGAGCCTATCACAATCCTATGACCCTGACCGCATTCATCAAAGAGTGCAGAGATTGAGCGGTGTGTCGTGTTACAAAGCCAAAGGTCACTGAGATGTGAGCCAACTGTGACCATCTTCATTTTGTATTTAAATGAACTAGTTAATACCCAGTAGTGCACGACAATGTGATTACACGTTTGAAGAAATGAGATGTCGGATTTGCACAAGAGTGCTTTTAGCATCAAATAAATTACCTCTAACGATGTATGTCTTTGTGGATCAAGACCATGCTGACAAATTTCCCCATGAAACCCTTTAATTGAGATGATGAATATGTTTATTTCCTGATTATAATAAGATTGTGTCTGGCTGTGCTTATTTATGCATCTATTACACTTTTTATGGCCTAGGTATTCCAGGAAAATCCATTTCCCCTCAAGGGAACCGGGGCCGCCCTGCCAAACCCGTGATGAATACATGAGTGGCAAGTGATTTGTGTCAAACAGCAGGTATGACAGATGTTGTAAAGAAATGATCCAAAATGTTTAAAAGACAGAGCTCTGATTGTGTTACTGGGGACAGCAATTAATATGGAATTGCTTATTTCACCACTTGTTTTTTTTTTTCCCCGATATGAGTTGATATTAATCAGCTCTGCTCTCCTTATGCAAAGCAATTAAATTTGTTCCCCCTTCCCTGGTTTTAAGATTGAAGATAGGCTTGAATGCGATCAAATGCAGTTTGTTTGTTGACAGCGAGTTAAAAGAAGAGTGATAGGTCTAGAAGCCCATGGATCGGTCGGCTGATCAACATTTTTTGGCCGAACTGCACGTGAGTTTGGGATTCTAGATCAGAGGGGATCAAAGTCAAACGTCAGGCTTCCTATTCCTTGTGAACTTGCTTTTTCCCCTTATCCGTGGCATCCTGTCTTCAGAACTACAAAGGCAGCACCCTGGTAGGGGGTCAAGAGAGAGATTCTTCACAACAGACCCTCTAAGGCCATGAAGATACTGAAGAGAAGTACTGACAAAATCGAAAGCATAAAAAGCCTTTTTGCCTTACAGTATGTTCCAAATCATTAAAATGGTTTCCCATTGTTCCGGTCAATAACAACTCGGGGCCATTAAACGCAGCAGCAGCAAATTCTTGTCAGCAACTTCTGTTAATTTGGTCATTGAATTTCCGTCCAAGACAGACAATTCTTCTTCAAATTAGTCTCACGATTCCAAGAGCACCTTAACAATTGAACAACTGGAAAGGCAACAGTGGCGAGAGAGTGAATTAATAAGCAGCAATCAGCTGCTGAACGTAACAAAACTAAAACACGGGGGTGTTTGTTGCTGACTTTCTTCTTCGCAACTCAGTCTTCAAGGCAGACTCAAGCCAAACTGAGCGGGAGTTTAGTTTGTTTTTCATCATTTAATTCCTGATACATTTAAAGCAGCTGCCAGACATAATCTCCAGTTTACTCCAGAGTGGGAAATCCACTGTGTGAGACTAATGCCGTGCTATTAATGACACCTTAGCCGAAGTGATATACTGAAAATTGGTGTTAAAGATTTGCCGTCTTTTCTGTTTATCCTAATGCAATGGTGTCTGAATTTCTAATGGCACTTGGATGTGATATTCAACTACTGCACGACGTTTGCGTCATCGCAACGGCTTTAACAGGAATGGACTTTTTGTTGATTTGTTTAAACCGCGTCACGCGGGCGAACAAAAGCTCATGGGAGCTCGATTCAAGCTATGCTCCAATGACAAGAAAACACTCTGCAAATGAAACCATGTGCGCGCGAGCAGGGGTTGGATGGGCTGAATAAAGGATGCCGTATTCGAGCACCTGCACCGCTGCCTCCCTCTTTTATACCCCGCCCCGCCTTTGCAAATGTGTTTTATTCCACTGCTGTGTCTCATTACACAAGAACAGCACTACCAGCTGAGTGAGGCAGATGTTCTATTGTGGAGCACGGCAACTCCTCAAGTGGCTAGCATCCATCTGAGTGCCTCTGTTACAGCTGGCAGCCACAGCTGAACCAGGACAATCCATCTCGATGAGGAGAATAGGTCTAGAGTGAAAAAAGATGGCGTCTGGGTAGGGTCTTGCTGAACAGAATGTGGCAACAGGCTGGCCCTGCTGCTATTCCCCACGGGAAGATGACAAACTGTAGATGGGAGGCAGTGGGGAGTACGGGTCAGGGGGGGCTCTGACACGACTGACGTCACTGACACAAAAGGGGCAACAAAGTCACCTCAACAGCAACCGCCATGCAAATAGGAACGTTGGCTCGTCTCGTAGCCCCCGCAGCTAAAGGCTGCTAATGGTGGAGAACGGAGGTAGGGAGGGAGAGCGCGGGGGCAGCTGGTGGCGAGTGTCCATTCGGTCTGTGTTGGCTTTTGTGGTTGGTAATAAATGCCAGCGGACAGCAGATGCTGTGGGGAAAGCTGTGATCTATCACTGCAGCCTAAAGCCATGTTCACAATGCCATGTGTTGAAACCTGCCCTCTTTCCCAAAAAACCTCTTTTTTCCTCAGCGTCTTCTAAAGCTGTCCAGTATAACACGATTCAACACCACCTGACCTTTAAAAGCCCCTTCAAGAATAAGAGGCATCAAACCGTCCTGACTCTGAAAGGCTTTTATCATCTTGCCTTGTGAGACCATTTGGTCCCCAGAAGTATAGAAATGCAAGGCACAATACCTACGGCTCGGTACCGTAGGAGGAAATCTAATGGTATACATAAAATATTGCACACGTTAAACATATTACGGACATGTTCTTATCTGTTTAATCAACGTGTTGGCAAACTCTGCAACATTCGTAGTAATCACAATTTAATTTGTTTCTCTGAATTGTGCCATTACTCATTTGGAGCACTTTGTAGTCATCTGGCTTTTACTGGCCAGATGTGATCCTTCCTGCTCCAGCCACATCGCACTGACTGATCATGCTCAGCTCACTAATTACCACGCAGTGTGAGAGAGAGAGAGAGAGTGAGAGAGAGAGAGAGAGAGAGAGAGAGAGAGAGAGAGAGAGAGAGAGAAATCCTCTTCTAGTTTGCTAACATGCTATGATGAGGGGTCAGCACTGTCAACTCCTGAAACAATAGAAAACGTAGTCAGCTGCGAGCATGACGTATTGATTGATTCAAAAACGGCGGGGTGATCCGTTGTCTAACTGACACCAATTACAGTTGGGTCCACTGCAGGCTGTCACAGCCACATGCGGCTGAAGCAAGGTCCCAGGGTTTCCCAGTCAAGGGTGTGTTTCATAAACAGTTGGGTGACAGTGTGGTGCTTGCGGGACTTTGAATTATCACTTAAAGGATGACCTGCCACCCTGCAAGAGGTTGGAAAGAAAAAAAAAAAATCATGCTGTAGCTGTCGCCGTCAAGTGATGTGAATATGCTGGCAGAGTCACGCGTGATGAGCTTACTTATTCAAATGCTCATACTCTGAGCTGTAATATTGGACTTCGGTCTTTAGATCACTGCTCCTACAGTACGACTAGATTAGAAACCTTTTCACACATCTTCATATGCTAGTAACAGTCTTCAACATTCTGATTATTGATTGGTTAAAATCTACAGGTCTGTTCATCTCCTCCAAACATGCCTCCACGCTGGTGTTGTTGATGAAGTGTAGAAAGCAGCGGCAGGAAGTAGCGGGAATTAACACACAGCAAAAAGGATTGTCACTACTCAAGCTCGTTTTTTATGAACTGTACTTTAATAGTATGTTTTTGAGCCAGTTATCTATAGCTGCCTCGCCAGACTGCTGTGGTGCAGTGCTGATACTTCTGCGGCACTATCTGAAAATATTTCACAATGAATCCAATTTTGATTGATTCTGTCTCCGGGAAGGCTAGAGGGCTTTTATTTTGAAATGCCTGTGAGCACAAGCGTAAGTGCTGATGTGACTTGGATGCCAAAATAAAAAGCGTTTGAATGATACCTGGGTAGATTCTAAAATTAGAATTCTCCCTTTTGAATCATTTTTTATGAAAGTAATCTTACTTTTACTCGAGTATTGATTTTCAGTTCTCCACCACAACTGGTAGAAGCTCACGTCTTCTATAGTACACCTCCATCTTTCTTTATCCTTCGCTCACATATATGATTAAAAAAATTTTAGCTTGTGGAATGTCATTTCAAAATTTACCAGCTTCATTTTCTGTCTGCAAAAAAAAAAAAAAAAGGCTGATTAAAGGCAGAGAGACTGATCCATCTGAATAAGACATACCACCATCTTGACTGGAAAAGCTTTTGCATATTGAACGTTTACAACTTTACAAATTATTGTAAAGATGCTGTGGGCACCAAATGAACAGGCGTTACACAGCGTATTTATTTAAGAAACCGAGCAACAGGAATCACAAAATATTTGCTTTACTAACTGCGGTTAAGTGAGTGTGATTTTATCTGTGACATATGGCTGCAGCAGCGGCTGACAGTCATTTCAGATTAGTGAACTGTGAGCGAACATCCAGTATAATTGCATAGCAGCCACCCACATGCGGGCACCTGTTCCGAGCATAAATATGTCTTATAGACTTACTATTCTGTTAGCCGTGTATATGATGCACATCAGGGGAACAATTCTCCGCCACTGTCAAGGATTTGCTAAGTCAGGAACCGTATTAGAAAGAAATAATGCCAGAATATTGTCATTTTAAATAACAGTAAATCCATGACAATATCCTGTAGGGAACCACGTCCCACACCTTACTGTAGCTGTACTTATACAAGATTAATGTATTATCTTTCCCTCTCTCTCACTCACTTTATGTCTGGCCTTTAAAGTTATTAAACATGCAATGCAATCTGTTCTTGTGTTCCTTCCAGCTTCAGAGGACTGTATGATTTGTAACTTTAAATAAAGTTAACACTTGGTTGGTTGGAATTTCATTCAAGAAAATTGGATTTTAATGCCTGTATTATTTGAAAAGATTGAAGAGAAAAGATTGAATGAATTTGGAATTATCTATCTCATTTTTTGGCCAAACTTTGTTTTTTGTTCAAAAGAATTTCTTTCTTTTAGTTAACTTTAATGATTAACCAAAATACTTTATATATATATATATATATATATATATATATATATATATATATATATATATATATATATATATATATATATATATATATATATATATATATATATATATATATATATATTTATAATAAGACCTGCTGGACTTTGTACCATCACATTTGTGTGTCATACAGGTAGACTACAGAGTTTCATTTCATTTCAAGACATTACAAAATGTACATTGTAGAATTTTCCATATACTATGGAATATGGTATTTATGGATAACAATTTTGCATTCCTCCAATATGTCTGCCTTGTAAAGCTTGTTAATATTATCTTAAATCTGTACAAGAGCAGGTGACATGCTGGATCATTTGAGGACACAGTTCCCCACCAAGATCAATAATGAATGATTCAATAAACACTGTGGCAGGTTCCAGATGTGTTTGTAATGGTGACTAGAAGTTAGATTTATTCTTGAGTCCTTGATTGGGTCATGGAGGGTTCTGATCAACCAAACACCCAGCTTTGTGACGATGCCGGAGCTGATGGTAGAGGGCAGACGAGACAGAGACGTTTATGTGTGCTGATGTAGAGCTGATGCCAGGTGTCACGGCCAATTGGGAGCAAAGGATCTTCGGAGGACGGAAGTGCCTTAGCCTGTCCATTTGTCTGAGGAGTGCTGACAGTGTCCGACTCACCTGACGTGGGCACGGACTCGTTGGGAAAGCTTAGGTCGTCCTCGGCTACCCAGGAGAAGTTCCAATAGCCTCTAGGAATGCCAGCAGCTGTCCTGCCAGCCAAGGGCTCACCTGAAAAAACAGCAGAATCCACATTTTACTTTCAGTGCACATGCCGCACAGACCTCGGACGAGAGAACCGATATTAAAATGCTATGGCATCCAATGAAATAATGATTACGCTTTGCTGTGTTTATTTCAGCTGGCCGATTGCCACTGATTTGGCATCCATGCTCAGGTCCTATTTATTTGGGTGTCCAACTCACTCATGGCTCCATTAGTCTTAGTGCCATCTGCACATTTTGCTGTAGGATCTTACAATCACTCATAACGCAGAGCCCGGACCAATGACAGCTGCACTATCTAACAGACGAGGTAAAACCCTCGTAGAGCTTGGAGTGATAAAGTGATGTGGTATTTCAATTTATTACTCAAACTTGAAAAAATAAAAAACTTCAGCATGTCTAACTCAATGAAATGAAATGTGTATGGAGGTGGTGTTGCAGTTTAATAGCTATAAAACTTGAGCAGTGACACAATGTACTTGAGTTAGTGAAAAAAAGTCCAGACCCATATGAATTGGTTATTGGATATCGATGGGCTGCATAATTACCTGAGGACAGGTTTGTTGGATTTTGTTTGACTCTGTCCTCACCTTCTAAACCCAGACTAATTATCACAAGATCGAACAGAAGTCTGTTACTGTAAAGTAGATGGAACAACTTTCTTATACTTCTGTGCCCCCGCACTGCCATCACACACACACACACACACACACACACACACACACACACACACATTATCTCTCTCACTTTGTCCTTAGTCTATGGATAATTAGTACACAGTCACAGACCAATAGACCACTGCCTAGGAAGGAGGCTCCTGCATAAATCCTGCAGTCATTTTAAATGAACCTTAAAGAGCGGCTAATCGTTAATGCCCCCTTTCATGGCGCTGAACAGACCACATGTTGGTTCCGGCCAAAGAAGGCACACATTATTCAGGGTTTATTCTTCCTTAGCGTGACTGATTTTTGTTTTTTTTTTTGTTCTCCATTATTCCCTGTCAGAATCAACAGTATTGGCATTTGAGTTGGGTTTCCACTTTTGCAGACCCTGTCTACAAACTTGGAGAGCTCTGATTTCGCGCAAACCAGCATTTGTCATTAGAGCCTTTCTGGTAAAGTAAGAGACACAAAGCAGCTCTCAGCAGTGTCAGCCTTTTTGTGGACGGGCGCTACAATAGTCTCAGCTCAATCTGCAGCACATGTAGCTTTATGGTAAGTTGCTATGTGGTTTGTGATGTATATCGCCGTAAAGAATATGACCTTGCCCCTTACAATAATCATGTCACCCATAATAGTTAGATCTGTTTTCTGTGTTAGCGAGGTAACCAGCCACCCAGTACAGTAAATAACATAGGAGAAGCTCAAAACCTTCTCCCTGTAAAAGTTACTGCATTATGGGGGTTAATACAAACTCATTACTTCCTGTGTTTTAAATTAACAGCCTTGAAGCATTTCAGTTGACAGAAACCCTTCTTTTTTTTTTAAAAGATATTTTTTGGCCTTTTCAAGCTCTGTTTTCGACAGAGACAGCTGAAGAGTGACAGGAATGCGGGGACAGAGAGGGATGGGGAACGACATGCGGGAAAGAGCCACAGTCCGGATCCGAACCCCGGGCCACCGCGGCAATGACTGAGCCCTCGCACACCAACCGAGCCAAACGACACTCCTGGGGCCCTTCTTCTTCATTTCTTAAGACTGTTTTTATTCCAAAACATTTACAGGACCATTCCTGGTAACCACACTGGTAATAACAGTATAGTGGTGCAATTATCGAAGGTCTTAATCTTTATCTTCTGCTCTGTGCTAACAATTCACAGAGTCTCTCTGTCTTTAACCACAGCAGACAGTTACATTATGCCATTATGCCTGTAATGTGCAAATGCTTTTAGCAATCCTATCGGCGTGAGATGTCGACTCACACAACTGATATATGAAAATGATGCTAAAAATGATTCAAATGATATATTATTAATGCTTGAAATGTTCGCACAGCAGTTGCTCCAGGTGAGAAGAAGGATATATGTATTATGTAATGTCATCTAAACAATGACAGCTTGTGTTCTTTTTAAGCCTTAATGGATAGCCTGAGAACAAACATCAACAACAACATCAGTGTGTTTTCTATGACATTATTTTTATTAAGAGGAATGAATTAATGATACAATGACTCGTGTTTGTAATGTATCATGGCTATAAAAAAAAAAAGGAGAAAAATATAAATGATTGATTGCAGTCCAGAGACAAGGATCAACAAATAAAAAACAAACATGGTTTGTACAACTGGGCAAAAGTGAATACTGTTCATGAAGATTCTGTTAATTACCCTCTTTAATTTGATTACACATCTTGGAGGGATTTTGTTGAAATCAGGAGAATGTCTTTGGGGAAAAAAAAAAACAGTCTTCATCAAGAGCTGAGTGGAGGGGCTGGCCTGGGCCTGGATGAGCCTCTCCTTTCAAAGGTGGACATCATCGCATGCTGCTGTGACCCTTCTTTTTGCCCCCAGTGACGGCCAGGTGAGAGGAGCGGACTGGCCCGCACAGAGGGCCTGGTTTGAGGTCAACAGCTGTTGCCACAGGGGAAACTGGCTGGGTGACTTAACGCCTGTTGTGAGAGGTGGCTAGCTTTCTGACTGACTGGCAGATGGGGTTGTACAAGCTAACTAGCTGAGTTGGCTATCATAGAAAGGGCAGTTCTGGCTGTTTGTGGGGCAGCCTGGCAATGTGTGATATTCAATTATTTTGCCCCGTATTCTATTAACAGATCAAGAAGCCCTATGGTGGGTTTATAGCACTGTAGCAGAGCTACAAAACTAAGCTCCTGATCTACGTTGCAAAGCTCACTTACAGTATACGTCGAACTGTCAGTACAAGCAGTCAAATGGGTCTCTAACAGTGTAAGAGTAGGGTTGCACACAGGCCAAGCACATTTAAGATTATTGAGTTTTATTTATTCCGTCTTGCTATTGTAGATCTATAACCCTAGCTGTATATGCTAGCCCTCTTTACCTAAGTTGTTAGCATAGACAGTAAAAAGGTAAATAAATGACATGCTAATCTGCTAACTAGAGTATTGTTTTCCCCCTATTGTTTCAGGGACTTTCATAAACCTATATTATTTCTACTTCAGAACAGTTTGATTCAGGAACAGTGTTTTCTTTCCACGTAGAACATGTTACTTCAGTTTCTCAGTTGATCATGAACTGTGCTTCAACTTTGGTTTGTCTGTGGGAGGAGATTCCTGTTTAAAAGCCAGGAGCTCCTCGGGGGAGTTCATGGTTAAGGTTGAAAATGTCTTAATTCCCTTTTTTTTCACGTGACGTCAAGTACAAATAAAACACAAGCCAGGTGAAGATTACCCCAGCTTGTGTGTGTTCTCCCTCCACCATTAGACCGATCCTTGACAGTGTATTAGCTCACAGCAGGAGATCAAACATCAGAAGGGAGCTTAGAGTAGAACCATCTTTGCATTAGAAAGGAGCCGGTTAAGGTGGGAAAGTGAGTTTGACAGCCCTGTGCGTCACTGTTACTGAGTTGCGTCACAGTACTGAGTTACATCTTACATCTATGCTGCAACTTACAGTTATTTTTATTATCATTAATCAGTTATTTATTATATCCATTAGTTAATTAGTTGTCTGGTCCACAAAAGGTCCGTAAAGTGTGAAAAAAAGTGACGTACTCAACGCCTTGTTTTGTCTGCAGCACAAAGATATTAATTTTACTCCCATGGAAGACTAAAGAAATCAGGAAACACTCACATTCAAGAGGCTGAAATCTTCAAGCTAAAATTCATTGACAACATAGTTCATGATCAGTCTTTTTCAACAAATCGTCGTAGCTCTTATCTAAGCACGTAATGAGAGTTATAGACTACAGTTTGCTTTCACAAGCTGACTCCAAATATCAACATTTTCCTGATAAAAATGGAATTAACACATTGTTTATGTGTAATCCACTAAGCAGGATTTTAAATCTGTTACAGTGCTACAGTTAAGTTAAGCTAAGACGAACCAAAAATAGTAATGATAATGGGAATCACAGGATTAACTGGAATTTCATCTCACCAAAAAAAAAAATGAGGTTGTCACATAGTATAAATAATGTATCATAACTGGTGTGGCAGAATCTCATTTGCTCACCCGAATCCAATTAATTAATCAAATCCCAGCTCATTTAGATGTGTTGTGACAATTTCATAAATCAGACACGGAGAGGTTAATGCGTCTAGCAGGTGAGTGGATCTGAGCTCGTTTTGAGAAACATAACATAAATTAGGAGAGGCGCATCTTTTTCAATGTTAAACCTAAAAAAAGGTAACATGGCAACGCAAGCTTACGTAAAGATGAAGAATAATCTGACTAATGATCGGTTTGGTTTTTCTCTTCATTCTATACCAAAACACAAATCCTGTAATAATGTCATGCAATGCAAAATGCATTCGTAGAAAACTTCTGGCAACCCTGTCACCCACACAAGAATAATAAACACACACATCCAGCACTCCAAATACAATCCACCACCATCTCAGCTCAGTGAACAGTCTAATTCTGTCCCACCCACACTCTGAAATCCTTCAAATGCTTAGTGGATTAATCAATGAGGCTTGACTCAACCTGTCACTTAAACATGGCGGTGTATGAACGAGCATCTCTCTCCGTCTCGTGTACCCCCCCCTCCCCGTCTCTTTTTGACTCTCGGATCATTGAAATGCCCATATCCACATCTTTTGTCTCAGAGAGTGAAGTGGATAGTTCCAGGTCTGCAAAATCCTTACAAATATGGGGCACTTAAGCACGAGGGGGAGAGGCGCAGAGCGGCTCACAAGCTAAGAGAGAGGAGCAATCACTTTTAAGGGAGCAGCGCTATACATGATATATGACGGCGCTTGTGGGCTTTGTTTTTCACGAAAGGCCAGTGATCCAGAAATGGAGTCAATTACCCATGAAAAGGGGCGGTACAGTGAGAGCACAGGTAGTGGATGTGTGTAGGTCTAAGCCAGACCTGCAACCGATGCGGCCTTCGCCGAAAATGCATGAAATTTGCAATGTTTGCACTCATATTAATAGACGTTTCCGATCTGGGTCGCGGAAGCTTGCTTTTGTGCTTATGAGCTTTGCTGGGGTGAGAAGATCAAGCTCAACAAAGACGCTTGCGGTATCAAGCGATCCCAGCTAATTAAAAGGGAAATGAGGAAGCCATCCATTTACGCTGTTTGATTTTCATACTCCTTGGCCTTCTGCATCACAATTGTCCTCTTCTTTTTGCCCCTTAATTAAAGATTTACCTTGGGATACATACATTACTGCCTAAATAAATTGATTACCTGTCTGGCCCAGTGACGCGCCATTAAATGCACGTCTAAGTCTGCCAGCACCACATCAGGCAGCTGAGCCCTGGAATTGCCTGCTCTCTCTCTCTCTCTCTCTCTCTCTCTCTCTGCTACAAAAGGCCGCATTGATTTCCATCAGAGCAGCCCTCATGTCCACTAAGCACTCCAACTTTCATTAAGACCTTTGCAGAATTCCAGACACGTTGCTGACGAACCCCAAAACACGCATTGTGTGCGGACACAGTCGTTCAGACACACACACACGCGCATTTTTCTCCTGGTCACACTTCTCACAGGGGACGTCTACCAACAGAGCCACGGCAATAACCGCTTTCCTAATTAAAGACTCTTTAAACAAGAGTCTGGTGACTTTAAATAACTCATAAATGTCTCATCTGTGTTAATAGAGATGTCAAGTTTCTCTAAAGGCTCAAGTCTCATGCTAAGTGACTAGCATCCGAGGTTAAACGGGGTTAAACTGAGGAGGCGCGTCTCAAGTGTTCATGTTAATTTGCCACCTACTGCACTTGTTGTTCGTTTTAAGTGGGGGATAAGTTGTCTCTAAGAGGCTTTCTGTATTTGTCAGAAGAAGTTGGTGCAGGCATCATAAACCTTGCCTTGTAAACAAGCAGGGGGATTTTGATGCCATGTGTGGGATGCAGCTTATTAACCTGGAGCGCTGTCCGTGGAACCTGACTTAGGACCTCCAATGATGCAACCACTTCCTTCAGAAAGAGGCAACGTCAGCAAACTTACTTCCCCCTCTTGGTTAGCTGTCACTGAATTCTTAAGACAAGATGACAGCATTACATCCCGCGCAGAGCACCAAAATGAGCAACATCGGGCGGATTTTTTTTTTTTTTAAGTAAAACTTTGGGAGAAAAAGGTACAGAGTACATTTTACAGGAGTTTAACGTTATGCAATATATTACGTTAGCTGAACAGCGACAGATACAGTAAACCCCGCAATGATCAGAGAGGCGTGATGAAATACCCGCTACGTGAAATGCCAACCCCTAAAACACCATCACAGGAATGCCTTCTGACAGCACTTAAGAGGCTCCGGTAAGTAATGTACGTTTGTTTGACACGTGTACCTGGAATTCACAGTGAGATCAAGCACTGTTTCCTCTCTGAAGGCGCAGCAAATGATTTTATCAAAGGGACGGATCATAAGGCTTCAGTCTGAAGCCATTATCCCGCGGAACAAAGGGCTACACGGTGACTATGAAGATGTCACCTGGGCTGCACTGATGCTCATTAAAGAAAATGATTTTGCTGTTGTACACTTGACGCTCCTTTTTTGTCTTTGAGGCTTTGCTATAGCAAACCCACAGAAGCATCTTGAAACACAGCAAACAGCCAAGTGTTCACAAGTAATGAACTTATTGACGACTTATTCACTGATATAAAGGGGTATCTAAAGTTGCAGGTTCTCTATAGAATAGTTTATGGCCACGGGGTGTCTGACTTAATGATGGGAGTACTAATTTCATGAATTAATTATGCAACATGCCGGCCTTTTTATATGTTTATTATGTGTTGCCCACTGTGAGCTCCTGCACTTCCTAAATGCCAAGAACAATTTGCTAAGGAAATTGCCACCTCATATTAATTTAGGCTCCGTCACCGCCACAGAGGCACGATATCTCATTCTCACAGCTTACACAGGATACATTTCTCCACCCAACACATAATGATGGTGGCTCCGGCCAGGCCTTTCTTCTGCGCTGGAACCAGAATTGTTTAACAATGTAAATTATTCAACAATATACATTATTAATAACTGGGTGGCTCCTTCTCTGTGACAGCTCATGCTGAGTTTACAAAAAATAAATAAATAAATAAATAAAAAAAAATAAAAAAAATATATATATAATGATAATAATAACCTGTTTGAGCTATATCACAAAACATACTCATCATGTCTTCTTCAAAGTGTCTGACCATGATGTCGGGGTGTTTGTTTTGTTACATCATCAAAGCGCCCACCAAGCAAGATCTGGATTGGCCTTACTCAATGACTGAGGCGTTGATGAGTTTTGTAGCCGTCTCTACGACCCACGAGTCACATGAATGTTGGTGTGTGACTACAACCAACTTGCTTGTTTTGATATTTCATGCACACATGAATCATTCATCAATGCAACCGCGTTCAAAGCCCACTCTGTTCACAAGAGGTGATAATCATAAAAGGTGAAATTACTGTAGTTTCCCATGGATTGCACTCCGAGCTACCACTTTCTGGGAAACAAGATCAGAAATGCTTGTACAAGTGTGAAAAGGACAATACAATGCGCAAAATTACACACATTTACTTTTAGCTGGTGTTTTATGCATGCTGATTCTGTAGTAACAGCACTGTAGTAGTAGTAGTGCTATGCTTTTGGCTCCAACCTAGCTACTCAGTAGTGCTCCCCATTCCTTATTACAGGGAGTTTTTTGTAAATCTCGCAGCAACCAAATGTAGGAATGAACTATGCAGAAAATACACACACACACACAAACGCACACACATATAATTATTCTCCTGGATGGCAGGCTGAAATATTCTTATTTATGCCTTCTTCCAACTTCCAACAAAAGGTATGGAGACAAAGCTGTCTGCCTCTTTGTGCCATTAGAGCACTCCGCCACTACAGACAATGTGGAACGTGGAGCCTTAAAGCCACAGCCACCAGTCAGATGATTGCACCGTGGGCATCTCTGAGCGCCAAAATATATAATGCAATGTGATTAAATAAGTGATACAGAAAGGCACACTTCTAAGGGAATTCTTTATTGTAGACACTGAATGTTTCACATGCTCAGACACATTCCATGAGCTCAAAGTGAGGAGTCACAACGTACAGCTCCTACAGCCCCCATACAATGTCCTCGACGCTCATTAACGGACTAATTACAGTTAATCACGAAACAGTCATAGGACCCGGCAACACACAATCTAGCCTGCAACAGACGTCTACATCCTGATCGAACACAGCAACTTAAACTTAACTCGTGCACAAAGGAAGGAGGCGCAGAGGTCAAAAGTGCAAACGAAGATGGCAAAGATTGCTTGTTGAACAAGGTCTTGGCAGGCTTCGACACGGTAATAAATAAACTACAAAAAACACTCCCGGTAATAATTGTGGCTGGAAGGCTTCAGTGCCTCCTTCTCCTTGCAGCTCCAACTGCTGACGTGACGCACGCGTCCGAGTGAGCTGCCCGTCTGTGGAATGTGGAACACATTATTTCCCGTTCAGATTAAACTTTAGGTATAGGCAGGCAGTTCTTATATGACAGTTTGTGAACGAAAATGATCGATAAAATAAATGAAATTCAAAGTGTAATTAAGCAAATATATGTAAAGCATCCCCATAACAACAGCCAAACTGCTTTCTGCTTATGAATATTCAACTAAATCGTCAAATCTTCGGCCCCCGTGCAATGCCTGCTGCGTTAGACAGCGCTCCTTATATCCGCTGTCTTACGGATACACAGTTTCACAGTCATGCAACATTTTTACAATTTGTTGCATTTGATAGAAGAGGGCTCGAAGATCAGGGAGAGGTCAGATTAAATTTTCACTTTGATTTCCAGCATCCTCCTGCTCTCTGCTCTGCAACCAGGCAACAGCATTACGTGCAGGCAGGCTGTCACACGCAGGAAGCAGCATTTAGCATTTTACGCTGCTGCGCGGAAAACAAGCCAATCAGCAGCTCCGTGAGTCGATGAGGAGTGAGCTCGTCTCCCCTTCGAGCGAGTAATAAAATACGCAAACAAACAAAAAAAAAAGACGCGAGCACAGTTTATTTCCAAGTGGACAAATCAGTTACGAAACAACATTCGATGAGGATTTTATTCCTACCTGGGAACAAATTCCCACACGTTTCCCACCTGCGTTGTCTGTTGAATCTTCTGTCAGCCGCCAGTGATTGCACATCAACATGTTTCAGACATTGTCGCGCGCACGACCCTCCACTTAGTTTTGTCAGCTGCCGTTTAGAGAGTGAGAAATCACTCCATCAGCTATGCCTTTTTCTGTCCTTGGGGCGCGCTGTGAATCACTTCAAACCGTCAAGCGTTTCATCAAACTTTCTCCCCCATCATACAACAAAGGAACCCACAAGCCAAAGAGTGACAGCCACGTGTCTCCGACATGACAGCGCGCGTCAGAGGAATCAGAGGGGCTCATTTCTTGATGCTTAGCGGTTAGTTTCAACAGCAACAGCAGTGATCTCAGCAGGGGCTGTGATCTTTGTAGCACAGATGGAGCACCGGATGCCTTTGCCTAACCATTAAAATACATTAAAAAAACAAACAAACATGAACTAAAGTTTTAATTGTTGTAAGTTATTGTGGTAACTCGGTGACGAGGACAGAATACTGTCTTTCATGCCAGCTGAGTTGTGAGATTGTGGATTTCTACTTAACTTACTTCTACTTAGAAAACAAGGACTCTTTCTCGGTATCCGCGCTGTGGAGAAGAATCGTGCAAAACTTTAAATTGCGTCCCTGAAACACCTACACATTTGCTCATGTCCTCCCATTAATTCAGAATTGTGCCTTTTACGTTCTTGCAGAAGTTCTTTGTGCCTGTGTGTGTGTGTGTGTCTGTGTCTCAGCAGAACTGCATTGCAAGAGAGAGGGGGAAACACACTTTTAGACAAGTTATGACAATTCGGGTGTCTTTACTGCAAGTCAGATCAAGAAAGAAAAAAAATCCCCTCAGCTGACTGCCCTGACACTGACAGCCACTCTGAACTGCAGCAAATCAAACACTGCCAGACACTAGCCAGAGACGTGCAGTCTCCCTCCATTTGCCTCTCGAAACTTTGCAATACCGTGGCTCTGTGTGTCACATGCATTCCGCACGAGGCCCCGCTAACAAACACGATCCATCAAGAAAGAGCCGCCGCTGTATGAAAGTGGACATGATTTACTGCAACGCCTCCCCACTCCCCCTATAATCACTTGAGTTAATGTAATGTGGGCAGGCTTTTAAAAACTGAAATGGTGCTCTATAAATCTGGCCCATCTCTTGACCTGCCATCTTTCCTTCCCCTCTTGTTTTCACCAGACTCTCTGCTTGTTTGCCCCTCTCTCCCCCCCCCCCCCCCCCCACACACACACACAACACATTGCTCTTCTGTGGCAAGTCAGTCCATCCAGCTTCCTCTTTACCACCAGCAGTCTGTCTCCTTCTCCAAGAAATCTCATTCTTACCCGCTCTTATTCTTTGTGATTCCTCCACACTACAGCAGGACAGACTCCAGGAGCATGTAATCTCTGTTGCCTCTGAGCAGTTTGTCCCTTGACATCTCTTCAGTGGAGCATTGTCTAAGTGGGTGTCCCACACTGCCCTCTACCTACCTTGAAACATGCTTACTGTGTTGTTCGCCTGATACAGGCATTTCTAAGATGACTGCACAATCCTTCTTTGACACAACGAGTAATGTATTCATGACGTGTGCGGTGATTTTAGTTCCACGCAGTCTCCTGTTGCCTTAGCTTGCTCCCGAAAGCTACGGGTTAAAGTTCATTCACATTTTGTGAATGTGACTAATCTACAAAACTGCGAGACTTGATGGTTTCTTGTCTTTGAGATGATGCTGCCTGCTACAGCGCAGCATGGTGTCTCTTAAAGTGGACAAGTGGTGTCAATTATTTCATGCGTTTGCAGGCAGGCTGACCGATGCGCTGCAGCCTCCTGAGCTCGTTGTTTCCAGCGTGACGGCCCTCCTGCTGCACCTGCATAAGCTTGCAGAATACCCCCGCTTTGCATTAAACATTAACGCAAACATCCATTTCGCATGGAAACATGACAGCTGGATTTGCTCACAGTCCAGCTCTGAGATTTGTCTCAGGAGAGCCGCAGTTCTACTAAATCAAACCGGAGGATTTGAGAGAGAGAGAGAGTGAGTGTACTGTATGTGTGTGTATGTGTGAGTGTGTGTAAAGATGTAAAGTCAATTTTTGGAGGTTTCTCAGGCGACGTGTTCGGTTGGGTGTACAGCAGTCCATGTCCCAAAGTAGTCACACTAAAATGCTACTCTAAAAACCAAACTAAGTTACTCCATTTGATTAGTTTATCATTTAATGAGGGTCTTTGCTTGTTTGCCGTTGCTTGCTTGCCTTTAAGCTGCTCTGCTGCGTGAGAGTTAACTGAAAAAATGCAATTCTGCTTTTGCAAATGGTCACTGGCTAAAAAAAATAAAAAAAAAAATAAAATAAAAAAAATCTCTATGCGCGAAATAACAGGAGCAGCTTAGTGCTCTAGTAGCGGAACAATGTCACGTCGGGCCGAAAGCAAAAAGCATGACCAGGCTCTTTAAAATCCAAATGTTAAGCTTGGCAACTCCATTTTCCTGACTGGCTGTTGACTTGCTGCCTGTGCATGCAACAGACTATCTACATAATATAATTACAACAACAATTGAAACCTTGAAACTAACCAGAGCAGCACAAAACCCATTCCACTAAAGAAAAAAAAAACAGTCAGGCTACAGAGGCGTAGTGGTGCACACACAGGTATAACGAATGTACCTACCTCTGAGTCATACTGTATCTCTATGCAGATCAGGGCTGCAGCCACTTGTTAGAGTTTACATCTGTGGCATGAAATGCACAGGGGAGAGACACGAGAATACATGCCCAGGGCTATACTACACCACTGTTAGGATGAAGAGCTACTGAACGTGATGCAATGCGATGTGACGTTAACCCTAACCCCAGATTTAATTTTCTGTGGGACAGCAGCAGATCATTTTGCAAGGCATTGTGGGATTCCAGGTGACATGACGCTGCACCCAAAGGTCGAACATTGACATTTTTTTAAACCTTACGCTTGATTGTACACTGGATTCTGATTGGTCAATGATGAGATTCTACCATTATTTCTGTTGCCTTTGTCACAGCTGCCATTGTGTTATTTAAACCAAGCTCAAGGAAATAATTATCTTTGTTCCCAAACCCAGGCCAGGCGCTACTGTGTACTATTATGAATAACTCCTCTGTATAGATGATGCTTGGCTACTAAACAAATCATCCAACATATAGTATGTCACAGAGCTGTAAACACGTGTACGTTGATTTATTCAATGTATACTACAGTGTTTACTTGTGTACAAGCTTGTTACCTGGGGCTATTTACGTATGGGGTCAGATAGTCTATTTGTTCCAACACAAGATTTCTGCAAGACAAAGTGGGAAATCCTCCGGTACAGTACACACACCTGAAGCAAACAAGAAGAATCACTGACAAAGGTAGTAGATCAAAAGCCTCTCAGAGGTAACAGTGGTATTTTGCTGTAGTCATGGGCTTCATGAGACAGGCACTAGACACGAGGCCAGCTAACTTCACCCAGTCAGTATCATCCACAGATAATGACCCGTCACAGTCTACGAATACACAAACACACAGCAGAGGGTTTTCGCCAGCCTTCAGAGTCTTCAGATGAGGATGACAGCCCCACCAGTCCTCACCAGATCAGATGGATGACTACATTCCCCCAGTAAGGAAGGAGAGAGTGAGGACAGGACGCCCTTTGATTACTCATTTATAGAAATCGAAGAGTCATCTCCTAGAAATGACAACTAGAGTCCATGCAAAGAGGAGAATGAAAGGAACTTCCCTCAGAGGTTAAAACTTTCATCAATTGAAGATATTTGAGGCACTTATTATATTGATCAGTTTATTGTGTTCAGTTTAACTTTAGTGACTATTTGTTATTTGTACCTTGTTGCCTGGGCTGCACTGATGAACTGAAACTGCAATGCTGTAACTTTAATAAATTTGTATACTTACCCTTTTACCAAATGTGTTTTCTCCTATCGCAGTGCCATAATTTGTGCTTCTGGAATCATTTGCATTTTGTTCCAGGACAAACTAATGGGCTGAATTTGTGGTGCAGTATTTCTCAGCTGTTTTTTTTTTTTCTATTGTAATATTTACTATCAAAGAATGTGATTTGTTCAACTCAAATTATGGTTTATTTTTTGTGTTCTAATGTATTTACCACTCACCAAGTGTTGTGGGGTTCACTGAGTTAAATTTAGGACTTTTAATGCCACATAGAATGCAATTTAATACCAGCTGTGCCAATACCAAGTGTGATGGGAAACCAGTGAGGATCATACAAGATACATTTTTTGTAGAACTTACTTTTATTATTGCATATTTGCCTGTACTTCCCAATAGTATATCGCATTGGAACTGAGTCTTCCACGGGTTGATAGAGGATTAGAGGAAGCGATTTGCCTAAGACAAATGCTGTATAGCCACTGATGTTAAATTGAGGTCATAAGATCCTTGAGAAATATTACACTCACATGCTACCCTGACAGGTTTTCAAAGAACAACACTGGGTGAACCATCATTATGTTGTCTCTACGTGGGAGCCATCCATTATCCTAACAAACCAAAGGACAGGGAGGAAACATCAATCCCACGTTGAAATGCAAAATGCAGAAATCCAAGCATGCTCATACACACACACACACACACACACACACACACAACTATGGGGGGGATTTTATGCCAGCACACTATACTAAAACGCCTTAACCGTCGCCTATGCCTACATAAAGGCTACAAAATACATGTGCGCATGCGTATTGCGAGTACAGCGGACGCCTGTGTGCGCGCTCGTCTCAATGTACAAAGAATTACTTACTTTATGGTGACGAATAGCCAGAATTTCACAATTCAAGCAGTCCATGTATGACCAAGAGACACTGATGTGACAGTACAATAGTGACACGCATTAATACCTATAGTGTGTGAACACATATACTACAAAAAATCACAAACTGATTCGAAGCATTGTCCTCATATCTCATCAACTGTGAGTAATTTTCAAGAGAGAACCTTTATTTGCTCAGTGCTGAAGACAATCTGCAGCACATTGTCGTGCCGTGCACTCGTCTGCTCTTGACTGAAATAGGCTGTTGAGGCTTCTCTCATTCTTTATGTTTCTCTTGTGCCATCAAGATGACCCAGCGATACATCCTGCTCTGCGAGGACAAAATGGCACAGCACTCAGCCCGACTGCTGGAGAAGGTAAAATCCCGCGCTCTCTTAAGATGTTTCAGGAAAAGGACACATAATACACCTCCTCTATGGAAAGAGACATAATGGAGCTTCCCTTGAGGCTCATCTACAGGGACTGTTTGATCTTCAGGGATGTCAAAGGTGCCAGCGAGGAGGCCCTTGGGATGAACTTGGATGACCGCATGTTTCTCATCAATGCACCCGATGCAATTCGGAAAGCTACACCATAGAGGAAAACCTTTAGCGATTGCTTGGTGGGTTGAGGCATGACCTCGCCTACCAGGTGTTCAAACATTGTCTCCGCCACAGCAGGACCAATCAGAACCGACCAACTCAGCATGATTGCATGCTGTGATTCCATGAAAAGATGCATTTTTTTTCTGAACAACTAAATACAGAAGGTTGTATTTTTAATAACATGCATTTTAACCAAACCTCGGTCGCCAGCGGGAAATAGAAATATCAAATCTTTAGAAGGACACTAACAAAGTAAATGGCCTTCACTCTGAATGGGAACTGTTGCCTTGAAGAAAATCAGTGCTGCTCTTTTTTTTTTTTTTTTTTTTTAATTCATTCAATTTTAATTCACATTTAATTTACTGACCTTGGATAAAAAACTCTTCAATCTGAGCTGCATCAAGCCTGAAGTTTCGCTGGAAGATGTCTTGATCCAGTTGGAGGTGTTTACAAACCCATGGCGACATGAGATTTTTATTTTTATTTTTTGGTTTCAGTGGTTCTTCTCCATTACACTATGGCCAACAACAAAGTCATCTTACAATGTATGGTATAGACATCACAGCAGTGGCTAACAATAATGTTCAATCAATAGAATAAACTGCTAAATCTGACCAATGTCATTTTGGGTATGTGCATATGAACGCATGTTCGTGATAACGCAGCTATCTTTCCCGGGCATCAGTTTATGAACATTGCTATAAAATCTAGCCGCAATTCACAAATATAGGTTTAGGAGCCCTACACAAGAGGCAGAATATGTCCGCTAGGTGTTTCACTTTAAAGAGACGACTGTGTTAACTGTAAAAATTTAATTTGTAGTTACCCGTTAAAAACCGGAAGATAGCCTGTCCTCGCGAACCCGTTAACAGGGTCGCTCATTAAACTGAAACACCGGCTGTGCGCGATGAAAGAACAGTATACTCTCATGTGCCTATGCCCATTATAACAGTTACCACCTGGGCATTGCCATGAAAACAGCTCATTTACACACATGCTGTCTATGTAACACCAAGCGCTGCTCACGTTAGCATTGCTAGCTATCTCACCTCCCTTGCCGAAGACAACACTTTGGAAACCTTTCGCTTCAGATTTGACCTTCTCTTGTTTCTAACACCACATAATTCCTTCTGAGCAGCTTATACGTGGTACTGTCGACATACAAGCCCCCTCGTCTCCGGGAAGTTTCAGTTAACTTGCCCGAACCAGACACACACCTGCAGTTCAATTCAAACTCTTAACTTAGAATTACTTAAGCAATCTACCTCGGCGCTCTTCCCCTCTTCTCATTTCACATCATCAGTCTGAGCTAATGAGCTCCTGTGTTGATTTCCATTCTAGGTGCTCAAGTGGAGCCGTTTGATCAACTTCAGATGAGTGTTGTCTTTCACTGGGCATAAATTGAAAACAGCATGGTTAACATACCATAACTAATACAGGTATTATGTCACACATCCGAGTACTGAATTAACACCATAAATATATGTACTGTTCATTCGGTTTTGAGGGTGATTCCAATCTTTCTGTACTGAAGAGTGTGTGTGTGTACGTGGTATAAGTATGCTTCATATATACAGTATGTGTGCCATGCAGCCTCCCTGTTATTGATCAGTTCTGCGACCTACTGCAATATGCCTTTCATATTAACACTGACTGAATGTGCAGCTAAAATGCTTCCTTGGCTGGCAGGGTGCAGCTTTCCCATTAGTGTGAAGTGCCTCATGACAAAAAATGTGAGGTAATCCAGTTTCCCGGGCAGAGAATCCTGACAACAATGGAGGGGGGGAAAAAAAAAAACAAAGGTTCATCTGCCAATAACAATAAGAGCAATCATATTTAAGCCATCTGTATTGGTATAGCAAAACCAACGTGGGGTTACACTTTCATTGCATGATGAAGGCAGAAGGTTAGTCAATTACACTATGAGCTAAAGCCAAAGATCGGTCTTGAAAAGAAATTAGGCTGTGTTGCACCCTCTCCATACATAACACTTACTACTGATGAGAAACATTTACTTGTTACGGCCACCCCGGCGGATCTGTCGCGTGTTGCGTTTTTTCACCTTATGTTAATACAGGTGTGTGGCTGCCATTGGTCCAAATGCGAAGAGGCGGAGAGGTTTGGTGACTCGGTACCGGAATGTGCGGGGATGGGATTGGCACGGCATCCTCCCTGCGCCGCCCAAATCATCGGCGTCACGATATTTGAACCGCAGCCACCGGAGACAATCAGGGTGGCTTGTTTTGGTGGTGTTGTGAGCTCGCCCCGTGAACGTTAACGGTGGTTAACTCATGCAAGGAGGTTTGTACTGTTGTACTTTCATGGGACTGGGCAGGAATTAGTTTAATTTATGATACTGATTACACACGTAGACGATTTCTGTTAGATTCACTAGTTTAGGGTTGCTGTTTTTGATGTGTTTTGTTACCAATCGCGTTAGTTTAGACAGTGAGGTTTCTCTTTCTCGTTTTGTTTAACTCATAAAATAGCATAGGCTCGGTTTAGAGTTTATGCTATCTCTTTTTTTATGTTATATTTGGTTATTTCGCCCCTTGTCCCTTTTGCCTCACCTCCTTTTGTTAAAACAATCGGAGCTGCTCAGTTAATAAATACCTTTGTTTTTCAACCATAACACGTCGGTTTATGTTACTTCCTTCATACCCCCTCAACCAGGTCGTAACACTTGTATGTACACAGAAGGGAACAAGTCACACCGCACTCAGAAAATGGTCAAATCAGGGCTACACAAACAACACAGGGCTCAAACCATGCAGTCCTTTTCCAGACCTACTGTGATGTTTAAACGGTATCCTGCTACTTCTCTAATTCCTGTGGTTCCCTCCACCCACCCGCTGGTCAGGCACCGTGTGCAGTAACTCATCAGAGAAGAGACTAGACAGGGTGAAACACAATTACCTTGCCTCCATCTGTCTGCATGTGAGCTCCCTCCCGCAATATTTGCTCACACGCACACACACACACACACGCAGCGGCAGCCACTTGGCTCATCACGACACACAAACACACGCAGACATTATCGCCCATGCAGAAGCCACTAACTTCCAATGGTTGCCTCTTTTCGCCCCCCCCCCCCCCCCCCCCCCCCAATCAACCCCCCTCCCCCCAGATTTAGGGTGTCCCGCTGTCATTACAATCACACTGACCCCATTCGAAGCAATCTGCACCACCCTCGTGTCCCCCTCAACAACCCTATCACCATAACACAAATCACTGCACCTGGCTACCGGTACTGTCTGTAATCCGTGTGTCGCCGGGGCTGAACATGTTTGTTTAACCCAATTTGAGGGTGTATTCGGCTGAAGGGATGAGTTCAATCCGGACCCTCTGCTCTCACTGCTGTGTCCAAATAGAACTTCTGCTGTAATGCTGTTTGTTCACCATTACAGCAGAAGTACAGTTTCTGTGGTCATGCTCGCAGCCGTTATCACTTCATTAGGCAGGCTGGAGTGATTGGTTTTTTTTTTTACCTAGGAGTCAATGCGACACTCTCACATTACGAACAATATCCTCTTCTCAATTTGATTTAGGCGAAACAACAGAAGAAATTGTTTTTGACACCATTTCGATTCAGCATGCATGTACAGCGTCGTAATTAAATCCTTTCTTTCCTCGTCATTGATGAAACGTATTACTTTACGGGTCATTAAAAGAGGCAGATGGCACACAGTGTTTAATTGTTTTTATTACAAATAAAAAGTCACACAGACGCAGGAAATCAAGACTTTGATAACCTAACTTTTTGAAGTTCCCTAAGCTGTTGTTTGACAAGTTATTTTTTGCGTATGAATTCTCAAATGAGTCGTATTATTGGCTTTCTAGAGCCTTATTTTCTCAACTTTGCATTCCATGTACTTGTCGGCTTGCACTTCAGACATTCTTATCCATTTAGCTACTGAAGTCTTTTTGAAGTGTGAAATTCCGTCTGAATGAAAGACTAATTTAAGAGTGATATTACATTATGTATCAGACCAAAATGTTCACCAGTTAGATATAACAGTTATGACATAATTGTCTGCCCTTTTCTTTTCTCTGAGGTTCAGGGGTTGGATTACTTTCATCAAAAAACCCATCAGACATTTAGAGAAAAAGTATATAGGAGGTTATAAGATGCTGTCGAAGGTGGATGTATTCGATCAATACTGTGTCTGTTTTAAATCCTTCATGTAAGCTGTCGAGCTGTTGATACGGCAAAAAGGTTAAACGATCTTTTAATAAAAATGTTTCCACTCGCGCAGGCACCTGTCACCGCCTGAGGTTCCCTTGAATAAAGCTTATGAGAATAAAACAGATGAGAAGGTGTCACGGAGATCTTTTGATCAATATGTTCACGTGAGCAATTGTGGTTTATGTTCCGAATGTCTACGACTGTACATGTATGTACGTCTGTGTGTGAAAGAGACGGATTAGACCTGTATGCGCGTATCGTTCACGTGCATACTTCGGCACAAGTGACCCAATACATCAATCAAACGCTGACTGTAGCAACACTGACAAGCAGTCGGAGACAAATCCAGAGGGATTCCTCCTCATCCCCAAAGCGCACTGAATGCGACACTGAGCTGAGATTGAGGAGTTGCAGAGGAGGGAAGGAGATAAGTGTAAAATCACCTTGCCCAAGGGTACAGCCTGCACCGATCGATATCTGTGAGAATTGATGCCAAACAGTGGCGAGTAGGTACATGTATGGTGTGTGCGTGTGTGTGCGTGTGTGTGTGTGTGTGTGTGTGTGAGCACTGAATGGGCAGCAGCTCCCCCTGTTGGATGGAAATGAACTGAAGCTGAAGTGAATGATGGAGAGGACTCAAACTGGGATGCTGGTTTTGGATTACATGCTCAACACGATCAAACCTGACACACAGATCAGCCACTTCAAAGTACACATTTAATATAAATAGTTGTTCAGCAATATATTTGTTCTTCTAAAATGTCCACAGAGGAGTACTTGGTTCGCAGAGCAATGACTTTATTATATGATCATTGGGTTTTATTGTCAAACTGTCTACTTATCTTAGATGCACAGTATGTATAGTAGAGTCTGGATTGAAAAACAAGACCCAGTAGCTCCCGGCTCTCTGTGTGTCAGCTTATTTTTGGAAATTAAATTGAAATTTTGACGACGCTGTCGACCAGTGGTGGCAGAAGCATTCAAACACCTTGTTCATGAGCAAAAATATCAACACCTTGCTGTAAAAATACTAAAATTACTTACCACAAACAAACACAAATTAATTAGCATCGAAAACAGGTTTGAAGTATTCTTATTACACTGACAGTTTTTTACTAATTTTCTATAGAGATACTAAGACGATCACATTTTCTTGTGAAGAATAACCAGCAACACCATCAGATAAATGTATGGAAGCAAACAAGTACAATATTTCCTTAACCAAAGAACCTCAAAACTGTAATCAAGTAGACTCTTCCATCACTGCTTAAAGTATCAAAAGGAAAAATCGAACGCTGCTGTATTTATGTGAGAGAAGCAATTCATGTTGAAGCTAACCAAGGTTTCACTGGTTTTACCTACTTTGTTTCCTGTGTATAAATTGATAGCATGCTTTGAAAGACAGTACAGTGACAGCACAGTTTAGATAAATGCAGTGCAGTAAATGTGCACAATTTCCTCCTAAACACAGTGGAGCGGGAGCATATAGTAACACAAAAAGGAGATTCTCAAGTACACGTAGGTTCTTAAAGACACAGTTTTTGAGTAGTTAGTCACTTTAAACCTCTGGTATTAATCGATATGATAAGGACGTTAGGACAGGTCTTGGTTTATTAGCTAATCTTAAGGTCCTGGGTTGCAGAGGGCTCCTAATAGAGGGCTTCACAGTTTCATTTAGTCCAGAAGAGTTGCTGATTGGACCAGATCCAGATTATACTCAGGTATACCTGGGTTAGGTTTTGGGACCAGAAGCTTGTGTTTCTGCTGCCCGCCAGGTTAATCCAGGTATGTCTAAATATTATGTTGGGTTTGTGTGCAGCATGTTCACAAATGGATACTGCTTTGAAGAATATGATTCAATAAGTCGTGGATCCAGATAAAAAAACCTGATAGAACTGAGCCTGAATTTGGCTTCAGTGCATTTACATTTATTTTCTGCGAAATGTGCGTTTTTTTTTTTTTTTTTGCTCCGCAGAAATCTTTCCACTACAGACATCCTGCTAGTATTTATGTTCGGCAGCAGTCATAAAACCTCCACCCCGTCCTTGCACACCTTGGACCCATTGATGCGTTTGATAGGTGCTGCCTTCGGTCTGACATTATTTGGCCCATTTTTCATCTTTTTCGCTCTCTCTGCTCATAGCAAACACAGAATGAGTGCCAGCCTGTGTGAGTGTGTGTGTGTGTGCGTGTGTTTATGTGTGTGGATATCTGACAGAGCAAGCAAGAGTACGAAAAGGAGGAGTAAAGGAATGTGTGTGTAAGCAATGATGCGTGAATGTCAGTCAATGTCAGTAAGAGTTTAAGTATGTGGGTGTGCGTATGCATACTTGTACATTAATCTACGTGTAAGCCAGGTAACGCGGCAATATTTTACCCAATGTAAACTATCCTGTCGAGTGACAAGTGTCCTTCCCTGACTCTCCTGCTGTGCCGTGATTGAGGGGACAGTTAAAAAAGGACACACTACACGTTGGCAGCGCGCATAAAGTGTCCAATGTTATCTGAAAAACACAAAACAATGCTGCATGTCCTTCCGCCGCAGTGAATTTAACACTGAATGCTACTCCCCATAGACTGACACGTCCTTAGCTCCTCTCCTCAGGTGGCAATTTTCATCGGGTTGCAGTCAACAAAAGAAAAGGTGCTTCTGCAATCCCACGTGTGTGTCTGACTGATGGGCCCGTGCAGCTGCAGCACAATGAAAAGCACGGCAAATTGAAAGCAGGTAATCACGGACATTGGTAGTCTATTCTGCAACTTGCACCCGAGAGACCAAAGTGGACAAATGGAGTGTAGGGCAGGGAAAATAATAAACAGAGTTGTTGTCCCTCCCTCACCCATTAATCTGATACGGGCCTGTCCCGATGCAGAGACCATCAGCTGAACTACTTTATCTGTTGTGGTGGTTCCCTGACTCTTTTATTCGCGCAGCAATCACTTTGAAGCTCAGAGCTCCCCTTCTCGCATTTATCTGGCCTCCATTCTTCCGCCATTTCGGACTATTACATCATACAATAATACCTGTGGACACTCTCCGTGTGTCTCTTTTAAATCCTATGGTGAGAAGTTCCTCACATTCCTGTAGCTCATTTGTAATTTTGCGACTGTGGGAAGAGAAATGCGACCTAGGACCCGGCGTAGTGATTAAGGCCATATTGACAACCGAATGAATCCCTGATTGGCTGATGAGGGTTGGCCTCGCTTACCCGGCATCTCAGAGAGAAAGCAATTCCCCTTAAAGATTTTCCTGCCCATTATTTCCCCACTTCTTCTTCTTCTTCTCTCACCTTTGGATTCCAGCTTTCCTTCACCACGTCTCTGGGCGTGAGCTCATTTCCCCAACCAAAGGGCATTGAAGGTTGAGTCATATAATTCTACATTTGTCTTAGAAACAGAGGGAGACAGCATATGAATCACTTTTATGGCCTCTGGTGTGCATGAACCATCGTCGCTACAGCTGCTGTAATATCTTGTCATTCACACAACGCTGAATGCCAGTGTACTGCTGCCACTTTCTCTGTGAGTGCTTCCATGTTCCAAGGGGAGAAAATGATGACATCCCTCCTCGCAGTAATGATAACATTTGGAACCCAGGCCGCGTGGAAGGGGGGTAAGAGACTGTCAGCCTGGCAGCCATTGTCAGTCAGCTGCTGTCACAGAGAGAGGGCAAATGCCAGGACGTCTGATGCCTCGCTGCATGCCACTATGTGCCTGACAGCTGCCAGCGCTGGCCAAGAGCCGGGGAGGAGTCAAGTGGGGAAAGTGATGGGAAACGTCGTCTTTGAGGTGAGCTGCCATGTCAAGGCCTGAGGTTGCGACGAGGTGGGTAACGGTGTGCAAAGACATACTTGTCAACACAATATCTACTGGAAACGCATGAAAAAAAAAAAAAAAAAAACTGCCGTGAGAAAGACACAGGAACACTCTCATTGAATGTCATGTATGTTCGGTCTGAGGTAAGCACGCAAACACCTCGTGTGCATAATCAAAAGCACGCCATCAAAGTGTGACCACTCGTCTGTCATAACATGGCTCAACGTGCCCGACTGCAGAGAAAAGCCCTCTCCTTTAACCTGCTTCAATTACCAGGCTGACAGGGGATAAATGGTGTCCCTATTACTGCTGTGGGAACATTGAACCTCCTAATGCCCTGAATGGGAAAGGGTAAAGAGTTGGTCCAGGGTGTCAAAGAGTCTCTTAGGGATCCTTTCAGACTCACTAGACCGTCTTTGAAGCCAATCAAAATCAATATTCCCTCAAAGCCCCTCTGAACCTATAGGCATGACTTCTGGGAGGAAAAACTAAACACAATAACAACAACAACAAAAAAAGCGACATCAGAAAATGTATTGCTCCTGCGAGCAGGCTTCACACAGTAAAAATATCACTGGCAAACATTGTTGACTATCAACGGATACCCCACGAAACCTTTTGTGATCTATTTTCATAATTTATCAAGAGTGGTCTCTGAGGCTAAAGCCCACATTTTTCAAAGTAGTTGATGAAGGACTATTAAATCCTGTATTCCTCAGAGTGCCCTGCAGAGAGATTACATTATGGAAATAAATTACATTATGGCAAATGAAAGAAACCACTCCTGTTATGCTACATGTGAACGTCTATCCGCCAACAAACCTTGGGATTGTAGACAACCCATACTGCAGAAAACAAAACATAATTGCCCTTGTCCCTGTGCTGACTCCCACTTTCCCCATTTACTAATCAATCGACCATGTAACAAACACCAGCAGCAAGAGGGAACAAGTCTGCGTGCTGATTTGGGGCCCCGCGAGCTTTTGTATGCAAAGTTTGCACAAAGCAAAGTTTGCATACAAAAGTACAGCTCGCTCAGGTCAACGGAGGCATAATAAAACGTCCAGATGTCCTTCTGTGAGGCAATGCATATTTTCTTCCTTCTGCTCCCGCCATCATTTTATCTCACTGTGTTTTCAGGGTAGAGCACATCCACTCCAAAACTCTGCGCGCGTCAAGCTTTCACTGCAAAGTCAGCATGGGGGGGTGAGTATGCTACAGTGACGCATGGAGAGCAGGCAAACCAGGATTGTTGTCTTTTTGAAGAGCGTGATGAGTGTGCAATTTTCAAATCGCCACGTTTGACAGAGGATGCTCCATTTATTATTATACACTTATTTAAATTCCCGACAATGTGTGCTAGGTGGCTCATTTATTGACTCTTTAACATCACAATATGAGCAATTTGTTTTTAAAATGTAATTGTGTTCCTAGCTAATGGACATTAATCTTATTACACTGAATAGCTTCCGCCATCTATCCATATTTTGACTCAGGAACAAGCAGAAATATGCATATGAATTTTTAATATCGGTGAAGCAGTGATTTTAAACTGTGGGAATGAGGGGGATATCAGCAATCGACTATAAGTTGCCGGCAAACGTGATGCAATGTTTTTTTTTCATGTTGGAATCCAGCGAAATGAAAGAAATTAATCACCCACATTTGTTCCAAAACGTGTTTGGGTGCATGATTTATATTCTGTATCTGTTATGGGGGGGGGGGGGGGGGGGGGGGAAACAAGCACATCTCTGAGTTCTGCGTGTTTGCAAAGCTGGCTGTTTACTTACCATCAGCAAGAATTTGAAAGTAAACATCATGCAGATGTCGGCCTTTAGAAATGTTCTAAACTGATACTTCATATAGTCCCATGGCTACTCGCAAGCCGTCTACATTCTGTAATTTATGAGTAGCGCAACACACACACCGACATTGCAAATGTGCCATGAACTACCCTGGCACCATGTCCTTATCCAGCATCTAGTGCAGAACATTGATCCCACCAGTGACACATTAAAACAATCACATATTCTGTTTGAAGAAAGATCCTCCAGGATGACACACAACACTCCTCCCTTTGTGCATTTTAATCAAGCTGCGTGTTTACTGAAGCATGCCCAACTGACTTCCCCTGCCCTTGGCATCGTCAGTGGGCATCCCTCGGCGGGAAGTGAACACACAGGCTGGCAACCGTGATTCCGCTGCGCCACATCCCCAGCTGCCAGCCTCTCACCAGGCCTAACCGCCCCCATCTGACCGCCGTTTGATGTGAGGCAAGGACAGAGTCCGCCGGTTCTGCGGCAAGGGGCTAAACCCTTGGTGAGAGCCAGTAGGTAAAGCGGCCCTGCTGTCCTTCTCTCCAGCCTCAACAATTTGACTTGTCAAACAAATTGCTCTTAGCAGCTGTTCCCCAATCTGCCTACTGAGCTGGGCCTTGTGCGCTGCAGCCTCCGCCGTGCCCCAGTCCCCGCCTCTGCTGTGTTCCTGCTCAGACACCATAAGCACAGCCATACGTGTACAGAGGCACCTGTCAGCGGGGAGTCACCCAGACATCAGTTCAACATGTTTGCAGTAAAAGATCTGCGCTGCAGCTTACAAACGTTGGAGAAGTGAAACAATCTGCTGCTATTGTTCTGTACACAAGCATCACGCAGACTTTCTGTACTGTAATTTATGTCAGGAAATTATACACTTCAGTGTCGGCAATTTACATAAATTGGAACACGGTCATATTTCTCTGTGTCTCGCCTTTTACGTCAAATTGCCTGTTGCAAAAACAAATGAGGGGCTCGGGGTGGAAATGGTGTATTTTAGAGAAATCACAGACAAGATTGACAAGTTGAAAGGCAAATGAGTTACACCTCCTGCCTCCTCACCCTGTGGATTAAAATGGCCAAAGGGCCACAGAGTAATTATGGACAAATATTTATCCAGAAAGAAGGACTTACTATGGTGCCACATCGTCAACAACAATATGTGTCTGTACTCCGGTATGTGGATCATGCATAGACAATATGATGGAGGACCTCAAAGCAAGACAGCTGCTCGTACTATCCTGGCATTCTGAGTCTAATGTATGGTCCAAATGAGTCCCAGTCTGAGTTTGTTGATACATTTTAATGAAGTCCCTGAAGGGTGGTATAGATGGATGACATTCTGTTATACCACCACTAAGATCCTACAGCAAATCTACCTCTCCTACAGAACACTTCCTCTAGTCCACTCTCTATCTTATCCCAGCCAATCTTCAATTCCTTCCTGACCTCTTCCTGACCAGGATCTCATCTTTCTCATCTCATCTCATCTATTTCTGCTTCTCCCAACCTCCACATTCCCAATCTCTTTTGCCCATTCCAATCTCGTCCTATTCTCTTGTCTTTCCCCTCCCCTCATCCCTCGTCTTCTCCTCGGCTGTTATCAGCCGGGCGGTCCTTTTCCGAGAAGGTGACGGTTAAACTGCATTGGTCTGAACTGCAAGGGCTTCTGTCGTAGACGGGTTAGCACAAGAAGCAGGTGTTAAATGCCTGGCGGCGTTTCACTTGGTGGGCCACGGACAGAGGGGAGCTCCCACCCAGCTGATTTAATGGCACTCAGCCGGGGACAGAGTGATGATGCACTAAAGATTTTCTGGCAAGGTGATCGAATAAGCAGCGCCCTTATTTTTTCAACAGAATACTTTAATGGAGGCGCTCTTATTTGCAAATTTATTTTATTATCATATACATATATACTGTATAATCATTAGTAAGTAATCACAACCTTATGGAAATCCTGACAGGCCATTAAAAGGCACGCTCTATGAATACGAGCGGCGTGCAATAAATCATGAATTGAGCGCGCTGATACAGTATTTATAACGCAACACTTAGACCTGCTTTATAATTAAAAAAGAGAAATCTCACATACCAAATTAAAGTCCTTTAACAGAGCTGGGACATTATCAAAGAGCGTTGGCAGAAAACAGCTGCCTGCTGTGGCTGCTTTGCTATAAACCAAAACATTGGAATTACAGGCCACAAAAACTAAGACAATTAGCTGAAAAGGCCTAAAATGCACTACTGAACTGTCTGAGCCACTGTTAACAGAAATGTATCGATTAGTGCAGCTTTCAAGATTTAGTTTCTTAGAGCCCAAATCCCCAAATTAGCTCTCAGCTCACTGGTATGTAACTCAAGATGATCCACAGCGGAATTTCTAAACAAAATAAAAAACAGTCTGGGGATTTTTTGGCAGTGCTATAAAAAGACACTGCAACAAAATGATTGAATGTGTCATAAAGCGTCAGGAGAAATACCCCTGATTGTTGCTGACTACTACATGGGGCTAAGTACACAGGGGGTCAGGGTTGGAGAAATTCAAATTGCTGGAAAGAGAAATATCGAACAGCAGCGGTGAGAAACTTCATAAACTTTAAGTATTCCCCGTGCTCTGCGCCAACCATGTAAGTCGTAAAATGTGTGTACTCTGCGCAGACACGGATCGGCGAGCCTCAAAATGATTTAACACCTTTATGTGCATAGAAATACACGATGAATCTGAGGGGTAAAAAAAGCACTGGACCAGAACACAGAGAGACAACTTGCAATGACCTGGCATTACATTCCCTTATCCATAATTGGTTGTTCCTGGTATCTGTAATGATGTTGTCCACTTGCCCTTGCTCTAATGCTGAAAGCCAGTCAGTTTCCCCGTGAAAATGTGAAAAATAAAGTCGACTGACCAAAAACATTTTACATAAGGCTTCCTTAGAGGCAATTTGCCCATTTTCAGTAATGGACATAGAGAGCCCACCAAAAAGCCAGAATGTTAATTATGACTCAACACATCAGGGGCAGCAATTGCCAGCGGTTTACAGCCCGTGAAGTCCTATCACATTAAGTAGTTTAAAAGATCAAATTGTTGCAATGAAGCAGAATACCACTTCTTCACGGACCTGCTTCCCCAGAAAAAGAAAGTCTTTTGATGTATCAGGCTTGCTCCTGTCATGTTTTCTTTGCATATTTTTCAACCACTTCAGCCGAAAAAATATTCCCGTCACCTTTAGCTTCAGAGCGTTGTTATGAAATATTTGAGGCGGATGAGCTGGAGTGCCAGTCACCACCTATTCACTTGCAAATGTATTTTTTTGGGAAAAAAAAAAAAAAAAAGAGTTTGTTCTGATTGAATTCCTCCCGTCATCCCTTTTGGTCAAAACTGCCCCAGCCTGCCATTAGTATCTTTCTTGTTTTCCTAAATGTTCAATCTGTGTCATCACTGTTTTCATTTAGCATTGAACAGGGGGAGTGTGGCACCGCTTTCTAACAGATCGGATGGGTGTTGTCTCAAAGCATAGTCTTCAAAAACAAGCATTTGGCTTGCCTCGCTGTTTCTCGCTTCATGCTTGTCATACCTAACTAACCAGGTGACTATTTACGATGTTCCGCTGGCAACTACTATCTTCGATTCAAAATCAGGACAACCACAAACTGAGCCAAAGGGAAACCGATTCCATTAAAGGCTGACGAGACAAGTTCAGACCGCTGCTGACCTGTCTGTTACAACCATTTGTTTTCATTTGGCGACATTTACTTCCCTCCACACACCATGGATATTACAATCTATGGTGTGAGCATGTGTGAACTGTCAGTCTTTAATGCACACTGACCTTGGAATGAGTCGTTTATAGACTCGCCGCTGTTTGCCACAAACAGTTTGCTGATGTAAATTGTGGACCTTGGTTGCAAACATTGAATTCATCAGCAGAGCTGGTGCCGGTTTAGATTATTCCTTTGCACTGCGCGGTCAGGTTATGAATGATGCTGCAATGCTGAATAATTGCTGAACGCTTGCATAACTTTTATGTCAGTTTGGAAACTCACATGGATTGCTAAAAAATGGCAACAGGAGAATACCACTGTTGTGTTTGAATTCGGTGGATTTGCATCTTTCCTCATAAGCCCTAGACACTTAGAATTTCTTTGACATTTCAGTTTTAACACATCGCTGCTCGAAGGTTCAGTCAAAACGGAGAGCATAGAGGCGAAGAGCGAGCTAAGTGGGAGCTGATAACTTCAAACCAATAATAGAAACTACCGCAGGTGAGTATAAAGAATCATGTCTCAAAGGATTTATTTAAACCAGATGTATTTATTTTTACTTTCACTGACTATGGATGCCCTTTTCTGCTTCTGAGGGGAGAAATGTTTTTCTCTCTCTCTCTTTTTTTTTCTTTTTTTTTGTTGAGTTTCATGGGAAGATTCGGTGAACTTTGAAGAGCCTTGAATTTAGTTTCTATTTCCACTCCAAAAATGTGCGGCGGCGAGTGCATCTAGTGTTAGAGGAAAATGTTTGTCTGCTTGTTGCATGTCAGTGCTGTTAAGAAAGGAGCTGATGTCTTCTTAATGTGTGTCACACAGATTGGTGAAGTCCTTCAGTGATAAATCTTTCATTGGTAGAATTGTTGTTTGTGTCTCTGTTATATCTGTTTTGTAGAGATATTTTTTTTTTGTACCAGGCTAAAAACATATTTATTTCTGTTGGGCAATTCAATATGTGGGCTTATGGCGAATGACTCAGTATCCAACCTCAAGTGGCTGTTTAAAGAACTGAACTGAATGAACGGCACTTCACACACATGCAGTAATACTGGTGTGATTACTGATTTTGAGTACCAATCATTTCTAGGAGGGATGCCCGTTCTTTTTCATGATAACTAACTGAGATTTTTAAGCACCACATGTTTTATGAGGACCCTCTCTATCATAAAATAGTCCTAGCAATGATGTTGCGATCTTCAGTATGATAGAGCTGCTGGTTAATCCAAAAAAAAAAAAAAAAAAAATCAGAGCATTAACCAGTAGAGCATCTCTCCTAGTCATGTATTGTAATTCCCAATTATTGCCAAGAGCAAAGTCATGGATGACAAATTACGAGGCAGTTTACGTGGCAAGTTCTACTTCTTTTCTTGATTTTGCATGGCATTATACTACCTGAGCTGCCGTAACAACCATATGCTACAGTATGCAGTGAAACTCCTGTGCATCAGAAGCAACACAGTCATGCTGTGATTCATTCGGCCGTGACACAACGCACCCGTTAAACCTGCAGAAACTATTAGTAGAATGTTTCTTTGTCCTTTGTGTTCACACCATCCTCCATACCCAGACATGTCTGGTCATGATTCCTGTGCTATTTCTGTCCCTTGCAAGAAAAGGAGATTGTGCGGAACATACAGCATGTAATGTGTCATGTGCAAACCAGATGAAGTTTGACCACTGCCACCTTCCATACCTGTCAAAGAGGGCGACACAGGTTAATGGGAAACTAAACTGCAGTGCCAGGGAACTTCTTGTCCGGGTTTCTCTGCGAGATAATAAGGCTGCCTGTCAAAGGTAATTACTGGCATCAAATCTGTGAATAAGGTTTTTCACACTGTAATGATGTATTATTACAGAATCGCTTGCAAATGTTTCACACAAAGTGTAATTCTTGAAGTTTTTTGCACTTTCTTTCAGGGTAATGTCAGGACTAACAACCGGCCATAATAACAGACCATAATAACCAATCACACCTACTATCAAAGGTAGTTTAAATACCCTGCTGTCACTTTATTCATCCATGTGCCTCATTGCAATATGCGACATAAATATTTACATACATCTTAAAGTGCATTCAACTCTCTTAAGCAAATCAGCAAGGTGCATGTAAGTGGAAAAAAAGACAGGTGTTATCTTCTATAAAGGTTTAGCAACAGGACAGAATGCTGTTTTGGAGGCTTTGCACAACATAATAATTACTCTGCATGAGAAAAAGTCAATCAAAAGTAGATTTTATCCTCCATATGGGAGGTGGAATAGAGACTGTGGACCAAAGAGTCTGAATAATTCTTTTATTTTCCTTTGACAGAAGTATGCTATGGGAAGGATTCTCTTCATTTACTCCAATGTGCTTTAAATGGCGTCTTCTGTCCAAATCCATCTCCTTGGTCACAGTGTTGATTCCAGTGCAGTCCATACCACTTAAAGCTGCAATAATCGTCAATAATGTTTTGATAATAACAAAAGATCAAATGTGTGTGCATAATGGAAAACTCACAGATGATTGCAAGTGCTCTTCTCAAATGGCCAAAGACATTTAGGTGGTAGTTTAAATCTGTTAAAGTCACTATGGAGCTCAGTCTCATACCAAAGCATGTAATAGACCCACCAACCGGCTAGAGAGTACCGTGTCAGTGTATAAAGAGCAAGATAACCAGAAGAATATAGATAACCAACAGACGGAGAGCATGTTGAAAAGGTGACACTACCACGGTGGACCATTGTGTGCATTACATGCTTTTAGTCTGATAACCGGTTGTACTATATATAGACCTTTGTGTATGTTTTGGATTGAATACAACATGTATTGTCACAGGCAGATCTGTAATGATACATATTATAGTACAACATGTTATAATGTTACCTTCAGTCAAAACCTTTCGGGCAAGGTTTGTATTATTCTAATTTTTCCTATTTTTTATTTTTTTATTTATTTTTATTTTTAAATTTCATTGAAAGACCAAATACAACCAGATCCTACATTCTCTGCGGCAATGAGCCTTGAGTTTATTTATATATATATATATATATATATATATATATATATATATAGTAAATAGTAGTAAATAGTAAAATTATTCAGACAGGAGTAAATATTGCATTTTTTTTGCAGACTGTTTTCATTTGGTGTGTTAGTGACTTCTCATGGAAGCAGGACAGCGTGCAGTGGGATTGAGTCAAAATAGACTTTAGTGCCCGTGTTCATGGTAATGAACCCAGCGAAACAGTGCAGCTCACTGATGTGGTTTTAATAGTTTCTGGACAACAATCGAGCTCCATGGCACAGAGCAGGATTTCATAGCTTTGTGTACAAAGACAATTACTGTAGGATCATTTCTGGGGGGGGGGGGGGGGGGGGGGGGGGTTTGGCTGATATTTGCTGACAGTAATTAAAAGTATTATTCTCAGCCTTATCCTTTAATTAGACCTTTTATTTACAGCATTTCCTGCTGCCATTTTTGGCAGTTGGAGTCACATGACATGTAAGATGACAGTTTTATTTACATTATTTACATCTTACATTATTTGATTTTTTTTCAATTACTGATGATGATGTCTGCATTGGAATTTGTGTTTAACCTACAGCGCTATGACCCATGGAAACCCGTGCAATGAATCCACTGATTACTGCGATTCAGCGATGCTCTTAACATCCCCTGCATCCGCGTTCTGACAGCGTTGTCAGTAAAGCATTGCACCATTTCCCTTACTGACATCTGGAGGGTTGTTCTTGTAAATTGTTCAGTCCCCTCTACTATCCCTCTCTCTTTCTGTCGCTCTCCTCTGCGTACATGCCCATGCATTCACGCATGTACGGTCATGTCCGTGCCTGTGTGCGAATGCGCAGGGCATTATTGAACCTTTTGATATCATCTCATATGTCATTCCCCTCACCTTCACGACCGAGGCACGGGGAAGTGTGTTTTACTTTTATTTTTCAGTGCTCCCACAGCATCCTCCAACACCCCCCGCCTTTTCTTTCTTTCTTTTTTTTTTTTTCGTCAGCAGAGATTTTGTCTTCCCCTGCTCTCTGTTTCAACTCAGAAAAACAAGCTCCTACTCATTTGTCAGTGTTCCCTTATCTGCAGCCACACTGTGTTCTCCAGGACCTCTCTACAACTCAGGTTACTTGAGTGGGTGGGGTAGAAGTTAGTTGTGGGGATGTGGGGTGTGAGTATGGAGGTTTGGCGGGGGTTGGGGAGGGGGGGGGTTAGTGAGCCAGGGCTCCAATACCAATGAGTCCCCCTCCCACCATCCCACAGCCTTCACTGCAGACAATAAATCTTTCACAAGCAGAGTCTTTTTAACTGTAATGCAGCTACATATTCCACACAACCGTGATGGAAAACAATTAAGCCTGCTGGTGCAACCCAAGAACCGGCAGGCTTTATTACATTACACACACTTACAAACACTCAGGCTGTCTTTTATAGCGCCGAACCTTCCACATATACATTGTCAAACAATGTGATGTCCTGGAGGGATTCTACCTGAGCATGAATCATGCAGTTTTTCAGATCTGAGACTGTAATCTTATCCAAGAGCAACAAAGCCCCAAGGGCCGGGTTACTTAGGTCAAGTCTGTGCTCCTTTAAAAAAAAAAAGATATAGGTTCAGTTATTGCCCTCCATGCCCAAGAAAGTGCTTCTCGCTTCCAGTGCCGTGAGCAGTCCAACACTAACATCACGCCAGCAGACATTTATATGATATATGGTTGTTGACTTTTCATTACCTTCCTATCATGGTACAGTTTGTTACCTATGGATATTAATAGACCAAAGAACATCATGTCAGAATGTACACTCATACATGCATTAATATGGAAAAAAGATATGAGTCGATGTGAGGGCGCAATATACCCAAGAATATATAGCAATGTCATGAAATGTTACAAATAAGGCAATGCTTACTACCTATATGTTTGTTCAGTGTTAAAAGCTGTCCTGTTTGCTGAGTGCAGAAGATTAACAGGTAAGGCTCTCTCCTCCATCAGCAATGATGCGTGCCAGTGAAATACTGTATGTCAACAACTGCAGGATGCATTGGCATGAAATTTGATTCAGACGTTCATGTTCATTTTGGTAATTCTGAGACTTTTCATCTCGATCTAACATGAAGTCAAATATTAATTTGACTCTAAATACTGTTCTTCCAGAGGTAACTCAAAGAAATCATCAAATTACTTACATAAGTAATATTATTATAAAGAAGAAAAAAGTGAAGATTTTGCTTGTATGTCAAACACGTCGTTTAGCCTCGTATTTCTTCAGCACTGCGGCAGAACGTGGCTGTACAATCTAGTCGTCTGCCATATTTAAATAAAAGAAATGACTTTGATTTTCATGTTGAAGTATCTGTAAACTTACAGTACAGGACATTTACTAAAGATATTAAAATATTAACTGAGGGTTTATAGCTTCTAATCCCTGAGTGACCTTCTCTTGCTCCCTCATTTGAGCTGAATCTTGTACTTGGACTGAATTTTCGAGGTTTTTTTCATATGAACCAGCCAGAAAGCTCCCCTGGTCAAAACGATAATTAGCCGCTGGTAGGCATAATAGACTTGCGGGCATCAGAGAGTCTCACCATTATAAAGCTGCAGTCCTTTCAAGCTGGACAGACAGTCTTCAACACATGTGAGGATAGAAAAAAAAAAGAGACATTGAAGCTTCCACAAAAAGCAGAGACTGGATCGTGCACTTCGATGCACACACACAGTGTGTTGTGTGCAGGCCAAGTTCACAGGTACAATCATGATCAGATGCTGGGGCGGTGAGAAAATAGGAGGCAGGAGAGAGAGACATCAAGGGGAGGACTGTTGTGAGAGGAACAGCTCTCATTCCAGTCTTCACCCAGTCAATGCAAGACTTTTCACCCAGCAGCCGAGTATTATGCGCATAATCCAGCTATCATTGACACCCACACATTGATGGCTGGCGAGTGGACACGTTATGGATTAACATGGAGGATTAGGTGATGATAGTTTCTGGGAAATGATGATGACGACGATGGAAATGAGGTGATTGCTGTACATGCATAATTTATGTGCAGGTTGTGTATTGATAAATGCCAGGTTTGAGCTGACGTCACTGTAGCACAATGTCATCATAATATGAACGTATTTCTTTATTATTATTATCATTATTATTATTATTATTACTTGGGGAAAACAAAGTAGACCTCTGCAGTGTTTATCAGAATATTTTATATTGTACACTGTCATGTGGGGTTATAATAAATCTGTCAGAATGTTTTTCTTTTTAGAGAAAAAGAAAGAAGTACATTTACTTATGTAAAAAGTACATATTTTAAAGCTAAAAATAAGAATCTTTTTATTTTTGTTACTTTAAAATGAGCCTTTTATATGTGCAGTGGGAGCGGGTCCTCTTCAGTGGAGGCCACCATGTTGAAACAACATGTTTCTACAGTAGCCCAGATAAGACAAACAGAATAGTGACTCCGGACAGGACCTTTCAAGTGTTTCAGTGGACCCTTGAATAATTGTGAAGATTGGGGTGGTGTTTAGCAGTTCCACTCAGTTGGTAGAGCAACCGGCCCATGTGCGAAGGCTTGGTTCTTGCTGCAGAGGCGCAGGGTTCAAATCCGACCTGTGGGCATGTCATTCCCAGGCTCTCTCTTCCCGCTTTCCTGTCACTCTTCAGTTGTCTCTGTCAAAATTAAGCTTGGAAAGGCCAAAAATAATAATGATTGTAAATATGCTTTATCAGCAAAAAGTATATATATCGTATCAAGTACTTATTCCTCACAATCGTTCTACTTCATACACAGTTAGTCCAAAGGAACAAATGTCCAGCCACACGCACGCACACACACACACACATATTTGGGCCCAGCTGTTTAAGCGGACAGCTATTCTCACTTGGCCTTCCTTAAATAATTCATTTTGTCCAGCGGGGAGTTTGTCGGCATATTCCAGACTGGTCCTGTATTTGCTAAAGCTGCCCGGAGGAATCGGAACAGAGCAGAACATGTTTACATCTATGTGTACATATGTTGTAATGCATGTGTGTGTGTGAAAGAGAGAGAGAGAGAGAGGGAGAAAGAGAGAAAGAGAAAGAGCGGTGAGGGCATGGAAGATAAGGAGTGTGTTGGGAGGGCGGGGGTGAGGACAGCGCGGGGTGCATGTGGAACGGCTTGCTGCGCCACGGTGCCATACCACGAGTGATTAAAACAACGCCTCGGGTCAGCAGTGGATTGGGACGAAGGGTAGAACGGAGACAGCCAATCACCATCTGCCAACAGTGTGCTGACTTTGCCCGCCCCAGTAGTTAAGGAGACACTCCTACAGTCCCCCAGGGTATGTGGCAGCATGTGGCCTACATTTTTAGTCACTTTACTGACACACGTGTCCACACACACCTACACACGCGCGCACATCTTTAGACACACACCTCGTTGAGTGTGAGTATTTCGAGCTAATCAGCAGTATTTGTGAGGCGGTAATTAAACGTGCATGTGGATGTATGCTGTGTAGGTCTGTATGGATTCATATAAGAGAGAGAAGAGGCCACTTTTCCAAAGCTAACTCGTTAAGGAGTCTTTAAGGTTATATGAGTTTATTTATATATATATGTCATACAACTCTACATGTTAAGACTCTTTCATTAAAAGTTAATTGCAGAATTATGCAGAGAGTTGTGATGACAGCACCGCACTGAAAACTGCATTTTTTTGTGAACATATGTAAATAACTTTCACACTTTTTGCTAACACCGGAGACAGCAGCACTTCACTCTGAGGCAAAGGAAAGGAAGACGGGGAAAGCACATCGAGTTAGTGCATTTAAGCAACTGTGCCGGGTACTATAATACATGGTGTCACTCTCTAAGTGTGATGTGCACCTTGAGAATGTCACATTTGCTGACTCACGTCAAAAGGAGGCATTCTCCTGGCGTGCACCCTGCGACCCTGAGAGCACAGTGGGAGTTTTGTCTGAAATGTTGTTTCAGATGAAGCAAAATGTGATTAATAATCCATTAGTAGAAGACGTGCCAGCGTTGCAAAGTGGAGGCAAACAGCAGATGAGCTGCAATGGTGCGCTAAGGTTAGGCAGAACATACTGAGGTTAGAATAGGCTGCATGCATGATGTGTTTGTTTCAACAGACCTGGTCTTAGTTGGTCCCTCAGTGGGGAGATATTCATAAGACGTTAGAAAATTCACCTTTACTGAGTGGGAAAAAAGGTTTCCTTTGTGTACATACAAAAAGTCTGTGCTGGATCAGCCTCCAGAAACTTGACTGCTTGGCTGATTGATAACTTTTATTAAAGCTTGAAATGATTCTGTTTTCTGAAAACAAACGGCAAGTAGACAGAACTGTGCACACAAAAAATACCAATGTTGTTGAGTTGGGACCAATCTCAGCATGCACTAACATAAGGCTTACAGTCCATCCCTGGGAAACTAACAGGAATAAACAGCCGATCAGTCACTTTTATTATTAACGCCTCCAACATTTAACGCTTCTTGGCTCTTATTAGCCTGACGTGACCCAGAAAGTCTTCATGTAGGAGCAGAACAAGTAAGACAAGTAAGACGGTAAGACAATACAACCCCATACCTGTCGTTAATAATTCAACTTGGCTGAATGTAAATTATGAAAGAATCGCCGAAGTAGAAAACAGAAGTAGAAGCAAGATTTTTTGGAGAGAGCTGAAACAAAATTTCAGCACCCTGGACAGGGTTAGTTGGACCAGCTGATGTTTCAGCACCACGGACAGGTACGCTGCTCTGAGTTGCCTTCAGGACCACACGAGGCAGCGTGTACACAGCGGCGCTACCCTCCTGCTTCCAGGCTCATTACCAAAACCAGTCAGCATAAAATTCACCATCAGCGCCTGCATTATAGAAAGCACCTAAAACACCGACTCTTTTCTCCACACCTTAGCAGCCGTTGTACCTAGCCCCATTTTGCCAAATCTTATCACAGATACAGTAAGAGTTATTATTTGCTGGATGCTTTCTTCGGAAAGTGGCGAGATCAGACAGTTAAATCAGGTGAATTGGCCATTGTACAAATCGGCCCTGAAGACAAAGCTAGACAGTGTTTTTCAGCACTTTGGTACCCTAATGGACCATTTACCTGTGCCCTATTATAGTCTTTTACAAAGGACCATCATTAAGGCTAGACAGTGCATGTGGCTGGGTAATAGATTTCAGATTAGCGTAATCATATTGCACTGTTCAGTCCGCTTGTCACATAAGAATGAATCTAACAGGGACATATCTGTGTCTCTGTGTGTATGTAAAGTGTGCACTTTTAAACTACATACAGTTTTCATTGAAACGAGAGAGGAACATGTTGTTGCTGTCTTCTGTCTTTTTTATTTTTTTTAACCAGGCTGCTCGCAGTATTTTGGGGGCCAGAGTACAAGCGGGTCTGAATTCTGTCCACAAAGCAGCACAGGTCTGCGAAACCTGGCAGCACTATTGATTGAGCTTCTGAGACGGCACTTCCAAACGTGAGCGACATGCTAAGAGTGGGCAGGTAAGCAGGAGAGGAGACGTGTGTGTGTGTGTGTGTGTGTTTGTGTGGAAGAGAGACAAAGAGAACATAGGGTCCAGGATGAGATGTTGCCGTGCATAGGTATTGCTCAACTGAAGTGAAAGTGGGGTGGATTTTGAAAGCCAGGGCTGGATTAGGAAAATGCACTGTGTGGAAAAAAAAAAAACGGGTGGTTACGGGAAATATTATGACTAAAGCAGTTTGGATCCATGAAAGCGAAATCTCATTTCACTGTGAGCTACAACACACAACGTGCATGTAAAGTGCCTGAAAATGGAAAAAAGCGATATTGCCATGCAACAACAGGGGAGACATTCAGACTCTAAACTCATCCACATTGTTCTCAAGGTCTACCAAAGGCAAAATCCGCTCCGAGAACTGGAGGTGGAGGCTACAATAGCGGGCAGAGGAAAACAGATCCTTTTATTAGCGAGCAAGGAAAATGTAAGAGGTTCTTCCATTTTGCTACAGTTTGCCAGATTAAGTGGAAATAAGAAGAAAAGGGCAATGCACAAGAGAAAAGGTGAGTCAATGAGTAATAAAATGTAGAACAAAGAGTGGAGGTTTAGCGGCGGAAAAATATGAAACTGTACTTGCCTGAGAAATCTATTTAGCCGCATTGATTTCGCTCCTTTTATTTTTCCACTGTCTTCCAGGCAACGCTCTTAACCCCACACAGAGAACAAGAAAGCCTTTGCCCCTGGGGTATATTTTATTCTCAAGGTGGGAAACTTTGGAAGCTGTTAAAGTGAGCACGGCTATGAGATTTATATATCACAGAATTGAATCCATGCTGTCAGTGTGGGAGCGCCCGCACAATGTTTTCTAATCATGTTGCCATTATCTATTGATTTCTTCCTGTGATCGTGCTGCGCCACCCTGCTTCTTCCACGTCTCACGTGTTGTGTTATGTAGCCACGGGATTATTGTGCAATGCGAGCAGCAAAGATCAGCCTTTGCCCCCTTTTTAAAAAATTTTTTTTTATATATCTCTGCTCGGGATGGCTTCACTCCTCAGTCAGTCGTGCACAGCCAAGTGCATCGAAGAGTAAGAGGAAAGTAACCTGCAGCTGATGTCTTTTCTTCAGGAACAGGGAGGAAGCCGGGATGCTACACAACTGACTGTACTTATATAATACGTACTTATACTGTATGTATACTAGTATGTTTCAACCCTGTGGGGTCAAATATATACCCAAACTTATACTAAACACACACACGGCATTTAAAACTTTAGATCTTGGATTTGACATTATGCAGCCTTAAATGCAGTGCTGCCCGCTCCACTTGGCTTAAGTTCTCATCTTTCTTTCCTGCTTCTTAATAGCATGTGCATAACATGAGGAAAAGGGCCATATGGAAACTGAAGGTACCCTGAGTAGGTCATTAATTTTCCCCGAGCTCCACTGACTTATTTACATTACCAAAATATGTCACTGAGAAAATATCCATATATTGAAGCCTAATCAGACATGCCTGAAGGATTGACGAGGCATCAGCCAGCAGGGAACTGAGTGTCTCTTTGATTGATCTGTTAATTTCTTCTGCGCTAAGATTCCTTGCATGGTTTGACCCACTTTGATAAATGTACTCTTTTGAATTTGCAGGATACTCATATGATGAGGAAGCCGTCCGAGAAAAAAAACGGTGCCCTGCTGACTTGATTTCCAGCCCCTCGGGTTTTTTATTCTCAAGAATCGATTAAGTCTTTCCTTTCGATTCCCACCACTGCTTTGGCACCTCGAAGCGCCCGATGGGAAGCTCGGAGCAAACGCTTGGCTTTTTCATCGGGTGCTTTCGGAACCAACCCCCGTCTTGGAAGTGCTGAAGGTTCTCGTTCGTATCGTGACTGAGGCAAATATGCAAGTCGCTGTGTTTTTGCCTGGTATTTCTGTTTTTTCTCAGGAGGGAACTGTCAACCCCCCCCCGAGCTTTCCGTTGCACTGATGAAAGGGGAAACAAGCGCATGAATGAGGAGTGTAGGTTATGAGAGATGTTCGGATGAGTTTGCCCTGAGTGGATGTTTGGGGAGAAGTGTGCGGCAAGGAACGAGAGCGAAGCACGGCAGATTGAGCGGTAACATGTATTCTCTAGTGCTCCCAGAAATCTCCAAATGCAACGCGTCACAATTTACAAAGGCAAAAGTTAGACTGCACATCAGCGAAGATGGTGCAGTGCTGTCTGAAATCTGGACTTACTGATCACTATAACGTAAACACAGACTCATGGCACTCGTGCAGACTCGTGTCACTGCCTTATTGTGTTCATGCTATGACTTTCACTAATAAATACTTCAAGCGTGTACTGCCCACTCTGCCAGAAAAGTTGCTCTCGAGAGCAGCCTTTTTGATTACAACAAGAGACCCAGTGGAAACTTAAATCAATCGCACATTTACTCCCGGCGAGTGCTCAGTCTGAAAAACTACACAAAACATAATAATACAAACACACATACTTTTACCGCCGCCATCATAATCTGGGAGCTCCTGCAGTCCGCTCTGTTTCAAAAGCCACCACGGCTTCCTCTCTAAAATTCAATTACCATTTCTGAAACTGGGTCAAACAAAAGGTTCATGCATCAGTCACTTTGAGAAAAAAAAAAAAAAAAATCTAATTTGTGCAGACCTCCTCGTGTCAGAATCTGCTGTGACAGTGTTTAATTGCCAACGTTACCGTGTGCTCACAGCAGTGCTACAGAGACGAAAACACATGCAGGCACAGTTGGTGGAGGCATGCCTATTAAACTCCACTCCTTCCTATGCCGACTTCCTCGTCTGAAGGGATAGCCAGCCAGAGGAAAGGCATGTTGGGAGGAAAAGGCTCCCTGAGGTAGCTCTTGGCTAAGTTGATTACGGCACATCTCACTTCTGCACATAAACACATGGACCCGAGTTTGAAGCCCACGACAATAAGCCAACAATGTAACTGAGGGGGACATGACGGTGGCATCGGGGTCTGAAGATGGATCCAGGGCCAGCCCCTTTTCGCCCACCCTTAGATTTTCTTGGTGGGTAACATCTCGACATTGCTTGCCAATACAGGCAGATGGAGAAGGAAAGAGAGGATGATGGATAGAGGAAAAAGATCGAGTGAGGAGAGAGAGGCCACTCGTAGGAGGCTGGCTCATGGGGTTACTGCTGTCTGTCTTTGCTGGCACACACGTTTGTCCTGACGGGGAGGTAACCGTCTGGCAAGGCTTCGTTCTGTGCCTGTTGGATGCGGTTACCAGGCAGCAGTGACTTGATTTCATGGGAGTTCAACAAATGGTTAGAGATCAGTTCTAGAGGGAAAACAGAGGAAGGAAAAAACATTTTTTTTTCTTCATTTATTTATTTTTTTTATTTCCAACTGTTCATCATTTCTAACAGTACAACCAAAACATAAAATGTTTTTTTTTTTTTTTTTTTTATTTCAGCATCCTGGCATCTGTTAGCGTTCCGCTCATGTAATTTGCTGCAGTGAATCTCAGAGAACAAGCAAATGATTTGTTAGCTTTTACTGTGTTTTACTTCTGTGCGACGAAGCCTTTAAAGACAAAACTGACATGTGAGTCTTTTTTATCAAATATGTCTAGTGCCATCATGTCACCTATACACCGATATCTGGCCTCCCAAAGTAAAAAATAATCATGTTTTAGGTTTTTCGGGTATTGATAATATTTTTGACATGTTTTACATTTCGTGGTAAATGAACCGTTGATGATTCATCCTGCACTCAAAAGGCGTATGCTAATTTCACATCCAATGAAACATTCTCTCACGTATGACACCGCTGGTGCCAAGTCATTTTATTATTCATTCAGTGCTATTGTGAACAGGATCATAATTTGCACAGGATATATTTTCTAGTTTTCCTGATGTTCTCCAGCCACTCAGCTTCAACTCTCTGTGGTTTTCAGAGCTGCACGATGGGCAGCATAGTTTTAGCCTTACTACTTACTTAGTAGCTAACTAGCTAGCTAATTAACTGGTGCTAAATGAAACTGCTGTTACCAGGCAACAGAACTGGGCTCAGCAGCCGGACTGGACCATGTCTGAGTACAGCTTCTGAGACCGATAACGTTACACCACCGAGGTCATTCATGGACTTTTCAGATGGGGCGATAAACGCATCGCGCACACTCGCCATTGGCTACTGTAAGCACCAATCAATACTTGCGATTCATCCGCCCGTTTTTACAGGAGAATCGTCAATATGTAGAAGCAGGCAGCACCCTGCCCTCAGTTTCATGGGGACTTTGAATAATAAACCTCTTGCAGCAACAACTGGAATGAAATATTAATCAATGCAGATAGAAAAGTGGACAAAGTTTTACTTTTCATTTTTCATTCTTTTTTTTTTTACACTATATAGTTTGAAAAAAAAAAAGTTCTGCTTAAATAAAGTGTATATGGTGCCAATAATGAGCTACACAAACTTTTTCACCTTTGACACAGTGGATTTGGATACTGGCTAGACACATCAAACAATCTAATTACTCCGGCAGCTTTATCAGAGCTGCACACAACTGCAATATGTTCTCTGAGCTTCCCACTTGTCCATATCTCGTGTTAAATTATCTCCGATTGAGATGAAGTATTTCCCTGACAGATGCCACTCTAATTGAGTGTTGCAGCTCCAGTTGGTGGGTTTGTAACTTGGCTCCGTGCCTCTGTCTGCCTCTACGACTTGCATGACGCTGCAAAAAAATAATTTAAAAAAATGCAACATCACTCAAACGAAGGTACACATATGCTCTTTGTCTGTTTTCCCTTTGTTTGTTTCGTCTCTTCTACCAGGTAAGGCACTGCGAGAATGTACTGTGGATTCTGTTTGCCATCACCCCGCTCATCACTGTCCGCTGATCCAATTACCGTGCAGGGCCCCCTAAAAAAGAGTCCGTATGGCTGGTGTATCTATTAGATTCCATCAGGCACCATTTTCATTAAATACAGTTAGCTCCCACAAGCTATTCATAAATGTTATATCTGTTTGTCAGACCATGCACATACAAACTGGCCTGCACTCTTCTATCTCTACCGTATTTTGATGTCTGGATGATGCACAAATACAACAATGAGCCGATCCTTCTAATGGTTGCTGCATGTTTTGTCATGTTTTATTATTCCTCCCTGCTTTAGAGCTCTATTGTTGTCCAATGAGCCACACTGTTGTACTGGCTGACATGTTCCTTCATTACACTATTTTTAATTAGCCTAATTAACAGTCATAAACAGGCCTACTCACTTGTGCACCAAACCCACTGCTGAAAAGAGTCCCCGAAAGCTTTACTGTATTGAGTCCTGCTTGAGTAACGTTTAGTGAAAACTAAAACAAGCTACTGAAAAACCTGTTTCGGGGAAACGGCTGAGCCTTTTTTTTTTTCTGAATGAAACCACACATCCGTGAGACATTTTTTTAAAGGCTTCACATCTTCTGTAAGCTCAGGGCTAAGTGTCAAACACAGTCAGCAGACATGAGAACACAGCAATGTTAGTAAAAAAAAAAGGAGTCATTCGATGCAAGAAACAGAGTCGGTGATCAGTCAGACAAACCCCCGGATCAGTGCAGTGTGTTTGGAAGAGGAAAACAAAGGCGGGGGTTAAAAATGATTACCCAAAATGTGAGTGTGAAACTGTGAAGCTAGAACAGATCACAGACACGCAATTTTTTTCCAATTTTTGAGCTACTCTGCTGGCTACTTTCCAGTACAATGGCAGATTAGTAATGACAATCTCCAAATCCAGGGATTTAAATACAAGTGTACAAAAATAACACAGAAGTTGAATAATCCTTTAAATATAATAATCCATTCAGATTTTAGACCACCACACTACAAAATTGGCATCCACTTCAGTTGCATCCAGGTTAACAGGTTCCATCACCATTTGGACGTGAACAAGAAAGGGTTCATGTGCGACTGCAGATTGGGATTCACAGCTGGAGTTCTGGCAAACTCCTCTAGATCTGGCACTGCACACTATTCAGAGATTTAGAGATCTCCCTTGTCCCTAGTCATGCACTCCTGCTTATTGTCAATAATGAGATACCTGAATGACTCGCGCTGACTGAACGTCACAGACTGGAGATCTCAAACCAGCCGTGATTTGATTTTTTCTTTTTTTTCCCCCGTGTCACCAGCGTGATCAGCATCTGTAGAAAGCACTCAAAAGCATCTGTCAGTCACGTACATTATATCATTTGGTTTTCCCGAGGCTTCAGGTGGAAAAATAACAGGACAAGTCTGGTTACATTTGGGTGAGGGACAGCCTGCGGTGACACATCACATTAAGTCTAAATGCTGGGTGACAGACTGGGACCGAGATGAAAGGCAATGAGAGGTGAATGTTTTCTTTTCTCCCGTGGACATCTGGACATCACATGTCTGACAGGTAGCAAAAAGCTCTCATTACTCTTGCCATAGTAATCTTTGTCTGCTGCTGGGCCACAAATACAAATCTGTCAATTGTGACAGGAAAATGAGGGTTGGAATTGCATTTGAAAACATCCTGTGATTTAAATATGAAGATGTGACTGCATTTCTGAGGTTTAGACACGTGTGGGTGGCGCATGTGTTAAATGTGCTTGGACAATGACCGAAAACCTCTGGTATTGTAGAAAAGTATCATCACCAACTTGACGTGAACAGTGTACTAATAAATTGCCTGTCCATTCACTGTACTTGAATCTGTCAGAATGATGCTGCCATATTGCTTCATTCCTTGTGATTGGAAGGTGCACTGTAGACATAAGGAAAGACGCGTTAACCCTGAACTGAAACTTGACCTCTCCCTGTCGTGTGCGTGTAGCTGGCATGTCTTAGCGCTCCACGTTTCACCTCAAATCATAACGCACAATGATTTCCATAAAATTGACTAAAGAAAATCAATGCACATTTCCATTTTATGCTGGTATAGTTGGAACAGTTGGCACCGTTGGTGGCACAAATTTTCAAGTCGGGCGGCAGTAAACTAATACAGCAGTAGTGGAGATATAATTAAGGGAGTGCCAGTCAAACCTCAAACAGTGAGAAGCAATGTAAAAAAAACTTAATGGAGGTGTGACATTTCTCATTGTTTCCTGCGCTAATTTGAGGAAGATTACAGTTTCCACATCGCACAACATAAATGTGATGTATCGTCTGTCGCAATTCTTCATTTCTCGGGGGAAACAGACGCTTCAGTGGAAGCTGGATTTGAGTCACGTGCTTCTTCATCTCTGTCATAATGTATTCTCTATGTATTCCTGAAGTCTGTTTCCATTGCACTTTGCCACTTACAACAGACAGATGAAACTTTAGGAGATTTAAACAATATGGCAGAGTTTTGTGGCCGCCATTGTTTTGGGAGAGGGTGAGGCGACTGGGTTGCAAGCAGCAACTGCAACGCTTGATGTCACTAAATCTAAAATATGATAACATACGATAGAATAAACTTTAATGACACCACGCCAGGGAAATGTATTTGTCACAGTAGCTCGCGTACACAAGGTTGATAAGAAATTAGTAAGACGCCTTCCCGATGTCAAAGAAGGTTTTTAACCGAGTCCTGCACAGTCCTTAGTCTCCTCAGTAAGTGGAGACGACTTTGACCCCCCTTGTCTGTGTTGTCCAATCCGTCCAGTTTACTGTTGAGGTGAACACCTAGTTACTTGTACCCTCCCATCATGTCATTATCCAATCACTGGATGTTCATCCGTGTGGTCTGAGGCATCTCCTCCAGAAGTCAATCACCATCCCTTCCATCTTGCTCCCTGTACTCCTGCTCATTTCCTTCTGATACGTGTCCCACGGTGGCTGTATCATCACAGAGTTTCAGAGAGCTGTCAGTGTCTGAGGCATGATGTGTATAGGTGGTACACATCAGCCCCAAAGCTGTTAAATTGCTTTGGGACTGTTGGAATTGCAGCAATATTACAAACAACTTAATGCTCGCCAACAAAGACATTGCACCAGTCATTCTACCTGTACTCCCATTCGCCTTTAGTGAAAGCTAATGTAGGGGGCGCTGTCACTGCAGAGTTTCTTCTTCTTGGACAAAAGAATCAAAACACATATACAGTAAATGACGGTTGGCTAACTGTGGACTGAAAATTGCAGCAATGATCCAATTTGTTCTGATGTCGGTTGTTGTATTTCATATCCTCTCACAATAGGTCCTCAATCTAGTTCTTATGAGAATGACAGCAGTTACGATATCCCGTCTAACTTGAAGATGTTGCTCCCTTCAGACTGGAACGACCTACTGAGGCCACAATATCTGAGCTACAAAGCATTCTATTGGGATACAAAATTAATACAATCATGTAGGCGGTTACACAGCACTCACAGTCTTATCTACAATGCTGAGAATCCATTTGCCCTCTCCCTCCCTTCCTCTGCCCCGTGTCTGACCTTGTCATATAATGGAGTTGTGACGTCTTGTCATTTCAAATTGAACAACATTTGTCCTTTATGGCGCCGCTGCCTGCCGACGGTAGGTAAGCTCACATCTCGGAGAGCTCATCTCATCTACCTGACTGACTGGCTTCTGGCAATATCACAGCAAGTGGGACTGTGGAAACCCGATCTAGCAGCACCCATACTCCCACTTTATGACAAGAAAAACAACACATCACCCACCCTAGAAGTCAACTGCCGAGGAGGACATTTACTCCTAATATCATCGAGTAATTGTTATTTAAAGGCGTTAGGAGCTCTAATGTAAATTCTGTCAATCTGGGTCATAACTGCTTTGTGAATGAGGCAAAAACTAACCACCCATGCAACCGTGCTAATGATAACCAGGCAGGACTTTGCAACCGCAGAGACGGAAGGTGTAATTCTTCCATTTTGCAGCAGATTTTTCACATGATAGAGCTTGCCTGATGTTCCACTCCAGTAAAGCCCTTAAAACCACTGTATGCACTTTCTGAAAAGCAAGCAAGTGAACTGTGCTATGAATCAGAGCTTGCAGACTCAAGAGGCCAGGGTGAAAAAAAAAAAAAAAAAATTCTCCAAACAGCGTACAACAACTCATACCTCGGCAATAAAATCTGTTTCTTTCTTTCTTTCTTTCTAATTTGACACAATTAGTGATTAATAAATATAAATGACCGTGTGGTTCAGGAAATAACCGCCCCCAACATTAACCCCAATAGTCCGATCAGGCCCGGCCATCCTCTCAGCTTCATTGTTGAACTTCATAATAAATCCTCTAATGGATCGTTGGGCTGCATCCTCAAGTCGAATATGTTTGACTTTGAAAACAAGCCTGTAGCTGTGTGTTAATCTTAGCTGGCTAACCTTACACTATAACACATGTAGCTTAAGATGGTTGAAGTCTGTTTGATTTTTTGTTTAATCTTTTTCTTGCACGAACAAGAGTCTCTGGTTCTGTAAGGGTGTATGCCTCCATTTCCTGTGTGTCATGTGACATAAAACATGAACCACACAGATAGTTTTCCTTGCTGTAAAAACTACTCCTGCACATTTAACCTCTCTCCACAGCCTATAGACATCTTGAGCTCTGAAACATCAATTTCAAGCCGGTTCCCTTCTCTGGAGCAGAAAAAGTCATTTTCTCAATCATCGAATGAGTTTTGCCCTGACTGTCAAAATTTTTTAGGCATTACATTAATGCATGCTCTTTTAGGCAGGACAAAGGAGATTGGTGATTGCTAAAAGTGGGCCAATTAGACTGATGCTGTGCGATGGACTGTGAAAGATTGTGAAAAGACGTCAACCATTGCGAGGATGTCCCAGATTGTGACAGTGAATGCTTTGGGATTGTAAGGCTTGTTAAGATAGGCTATCTTATCTTAAGATAGCCTAGCTTAACAAGATAAGATAGTCATAAGATAGTAGAGCAGTTCTCAAGGAAACGCTTTTATATGTATAAAACTAACATTGTGAGCACCCACCCAAAGAAGAAGGCAATGGAGGAGAAACACGATGGCTTAGAAGATCACATTATCAGATGTGGGCTTTCTCTGCTAGTTAAGGTAGTTCTGCATTAATAAATATTGGTGGTACCACTTAATGCCATGAAGCGTTTCACTTAAAGGTACAGTGTGTAGGATTTCGTGCCACCTAGTGGTGAAGTTGCAGATTGCAACAAAGATGGCGGACTCTGTGGAAGAGGACCCGCCCTGACTGTAGATTTATAAAAATGCAACTATTCTTATTTTCAGGTGATTCTACACTAATGAAAAACACACTAATAAATTATTCAACCCATTCCTGGTAATAGATACTCCTTTACTGAGAATCATGTTATACTAGTTGGCAGTGACACTAATTACCAAAAGCAAAGCTTCCATGAACAAGAAGATCACTAAGCCCGGTTCCATTTACCGAGACCTTCTCAATGCAAAGATGCAGAAAACAACTCTTGTGTTTTCACTGTATACTTGCTACCCTCATTGTAATTGCTGAGGATGTAGTTCAATGTTACCGGATAAACAGCAACTGTCCAGCAGTATGAGTAGCCCATGCTTAAAATGAAAATGGGGAGCAGTTTTTTCTGGCCTTTTGTTTCTCTGAGCAGAGCTTTGAAATGGAAAAAAAAAAACAGTAAAACGCACAAAATTTCTCCAAAAGCATCCTCCTGCTCTCTGTGGTAATCTTGTAATTGTCCATTATCTATGCGCAAGTATAAGTGAACGGAGAGGATTAGGATTAAAATACAGTCGATTTCATTGAAATCAATGAATGAATGCACAGTGGACTTGAATAGATATTCCCCCCCCTGCTTAATGTATGGAAATCAACCTGTTATAACACACTGACTGTGGCATGAGACGAGCAGCGGAGTGAGCAACTTAACTTAACGCCTTAGAGGGATTTTAGCAGCTACTTTGTTTGTGCCCACGGAACATATTCTTCTCGGTGCAGAAATAATTAGTGAAGCCTCACATGTACAAACGCAATTTATAAGAGAAACTCGAGCATGGTGTGCTAATGAGATTCTAAATGAGTGATGCACACACACACACACACACATAGGTGTGCCAACATTTATACTCTACCAGTGTTTCAATAGTTTTGAAAGTGTTTCTGTTTATGCTGCTGCTGGAAAAAACAAACTGCTCCGGAGGATGCTTTGCCTGAAAGACACTGTGCGTTTAGAGCAACAAATGTAAAACCGTCTTTAACAGGAGACAGAGGACAGAGTGATTCACTGTTGTGTTATACAGAGCTACAAAGCCATTTATTGGCTGTAAAAAGCTTTTTGGATTTTAACCAGTTGCTAAAATAAAATAAAATATAATAGTTGCTGCACGGTCTGCGTTTTGTAGGAGCCTTTCCTTTGTTTTCTTTACTCTCAGATGTTAGTCCAGATGTTTTCATTTCTGAAAAGCTGCAGTTGACACTGCTAGCAGCCTGTCCTTCATCCTCAGTTGGGAAAATTTCAAGTCCCCAAGCACTCAGAAGTGTCACAGTCAAAGCCCGATGTAAAAAAGAGAGAGAGAGAGAGAGAGAAAAGAAAACGAGGAACAAAAGAAAAAATCGAAGAGCAGTTGGTCAGAACGCTTCAAATCCGCTCAGACACTGCAATAGCCAGTTACCAATTACAGCACAATGTAATTCAGCCCTCTTCACAGACACCGCGGAGCCCTTAGTGATAAAATATGCATCATCTTCCCACGGCCTAGTCTCCTGGACAGCCAGCAGAAGGGTCGGGTAACCTCCATGCATCTGTGTGTGACAGCAGGCAGAGTCTGACTCGGTGCCAGAACCACAACTCTCCAGGGAAATCATTTAGTCGAGAACTTGGGCCCAGTCACAGCCTGCTCACTGCTGATAAAGGGGTCATCCTGTGCCCGGGTCCTGTCCTGCACCCTCTTCACATCCCGCTTCGAAAACCCATCAGCCATACGATGATTAAGTCGGAGGAGAAAAAAAAAAAAAAGATTAAAGGAGAAGAATATCATGAAAGAAAGAGAAGCAGTGCTGCACGGTGTCTATGTAATCACACAAAATGCCACAGTTTTACTGACAGGGATATAATGGCTGCCTTTGAAGGAACAGCAACAGGCCACGGCTTTGATGTAGGACTTCTCATATGGTGCAACTTCTCGGTCTCACAGCCATCTTCCTCCCAGTATCCACCTATCAGAAGCCATTTCTGCCTCAGACACAGCACATCCATTATCATATTTATTCTGGAGGATGGAAATAATAAGCCTATCCTGTTGCAAAACGTGCGATGCTAGGCAGCATGTCAATTTGCACCATGTTGAAACTAATTAAGCTTTCAACATTGTCACGCCAAAGATAGGCTTCTCCACTTGGTCATTCATTAAAAATATGTTGCAATTAACATGATCCATTATAAGCTTAATTACGGCATTAATGCCGACAAATCCACAAGCTTCGGCGGGATAAAAAACGGAGCCTCAGAATCGCGGGAAAACGTTGACTCTCGGAGCTGAAGCTGCACCCACTTTGACTTGAAACAACTGACAATCAGCTGGCCCGGGGGCGCCACACTCCTGCTGAAGTGTTTACGCTAACAGATAGTAACAATACGTCCGCGGCATGATGATTATCACTGCGAGCATTATTTGTTCCACAGCCACTGACAAGGGTAAATTGATAATCTGCCATTATCTGCGCGGCAGGCCTGAAAATAAAAGCCGCGAGAAGAAAACATGTAGGAGGAACCAGCGATCCTGTTTAATGACCTAATTCCCAAAGGTGTGGAGATGGATGGATGGGAAGAGAAGGACGCGCAGACACACAACCAATTAGCAACGAGCGATTTAACCTTCCCGCTGAGGGAGACAAGATGGGTTAAACGCGCGAAGAAGAATCAAGAATTGGTCGAGTGATTAAACAGAGTGGTTAGTGCCTACAACTGCATGCACTCCCGTTTGCAGCTGCCTCTGCTCCCCCGCAGACAACATCACAAAAAAGAAATAACGAGCTTCTCCTCTGACACGTTTTTGTTCCAGTGATGGAGTCACATCTGTCCGCAGAGTTTGCTCGCACTGTTTGAGGGAGATAGCCTCCACAGCAGAAAGAAAAAAATAGACATAATTATGAATAAGTGGTGAAATCGGTCTGATAGTAGTTGAGCTCTCCTTCAAGGAAAGATTAGGATCCTCTGAAGGGTGTGTGTGTGTGTGTGTGTGTGTGCGCGCAGCGAGTGCCCGGCAAGTGAACGGCTTTTAATGGGAGCGAAATGTGTGCTTTGACTTTTGGAGCAGTACGGTCTCAAGAGAGGAGACTGTAACAAGTCGGAAAGGCCCACAGCTAAAACAAAAACTGTGTCCTCAACTACGAGACAGCGGAATTTAATGTCATCTTTCTGCCGTTGAGATGTATGCGAGGTCCGGTGTTGGTCATCATGTTTAAATGCAATCACATTAACCATTTGACACTCATGACTGCACTGTTAAAATAAATTAAAAATCAATAACTTTCCATTTCACTGTTCCTACAGCACGTAGCTTGTATGGAATAACGCTGCTGCAGCTGTACTCGGTCCGTCATGAACGGCAGCTCGTGGTGCCTATCGTTAGCAAACTTTAGATGAAAGCAAAAAAAAAAGTCAAGGTGACAAATAGTGAGTGAGTCTTCAGACAAAGCTGCCTCTCTCACACACACACACACACACACACATACACACACACACAACCACTCTTCACACAAACAGTCTGCGTGTACTTGGCCAGCTGGATGTAGCGCACGCCTGTACAGTGGGCTGTTCGGGAGCAAAACAAGTACAGACTGCAAAAGCACTTAGACTGCATTCAAAGCCTCACATCATTTGAGCCAGTCTGACAATCTGAGTATTTCTGCACGCCGCGCTTTAGTGCAGGTTCTTCATAGACGAACACTTCACTGGCATTATCGCAAAGCTAAAACAAGAGGTGAACACGTCACACCTGAGACGCGTTCAGGTAACGGACATTTTGAAAGCAACTGACTCACGGGAAACTTAAGCGCGCTTTGTATCCATATGAGGCCACAGCAGCTCTTTTTTTTTGGGGTTATATTAATTTTTTTACTTATTTACTTACTCTCTCTTCCCTGTGTTAGCACATTACTGCGTTTTTCTTTTGGTGCATTACTGCCACCCACTGTTCATCAGTGGGGGATGATGTGCAAATCACGCCGCCCGGGGTGCATCTTTGTGCGTGTAAACACCACAAAGGGAAGCCACACTCCGAACTCTCACATTCGCTGGACGCCGTCACGCGCACACACACACTTTTCATTTCTTTATTTGCCCGGCAAATATTCCCAGCACGCAACGCTTGACTGAACCTAAAACATGATTAAAGCACGTCCTCTCTGCAAACTCATACCGCAGTTAGCTGTGACAAAATAATCAGTCATTGTTAAGTTGTATTACTGTGACAATAACTCGCCTTTCCAAAAAAATGATTCACTAATTAAAATAATTAACTAGCGTGGACTACTGAATGGAGGATTAGCTGTATTGTTTATTTGTCGTGTTGCCACGCTTCCTGAATTCATTACTCAGGTGGCAGATATGAGAGAGTTTGCAAAGCCATCCTCTATTTGTTAATACCCCGAGACAGTCGGCGGCTTGTTTTTTACGGAATGCACGGTGAACGCGGCATGAAGGGGCTTGAACAGTTTGGCTTAGGCTTGTTGGAATAACACATACCTAATCCAGTGCAACTGCGACGTGCTTCAGCTTCAGGCAAAGGATAATTGAAAATCGTCTGAAGCCAGGTCTTGTTCTTTTGTGATTGTTATTTCACTGGGAGGACGCGTTTTAATCTCTTTTCAGGTCTAAATGCTGAATGAGCAAAGTAAAGCTCGACAGCCATCTACTACATATTTTCAACAAAATCAATCGCGATGAAAAAAAAAGTGGAAAACAAAACAAGTCTGGATAGGGAAAAAAAAATAAATCAACACAACAGTGTGCAGATATCAGAGTCAGGGTGGTGTTGGGATGTCAGTTTAAATAGTGGCATCGCACTAAAACGCTGATTTTAGCGTTAATCTGAATGGCCGGGGTAATCATGAGTTTTATTTTGCACTTGTGTTAGAGTGTTAGGCACTACACCTATGTTAACAGACAGCTAACCTGAATCTGATGCAGCGTGAGTACTACGAGGAGCGTAGGATGCAAATGGCTGTGGGCAAGAGATGTGACCCATAACCAGGTTGTCATACTTTACGATGATGCACGTCGGTGAGGACACTGTCCTGTGTACGACACAGGACAGTGTCGTACAGGAGGCGATCATATGTGACAGCTGTCTCTGTGTCGCTGTTAACACGGATTCCAATGCGCAGTGTAGCCTGCACACCTGAGCATTGTGCAGAGTTACACCAGGTTTTCACCATCAGATGTTCGTTTTATGTCTTTGCACATCTGTTGACATGCATGCGAGCCCCCCCCCCCCACCCCCACCCCCCCTTAGCACCGCTACTTCGAATGCTCATGTATTTAATTCAGTTCGTGGCGCCTTCAGGTGCAGCGGATGTATAAATACACGCAGTCAGGCCTTCAGGGCTCCGAGGAAAACATTTTAATACATATGTCCTCGCGTATGGCAAACGCACCGCTAATGAAGGAGCCGTCGTTGTTCCCTTCCGCCTTCCCTGTAACGTACGGCGTACGTTTTCCCGTTGTCCCTCTCCCTGCCCCTTGTTGTGCATGCATGGAGCGCACGTAATTGCGAGCCTCATGCCTGGCTTCACTGGGAACCCAGTGAAGCAGTAAGTTGGAGGGAAGAAAAAAAAGCATCAGAGAGAAAGTCTTGTTTACGGGATGATCCTCTTGGCTTGCCGCGGCACCTGTGTGCCTGGGGGAAGGGCAGATGTCCCAATCATGTCAACCTGAGAACGTGTTGATCTCACTCGTAATAGTGTTACCACATCGTGGAAGGCGAAGAATAGGAAGGAGCTTGTGGTGTTGTGATAACCGCTCTCACATGGCAGCCCAAGCATGATGCCTGACAAAGCCTCCATCTTTAGGATGTGCATCGAGAGGAGTAGTTTTCTTTGAGGAGGAGAACAAGGGGGCGAGGCCGGGAAACACAATGCAGCAGATGGCGCGATGAGACGTTCATTTGGGAGTGCGCTGGGATAAATAACGGCAGAGGACACAGCTCTTTCTTTTCGGCTCCTCGTCTCCGCTCTCGTGCTTTAACAGCGGCTCCTTCTCCCTCCCCGTCGATCGCTTTCCTCATATTTTCTTTATCACACGGGCAATTTTGTGCTTTCATGTCGTCTGTCTCATTTTCTCAGCCACTCTTGCGCTGTCTCGGAGGGCACATTTAGAGGCGCTCAAAATTAAGTCCCCCTGCCACAGACTGATTCTCACTCAGATCGTCCCGTTTTTGACCTGATAGCTTTCACTGTGACTTCCCGCACCATTCTTTGCAATCGCAAAAAAATAAGTGGAATTATAATTGCAAAGAAAAAGATTTTAATAGTCAGAGATGTGCTGTGTGCAGTCACTTATAACCTCTGTTAGACCAGTGGATGCTCCGGCAGCGTTACAAAGACTTAAAGGACGGTTTCAGAAGATTTCAAGTCTGTCCTAAATCAGTATTCAGGTGCCCATGTGGACACCGAGACAGTTTTTGCTGACTGAAATCATTCCCTTGGTTTATACTAACCACAAAGAGATCCCCCTGCGACATGGTGGAGAAAAAAATCTACAGTGCTTGTTCTGCAAAACCAGAATCCCTTTTATCTGAAGCTAATACGAGATCTGACAAATTCTTTGTTTTACTATCCCGTCATCACAGCCCAGCACGGGTTTGTCTGCGAGAATTTTGCACTAAAAAGACTATAACTTTGGAAAAGACTCACTTGATTCGTTTAACTCAGAGTGCTGATGCCTCAGATCATCTCCAGCTCAACTTTCTGGAAAGCGTTTTTGCACACAAAGAGAGCTGGATTCCGTCGCCCCATCTCCTCCACCAGAGACAAGTTAAACCGGGATCTCTTCCTGTTTCCTCAATCTATAAATGGAATATAAAATTACGCACAGCAGGTTAAACGTTGTTAGACTCATGGTACAATATTTGTCTATGGACTTTATCAAAACTGACTATACAGGACGCAGTGCACTTAATTTAAGTAGGACAACAGCGTTCTGGCAGACATACCGCCTTCAGCCAGACTCTGGTCATTATACTTCAATTTCTAAGCATTCAATCACATTGACTGCAGTTAATAGATTCTCTTCCGGAACACTATACATACATACAAGTAGATCTGTTATAAATATATTAACATAATGCCTCTGAATTGTTTATTAACAATAAAACAAAGAAGAAATTGAATGTGCACCACACGGCCACTGTTTGATTTCATTGCAATAGGTTTATTAAATGTATTATCATACACACAGAATCAGCTCTGACCAATAAAGCAGCAGCAAATGTGAGAATTCGATCCCGATACCAAAATGATAACTTATATACAAAGTACTAGCTACCGAGACAACCGGACGGCAGGTCTACTCCTGTCAGAAAACTCTGGCGCACTTATTAGGAGAAAATGTCTTAAAGGTGGGGTGATGATTAAATAGTTGGTTGACCTTATTCCCAAGTCAAGTAGTGGCACTGACATGCTGGGAATGAGATTTAACAATGAACTGAAAGATCTTAAAACTGATTGCGGTGAGACGGTCCAGCTCATTAACACAGGTTATCTCCCGAAGCATCCTTGATAGGACCAAGAACCCCTCTTGGACTGGATTTACACACAATGAGAGCACATAGATTAACGTGCTTGTGTGTCCAGAACATGCAAAAATCTACGCCTTCATTGGTGAACCCTCCCACCTCGTCTCCTCGATGGCCCCAGAAAACAATCAGGTATTATGTGAAATGACTGTGTTACCACTGAACGCTCTCTTAGGTCCAATGCCATGTGCCTTTGCTGTTGCCGCGCTGTGCTGCATGAACATTTCTAATCACTGTCTTTATTACACCTGACGCTTCATGTCCTTCAGACTGTGAACACTGTGCTTATTTCCTAAGTCCCTGACAGATTTATATATTCACACGCATTCAGTGTTTCAGCAGGAAATTAATGCAGTCTAGTCTGTTATTCAATCACTTTTCATGTTTATTATATCGAGCGAAGAAGTTACACAATCAATCACCCATGTACAGTCTGGACTGTAATTTGGCAATGCAAAACGTCTAAGGGCTGTAATATAATCTCAGGTTGCCTGCTTTTTTTTTTTTTTCCTAATACAATGCTTTTTACGTCATAGACAATTTGATGCTGGAATTAAAGTAAGATTTTGTAGGATTTTTTGTAAGACTTTGTGGCCTTTGTGTAGTTTGCATGTGCTTTATTAAAAAAAAAGAAGAAAAAAAAAAAGCCAATTCACCTGAAGGTACCTACCCAAGTGACTGATGTTGATTAAAGAAGGAAGAACAAACATTTAATGGTATATGCAAACTGCGCCGGCGCATAGATAGATGTTAAATAACGTTAATAAATCAGACAGACAGCTGCCATAAAACAAGATTATAGTTGTCAGGGAACAGAGATGATTCAGAGGAGACCACGTGAAATTTACTACTGTACCTCAAGCCCTGCGGCACAGAGAGCAAAGAGGCCTGTCCACGTGTGATTTAACAAGATCGAAAGCGGAGAGAAGAAATCCGGCGAGAAACAGGGGAAAACAAAAAAAAAAAGTCACTGATGGAGCAGCAATTAGCAGCAGCCTGCAGAGGCATGTATCTTCATATAAAGAAGAGCTGACACGTGGATTGAAATATAAATGATGTCCCTTTTTCCTGATCTTAATGCATAATTAACATTTAACATTACAAGGCTTCCTTCATTTGGTTTTAAAAGATTTATGACTGGATTTAAACTTGAGTGAGACAAGGAAGTTCAAAAGGCTAAACAGACTCAGGGTATCTAACAGTAACCACCATTTTCATCACATCATACAGTTTGACAGCAAAATTACATGGAAATCATCTTAGTGGGGGTATTTATTATTACATTATGGATTTAGTTCATCACAAGCACAGATACAGCGCGCACACAAACCCACCAATAGGCAGCTAAGAGTCCCCAATTCACCTGGATGTCTTTGGACTGATATCTAAAACTCAGCCCCACCATGGGAGAACATGCACATCTACAAAATCGAAGGTTCAGTTCCACGAGTTTAACCTGAGGGCTTTAAAGTTGAAGCCAACGCTGATAAGCACACAACCACTGCCGAGCAATCATGATTCAGTTCTGCAGATCTCCCCAACTGGACCAAGGTTTTAAGTTTGTTATGTCTTAGAGAGAAATAAAGTATTCAGCAAAGTATTCAGCATTTCTCCCATGATTTGTTCCTCGTCAAGGTGGAAAAACTCTCTAGACAAAAAAATTCCACTGAAGCCGAATCTGATGAAACTCTTCAGCATACTTGTAAGACAGCACAGACCGCTTCATGTATTTTAACAGAAAGAGGAACTCTGGGAAACATTAGTCCTAAAAAAAATTCTCAAAAATTATTGAGCACAAAATTGCAACGAATAAATGGAAAATACAACCAAAGAAAATTGATTATTGTCAGTAGCTTTGACACTAGCTATCGACTATTAAAGCTGGATAAAACTGATTGATACTAAAGTGACATTGCATACAGTAGAAACTGGTATTTTTGTGATTTGTATTTGTAATACCGCTGTCCTAAATATGGACAGCTGTACATGTGTACTTGTTATGATTACATTACTTATGATCAAAAACTTGCGAGTCGACAACTCTGCTAACAGCCAATCATCAAGCAAGTGCAACAACACAAGACGTAGAAATCAGCTAATATTAATCACTAGTCCATCTTTCATCCTTTTTTTTTTTCTCTCACCAGTGACTAAAAGTCAGTCTCAGATTTACTGGGACTCTTGTTAGTCACTCCATCAACGTTGTCTTTAGTCTCTTCTCCTCTGTCATTATGTCCCGCTCGCCCAGCTCCGGTTCTGGCATAACACCGTGTGTTATACAAACGCTAACACTTACCCGATGCTCTGAGCTCACAGCCCAGTCAGCCTGGCTAACAAATTGAGCCAACATTAGTTAACAGCACCTATAGTTTGCAGTAATTTATTGTTGAAGGACATCAGAGAAAAAAAAACAGAAAATATTTTCTCTGTAAATATGATTCAGTTTGACCAAAATCAGAGAAATAGTTGGTGGTGAGTAACTCGGTGTTACAAGAAGAGCTGACATGTTACGGCACCCTGAACCCTCTCGTACCCGGAGCGCAAAGCTACATACTGTAGTGTCAAATCTGCTATTTTATGGACTGTACTTATATAGAGCCTTTCTAGACCTTCTGACCTCTCAAAGCTCTTTTACACTACATATCTCATTCACCCATTCACACCTTGATGGCGCAGCCTTCAGGAGCAATTTGGGGTTCAGTATCTTGCCCAAGGACACTTCGACATGCGGACTGGAGGAGCCGGGGATCGATCATCTATTAGTGGACACATCTGATTAGTGGACGACCCGCTGGACGACCCGCTCTACCTCGGAGTGGCTGTGGCTCGGAGGTAGAGCGGGTCGTCCACTAATCAGATGATCGGTGCTTCAAGACACCTGATCAGGAATTCAGACCGATGACATTTAAGCCACAGGCCCGCTATTCTAACCTTTAAGCTACAGCCAGCCCCTCTAGCAAAGTAAGAATTGTGTTGGCTACCGTCCGGCATACACAGTAACAATGGTGCAATGAATTTAATCAAAATGCCATGTCAATAAATAAATAAATAACAGAAAATACGCATTGTGCTTGATTTCCATTAAGTGATGCTGTTACACTGTTGCATATTGAGCCGATTCAAAGGTCAACTTAATTTTCCATCTCTCATCGATGAAGAGATGAACATTTGTAGAAATCATCATAAACTCATGAATATTATTAATATGATTCTTATATCATTCGCATAATCAAATCGGCTGTGTGTTTGCTGTGTCGTATTTGAGCAGGAGCAGATATTTATTTGACCCCAGAGAAATTGATAAAATCAAATATGGATTTTCTCAATTGAGTTGCCTGCTCTCTCTTTTCAGGACAGTCAAATCTGCATCGCACACACACGCACACACACACGCACACACACACACAGCACTGAAGTAATGACAAGCTACAATCACGGCGAAGCACATGGGAGAGATAATTAGACATTTTATGGAAATCTACACAACGTTGCTTATTTTGCAGCACTATTGAAACCAAACAAGCCGAGCAAGGTGAGAAACATGAACGTATGGCATTTTTAAAGAGATTACAAAGTACAAAGAATCCCTTATGTCTGCATCTTCAATAAAAATAATGTTCACGAAGCAATAAGGATGATAGCTTTTTAATGCTGCTGCCTGTTTGCACGTATCCGCTTTCTGCTGACTTACACAAATGCTGTACATTTATGAAACTGTGATTACAGTTACACCAGGGCCATTATGTACAAAGCAACACACTATTCTATTATAGTCCCCATTGCATAATCAGTTGGCATGTACATAGAGTGGTGGTGGTGGTGGGGGGGGGGTGAAACTTTTTATTTGACTGCCTTTCATGATCAGCTCTCTCTCATTCACTGTCCATGTTGCTCAGCCACTGCCTTTTCTCTTTGCTTCTCTCGGACCATCGGACAAAAAAAACACAATTTCTCCAAAAGTTAAATCCGCTGCAGGTCGATTCATTTTTTTTCAGGGTACCCTGCAGCCTTCAATGAATGATGATGATTTTTTTTTTTTTTTTTTTTTTTTTGTCACAGCACCACATTTGTAGCAGTAGCAGGTTGAAGCCACTGGGTTATCACTTACACCTAAAGAGTTAGGCTGGATCAACAGGATCAGGCTCTGCGGTGAGAACAGAGGTTTTTCCATTCATTTGAGTAGGGGTCGTCTGTTTCAGCTCCGGCCCCCCAGCAACCCAGCTCAGCCCCTACCACCCCCCACCACTGCACAACCCTGCTACAACTGGCCGCAACGCCTGACCCTGTCTGAATCCACGCTACCATCGTCCAAAAAAAACAACAACCAAACTGTCAGGCAAAACACTCTTGACCCACAGGTAGGCTGAAGCTGCCAAACATCGTCACTTAGCTCTCTCAGAGTGTGATTAATGACACTTGATGAGGGAACATTAGCAGCCCAGAACCCTGGTAGATGCTTTTCCCCTACTGAGCACGCCGCAATTTAATGAGCAATGAGGAAGGGACACAAGAAGAGAGAGAGAGAGAGAGATGATCTAGATGGAGCCAATTTGCACATCAACGGTGGCAATCGCTGTTGTAACGAGGACGAAAACAGACATTGATGAAGAGGTGGAGGGGAACAGGAGGGAGCGGAAAGCTGTTGCAATTTCCATGTTTAATTAAAGTGACCCTTCTGCTTGTGAGTGGAGGGACAAACCCCATACGGTATTTGACGGGAACACACGCTCCCGTGTGTGATGAGCAAATAGTGATTCATGGGTAAGTTGACTAATTGACTGATTTATTGATCAGCAAATGAAACTGTTAAACAGTAGTAGCCGGTGAAAAAACACAGACCCCCGCTGTTCATTATCTTTTCTGGGGCCGTCCCGCTGGTCTCACTGAGCAGCGAGAACCCTGATTCGGTCTGGCAGGGATTTCAGGGTTCGGCTCAAAGGGCCGAGCGTATCTGTGCGGTCTGTGGCTACCTGCGCCCCCATGCTTCAATAAAACAGCTAATGGGAGCTTTAGCCTCGCCAGATGAGGAGTGATGTGTAAAAGAGAGAGTGTGGCCGTGCTCATGCAAACAGACCCTACTCATCACCGGACTGACTGCTGAGCGCCTTTCCCCCTGCTGTCGGCTCTTCTGACTTTCACTGGAAGATAATGTGTCACTGTTACGCTCACACCGAGTGGTGCTTGTGTGAGGAGCGATTTGGTAGCCTAAGCATTTTCTTTATCTTATCCGCTACGCTATATGTGCTTGTACACAAAATTAATGCATGCGCTAGGGAAAAAGTGCAGCAAAATGAGAGTACAGAGTGTTCTGGTGTTTTTTTTTAAACATATGTTGTGACGCTCATTTGGTCCAAACCTAGAAGATGCATTGTTGTCTTTTAGTTCTGGTCTGGTTCTTCACAGACAAACTCAGAGGCGCAGACCGTCACCACATTTGACTCAGATTACACTTACAAAAAGACACAGGCTTACCGCATCTGTTTTAAGTCATCTTCGCCTTCTGATGTAACAGAGCAAATCTCAGCACTTCAGAGCTGATATGCATACGCGGTTACTATGGTTACCCGATGAATTTGAATAAATGTTGACCTATGCAGCACTCATACAGATTGCTTGTTCCAGAAAGGCTTCCCGAACAGTCTACAATCAGCAGATTGATTTAATAGCAGTTGAGCTTGATAATTTTGGGCCTGTGTAGTCCCCGCAAGAGACTGATTGGCAGCTTTGACAGGCGTGAATGTACCAAATCATTTAGGCAAATGCAGGACAGGTTGCTTGAAGCGTACCACACCGTTTAGGTGAGGAAGGATTGAGCTTTGGCAGCCCAGTTGACCGGCGGACTTCCACCGACACTGTGTGCTGTCAGTTTTTGTGGATAGTTGTCTGAAACTCACTCGCATCACTCTGACAACTTTCCAACAAGCGCCATCACTTCACTCCGATTAATCCGGTGTTCAGGGGTAAATAATATCTTTTTTTCATCTTTCTCGCAATTACTCCTGTCACTGTTTCACGAGTCCAGCTCCATAAATGTCTCATGAAGATAAAATCTGAGCGCACTGTTATCCCCCATATTGATTCACATAACGATTGTGGCGTTTCCCATCTCTCTATAACAACAAGCTTTTCACCCCGAGTGTGGCCATTTGAAACGGCTATAAAGACTTTGTCTTGACCATATAGACACCTTTACTGCGTGGCTGTCGTGTGCAGTCCTTATGTAGAAAAACGCACATAAAGCCAGATAGCCACGGTCTATTCTGTGAAGGGGAAATTCTTGTTTCAGCTGTTCCCGTCCCGCTTTAAAGGCAGCATCCTACCACTTTGATCCCATGAAATACACTTCTGACTGTGGTTTCATTGCCCTTGGCAATCTCATCTATCTTCCGGGGCGTCCCTTGTGAAATGTGGAGTCAGTACCATTCATGGACATGTGGGTCACCACTTTCCATATCTGACAGGCGGTCATAGTTCAGCTAAAGAACTATGACCACCTGATTTTCCCCCCACTTCTAACATTTTATTTATTTATTTATTTTTCACCTTAAGTTTTCTACCTCAACTTCAAATGGAGCATGACGAGCCCTGTCAGAGATAACTTCAGTGCTGCTATCAAGAGATGTGAGTATTAAAAATGTAAGACAGCGAAAAAGAGGCAGGACAGTGAAGGATGCTGAAGCGAAGAACTCATTCAGCTCCCTCAAATTCTAACCTCAAATCAGCTCAGTGGATCAGGAGAAGAGGGGCTCCTGCAATAACCTGCTGGGTCACTCAGAACCTTTTGGACAGTGAACACACATGGCCCTCGACCATGAAACGACAAAGTGAGAGAAAGGCAAACGGGAAACCAACAAGGACAGGAAATGCTGTGAGAAATATTTCTGTCATCGGAGATGTTAGAGATCGCAAAGAAATGATTGCAAGGAAATGAGGAAGAGGGGAGGCGAACTAATCGACCTGTGTCTGTCCATTCCTGACACATTGCTTAACTGGAGCTGACATGCTTCGAAAAGAAGAAGGAGAGTGTGATGAGGGAGAAAGCTGAGACATGCCTCAAAAACACTGCATGGTTTGCATAATTGGACAGACAGAGCCCTATTTTTTTTTTTTTTTGAATAAACAATGCATAAGTTAGAGAGAATGCGCTTGGCTGTGTCTGTATTTCAATATTCCAAGCTCAGGTATGTGTTATAGTTATTTTTCTGCCCCGAGGCCCTTAGCCATGCTGCAAAACCTGGAGCTCATAAACGAGAGGCTCTAACAAGACTGGTGTCTAATGGAAAAAAAACAACAGCGTCTCCAGAAACCAGAGCTCTGTTTCCAACACTCAGGAAACAGTTGTATCTATGAGTGCTGGCTGTGTTAACGTCCAATTGTAGCATAATCCATCTGCCTGTTGCATTAATTTAGAATCTACACTGGACTGTGCAGAGACACGTAGGATGGGGTTATTGTCTTTCCAGTAAAAAGATCAAACTTGGGCGCTGTTGCCACCTCAAATGGCCAGGATACACGCAGATTACCACGAGGCCAAAAAGCAGGATGTATCTGCCAGACGGCAGAGAGATGTGTCGACAGAAAAGCATTGAGAAAATGTCAAGTCCATGACAAGAAGCGTGGCGCAAAAATGGAGATCAGGGAAGCTGCTTTGAATTCCGAAACCATCTGGATGCACTCTGTGGATTTCCAGCATCCATCAGATGGGAAAGTTTGTGCCTATGATTGATTGGCAAGTATTTCAGATAAGGGCTGTACTTGGCATGGAGTGTTGGCTGGCAGTGATGAGGCAATCAGGGCTCTCGCCTTGAAGCAGACAGAAAATGCTTTGGCATAATTTAGCTGCTGGACTGACTGAGGATGAGAAGAGCTTCAGAGGCCAAAAGGTTTGCTCTATTTATTGACACGAGCAGCAGTCAGCACGAATTAACATGGAGAGCTTTTCTGCTGCCGTCATACTTTGGGAATCACTCTCATGAACTTTATTCAGAAACATTAGGTTTGATTCAGGAAAAAAAAAAACAATAGACGAGGCTTTTAGATCATCTGGTTTTACCCCAGATCCGCACTCAAAAGCTTGATAGTCCTCCAACTGTGGATTAACATAATCAAATGATGCTGTGAAGGGCTGCATGTACTACAATAAACCGGATGATTTTATTGTTTGACTAATTTCAAGGAGAATTGGTTTAAAATTAGCTTCTTTTTTTTTTTTAACCATTGACTTTAATGGACTTTGTACTTTGGGGCATTACTCCTGTCTGGTAATTAGATGACATAATCATATCCACTATATCAGGAACCCGCTCACCAGCTTTATTTTAGAGATGCGGCCTTACAGTCCATGCGTCATAAACCCATGAAGCATTCCAATATGATCAGATAGCACAAAAGATCCTGTAATATCCAACAATCAAAGAGCACTATATAACAGAGGGCCCATGGCTTTCTGCAGCACAATAGACCCTGGCAATAGACCGCTGAGGTACAGTGTGCTTACCTTCCTCAGAAAGCATTGGATTATTCTTGGAAATGTCAAGGCAAGCTTGTTCTGGATAGCTTTGGAATAAAAACATGATCTTGTCATGAAAGCCCATACATGATTGCACTATGGAAAATTCTTCTTTTTCTAATTATCGCAGTATGTGAAGGAGACATGAATATCCCAATAGATTTTCCATTTCCTTTAACCGTGACCTTTTTTTAAAAAAAGTGTTTTAGCTTCTCGAACTTCTCAAACTGCTAAAAACATTTACCCTTACAATCAATTAGTAAAAAATCATTGCCATGATTACCATTAATTGCTTTGGGGAAATTAATGTATAATTCATTCTTTTGTCACACAACTCAATTTGTGAGAGGGAACATAAACAACGCAAGAAGAAAAAAAAAAAAGGAAGAAGCTGCGTTTCATTTTTGCGCTCATTTAATGGAACTTAATGGTCTGTGTTCAGTCTCCTCAGTTGAAAAGATCATAATTGGGCTCTGCTTTTTGACACGCTGTGTTTTATGTGCGGATGAAAGACTGTTGCTGCAGAATTTGGAAGGGTGTGATGTTTATTTCAGATTTATACACAGTAAGGAGTACAGAGTTCATTGCAGGAAATTAATTATGTTCAAATACCTGCAGAGAACTTAAAAATAGATTTCTCTACAGATATTTATTCCTCAAAGTGAAAGACGAGACGACTGAACTTCGATCTGAGGTGTCACTGCGCTATTCTATGAGTGCTTGAACCTAAATGTTCTTTTTTCTTTTCTTTTTTTTGTTGGAATCATGCATTGCATTTGGGTCACTGATGTGTTTGTAGCCAGAACCAGTCCAGTTTAATCTGCATGTGCACAGGGGAGGAAAAAAAGAAGGTTCCGGCAGTGCACAGGATTTGATTTCGGGCTCCCTCTCTTGCCGACTGTAGCCCCGATGCCATGCTGCTTTTTATACCTCCGACTTATGTTGAGCCAATGTTCAAATAGCCTTTTTGTCAGCAACTCCCGGCGTTTGAGCATTCGAACCTGAGCGGTCACAACACAAGCGTGACTGCAGGGCTGATCTGCAAAGACATCACTTCGTGTCAGTGACAGCAACATGTCAGCTTCCACTTTCCCTGTGCACCTTTCTAAGCGAGGTACAACAGCGGGGATGGCAGATTTCTTGTGCCTCGTGTCCTATTCTGCCATCATCAGTGCTTCCGGGAGGCAGAGCTCAACAGTAAACACATGCCAGCCGAACCGATGAAATTTAAAAGTCAAAATATTATGACCAGAAACAGATGAGACCGTGTCAGCACAGTGTTTATTTAAATAGAGCTCAGAAAAGTGGAGGGAGACGGAGATGGAATGAATTGGGTTGCTATGCATAAAGGAAAGGCTTTGGCAGACAAGGCTACCTGGGTCCTCATCATTAAAAATATACACTAGATGCCTTTGCAACCTAGTTCTGCAAACTAGGCTGTATCTTGCACAGACTGACAGACAGAACAAGAAGTGGGGGGAAAAGTGAAAGTGAGGTAGGAGAAGGACCAGCAGAGGCAAGCTGGATTTTAATTGGCTGTTTGTTTTTCATCAGTCCCAGAAGAGACAATATTTATGAGTTTGATCTTTCTACGTTGCTGCAAAGTAACAAGACCGCCTGGTAGAACGTGACGTGCAATGAATCGTTTGCTCTTTTTCTCTCTCTTCTTCTTGCAGCAGCATGACATTTTGCACGTTCTGCCAAATTTATTTTAGGGCTTTGCACGCTGCTAAGGTTAGCCCGGATCCTATGAGAGGCGGTGAGTGAAGCCTCACCTACTGCAGCAACAGTTAACGCCAACACAGTTGAACAGTGTCTGCATTCATTAGAGGAACGGCTGCTGTCAATAAGCGGGAGAGAGCGTTTAATAATCTTTGTAAGGAAGCGCGGTGTCACGACTGGCTGGCATTCGCCGAGGTTTGATCTCACAGCTGAAGAATACAGATGCGCTCAGCCACAGTTGTTTGGAATATTCCAAAAGAGAAACTACTACTCTGAGGCTTACACTGCCGCCATTTGCATTCATTTAACTGTACAATGAGTTGAAAGGCCACCTGGAAACAAAGAGGAATAAAAAAAAAAAAAAGGTAACCAAACCAAAAGGTGGGAATCAGATTAAGATATCAAAGGAAAATGTTTGCATAATAGAATAGCCAGACAAATCAAATGGCTATGGAATTATTGATGAGGTTTTGCACCGTGGATGCAAATGTTTGGCTAACCTGACCTTGGGTTAATCAAAATTTGAGAGATGGCACCGTGAGGGATAAGTCCCTGTCCCTACCTCTCAATGTAGAGCTGATGAGTCACACTCTAGCATACCTGAAATACAAGCAATGCTGCCGTATTATCATGGATATCTGCCGTTACTATTTAAATACCAATAAAAGCCTGAATCATGTGCCCCTCTGAGGCAACGGAGAGATGCCATCCATTTATTCGAGAAACACGATATCTTTTGGTTTGATATTATTAAAAACATCAACTCTGTGTATTCAGGGAGAAGTATTCACTGCACGGGCGATCACATTTTCTAATGCGTGCAAAGTCATCCTTCAGTTCTGAGGGTTTTCAATGGAAAGGTCTCTAGTCTCCTTATCAGCGGAGACTTTGGGGCCTTTTTAAGTTGAAGTAATACGTCTTATTTTCTCTGGTAAGAAACAGAATGACCCTAAGTGAAAAAAAAAAAGAACAGACAAATAAACCCACACGTCCGCCCACCCGCGTACGAGTGCACCTTCAGACGCCCACAACGCCTGTGACGCACACTCTTCAGGTTCCTTCACGCTGACTTTCTGATCTAACTCAATAAAGCTTGACCTTCTGTAACAAAAGTGCTTCGAGGGTTCAGAATGTAAGTCAAAAACAGAAGAAAGAAAGAAAATGTAAGCAACCTGTCAGCTGGAAGACAGCGGGCATTAGCAGGTGTATCACCAATGAAACAACGAACGCATGCAAATGCAGAAAATCTCTCGTAGAGGAGGAAAGGGTCACTTGTACACCCACCTCCTAGACACGCTTAACACCCACATACGTGCATACAAATGCACCCAGGTAATCTAGGAAGAGTAGGCTTTGATGAAGTAACAGCTGTTCTTCACGGTGCCCGACAGAAGGGAGTTTATGGCAGGCTTGAGGAAGTGCGGATACTAGGAGTTAATCTCGTATGCTCCCACTCGGCCACAACATAAAAGACTTTTCCTCGGGGCAACTTTACCTGAGTTTCCCCCGTCTTACGCAGCCCCTCTGGTACCTCGTATTTCAGCCTTAGTGTCTTTATACGAACCGGCATCACTCCAGGCAGGACTCTCGCTTTAACTAAGAATTTATACCTTTCTGTCTGTCTCACAAAAGTTTGATTTCCGTGACCCGAGGCGGCGTGAGAGTGAATATGATGTGCTCAAAAAAATAAAATCAAATTAGGCCACTCACTGTGAGGGACCAGACAGAATGATTCGTACCCTGCATGTGTAGCACATTTTACAGCATTCAGCTCGGAGAAACAATTACTGTCAGAAGTTTGAAAACGAGAATAGTAAATCGGTATGCCGAAACTGAAAAGAAGGTCTTTTCATCGTGGGCTCATGATTGAGTTAACCTGGGCATTGTAAAAATATACGCAGCTGACTTTCAAATTATTTTTCTAATACTGAATGGAAATTTTGATAGATTTGAAGGGCCACTAGCCAGATCTCTGGTAATGTAGCTGGCCATATTCAGAAACCCAACTGCACATCTAGAAGCAATAAGAATCAAAACTAGTCTGATCAACAACTTTGGCTATAGCTAATAGGCTAATGTTGTATTAAATAAACACCATCACAGTGTTAGCTTAGCCCTATAGCGGCTTCCCATCAAACACAAAGGAAGGATTTGTTCCCGCGAGGTGCAGGGCAGATTGAAGGGCAGCACACCTTTGGCATGTCCAGTAGCTCCTTCAAACTTTTCTGGATTATGTTTAAAAATTTGTTTTAATTTAATCTTTTTTTTTTTGCTGCATTACCTATTATATTAGCTATCACAAAAATACACTCGGCATTGGGAAAAGGCAGCGCAGGGATTAGATTAAGTGCAGCAAGCCTTGGGACAATCGCTGCCCACGGCATCTTCTGAGCCAGCCAGACCAAACACTGCTGCAGGCGGTGCGCCCACCACAGGAAGAGCGGGAGGAGAGCCAGTATAAGAGCTTAGCTAGCCTGGCTTGGCTCTGAGGCTGCTCTACTACTACACAGCCTACTTCTGGCTAATGGTTTGTTACAGAAAAAGAGTCTGCTGTGGTCGCATCTTATAGAGACCTGGCTCCAGCACAACATCCTGGATCAAGCTATTGCTCTCGATAGGCCAATCATGTTTTGTGCCAAGATGAAAGGGAGGTGGACTTTACATCAGTGAGGCTTGGTGATAAAGCAAGCACCACAGACTTGTTACTTTCTTGGTCTATATGTGTGTATTGATATACATCTATTGACATAATGCTAAAAATTGTTTTGAAAGTTTTAATTCGGTCTGTTTATTTTACTATTCTAAATTCAAATATGTGTATATATGTTCTGTTTGTGTTGCAAGACAGGGCTACAACTTATATTGACAAATGACAATGACCTTGATCCCTTAAAAATAGTTGCTATTGACTCCGATATGTTGTGTTGTTTGTGGCCCCTGGTCTGGAAAAATCTTAGGTGGGCCCCTGTTGGCAAAGCAAATGGAAAGCAACCTTTGGCTGACTCCGTTTATCACATGACAGATCGGCATTTTGCACACTGTATCTGTCCCAGTAGCTGCCACCTTTGGCAAACTAGCTAGCTAGGTAAAGCTGCTACCGGTAGTGGTGGGGGAACAGTGCATGTGTGTGTGTGTGTGTGTGTGCTTGTGTGTGCGTAGCTTCTTGTCAAGACAGGAGGGGCGGAAAAAATGAGTCTGATCTGGTACCGTTTCAAATTTTTAATATAGAAATGTGTCAATAAACCTTTTGGCAACACTTGTGTTTGATTTTGTTTAATCCATTAAAGCGTTTTATTGTGCGCCATCAAAATGTGTTTTGTCTAATGAGAGATACTCCTCAATAAAAACTAATATAATAAAATCCAATTACATAATGAGCTCCGAGATGGGAATTGTTCTAAACTTTGCATCATACAAAAATGCCCAGGGCAACACATCAACCGGAGAATTCTTCACTCGTACACGACTAATTATTATTCTGAAAATAAATCTTGATAAACATGAAATGTCAAACGCTGTGTGTGCCCACAAGTTGCATTGAGTGAAGGCCACTGGCGAAGACAGGGGCAGTTAAAGCAGAATTAAAAATGCTGTTCAATCATCAATGTGATCTCTTCAGTGGAGCCTTGAATACACACGTCGGCCATACTGCTGAGTGCGGCTAGAGAGATCGACCCCGAGCTTGTTGTACTCCCAGAAAGCCCTGGGGCACGTGTGTGTTGTCCTGCTCTCCTTAAGGTGTGATCACACATACAGGTATCTTCTACCACAGCCTGCTGTGAGCCTGAGAGCTGGACGAGCAGGGGTGAATGTGGCAAGAAAAGGAAAAAAAGAGAGAGAGGCTCACATCGAGGCCTCTGTGTGCACTGCCTCTCTAAGCCGCTTTGGTCTGAAGCTTTGCACTTTTTCAAAGTGCTGGCTTGCGCCATCGATGCTAAGCTTGCCACTATGGGGCCCGGCAGGCAGTCAAGGAATATACATAGTGAGACAGACAGACAGACAGACAGACAGACAGACAGACAGAGAGAGAGACATACAGAGATAGGTATGAAGGCAATGAAGGGAGCAAAAGAAGATCACAAGTACCTCTATTAGCCAAGGGGCATGAAACACAGTGCGGCATACACATACATACAGAATATAGGCACACACACACACACACACACATACACATGCTCCTCATCTCCCAGAACCCCCTCCGGCAAAATCTCCCTAGTGTTCATAATTTGATTTCAGATCCGTGCTTCAGCATTCAGTGTGCATATGGGTGAGGAAAAACGAGCAGCAGCTTTTGCTCCTTGCCGCGTTCTGCCTGTCCACACTGCTCCCACTTTACGAACTTCGCTCCCCACCTCTTTGCTCTCTCCTGATGCTGATGAGATTGCAAAAAAAAAAAAAAAAAATAGAAGCAGGCCTATTCTTATTTTGTGTGTGAGACGCTTCGGTTCTTCCTCTTTATCTTTCTGTATGCGGCGTACAAGGCCGCGCTCTCGCCCTCTTTTCTCATAGGATTAGACATGCTGGGTGTTGAGGGCCTTTGCATACAAAACAACTGGGGATGAGAACAAAGAGACCTTAGTGTGGGGCTCCAGGGCAGTGATTGGATACCAAATTTAGGAGAAAGTCATAAGACAACAAATAGCAGGCGGTTGTCTCTGACAGCTGCTCGGTGACTGAACATAGCTGAAGGAGAATACTCAAACTGGTAGACACGGCAGATAATTCACAGTTTGGAAAGTGCACCTAAATGCCTCAGCCGTTTTTGTTGTTGTTGTTTGTTTTGTAATCACACTGAAAATATAGCTCTAGAAAACGACTACATTCACCTTTTTAAGGCGATTTTTAAAATATCACTCACATACCGTATTGATTTTCAATTTTTGATAGCTTCAACTGCAGTTTGCCCAAAGAGCTGACTGAGACCTCAACACTTGATCTTGTCCACTGCGAGCTCCTGTACCAAGCCTCCGCAACAATGCTGAATCATCTCAAAAAGCCTCCAGCTCTACAGGGCTCAGGGAGATCAATCCTGGGGGGGGGGGGGGGCACAGGGACCAGGGATCAGAGGCAAGATATTGAGATCCTGTGCACACAGCTTCATTTCCCCCTACAGCTTCACAATACCACCTGCACAGGATGCCAGAGAAAGCACTCCGGTTGTTCAAGTTGCCAAAAGTAGTTGCCCCAAGGTGTTGAATGACTACCACCCAGTGGCCTTTACATCCGCAGTAATGAAAGTGTTTGAGAAAACAATTTAAAAAGCTATTCTCTGCAAGACTGAAAACACCTTGGCTCCCATGCTGTTTTCACGCAGGGACATGGGGGAAGGCGGGAGGCAAAGGATGGCACTTTTAAAACCTAACACACGTGAACGGATATACATGCAACTCTGCCCTTGATATTCTTTTTATCACTTTTCAATGTCCTTTAACCTTGCGCGCTGTCAGAAAATCTCTCTTTTTTTTCTGGACGTCAGTCCACTGGATGTCTTCTGGGAATTTATGCTGTAAAGTTCATATATGCGTATGACTGCAGAGGCAATTACAAGGACAGCTGTTAAGACTGCAGGTGACACTCTGATGCTCCGTCTCCTGTGGGATGGAACCTATAGACGAGGACTTTGATGATTGTGGCGGGGATTGTTTTCTCGATCGCAACGCCTTAATACAAATGATGAAGCAAAAGACGTCAGGAGGACTTGACCTCGCTGTGCTGTCTCTGCAGTCAATGGCCATCAGTCAGTAACAATGTGAACCTCAGGGCTATTATTGACAACACATTCACCTTTGATAAGAACACTAAAGCCTTACTGAGCAGAGAAAGACAGAGACCGGCTGTTTTCCGAACATCGCGCGTGACTGCCTAGAATGGATAGAAAATACATTAATGACTATTAAAGGCAGTATCTATTAAATATCATATTGTCAGCGATTGCACATTTTTCAGTGTCTTACAGGCTGTAATGATTTTAGAAGGTGTTGGCACGAGTTAGCGCTCATTTCCCATTTAATTTTTGAAGTTCCTCAGCAGGGACCCCCCACTGCTCCCACACCAACAGGATTTTAAAGCTACGGGTAACATCCGTTCCAGCAACGAAAACATGATTATTTTTCACATATTTCAAAGTCTAAGGAATTTTTTACGGCCTGCGCCTAATCAGCTGAGCGGAGGAAGATGGACAGCAAGTGACACAGGAAGGAGGAAGGAGTCATCCCAAATTTGATTTATTCAAATGGATTTTTTTAGTTTTTTTTTACCACGTGTAAATGAAGTTGCATCTTTTCTGACAGCAAACTTGTTTGAAAAAACTCTAAGTACTTCGTCCAGCACTTCTGCACAGACTCAAAAGTGTTCCACCTGCAGAAGATAAAACCCCATCAACAGAAAATCACTGGTGGAAATTGTCAGAGTACTTCAGACATGAGCTCAGTGACAGGGTTTTTTTTTTTTCTTTTGGTACAACACCATGGCAACTAAAAGACAGTAAAATATCATCTATTCAATACACATTGAATCAGTTAAGTTTCACAGATGCCCTTTCACTAATCGGTGCAATGTGTCAGAATCTGGGGGGGTCTATGTACAGAATATGTGTGAATCAAGAGAAAATATGTGTAAGAATCATTGTGTCTTTGTTAACTTGGAATGAGCCTTAGTATCTAAACACAGGCGACCGTCTTCTCCGGAGTATGCCATGTTGAACCTCTATGTTTCTACAGTAGCTCAGAATGGACAAACTAAACTAGTTGCTCTAAAGAGCGCTTTGGATTTCCATGTTTCATGGACACCACCCGTTCTCTGTCCTGCTAGGAAGGAGAGAGTGAAACGAGGGGATTGTAATCAGCAATTACACCATTAGATGCCACTAAGACACCGGTCCTATGAATTAAAAAAAATTAAAAACTGACTGACATTTGATGATTACTCATGTGCATGTCCTGGGCTTCAGACTTAAGGCTGTGAATCATTTCTCTGAGCTGCACTAATGTGCATGAGCATTAGAGACGGCGGTGTGGTACATTTTACACTTGCAATAACGTGGACGTCATCATTTCAAAAAATCTACTCGCAAAGCTGTAGCAGCCAATGTTTTTCCTGTTTGATACGGAATGTAGAAACATTTGTGATCCGTTAAAATGTTGAAATTCAATGACAACACAGATGTTTGTTTGGTATCACTGCGGTCGTCATTAGAATTGTTTTGACATGTTTGGTTGGATTCGACACGTTTTCAAATTTCCCCCAACAGGGAAAATGAGTACTGCTAGCTCCATTTTCTTCCAACATCTGTCTTGCCTGTTTGAGTATATCCAACAATAGTTCCAACCGCAACAACAACTGTTTTGTTTTGGATTTGTTTGATTTGTGTGTCATTGGAAGAAACTTTGAGACAATGGCCAACATGAAAATGTGTGTGTGTGCAAAGGACTTTCTTTATGCACAAGGTTACTTACAAATCTGCTGTTTATGTAGAGTGTTCCTCCAACTCAAAGCTCGCTGAGATGTGCACCTGCAAATCTTTAAAAAAAAAAAAAGTTGCCCTTCCCCATCAGGTGCGGCTAAACACCTGTAACAGCAGCATCTACAGGTTCACATCTGATGCCAATTGAATTATCATGAATAAGTAAGCAGCAATTATTGAGGAGATGTGTTGGTGTGGTACCTAACAGAAGCAGCTGGAGTGTGATGAAAAAGGCAGAAAGTCTTGCTTCGACTGTAGCCCGTAGCTCAAATGAAAATTTAAACTGTCTTCTGAAATAATGAGATCGATAGGGCTCATGTGGTGAACGTAAATACATCCATGATTTTTTCTCTCTCTCTCTCTCTCTCTCTCTCTCTCTGTCTCTCTCTCTCTCTCTCTCTCTGTCTCTCTCTCTCTCTCTCTCTATATATATATATATATATATATATGCTAAAATCAGTGAGCTCCGTTCCTCTAAACGTGAAGTATATTTTTTGCATTTCCGTCTGTTTTTTTTTTCTACACCATTTCCAATTATCTCTGCTTAATGCGTCATAACAGCTTTCTATTGATTGGTACTCCAACCCCCCCCCCCCCTGCTTAAATCATTCCATTCAGGAATGGTTGAAATAATAGCAAACGCTGGTTTTTATTTATCTCTTCGGTTATGTAAACATTAGAATAGGGGAGGGGATAGGTAGGAAAATGCTATTTCTTCTATTTTCATCCTCATAGGTATAGTCTTTGTGTTTTATAATCCAATGCTATGGTCAAATACTTCCTCTGTGCTGCACCTCATGTACCACTGTTTTTCTGTAAAGATTCTTGGCCCAGTATCTTGTGTGTCAAAGGCTTTAAAGCAGCTAAAGAGATTATAGTGCATGCTGCCTTGAGCCTCTAGTCTAAACCTCAGTCTGTATCCACAAAAGGCATTCAGACAAAGGCACTGCCATCCTAATGATTTCACAACACTAAAGGATATGATAGATCTCTATCAACAGACAAACAAAAACAGCTTATGCCTCCTGTGTTTTATGTGTGCAGAACACCCTTAATGAACATATTAGAGTCAACATCAAACAAAACAAATGGTTTCAAACAGAAAACCTAATAAAAATTGTGGCCTGCGTGGATCCAAATATAAATGTGGTAATAAAGCTAATCAGACAAGCTCATAACACGGAGGTCACAACGTCCTCTTAGCCGCAATCCAATCAGCAGTGTCTCTGATACTCCATGTCATTCATGGAGGAATGTATGAATGATGGCGCAGCTGCCTTTGCTTAATCAGTGCAATCCTGAGGACGTAATGGTCAGATCCATCATTCACGTGTGATCAACACTATCTACGGCAGTATCATGTCTTAAATGAAATCAATGACTGAACAAATTGGCAGAAGGTTGTCCGAAAGTTCCCCCACACCCCTGGCAATGAGATCAGACCACATGTTCAAGATGAGAAGCATCTGCACCACGCGGCGGAGCGATTTCGTAAAAATGCTTCTCCACCTCCTCTCTGCTGCGTGACTGTGCATGGCAGAATCGGACTCATGAACAGTTCTTCAAAATAATGGAGACCCGTCACCATAAAAAGATTCATCAGCTATTGCACCATCAATGAAATTCATAGACATCTGAGAAGCAATCACACATTTACTGAGTATGAAAGCCTTTTCACAGCGTCACTAAAATGTCCGTCCGCTGCAGGGGATTTCCACCTTGACCTTTCTATTCCCGTCTCGGCGTTCAAGCTGCTGCTGCTGCTCGTGCACGGTAGGCGCTCAGGAAGTGATCCCATCGTGGCATGACACCGTGTGCGAGCTGGTCTGAATAGCGTAGCGGCGCTTCCCTCCAAAAGCGAAATTCATACCAACGATGCATTTCCGAGGTTGTGAAAACTAGCGGGAGCAACTCAGCTTTTTATTAGCCATTCCTGTGGGCACAATTTACAGGCCACCCAACCAGTCTCAAACAAAGAAGTATAATGAGCTCATACAGAACAAATGGAAGGCGGTAATGGCTGCGCGGGCTAGACGGCGTACATTTAAACATCATCCCATTTAATGGAAGATGAATTGTTATTTTTATGGAATTTAGGAGAGTAATGTTGTTTGTAATTGAGCTGCACGTTGTAAGCAAAGGGCTGCACCAATGGTTAGGGTCGAGGGAAGTTGTTTTAAACTAGCAAGACATTTGCTGTTAAATTTCATACTCAAGTAGACAAAATGCTTGTAGCAAAAGAGAAACCTAAGTGTGTGATCAGATCTGTGACTTGGTATTACTCTCCTGCACTTGAACCAAAGCAGTCACGGCTTACCTTTTCTCTGCCTTTAAAAAAACATCTCCATTAATGCTATTGTAAAAAGAGATCTCCCACAGAGCCTGACCATAATGCTACAGTAATCACATCTAGTTCTCTGAGAGTCTTGATTGTGTCTGTGACAACGTCTCCAGGAAAAAAAAAGTTTAAAAAAAAATGTGTTTAAACACTGCTGTCAACATTGGCTGCAACCGTATATTTAACACTAGCATATGGCCCTTCCGTAAAAGATGGCATTTATGAAGGTAATGTGACGTCGCTTTGTTTCTCAGCTGGAAAAAAAGAAGTGGGTTTCTACGGCTTGCAGGGAAATCACGGGTTGTTGGCTTTGCAGGTTTGCGGCGAATTCCCAAGCGGCAGCCATTGGAAATGAACAAATCTGATACAAATCAGCTCCTGGGTTCTTACAGAAAATGGGAGTGTAATGGAATTAGATTCAGTGCTTGATGTTGCATGTGCTTGGTTATAATGAAATGCACCTGATTGTAATATATTCCCTGAAAACGTATTATTTGTTACACCTTGAACCACCACGCCGCTGTAAAGTGAAACTCCCTTTCCCCCACGTGTCTTCTCCAAACAGAACGCAGCATACGAACAGGGATAAAAGAGGTCAGATCTGATTGCTCATGGGATTAAACGCAGCTAATTTCTCCTCTCATCGCGGCTCATTTGGGGCTGAATGCACGAGGCGCATACTGTTTATGGTAATAAGGAATGATATCTTCGACCCAGGGGGTGTTCTTCCAGAGTGTTTCTTAACAACTCCAATTGCAATCAGACAGTCGTCAGAATCGTCTTACAGGGAGCATCAAACGACTGGCCCTCAGCATCATCTGAAGCTTTGCTGGCATCCACAACAAAGTGGCTTTTCATGTTGAAAGACTATGAAGGCTCGGTCATCCTGTGATTGTTTCCCTCGCTGTGTTTTTATTCCCGCCGCTCAGCGCTGCAGAATGCATATCAGTCGGGACTTAAGAGATTGATTTGTTTACTGTGAATAAGTTGTAAAGCGGGATCATCGTCATCTTAGTGCTTCTTCGGTATACAAGGTCCCTCTCTGATTTACGATATTTCAAAGAGCACCGGCTCCTTTCCTTGCCTGCAATGCTAATCAAATGCTGTTTGCATTTGTTTATAGTGCCAATCATCTGTCAAGATCACCTGCGATATCATTTATTTATAAAGTGCATCCGCCGATTTGACTTTGTGACACCTCATCTAAACGCCGTAAAGCACCAAAAATACTGTTGACATGCGCCTTTCTTTCATCTACTTCTTTCTTCTCTTCACAGCATCTTGTCAAAGATATCGCCGATAGCCTTAACGCGTCTCTGCTGAATTCAAATTAAAACAACTATTTAATTAAATCAAAATCACTGAGACTACCTGAATGTGCAAACAGTATTGGACATTGATTGGCACACTGCATCTTGGCCCACTCTTACACTGAAACTGATCGAAGCGCGATTTGCTTAGATGACATTCAGTGTGTTGAACCGAACAGCTCAACAGAATTAAATCCGACAGTTGAATTTCTGGTAGAGTCCAGAAATTGGCTAATTTAATCACATCCTGTTGTCAACAACATTCTTTCCAAAACTGAAGTGATTGATCCTGAGAACATTTAGAAAAGTAATTATTTTTTTCTCAAAGATTGGTGCTAAATTGGGATTCCTGCAGCACTGAACAGAGCCTCCACTCAGTTCACTCAGACAAAGTACAGTTATGAGATTATGTTGGACTGAGAAAGACTATAATTGAGGCCATGATGGCTGAGTGTGAAACCAAGTCGGACTTGAAATGACTTTCCCGTTGCTCTTTGTGCTCATGGGAATGTGGCCACAGCAACTGGGAACAAATAAAGACCCATTGTCTGTTGACTGCTGGACAGGAAATTAGGCTGAGCATCAGAATCTGCATGTTCGGGTTTTAATTGTCTCTCCCAACACTCAGAATGGAAACTGATTTTCAGAGGATTAGTGGCCTTGTTACAGATCATGTATCCAACCTGGTATTAGATGAGGATTGGCCACTGTGGCAGGGTTCCCAGCCTGCACTGAACATGACAGGGTCTGTCTAGGCACCAGGCCAGAAGAGTAATATTGTTTGGTATGGGGACATAGAGAGGGCATGTCTTACCTGTAACTTTCCATTTAATTAAATCACCACCCTGGATTTCATCAGACAAAACCGGTGTTTATTAGCATTGTTGCGCTTGTTCTCACACTTTATGGAGCAGATAAGTCAAAAAGAAATCGCAAAGTTGCCAAGACGTTCCCCAGAGCTGTGCGTGCACAATCTGTCCAATTCCCTGTGGGACTGAACATTAGAGATTTTGTTGGCTCCCGTCTTTGAAGGCACACAATGCCGGTCAATTGGACAGCGTCGTCTTATTTATTTATTTTTTTTACACATGAAACATTTTCTTTGTCTGTCACGTTGCCTGTGCTACTTAACAGCAAAAAAAATAAGTGTTTGACTGTGGGTCTGTCCCAGCACCCACACTTGGTGGTATCTGAGAGCAGTCAAGTGTCTACTTGTGTCACACATCTGTGGTAATTGCCACAGTGCCTACAGTAAGTGACAGTTTAGACCGAAAGTGTGTGGAAGTTTGTCAGAGCTCGGTGGGACATGCTTGATTAATTAAGGGCATCCCGTCACTCATGCAAATACATTTAAATTGGGCCATTTTTATTAAAGGATTTTTTTTTTATGAATCCGTGTAGTAGTTTCTCAGATAGGAAAAAAACAAACAAGCTTCATCACCTTGTTGGTCGAGGTAATAAAGTATCCTTTAAATCCAATATTGGAGTCTTCCCAACAAAATGTCTTTGCGTCCTTTAAAGAGAGCCCCCACCCTTTTGTCGTAAATCAATGGATCAATCAAATGTGTTGACAGTGTTGAAGCAAGGGTCCTGTTTGTGAAAATGAATCCATTAATTGTTCAAAGTTAAGGTGGTGGTGGTTTATTGAAGTTAAAGTGCAACAAGAAGCAGCTTTTAAAAAGACTCTGGGGTCCTGTTAGTTCTGTTGGGTTTATAGTGTAGGTGCTTGGCTTTCAGGATGTCATGCTCACACACACACACACACTCAAAGACATACACACACATTTCCCTTAAAGCAGGACCATGGTACACCATCCTGACTCCACTGATTGGCTCTTCTGGAACAGTCTGCTTTGTAATGACAGTGGGGAATAAATACAGGCCTGTTAAATCACAGGGAATAAGAGCCTGGGGTTTCGCGGAGGGGGGTGTTCACGTGCGCATCGAGCGTTTTGTACGTTTGCATCATTTGTAAGGATTAGTTTATTTGAGAATGTGCGTGCGTGCGTGTGTGTGTGTGTGTGTGTGTGTGTGTGTGTGTGTGTGGCCAAGCATTACAGAGGGAAGAGAAACGCTCTCCTCTCCAGAGAGCCGCTGACTGACATCAAAGCCATGCAAATAGAATTGGTGTGGCGTGTTCGGTATTGATTTGGTGGGAAACAAAGATTTGTGTGTTTCAGCGTGTGCATTCATAAGCTCTAGCCCCCCCCCCACACACACACTCACACACTACTCTCTCTTCTGCAGGGCGTTAAGGTGAGTGCGTGTGGACGCGTGTGCCGCTGAACAGCAGAGTCCAAGCTAACTTAATGATGTTTAAAGGTCATGCATGCTTTAGCAAGCACAGTGCAGATACTCCAGAGACTGCACACTGATACTCAGCATGTTGATCAGCGCGCTGTCCCTCCTCGTGTTGCCCCGCTTCGCATTTCTCTGTTTTTCAGGGAGGGTGAACGGAAAAGAAGAAAATAGCCGTAATCTCTGACAAGATTTCGGATGCTGCAGACAAATATATAAATGAGCTCCGCTATCATTCACGGGGTCACAGAAATGTTTGGAATGTTACAAATAAAGCGGAAACGAGGTGCAACTTCACCCGAAATGTCAAAAACAAACCAATGGTAACATCTGAACGTAGTGTGAGTAAATAATTAGCTGATTCCCAAGCTCCTCAAACAGATCCCGGCGCTGCATATTTGATTAATGCTCCCAGCGATGCTGATATATATGTATATAAATCACATGTCCACTATTTTTCTTATATTGATTGATAGTGGGTGAAATCATTTTCTTCTTGCCAAGGGATGAAGAAAAACTTGGATGAGGGAGGCCGGGGCTAACTCTGGTAGCGGCACAGAGTTGCTCAGCCGCGTGGGGAGAAAGCCACGAGCAGGCGTGATCACTTTATTTATTTATTTTCTTACAGCCTCTAACCACGTAGGCGGGCGAGCTATAGGTGAACAGCTTGCAGCAACACAGCTTGCAGGAAAGGGGGCAGTGGTCGGCTTAAACGAAGGAAAGCTCAGGAGACCACGGCAGCTTGAGTTCCGGGAATCTCATCACTACTATACTTCTGAACGGTGAAGGGAAGGGAGAATGTTCCGTTACAATATCTGAAGTTTATTTCCCCACGAGCCGTTGCATATATAATGGTCCAGAGATAATTTCCCTTTGAGATAGTGAACTCAGGCAGTCCTCACATTTAGCTTTAATTGTAACGTAAAACATAATTACCACAGTCAATACCCGCCTGCACAACACTTCGCTCTAATCGCGAGCTCCCTCAATAGCTCTGGACAACTTTTGATATTTGACCTTTTGGAGAATTCAAACACCATTTCAACAAAGATTAGTAACGAGGCGTAGTTATTAAATGTGTTATCAGTGCTCGCACAGGTTGAGAACGTCCTCTGCATACCCAGCGAGGTAGGAAATAATTATTCTTGATAGGATTTATCTTCAATTTCCTCATTTCCTGCTCCGTCTGACTGGAGGGGAGCGAAAAGAACCTGGCATGACGTTTGATCCTGAAATTGAGATGACAAAAAAAAAAGAAAAAGTGCCATCGGTGTACTCCAAACATACACACACATACACACACCAGTTAAAATACTATCAAAGTGATTTTCTCAGGCTGGCATTTACGCGGCAGTGTTCTTTGGGGGCAGATACGGGTACGTATGGCTGCTGTGAGCACGCGGTGTTAAGACAACGTGACATGGTATTTGAAGCAGGATCCCCGAAGCCATCGAGATGCAGACGGGAAGATACGAGCGGCATTCACGGCACGAGTGAAGGTTGCTGGTGAAGAGTGTCCTCACAGGAACATGCCACTCTTTTGTCTGTCTGTAACGCTCACCTGTTAAAGGAACAGTTCATCTGAATCACAAGGGGGTTGGGTAGTTTACGCGCTGGGGATTTTTAATATCTGCCGGGGAGATATCGACCTCCACTTCAACACGACTGTAACAAATGTGAATGGCATTTTATTAGTGCTGAAAAAGTACATGAAAAGAAGAAGAAGAAAAAAAAGAAATTGAAAAATAACTTGCCTTTCCAAAAACACTTTTCTTGTTACTGTTGTTAAAAAAAAATCCTCATTCCTCACTGTCAGTTTTCATTTTCATGTCTTCCAAAATCGTTCCAGTAAAAAAAAAAAAGGGTTCACAGCGACATCTCAGTTAAGAATGACTTTCTTATTCAGCCGATTTATTTATCCACGTAGATTCAGCCGGACCTTTGAACGGTGAACCTAGACACGGTCGACGCTGCGCGCGGACTGAAATGCATTCATTATGATCACGATCATAACTATATGTGGAAAGATTGCAGATAATTAAGTTCTTTCCATTCAATGTGCAGTGACTTCAGCGTCTCTTTAGCACGTCGTCTGCTTTTCAGCCCATTTACGTTCGATAAAATACAGAGAAATAGTCCAGTCATATTTCATGTGAAATTTACCACCCACACAAAAACTGCTGAGCCATATATCATTTTTACGACTTGCCATTTAGCATTAACGCTGCTACAAATTTCTTTTTTTCTTCTTCCCCCAGCTCTGAGATTATGCCGGCAATCACTGAACACAGTATATAGTACGGCCTTTTCAAGTTGCACTGGAGCCTGTAGGGACAGAATTCAGTGTGTACTGTGTATTGTTATCACTTATCACTTAATGGGTATGTGTGCAATATCATAAAGTCCCTGGCAGTCTGTTCTTTCCCTTTAGAGTGGAGTGTTGAGCTAAAGTCAGCTGATGTGTAAACAGTCAACCAGCTTAATAAATGATCAAAGATTAAAGCTGCACTAATCAATATTTTATACGAACACCACATCAAATAACTACTGTATGTGTAATCAGAGAGAGGAGAATTATCACTCCACCATAGCTCCCCTCCGCTCTGTGGAGCATTTTAGCACCTTTCAGTTCATTGTTTTGGATTTATAGCCCGTGTGACTTAACTGTTTTGGCTCGCTCTCGGCGCTCTTATCAGCCATGTTTCCGGCAGCAGCATGGAGCTATTTCCAGGAACATGCTTTGATAAACCCACAGTATGCTACCTGTCCAACAACAAATGGCACACAGACAAAGTTAACACCGGGTGGCTGAACATAGTGGAGCATTTAGTTTTTTAAGAGCCAGATATTTTTCTCTGGGTTGGAGGTAACAGCGCAGCAGAGATTAAAGGGTAGGTGAGTGCTGGACTTGCATATTACCAGAAACAAAACTCAACTCTTAGCAAATCACTTTTAATGTTGCTCTGTGCCTGCTGAATGTGTACATTCAGGAGGATCTATATAATCTATATAATATAACTATGTTTTCATTAGTGGATATTCATCTGAACATACAAACTATTATGTTGTTTAACTATTATGTTGAACTATTCCCACAGTATCCCAGAATGGACAAACCAAACACTGGCTCCAGCTCTATACATTTTGTGCGTTTTACTGCCGCCATAGTTTCTCCTTCAGGTTAGGAGGGAGGGGTGAAACCTGAGGGTTGCAATCCGTAACTGCACCACTAGATGCAACTAAATCCGACTCACCACTGGAGTCACACAATTGAATTATTCATCTACATAGAAGAAATGACTTATGGGCACAGCCAAGCGTACTTTGTGTACTTTCAAACAAAGTTTTGTCATTATCTACATGATACACTGAAAAGATACATTTTAAAGAACAATTGCATACATTTGTGTCAGCAACGATACAGTCCCGAGTAAGTTTGTGTTTCTTGTTGGATAACGTGGCCTAATTAGTGCTTGTCAGACACGGAAACGGTGCCAACCCATGAAGCCGATGCGATGTTCTGATGATTTAAAACACAAGAAACTATTCTATCTACAGAGTATAAAACAACTGCACAGATGCAAATGGAGCTTGTCAAGTTGGTGACAGGTTGAGTTTACCGGCGTTCCGATCGCTACAGTCTGATTTCTGATTGATCCATCAATCAAAACTTCATTTAAAAACCTCCCCAGCCTGTCACAGCTTACATACATGATCAGACAGCTTACAACCACATTATTAAAACGAGGATCCCAGCAAGTCTATTATCGCTGTCGTTACGGAATGCAGAGCACCCTGACATTACTGTGTTTACATCCAGACTCCAGCTCTGGAGTTGTGCCTCTAGATGGATTGTGAGAAGAAAGTGAGACGAGGATATTAGAAATACAGCAGGGAGCAATATGACCGCAGCTGCTGACAGACAGGAAATGATTTATGTTGCTTGTAGCCGGTGGTGAAGAAGAATCATGACAATCTGCTCTACCAGCAATCACAATGGCAAGATTGTGTGAAAATGAAAATATTAATGGCTGTGTCTGTAGTGCATGGAAATGGCTTAATGAAATAATTCTGATATTCATAATAAGCGAGTTGTTGGGTGGCCTATTGTCTCTCTCTGGAGATGCTAATATACACCCTCTATCTGACACACACACACATACACGACGCTCGCTACAGTTTCTTTTGGATTGGTAGCAGGGGCCATACATCACCGGATTGCACAGCTGTCCTCTGCCGCACCAGTAAATTGATGCTAATGCAATTAGCTCTGTTGCCTTCATCTAAACTCCACTCCGAATCTACCGGGAGTAAGAGGCGAGGTGTGTGCGCATATATATGTACACGTGAGTGCGTGTGTGGGTGGAGAAAAGATCTAGAGGAAAAGAACAGGCCTCCGGATCTCATTAGGGGGAAATGCGTTAGCAGGAAATGGGTTCGGAACACACTCAAACTGGCCATATTTTAGGAGAGTGCCATACATTCTCACCGACATGAATATTGCAAAAGTGAGATCTGTCCTGGCAGCAATAATCAAAAGTAGTCTAAGAGCTGCGTAAATACCATCAGGTGGATATATGGCGACAGCGAGTCACTCGCCAAATATTACACGGAGGATTAGCATGAGAGAGTGTGTATTTTAGGCTTGTTAGCCCTGCAGTATATACTTAACACCATTACCAGCCTCAAAACGTGAATTATGAAGAGCGCATGTATGGAAACGATGGTTTGTCATGACTCTCTTAGAGATGAAAACAAGTCTATTCATCATTGTGCTCATGCAGGAAATGTGACTATGAATGTGTCAGAGGGCTAAGAGGGACTGTCGAGGGCGCACAATGAATGAACACAAGAGCTTTGTGTTTGCAGAAAAAGTGAGAGTGAAAGTGAGAAATGCGCCAGTGAAACAAATGCGGGGGAAAAAAGGCTGTTCGAATGAAATGAAACATTTGTGTTGCCCTTCCAAAACACGGGCTAAAGGTTAGAGCTACAGTTCTGCCAAAAGGCCAGGTTTTATGAGATGAAGCAGAAATTTGCCTGCAGTTTGATGCGCCATCCACCATCGAGCAGAATCACATTTTATGATAATGCCATCGACCACTGTGTGATAAAAACAGATGAGGAATGTGTTTGTGGCTCCTGTCTGCCAGGCTGTACACTTCAGTCAATGCAGCTTTTTTTTTCCTTCTTCTTCTGCCACAGTCGTCCAGTGATGCATCATGATATGATCTGAAGTTAGCTTCATTCAATTAAATGCAGTATTAGGGGCCAGCAATGCTCAACCAGGAAACCACTCAAAAATTAAACTACTTAATTCATCTCCTCTTTTCCGCACACTAAATTTAATTCATTCCAAACATTCTGGATAGTGACAGCCAGAACCACCAAGCGGTGAAGAAATGGCAGTTCAGCCATCCAAAATATTAGGCATCACTGCTGCTCGTGATTTTTTTCTTTTTTTTTAACACTTAGTAATTAAATTTCTAACAACTTCTCCCCAGAAACAGTTTTGTTCGAAAGCTCACACTTTCTCATTTTACTCCAGTTCAGCAAAAAAAAAAAAATGAAAATAAAAAAATAATAGTCCTCCTTACAAACACATGCACACCCATGCGAAACTACCCCCCGCCCTTATCTTGGAGAATTGCCAATGTCAAAAAAAAAAAAAAAAAAGCAGACATCTATTCAAACCGTGGATTTTAAGAAAAAGAAATAACACCTGTCGTCCTCGCAGAATCCCTCCTTCTCCTTCAGAACGTGGGACATCTGCTGAGGTGATGTCTCTATAGTGGCGCTGCGTGTCTGATTAAAACGGATGGCACTCTGTCAGGCATTCCCCGTGTCCTGAGCAAGTTTTTAATTAGTTTACGATAAGAGACCTTTTCCTTCGTTCCCTCTGGCTATTGAGCGAGATCAACGGCAAAAAAAAACAACAAAACAAGCGGGTACATTTGGGAGCACGCCCGGCTTTCTCCGAGAAGAGTTTTAAAGGTGCAAATAAAAAAATAAAAAAGGTAAATCCCAGCTGCAGGCCATGATAAATCCATTGTGTTGCTGCTGCGAGCGTTGGACAGTCACAGGCAGGTTTCATCACTTCATCTACCTGTCTTCACCTGATATCAAAAGACACTAATCCCGACAATAGATGCACTGTCCCATTTACAATCTGCCACTCATATGGCATGTCAGGAGCGGCTAGGAAGTACGATAAGCGCGTGACTCTGTGCTACACTGTGATAACAGAGGTGTTTAAGCATGTTTTTATGTGTGGAGGGCTACATGACCTGTGTAATCTGCATTGGTTATTGATCAGCAGACGTGCAGGGCTGAGATACCGACGGCCAGCGTGGTCGCTGCCGTGTAATACCATATGCATGCATGCATGCAGGTGCATTTATTGATAACGGTTAATCCACAAGTAAAGTAAAGTAAGAGTGCTGCTGTTCAAATACCAAGCCAAGATGCTGGAATAGAAACGGCGAATGTAAGATAGAGCGTGATTATTTTGCATTAGGACATTTTGACAACAAATAGATACAATTATCGCCTTTCGCTGAGCCCTGTGAACCTTAGCTGCCGTTGCTAAGCATCCAAATCTAGCACTGCACGTTCGCAAATTACAAGCGATAATAGTGGAATATTTACTTAATAAAACAAAACACACACACACACCTTCCTTTTGTATTTTTGGGTTTGTAGACAACCTGACTACTTGCAGTTGCTGTGATTAGACAATGATAATGGTGTCAGGAAGCCACAAAATCTGACCTAAATGGTAAATGGCTGCATTTATATAGTGCTTGTATCCCAGGCAGAAATGGGAATTGAATCCCAAACTATGCGTTCAATGTACAAACCAGCTGTACCTATTGAACCACCAGTGGAAGACGTACAATTCCTTAAAATAAAGCGAGTTGGCTTTCAACACGGGAGTGTAACAATAATCATTATAGCTATGCGGAAGGAGGAAATCGAGACTATAATATGGATCAAACTGGACAGACTGTAATAGCTCACAACAGCTGGGAGAGGACTGAAGTGATGGGCAGACAAGATGGGATGACCATGGCGTTAAACAGTTGCACGACTCAGCAAATACTGGCTGAGAGCACACAACGTATAGCCCGTAAAGCCAACTCAGCAGGTGCGAGTCTGTGTTTTTGCTTTGAGACAGACTGCCTTCGCACATGTAAACTGCTGCTACTCATCTCCGAGAGAAGTACAAACTCTTGAAGTTAATTTATACCTCGCTATAAATTAACTTCAAGAGTTTGTACTTCTCTCGGAGATGAGTTAATTTGAAGTTAATTAACACCTTTGAGTTTGTCAGCTAAACTGTAAATGCATGGCAAAAAAAATAAATAAAATGTGTGTTTACTCTATATGCGCACTATGTGAGGCTAGCTGTGGCAAGTGCATGAATAATTGACTTACTCTGATGTTTAGTGGCCTCTGATTGATTAGCATTCATAAACGTAAGGTGCTAAAATATCCGTGCGACCTGTGAGTATTGCAAATGCACCTATATTATGATGGCAAAATGAAAAGGGGGGGGGGGGGGGCGTGTATCATATTTAAAATAAGTATTTAAGGATGAGTCACGCACAGCTGATTATTGAATCCTAGAAGCATGTGTTCAGTTAATTAAGAAATGTATGTAAATTGGCTTCTGGCAGGCGCACTCTGCTCTGCGGCTTGGAACAGTCGGTCTTCTTGTGTCACAGGTAAGGAGATGCATTGGAGGGATTACCAGACAGAGACACCCTGGGGGAGAGATACGGTGTTCGCAGCAGCCTGCCAATAGCTGTAAATAGTCTCGCTCTGCCAGGACGTCACAGTTGTCTCCTGTCACGCAGACAAATGGCTCCAACAAATGAACGCCTCATGCAACATTCATCCCCCACCCCCTCCACCCCCCGTCCTCGCGCTGACCCCCCCGTGTAACAGCTCAAAGCTTTAACTGGAACTCACAGACCATAGATTTCCCTTCATATACTGTTCAGTCGGCCCCATTACTTTGTAATACTTTGCAGTGATCCCACAGAGTGACCACGCATACCAGTGACCCTGTTAGCTTGACCTCCTTGACCTATCAAAGTGTGTGTGTGTGCGCGCTAATGTATGAATCCATAACTGATTTCACAATTTCTCATACTTGTACAATTGTGGATGTAACGGTGCTAACAAAACAAAACAATACTTTTCAAACACATATTCTAGCATAGCAACAAAGCCCATCGCGTCCATTATAGTCGACTCTATTATGCAAGTATATTGTGGCTTTAAACAAGTTTTGGCTTGTTTACCCTGATCACAGCTCACCCCTGTGAGCCTCCTCTTTGTCGTTCACGACGGTATCTCTTTCAAAAGGCAATAAAATGACAGAGGAGGGGTTGACTGCCCATTCTCCTTAATGTTATTTCCCCTGGTTTCCTCGTCCTTGGATTGCTGTCTTCAAAAGCAGATGATTTCAGTCGATTTCAAACTAAGCGCATAGCGTCTTTTATTGGCGTCTGGGGCGTATGGTGATTGCGGCGTTAAATGGTTGTTAAACCAGCCATTGTGCCGATGCCGTCTGGAGATCTCCAGATAGACAGGTGCTCACAGAATACCCCGAACATCAGCAGCCACTCGCTTATCTGTCTCCTAATTAGGAAAGCAAATGCATTCAGAGTTTTCTCAGGGCTCTATTCAGAGCGGGGAATTGGTTGTCAGTGCAGCACTCAAAATGAGGGAACAATACATATCAATAAACTCTACTTGGTCTGATTATCAATACAGATGCCATAATATGGTTCCTGTTGGTCGCTCTCTTGGATACTCTGTCTTACTTACAGCCGGTGACAGGGGAGTAAAGATTTCTTATGTGTGACACCTCAAGCTGGAAGCTGGTGATAAACAGCGAAGGATAAAAAAGAAAGAAAGAAAGAAAGAAAGAAAAGCCAACTGTTGCAGGAGTGGTGCCGGAGCATCATTTGTCATGCATAATGATTTAAACTCTCTGGTATCTGGGTCATTATTTGCTGATAGCACTGTGTGGAAATCCCGAAATGTTATGATGTGTTTCTATTGCCTAGTGAGGAATCAGTCCTGAAACACAGCACCGGATGTGTGGACAAAAGAATTCACGATAACAATATAAACCGCAATACGTCGCAATATGAAAATAGAAATGAATTAAATGAGACGAATTAATTACACTTAAAGTGCGAGTGTAGAGAGAGGCTGTAACCTGTATAATCGTGTCCGAAAAAGAACATTTACACACGAGAAGGAAGCACACACTTAGAACTGAAATTATTTAAGAGCTGTTGGATTATTTATGCATTATAATTGTGTGTATTATTAACATGATATTAATGTTTAATTGTTTAAATATCATGGTTATCATGAGTGCCAGTATTTAGCCGCACTTTTCACATGTTTCTTGTGTAGCTGTATGTTACTGGGTACTGACAATCGCTCCGTTTGTTAAAGGCAAGGTCACTCAGCTGGACTGCGCTGCTCGTCTCCAAAAACCCATCTCCAGATGAACCCCTCTGTTTATATGTCCACTTCTGTGCTGAGTCACTGTGGAACATGAAGTGATCGCACTGTGTCCCTTACATATGCATCGCTGTAAGCTTAAAGACGTATTCCCACCGGAGCATGAAAATCCCACCGCGAAATCCCCGCACACACTCTCATCCCTTGGAGAAGCACTTTTGAGCGCATTTGGCGCCAGGGTCATCTGGAAACTCGGAGCAAAACCTAACTTTCTTCTGAAAAGCCATCTGGCAGATGCGCAGCAGCTCTCAGTAATATTTCATGCTACCTGGACAGCAGCAACATTTGACTCGGGCTCGAATCGGGAGACTCAGATGTGTGTGTCATTTTACACAGCAAAAGTCATGCAACATTCAAATCTCGAGATACACCCCCCAGGTAAAAGTGTGAATAATTCTGGCAGACATCTGTAATGATGGTTATCATGAAATATCCATTACTTACCTCATGTACCAAGGTGGGGTTTTCTAAGTTAATGAAGCCCACCGGGAATATGTCAGTGGGGCAAATGTACATCATATGTGGATCACGACTGCAGTAATTATAATTTGAGAATCTTAAACGGGGAAGCACGGGTTCAGTCTTTCGCAGAGGTTATATTATCTTTATCAGACGTATGATCGTTTGGGCTGGATGTGTCTTCACCGGCAGCGCACGGAAGAATTACATGTGGGGGGAACCTTAAGACGGTAGAACGGAAATTTGTTCTTGTGCTCATTTCCTGCCGTCCTTAGCGTGCTTCCTGCTCTTCCATTACTACCATTGTCCCCTCCCAGCTGAAAAGAGACGCCATCCAAACTCTAAGTAGTCACCAGAGAATTCCCTCACAGTGATTAAACACCCTTAGGAATTCTTAGGAAGTGTGAGGACAGCGAGCACAAACAACGACTCTGTTAATATTGATCAAAGTACATTTTTGACATCACTGTGGATGAACTCGAGCTCATGAAGCTCTCACTCCAGTAAAGAAAGAAAGAAATCTGCTTTAATGTGACACCGGCGGTCACCTTGTCACTTGATTTGTATATACGTCAAGCTGCTGAGCTGTTGTTAAATTAAGTATAAAAAGAACATAATTACAACAACAAGGAAGCAAAGGATGGAGGACCTTATATGATCAAGCTCAAACTCAGAATCTGTCACACTGATTCTCAAAGGGCTGAAAAGATACTCTCACGAGGTGCAATCAGACTGAGAAGAAAAGCAATACTTCTGATGAATGGATGGCACACAAGTAGTGGTTAAGCGTGATAGATCCACCAGTCAAGTTTGCTCAATAAAAGGGCACAGTCTCTGACAGTGATACCCCTGGTCTGGGTGGTACACCAGTGCCATGAGGATAGAATTATTGGGTTTCCTGGTAAAAGCCATGCAGGCGATGTACAAATGTCAGGTTAAGGACGACAGATCCAGGCCCAGGTTTAGTGTGTTAAGTTGACACTGAAAATGAAAATACTACTTGGCTCAAAAGTAAAATGAAAGGGAAAGTGAAATTCCCACCGAGCAAGGCAGAGGCCTAGGTTCAGCTCCAGACAACAGTTGCACAACTGATGCTAAGCCATGCACAAGTCTCCTCCCCACAAGGGTCCGACACCTCTGGGGCATGGGTGACATACAACTGCAGCAGAAACAACACCCCATCCCCACATCTCGTGCAATTCCAGTGGCATGTTAAATATGACAGATCCCAAGCCGAGGATTCCCAAGGATTTCTTTACGAATATGAAATATTGTGACTCAGAAGAAATGTGAAGTGAAATTCCCACTTACCCAATTCAATTTTGAGACAGCAGCACAATTTGGTGGAGGGTGGGGCACATGTTTCCTGAAATCAATATTCTCAGTCCAGTTCATTCTTGCCCCTGGCCAAGCTAAACTCCCACCACTGACAAATGTCATGGAAGAGAAATTCAAGTGCCTCATTTACAGAAAGTCCCCCCTGCCTGTTGCTAATCAAGTTCAGGAAATGTAGGAGGTAGAGAGAAAACCTTGACCGAGTTTCCAGTCTATCACACATACGCACAATTAGTTTCATTTCTACCTACAGTATAAGAAACGTTTTTCATCCCTCTGCGGGGTGAGCAGGCAATCAAATGGGATGTGCAAAAGTCCTCTCAGGAAGGTCCAATACCCGCACTCACAGTTTTGAGCACTTAATTGCACGTTCACACACTGACAGGCAGTAAACGTGTCCAAAGTTGGGAAAACCCCAACACACAATGCAGAACATGGAATATACGTTTCCTCATGATGCTTCAAGCCGGTATTCAGAGTAAAGCGTATCCCACAATTCACCATGGTCTCTTGTGCCACACCGGTCCAGCTATTGTTCGTGACATGCCTATAGAGTGATGTTAGTGCAGACAATGATCAACATGTTGGAATAATGTGACAATGTTAGGATACATTTAAATATTTTGTTTTGTTTTATAGTTATTGATAGACCTCATGTTGTAACGTTCACCCTGCAAGGTTGGTCCTACAGTATTTTTTGCACCAAAAAACGGTCTGTGTTGTATCATGTACAGTGAGTGGTGGTTGGATAGTGCCCCATGTGGCTATTTATAGCCCATTTCAGTTCATAACTTCTTAATCATCAGACATACAGTGGAAATTCCCTTTTTTTCCCCCAGATTACTTTGTTTAAATTTTGTCAGGATGTTATTTTCTGCACTTTCTTCCGATCTTCCAATCTTGGTACATAATATATAAGTACGAGTCTGAAAATCTTCACTTCCATTGAAAACAGGGTTGCATGCCACAAAAGCTTAAGCCCGGCACTTGAGCTTCACAACTATTTTATACCACTGAATGGTCTTTTATGCTTTTTGGTTGTAGAAAATCCTCTTTATAAGTAGATGTTATTTTGTATGATGGGTTTGAAAAAACGCACTAGTCAGTGGTAAAAGGAACAGTTCCCTTTTCAGTGTTAAGAGCACAACAATTCCTAATATATACCTTATGCCAAGGTTTTCTTAAACCTCAGGTCAAGCCTCAGGTTAAGACTATTGGAACTGGATAACTGAATACAAGTTAAACTCTGACAAATCATAGTTCTTAATGATGTGGTTTGTGGTTGGCATTCAATCTAACCACTGAGTAGACTGCCGAGACCAAAAAAAAGGGACTTCTGTTGTGGTTCAATAATTATCTTGGGTTCAAATTCAAAATCGAAAGTATCTGAGATAACAATGGTTACAATACTATTTTCCACTGTCATACAACACTGTGGGAGACCTTTCAGCAGCAGGTGAGCGGGCTTTAAAGCGTTCGCTATAAGAAACTACAATTTCACATCTGGCAAACTGCATCTGCTGATGATTTGATTTGAAAGCTTTCAAAAACTCAAGTTCTTATAGGTTATTTGGCATCTTAAACAAGGTGGGTGTCTGAGTAGAGTACAGACTACAAATAACTACAATAAACAATTTTTCACCTGAAGGCGACCTTGAAAGTCAAAATGTTGCTGAGCTTGCAACAGTTTCCAGCTTTGTAAGTAAAAGACCAATTGAATGAGATTTCACCGTTAGATGAATCTAAAACGGGATTCATTGTAGAAGATGTTCGAAAATGATGGCTGCCACTGGTCAAACAGCATACATTGGTGTCTACCAATGTGTATATTCTAATCTTCAAAAAGTTTCTTAAAAAATGCTAAACATGTGTGTTATTAAAATAGACTGCTTAGGGGATTGGGTGGCCTTGGCGGTGTGTGCTCTCTGAGTACTTCCTAGTCATTGTTGAGTTTTAAAGGCGCACAAACAAGATACCTCGGGATTTTTAAAGGCCCTCCACACACTCTGCTTATCAAGGCTTTAGAACATAATGGCTTTGTGAAGTTTGCTTGCGCGGTAATGGCAGCCGTAACCTGAAGACAACTTGTCTGTGTAGGGGACATCATCTTTATGATCATATTTTCAAAGTCTGCTGCATGTTATGCTCGGCTTCTTAAATCTTTCCGCCAATACGCTCCGTGTCGTAAAGAGGTGTGCCTCTCCACTCCCATATCATAAAAACACAGGGACTTTACTTTTATGTACTGAAAGGAGACAATTATTGGGTTAGAATAGAGGAGGGATGATACAACCATGGCAGATTACAGACACACTTTGAGGGTAAAGACGGGAAATCTATACAACAGTGTCATGTGGAAAAGCCAAAACAATAAATGGCGTATATACAGCGTATACATATAACCTCTCTCTTAAGATTTTATGTGCTGTCAGATTAGCTGCTTGTTTTTACTGCGCAGGATTCAATGAAACATTAATACAAAAACCTATCACAAGAAGAATTTGCTGTGGGATTAGCCGTGTTGACGGTCTAATACCAAAATAAAATAAAAATAAAAAAACACAGATATTGCTAATGATGGCCAGTTGATCTGCTTTATGCACTCATTTAGTCTAATTTGTGAATTCTAACTGAAGCCAGCTTCAGCGGGGAAGGAACTGATGGACGGCATGACAACTTTTTTTTTTTTCATAACGAGTCACACATTTGTAGTAAATCCTCCGCTGGATGCCTTTGAACTTCTCTAAGCGGGCCAAATTGAACTGGAACACAGTGACTGTGTCCTTTCACTCTGCCCAGCATCGTTTAACAACTTGCTGCCGTCTTCATAATCTTTAGATAGCATGTGTTTGCCCTTTTTGGTGTTGACGTTTATATCTTGAAATCTGTTTTCACTCTGAAATGAGCTGGATGCCGCTCAACCATCCCCTTATTATTTGTTGCGTGTTTATTTTTTTCTTTTCTTTTTTGTTCCAGCACCAACAGCTGGTGTTATTTGGAGTCACACTCTGTCACTCTGCTACGTTCCAGTAGCATTGTGCCCTCTAGGATGTAAGCACTGGTAGAGATGACATTTCTCAGGTATGAAAATAATCCTTAAAATGTTATGTCCCTTCTGTTTCCACCAACAGAACGGCTGTTCTCTTTTCTTTTTTTTAAAATTTTTTTATCTATTTTTGTCAATTGAATACCTTCAGCGGCTTTACAAGAAGACGTGTTGGAGGGTGAGGTGATTTTGGACCGCAGCATATAATCAACATAATCGGTAAAAGTGTTCCATTAAAGTAGTTTACAGTTGAAAACCACTAAATATGCTAATAGATTTCTTTTTTTTTTTTGCTCTGTCAAGCTTTGGTTTTAATCAATTGATTAATTAAATACAAATCGAGGGAGGTTCCAAACAGAGTGTGCGTTTGACCCCATACACTCTGTAAATTAAGCACGTTTATATGCCTCCTCGTTCATGAAGGCATTTGCTCTCAGTACACCATTGTGTGTTCCCATCTCACCAGCCAACAAGAGAAGGTGTGAATGTAGCCACATGTGTGTGTGTGTGTGTGTGTGTGTCACTGGGCATGTCCCGCTTCTCTCTGCGATCAATTAGACCCGCGCGGCGGCCAGCAGAGGGAAATTTTAATTATGCCCGCAGATGTCGGCGGAGTGGCACGGAGAGGCTGCCGGCTGGCTGAGAAAACCTCCGAGGCACGCGCCTGCATTTAAGGAGACTCTCTCAGTGCATGATACAGCCATTAGAGCTATGCAGCGTCAGGGCAGGAGGAGAGACGCCGGAGACGAGGATCGTGGTTGGGAGGTGTTCGCAGTCATCAGTGAGAACATGCTGTCGACGTAAGACGGGTTAAAGATCAGATCATTGTCTTAGATTTCAAAAATCAAACTGGGATGGGATGACGGAGATGATTCTGACCGACGTGCATCAAAATTAGGAAAAAACGGCTTACACACACAGCGAAACACTCCCTTTAAACAGTATTGACTGTGTGCTCTGATTACTATAATAGCCCCCATTAACAACTCATTAGGACGGTCCCCATTTTACACTTGTAAATACCATAGATTGCGAATTTTACAGCAAAGTCATGTACTTTGCCTTTCCATGTATCAAACCTTCCATTTATAGCTAATTACTGGTTGCACGGCACTCCATTCTAATTGCCCTATTTGGCGTGTAGCAATGAAAAGGAAGATTTAAATTCGACGGCAAATCTGTTTGAAATCATTTAAAACTGAAAGAATGGCTAAATGCCCGCGTGACAAACGTATTCCTCAGGTCACGGTGGTCTTAAGTGCTCAGTAACATGTGTAACCACGGATGTCGCGGCTGGATAAGCGCTTTCTCGTTTGAGGCAGTGTTTACAGATCCGCAGCTGCCCTATTTGGATGGAAGATCTCCCCAGAGAAAGGCGAAAATTAGCAAAATAACGCTCGCCTTATTAACGTGGCTGGATACAAGGTAGGCTGAGGCGCTGCCAAGAATGTCTGGCAAGCCTCGTTTGTGCGAAGACATAAAGGCGGACGCATAAAGACAAGAGTACATGCATACGTGGTTGGAAAGTTTTAATTCAGCCAGTCTGTGGAGAATTGCGTTCTCCACAAGGTTTGTGTCTTTTGTTTATGGGGGCCAGAGGGAATAAGGCTAACTTAGCTTCCCTGATACGCCACCTTGTTTTCTGTCACACACTCACACACACACACACACTGACTGCACACAACCGGCAAAAGCAATCTAGGTCATCTTTCATCATCTGCTTCTCTTGCACAGGCAGAGAGATGGAGTTAAGTGGACACACAAGAGTGTGCAGAAAGTCAGTGTGCACCGTGTGAATCCGACTAGCGGGTACAGCTAATGACGGTGCATAACATCGCCATGACATGAAAAGATCTGCTCATGTTTAGCATGAGAAAAGACACATTCGTGGGGTGATTTTGGCCTTGTTTGTGATCTGTTTTATTAAAAAAAAATCATCAGCTAGCAACATTTAAGACTATGAAACAGAAAACTATGAAGTTGGCATAGATATTTGGCATCAACACACACACACACACACACACCTTACCACTATATATTCTTATGTGTGAAGTAGGAGTATTTTATTTTGGATTTCCACACAGCCTTCAAGTGATATTATCTTCATATGCTTATTATTTGACACCAATACACTACAATGGCTGAACAAAAATAGCGCATCGCTGCCTGTAGTGTGTATCATTCACAAATGCCTCAAGCATCCCCCCCCAAAAATAGATTCAGTTGGATAAGATTCAACCTAATGTGTGTGAGAGACACTCTTGTTTCCTTAGTGATTGTCAAGATTCAAGCATCTATTTATTAAAAACTGGGAAAAAAAGACTGTATACTGCATGTTATATCATATTTGCTTTGTACACATTTGATCTTGACATATAAAGAGAGAAATCGATCAATCCAAGCATATTCTCCACCTCTGTCACAGTGAAAACACAATAATCCAATAATGTGAAAGTAAATTAAGCACTGACAGACAATTTCACAGCGTAAATATGTTTTCAGGAGTAATAGAAATCTGCATGTCTGATGAAATATAGTTCACAGTTTAATACATTTTATTTCTATCAACAGGCATGGGGAATTGTAGGTTAAATTAGGAATTTTATTGAGTGTAAAGCTACGTCTTACAAGTTATGAACACAAGGGCCAGCAAAGAAATACAAAACACTGATACATGTGGTATGTCCAACAATGTAGCGTCTCAAAACTTAACGTGAAATCAAAAAGTTCTTTTCAAATGTGGCGGAGCGGCTCCGTCACTGACTGCGGCCAGCGCACACACAGCGCGCACACACACACACACACACACAGCGCGCACACACACACAGCGCACACACACACAGCGCACACACACACACAGCGCACACACATACATATCTCAAATCACCCCCCCGTTACCGACTACTAGGTATACTAGGTAAATAAGCATTAAAACACATACATTCTTCCTCCCCGCTGGACGGTAGTGCGGCCAGGGGTGCACACCTGGCAGCGCTAATTCACAAACAAATGAAAGATGCGCATGCGCCTGGCACCTCTTACCTGTCTGTTTCCGGCGGAGAAACAGGACGTAATCTTACACGTCATTATATAGGATGGATGACAAGCGCATTACTGATCATGTGATGTGGGGGGAAAATATATTTTGTTAATAACGTCAATTTATCGGTGTAACACGCAGTTTCCTAGAGAAGAGAAACAATGGTTGAAACTGATATAATTTTTGGAAAATATTATGGTTGTTCCTGGTAAAGCAAATAGACGTGAAAAGAAGGAAAAGACGTTTATTTTTTTTCTTAGGAATGAAGTAGTCCGAGAGGGAGGGGCTACCGCTGCCTGGGCCCTAACCGTGGAGAGAGTCGGTTGGTTGCAGAGGAGGTAACAGTGGTTGAGAGAATATTGCTAGACACTTGAGTTATTGAAGAACTCTTTTTCTTTTTCCTGTTGTTTGTTTGTTTGTGCAAGTGTATATAGGGCGTTTTGGTTTCACCTTAATTGTTGTAAATATTGGCACTGTTTGCACCTGGTGAGGTGGAGAATAAAACCAGAAGACATCGCTTCCATCTAAGCCTGGATATTTGTGGAACAAGAGACGAGGTTAGAGACAGAACCCCGCCACATCAACAAGGTCAATCGCTTGGGGGACTTTTATTCTGAAAGGTTTACCCAACCGAGCTTGTGTCAAATTAAAATGTGACTTTTTCCCCGACACGGACAGAACCTTTACTCCAAAGACAGTCTGCCGTTCCCACACTGCCCAGTATGCCGGCTCTGTTCAAAGATCACTCGCAAGAAGTATGTAACACCTCACATGCCACCAAGCATGTGAATCATTTTGGAGAAACCGGACTGTATTTTATGGAGAAAATGTTTGTTTTTTTTTCCTCGCGTGTTCTCTGGCTGCTGTGTGTGGTTTACAGAGTTTTAAAGGAAGTGCTGGGAAATCAGCTGCTGCTGGTCAGTTAGCTTAGCCAACTGGGGCACAGCGCTGGAGAGCTGTTGGTGTTTTCGCTGTTAGCACAGTGGTAGGGCGTGCTGACCAAATCGTGTTTGTCTGCGCTCATCATGTTTTTGTTTCTTTGAAATGATTTCCAGCCTGTTCCACCTGACACATCATGTAAATCAGCGATTTTATTTTTGACTGTCGCACCTGCAGTCTGGGCACAGGTGATGTAGCTTCTTTGAGGCTCTGTTCAGCTCTCGCGTGTATGTGAAACCGCAAATGTTTTCAAATCAGCTACTTAACCTGCTCTGACCTACCTTTGGAGCTTTGTATGTAACCATGCAAACATCAGAATAAAAACCCTTTTCCCATGAGACGTTTTTCATTTATCTCCTCTTCCTTTGTTCTGAACTACAGTCTATATTGAGCATTCAAGCTTTTTTCTCATAGTTACCAAGAGACTTTGCCGCAGAAACTGACACTTTGAAGCCCCAGCGTGTATAGTGTCTCTCTGAGAAAGCAGCATGGTCACCACGCTTGTGGTTTCAGTTGAATGACGGCTATTGTATGAGCGCTGCTCTCTCTTGGGTGCAAACAGACGGAGGCCCAGGGAGCGTCTGGGGGGAAATTACATATTGGTTTTTCTGTGCTATGGTGCCTCATTGATTCAATATTCACAGACATACTGAGGCAGGCAACGACCTATATCAAAGCCTGGACACTTTCTTCTCTCCCCTAGACACTGTGGCTCCAGCATGATTTTCTAAAGTTCTGTGTTTGCCTCAGAGCAAAGAGATGCATAACTGACTTCAAAACTATAAGGGAGGCCACGCAAACCTCTGAGTTTTTATATGTGTTTGTGAGCTCCACTGAATTTAGTTTTTTTTTTTTTTTTTAGAGACTTCTGTCATGTCTGCCGTCTGCTGTGCTCTCGGCGGAGTGCTGGACGGCGGTGGACCGATAAATTTCACTTGAACACTACACCCCAATAAAAATGTAAACAAACAGCCATAAAATAAAAGCTTGAAATCGTAGTCGTGGATTATGGAAACGCACAGCACCATCAAATTGCTAATTTTATTTTCCTAATAACTGCCACAACAATAAATTAAACCTTTATGGTCCACGGCCCCCCCCCCCCCCCCCCCCCACGCAATTTGATTATTTGCCACAATCCTAAAGTTTACCGGCCGTGTTTGCTGTAGCCATTTTTAACCTCACCTGCATTTAATGGTTTTATTTGATACAGTGAGGCGGCTACGCTGGGAAGCAAAAGATAAAATAAAATAAAGATAAAGGCTGGACCGAAC